>OX608073.1:163145238-163794712 GCA_951509635.1 Eupeodes luniger
TGTATTCTAAGCAATTGGTGACAGTTATTCTTACCGCATTTTAAATGGATGGCCGAACCTCCTTAATTGATTTTTTTGGGAAGATATGTAATTCCTTGAATGAAATTTAAAGATTTAATCAAATACTCTAATTTTTATTATAATTAACATAAAACGCTTACGAGTATCTACTTCAGGGTTGAGTTCTTTATAAAAATAAATTGGGTGGCACAACAGTCCGTTGAGAACTTATAGGGCCTAGTGACTTACAACTCTCAACCATTCCTGTGTGCGAGTACTGTTGTCAGGAATGGAGGGGACCTATAGTTTTAAGCCGAATCCGAACGGCTATAATTTGAGAAGGCACTTTATATGACAGGAATTACTCTTGGAGAATTTGTCAATTCCTCGCAGGAGGCAGTACAGGTGAAAAAACTTTAGATGCCATAGGCAGTGATCGAACCCAAGACTTCTGGCATGACAGTCCAAGGCACTAAACATCATGCAACGGGTACTAATATCAACATTAATATAATATAACATTATGGCAGCCTTTGGTTTTGAAGAAATATAGATCGATGATTACCTATATAGGTATGCATATGGAGCACACTAAATCATAACTTTTTGAAGACAGCGTCTTAACAATGGCTTGTTGTTCATGATGACTCCAAACACAACAATTTTGCTTATTAACGTATCCATTTAACCAAAATTGAGCTACATCGATGAACAAAATTTTCTTACGAAGATTCGGTCCCATTTACCGAATCTGCGACGCGCTTAATGGACCTTCGGCTTCAATGATTTGGACTGTATAGAAATCTGGAAGTTTTGTCGAATTAGAGTTTGGGGATGGTGTAGTATGTGTGCTTTGAAATTGCTTATAAATACTTAAGAACTAAGGATTAGCCAATGTTGTTTTTAGCCCACGATGAAGCTTTGAGGCGAAAGCAGAGCTTGCAGCTATTTGTTTGCTAAATATACTAAGTTAGAGTCGCAGATGGCGTCGTTCGAAGTGATCCGCTTATACATAGGCAAGGTGAACGTTGGACTTTATTTAGTTTGTCGCTGTTTATAGCTTTTTCTATCTGATTACTGATGTGTATAACCAATGCTTGATTCGCAGTTGTAAGCCCCATTTATAACCAAAAGCCTTTTGCAAGAAAAGAGAGCTACATTAACTTTTTTGACTCTTTCTTGTACAATTTAGTTTTTTGTATAAAATAAGACCCAGATACTTAGCCTGAGAACTTTAATTTGATACCTTTAATATAAAAGTAGGACAAAATCGGTTTTATGTTGGTTGACAACCAGTCCACACCGATCAGTTCAAAATATTAATTTGTCTAAGCATTTCGTAAGAATTATTTTGGGGTGTTAAGATGCTTTCCTGAAACAGCTATAGCGACGTCATTCGCATAGGCAATCACTCTGAAACCCTCAGCATCCAAACCAGTCAGGATTTCATTTACAACCAGGTTCCAGAGAAGAGGGAATATTTCGGTGTCCCTCTACTAACGAATCTTCTAGCAGAAGAGTTGCCCAGTTTTGAGTTATTTATTCTGCTAGTCAGTATTAAATGAATTAACTCTTAAAGCGAACTATCTACGTTCAGAGATGTTAGTGCAGATGTCTCCACGTTATTAAAAGCACCTTCGATGTCAAGAAAAGCAACCATAGTGAACTATATGTGATGGAGGGAGTATTCGATGGTGCGTACTAATTTGTGTAACGATGTTTCCACGGATTTACCTTCACATTAGGCATGTTGAGGCGTAGACAGAAGTCTTGTATCAATACTTGCCCTTAAATGAATATCAATCAATCTTTCTAAGATTTTAAGAAGGAATGATGATATAATTATAGGTCGTAGATCTTTAGGATTGACTTGCTAGCATTTACCTGCTTTGGGTATACAAACAACTTTAACTTCTCTCCATGCCGAAAGAATATGGACTAGATATAAACAGCTGTTAAAAATTGCCTCACACTGATAACTTCGCATACCGTCTGTCGATTTGTCTTGCTTAAAACTGCCACAAAATATTCATAACAATATTTTGTGTGAGATAAGCAATTTGAAGTCAATATCTTTCCTTGTTCTAATAATACTTAAAGTCGCAAACCATTTCTTATCAATTTTTTGTTGTTTTTGCAGGTTTTCGTATTTTGTTGAAAAAGTTGTCAGTTGATTTTTTCTAAAAAATTGACTTAAAATTGGCAACAATATTTTGCATATGATGAAATAGTTTGATTTCAAAATATATTTTTGTTAACTAGATCTTTAGTCGAAAACCAATTTTTACAAATTTTTAGTAGCACTTTTTGAACGTTTTTATTTCTTATATAAATAAATACATAATTGGATTTTTCTAAGACCATTACCTAACATTAACAACTTTTGAAAAGATTATTTAAGTCAAAAATCATTTTGAAGCTAGTTTTAGTAATGTTTGTTAAGTGTTTTTATTTTTTGTACAAAAACTGTAAATTCGATCTTTCTTAAAATGTTGACGAATGTTTAATATGAAACACAACCTTCTTCTTTGCTAGGCACACACTTTTTATTCTCTTCTTCTTAATTGGTAATTGACATTTGTACATATAGATATTACAAACTAGACTAGAGAGAGTGCGTTCAGTGATAGTTAGATAATAATAGATTATATAACAGTCACCCCTCTTTAACAAATTTCAATTCTTACAACTAATACAAAAACTCTTAAAGCAAATATTATATTCAGATTCGTTTGTTTACAAATTAATTTAAAACTTTAATGTAATTATATTTTCAGATAACTTTGAAGTAATACAATACTTTTAATTAACACAAGTTATTTATAAAATTATACTATTATTACTTTTATTTCAAAATAATTCAAATAATAAAATAATTAAATAATTGTTATATTCTTTTAATTACTAATTTTCAAATAAGTTGTAATCGTTTTTTTTTTTTTTTTTTTTTTTTTTATATAATTCAGTTTTTTAAATTCATTTTGATTTAGTTTGATCGAATTTTGAATTATACGTTAAACGTTCTGGTTTTTTTCTTTGTCTTATTGGTCTATTCGGTTTCGAAATTGTCATGGGTTCTGTAACTTTTGGTTCTTAATTCGTGTCTTTATTTAAATTCGGCTGAGTTATGTTTTCAAAAGGTTTTGTTGAGTTTTCAAAAGGTTTTGTTGAGTTTTCAAAATGTTTTGGTTCTTCAATTATTGTGTCGTTCTGTTTTGGTTCTTTAATTTCAAATAGATTAGGATTTTGACTTATATCATAATGGTATGGAATTTTATCTTCTTGAGGCGCTTCAATGCCTGAGCCTATTCGGTGTATTTGGTCGATGTGACGTTTCCAAATCCGTCCATCATCTAACTTAACAGTATAATGAAGCGCACCAAGGACCTCCATTATGATTCCAAATTGAATTTGAGTGAGAGGCTTATTGTCTGTAAACAATATAAATTTTCTCACATAAACATATTGGTAGAATTTTCTAATGCCAAAAATGATCGCATAGGCTTCCCTATCTATCTGCGTATAACGTTGTTGAATTGGCGAAAGTGTTTGAGAAGCAAATTGTATTGGTCTTTCACTACCATCAGGAAAAATATGGCTCAATACAGCCCCAACGCCAACTGGACTCGCATCGGTTGCCAGCACTAACGGCAACCTTGGATCGTAATGAACTAAATATGTTTCCATTTGAAGTTTTGAACGTACGGTTTCAAAAGCTTTGTCGCAACTACTATTCCAGGAAAATGGAACATTGTTTTTGAGTAAGTTGTTAAGTGGATACAAGATCGTACTCAGGTTTTCAAAAAATCTGCCATAATAATTAACTAAACCGATGTATGCTCGAACTTCATCTTTATTTTTCGGCTTTGGCATTTCAGTTATTGCATCGATCTTTTTCTTTACTTTATGGATACCATCGCGGTCGATCTTGTATCCACAATACTCAATTTCGCTAGCCAAGAACTCACATTTTTCAAAATTTACTCTCATGTTGTACTTGCTTAATCGTGATAAGACTTCTTCGAGACGCTGAAGATGAATAACATCGTTTAGAGCAGTTATCTTGATAACATCTAAGAAAACCGAAACGCCCTCGATATCCTTGAGGATTTCCTCAATTATGTTTTGCCACTTTGCAGGACCGGACGCGACTCCATACATAAATCTAGTTGGCCTGTACAAACCCCTGTGAGTACTCAACGTAAGAGGCTCACGATCATCGGGATGAACTTCTAATTGTAAGTATGCCTTACTAAGATCTATTTTGGAAAATTTTTTACCGCCTGCCATGGACGCAAACAATTCTTCTATTGTTGGCAAGGGGTGTTCTTGAACAAAAATTTGCGGATTTAAAGAGATTTTATAATCTCCGCATATTCGAACTTTACCCCCCTGTTTTCGAACGGGGACAATGGGAGTAGCCCATCTTGATATTTCAACCTTTTCAATTATGCCATTTTTTTCTAATTCGAACAATTCTTTTTCGACTGCATCTCGCAAAGCGAAAGGAATTTTTCTTGCCTTTATAAAGACAGGTTTTGCATCAACACGTAAAGGAATGCGAGCTTGAACATTATTTATCTTGCCCATTGAGTTTTCAAAAACTGAAAAATACTTTTGTTTGAGCTTTTCGATTTGAACAGACATCGTGTCATTAATAGACGAAACCTCTTGAGGTTTTTCACAAGAAAATAATTTATTCCAATCCAATTTAATGCTACGTAACCATTCGCGACCTAACAACGGCTTTCGGTTCGACTCGACAACGTATAGCTTAAGTTCACAATTGTTTTCATCGGACTTTACGTTAAACCTTGACATGTCTTTAACAGAACGAACACGCACAAAGAAGAACCCCAACACTTTAATTATTGTACCACAAAAACTTACCAGTTTTGTGTCTGGTGTATTTAATTTCTCACATGGGAAATATTTTTGTTTATCATCGCAGCTAATTATTGTTACCGGAGAACCACTGTCAATTTCGAAACCTAGGATAGAAGAATTTACATTTAGTTCAATAAAAAGTTTATTTCTTAAATTAAGTGATTCTAAATTAAAAATTTCTTCTACTGACTCTTCTCTAGTTTGATCATCTATATCTATATAATTTGTGTTGTTCGATGCTTTAAAGCAAACTGCGCGTAAATGCCCTTTTATTTTGCAAAAAGAACACATAGTATTGCGATGGCGACACTTGTTGGCTTTGTGGTCTTTGCTTCCACAGCGATAGCAATACGATTTCTTTTTGTAATCAGCGGCTTTCACATCAGCCTTCGATTGGGAACCATATTTTTTTCCAAATTTATTTGTAGTTTGTTTTACCTTGGACTTATTTTTTTGTTGAATGTAGCTTACAGGTTGTCCCTCTCTTTGTTGTTGGATCTCTGCTCCCCCTTGTGCTGATAGCTCCATAGTTTTTGCAGTGACTAAAGCTTTGGATAATGTAAGCATTGGTGTCTCCAATAAACGGTTTTGTATTCTTGGACTTCGTATTCCAAATACGAATTGATTTCGGAGAGCTGTCTCCAAATAATTGCCAATTGCAGTGTAGTGCTAATTTCCGTAGAGCGATGCAAAACTCTTTCACGGTCTCTGCGTCTTTTTGCTTACGCAAGTGAAAACGATAGTTTTCCATTATTTCTAATGGAACTGGATCGAAGATCTCTGAGAGAATTGTGGTGACGTCGGCGTAGGCTTTGTCCTTGGGTTTTTCAGGCGCTATTTTGTCGGTGAGAACATCGAATGTTTCTTGGCCTATGTAGTGTAGAAGCAGGTGTATTTTTTTGTCTTCGGCTGTTCCAACTATCTCCATTGCGGCTTCGAACCTTTCAACCCATCTGGACCATTGTGTTTTATTTTTATCGAATTTCTCGAAAACTGAATAATCCGACATGATTTTCTTTTTAAGTTTTATTTGTTTCTTAAAAAAATTGTAATTTTTTTTTTTTTTTTTTTGCAATCACGTGTAGGTTAAGTTGAAGGTTATGTAAAACAGCGTATAGGTTAGTTCGTGTGCAGATTGAACGTTCTTCTTGTATGTAGATATGTTTATTTTTTTTTTGGTACTTTTTTGTTATGCGTTTTTTTTTAAACAAATTATGCAAATTACTGTAGTAATATTTAAATATAAAATGTTAATACTTTAAAAGATTCTAACCATCCTCGTCGCCACTAATGTGAAACACAACCTTCTTCTTTGCTAGGCACACACTTTTTATTCTCTTCTTCTTAATTGGTAATTGACATTTGTACATATAGAAACTAGACTAGAGAGAGTGCGTTCAGTGATAGTTAGATAATAATAGATATATAACAATGTTAAAAACTATATTTTTTATAAAATAAAATTAGTTTTATGTCAATTTCTTTAAATTTTGGAAAGATGTTTGAGTCGAAACTAGACTAGAGAGAGTGCGTTCAGTGATAGTTAGATAATAATAGATATATAACAATGTTAAAAACTATATTTTTTATAAAATAAAATTAGTTTTATGTCAATTTCTTTAAATTTTGGAAAGATGTTTGAGTCGAAAATCAATTTTTAACAACTTTTAGTAATTTTTAACATCCGAATAGTCGAATTGAAAATTTTGACATTTCTCCACGTTTGAAGGTCCCTAGAGTCGAAATGAAAGATTTTTAGAAATATGTCTGCGCGTGTGTGTACAAACGTTCGTGACGTTTTTTTCGTCGTCCATAGCTCAAGAACCAGTGGAGATATCGACTTCAAAAAAAATTTGTTATATAGATCACAATACAGAAAAATGCAGAAAGGACTCTCAAAAAAAGGTGACAATTTTGGTTAACCCTAAATATCTCACGAACTAATAACGATAGAGACTTGAATTAAATTTTATATTAAATTTGTCAAAAATATTTTTTGACAAAATTCTAATTAACGGTTTTTTATAAATCAAAAAAACTAAAAAAAAATATTTGTCACCTCTAACATTTTACGAAAAAAAATGTATTTTATCTCCAAAACAATTTTGTCCAATAAAGAATAACGTTTGTGACATCTGGTAATCGAATGGAATTGACAGTTTTCTTAAAAAAAAATAAAAACCCAAAACTTGATTTTCGACTTAAATATCTTTTCAAAATTTTCAGAAATTGGCTTTAAATTAATTTTATCTTTTAAAAAATATTGTTGTCAACATTCAGTAAAATTTTGAGAAAAATCGAACTAACAGTTTTTTTACAAAAAATAAAAACCTAAAAAAAATAAATAAAAGTTGGTAAGCATTCATTTTCGACTCAAATATCTTTTCAAAAATTTGAGATTTCAAACTTATTTTTCTGTATGAAAAATATTGTTTTCAACATTCGGTAAAGTCTTGAGAAAAATCGAGTAGACAGCTTTTTACAAAAAATAAAAATCTAAAAAAACATTAACAAAACTTAGTAAAAATTTACTTTCGACTCAAATATCTTTTCAAAAACTAAAAATATTGGATTTAAACTAATTTTATCTCATAGAAAATATTGTTTTCAACATTCTGTAAATTTTTAAAAATCCATCATTCAGTTTTTTCATAAAAAATTAAAATCTACACAAAATTGGTACAAATTGATGTTCGGTTCTCGATATCTCGTGAACAAGAGAAGATATTGACTTCAAATTAATTTCAATTATCAAATTTGTATTTGTTTATAGAAGAAATAAAAACTTTTAAGAAATGCTACTAAAATAAGGTAAAAATTAGTTTTCGAATAAAAATCTCGTTAACAAAAGTAGATTTTGAAATCAAACTATTTCATTATATACGAAATACTGACAATTTTTTTAACAAAACACGAAAACCAACGAACCTTTTAAGTAAGACAAATCGAAAGACGGGATGGCAGTCATCAGTATGTGTTGCATCCCAGCCTCTTTTTTTGCTTGTTATTATTTTCTGCAATTCATGTTTTTCCCATTTTTATAAACCATGTTTTTTTGTAGGTTCAGTCGTTGCTACACCGAAATCAAAAGTTTTGCTTTCAAGACTGTTCCTGTTTTTCCAAATATGAAAAAAATAAATACTAAAGGATCTTACATAACACAATTGTAAAACACCAATAATTAAATTAAAATTATGATGAATATGTACAACATTTTAGTTCCTTATAGCAAATTTTAATTTCCATAAATAATTACGAGTAACTTGCAAAACTTGAATGTGTTATACCTGGATCTGGCTACGCTCTGCAATCAAATGTGTACCTAACTAATATAAACATGTGTAGCAGAATTATGAGAAAAAATGACACGATATGTATCCTGTGCCTGTGCCTACTATCACTAAACAAATAGGTATACGCCATACACAAAACATTGGTTTGGTTTCGTGAAGGTTTAATATGGGACCCATTAAATGGCAAATTGCCTGTTACAAATGTTTTTTATTAGCCTGGGAGCCTTTATATTGTCAATCTTTATTCGCTGTGCATTTGATAGAACACCGGATGGTTTCGGGCTATACGACATTACGCGCCTAGAAAACTGACAACAAAAACAACAATACAACCAAAAACGGCACATTTTGGTATCAAATGCGTGTTTGAAAGCCAAAACGTTAAGAAGGGCTTAAGTGTTCTTAAATTGCCGTTTAAATTAAGAAACGAAGGTTAACCTAACGCATATCCTCGAATTTCCTTCTACACTTACTTTGTATACATTTATGCATATATACATGCCGTCATAGTCCTTTTATATAGCTGTGATTTTCCATTCAATATATTACAAGAGTATAAATGTAGAGAGGATATATTATGCTTTTGGTTATGAAAAGCGGTGAGGAATCTTTGAGAGATCTCGGGGAGTTATTGTTTGATAATTTCTTGAAGAGTCGTTAAGAAACGGTTTTATAGGGTAATGGAGACATTATTATGTGTATTAACACAAACACGTATTCAATAACTTATGCAAGGATATATTCTCTTGTTCAAAAAAGAATCTGAAAAAGATGGATTGTGGTGACATTAGCAGCTAAACAAAAAACAAGGCATTCAAAAATGCTGTCACATCGAAAGACACAATGACAAATACGTGTTTTTAGATGAATAGGAAGTAGCTTTTTTTTTAAAAAAAAAAGGGTTTATTTATGTATATGTAAACTGACTTTCTTTCATAAACACAGTGGCAGAAATTTCAGAAACGGAGGCCTTTATTTTATTCAACGATTATTAACTGCATTTCTTCCTTGCATGTACTAAATTTGAACAAAGATGAAAATTTAATTGGTTTATAATAAGGCTGTTAGAAACACTATTTCAAAAAATTAAAAAACAATGTTAAATAACTCCCTTCTAAAAATACAGAACCATACTCAATTCGTTTTTCGAAATAAGCCAATATCTTAGACATGGAAGTGAGTGGAACTGTTTGATCAAGAGATCTTAATTTTCAGGGGCAAAGCCTTAACAGCTATTAGAAATCATTTCAATTTCCATTTCATTCCCTTTTTACGTTGACGGTGCAGTTTCATATTTTGTATGCATTAGAATTCTGTATATAAGACATCTTCTCTCATTAAATATCCAAATAACCCAGCTTTTGTCATCCATGGAATACGAAAGAGCTTAAACTGCTTCCTAACAAGAGTATCAAAACTTTGAAAAATCTTACAAAAAGCACTACTACTTGCGAAACTTTCCCAGACAAAATCGTACATTACTTGAACCTACTTAAGGATGATTATTTCTCTGGACCAGATGGAATTCTTCCAATTGTCTTGGCATTTTGTATGCTATATTCTTCAAAATTGGTACCAAGTCTGACATAAGTAATTACAGAGAAATCTCTAAACTGTCTTGTATATAAAAGCTTTTTCAACTAGTTGTTTGTGATAGTCTACATTTTAAATGTAAAAACATTATGGTGACATGAAATAAGGCCAAGTGAAATAAGGCCAAATTTCAAGAATTGACCGTATTTCAATTTTTGTAAAGTGTAATAAAGCATATTGTCAACAGTTGGCCTTATTACACTTAAACAAAATGAAATAAAGCCAAAATGGTTTTATTTCACTTTCAACGCCGTAACTTTGCAAATTCTATAGTGTACCCAAGCAGGAGGGTTGCAGGGTGGCAGCACGCCCCCCTTATATACCCCCCCGTGAAAGTAAGTTGGTCTTATTTCTTAGAATAGTTTGGCCTTATTCCACTTTGTCGGAATGCAATATGACCAACTGCTGAAAATTAGGGCCAAATTTTGAAAATTGGTCTTATTTCACTAGGCCTTATTTCACGCCACCGAATATTATACGTAATGAACAATACTGTTTTTGTAAAAAACGTTCGATAAATTAATAATTTACTAGCATTTTTGCAAAAGTGCTCAAATACCCTATAGAGCACTAGATTTCTTTTTATCTTCGAAATAGCTCGTATCAAGTTTAGATCAGAAGTTCTTTCTCCAATCATTTTATTGCTTAATCAGGAGTTTCCCAAGGTACCTACTCATTTAGAACCACTAGGTACTCTTAATCTTAGTTATCATTGAAGTACCATTTTGTGTACGATACAGTAACATTTTAATCTATGCGGATAATAATGAACATCTTCAAAGCATAAAATCTTTAAACGATCGATTACAACTGTCTTGTTATTTGGTGCAAATGGAGTGGGCTTAACCTTAATTCAGTTAAATGTCAAGGAATTACTTTCTCCAAAAAAACGTACTCCTAGTTCGATTGATTATTATAAAATATGGCAGCACTCTATACATAGCGTTCATAGTTTTAAAAATCTTGGAGTTCTTTTAAATTTTAGTCTCGATTTCATGGACGGTACTAATTCCATTACTAGTAAAGCCAACTCTATGTTATGATGTGTTAAACGTTGGTTGAGAAATGTAGCTGACTATTTCTCTAGACCATAAACCGTTAAAATAATGGTAAGAAAGGCGCAATTAAGATTCTTGGTTGGGTGATTCTTAAAGTCTTGTAAAGTGTAGTTTATGGCTTATATTTTCTAAGTTTCGTATGTAGCTCTTAAAAATAACTCGGATGTAATTGTAGTTTGCCAAATATGCAAGAAACACATCAAAGAAAATTTATTGGACATCTTACTCTACAAAATAAACTTTATAGAGCAATGTCTAGTTTTGGCATGCCTGCCAAACTCATCCGTTTGTGAAGCATGACGATGCTGAATTTGCGCTACCCAATGAAGGTTGAAAGCAACTTATAAGAACCATTCGATGTCAAAAAAGGCTTCATACAGGGTGATGCGCTGTCACGCGATTTCTTTAACATCGTCTTTGAAAGAATAGTGCAGAGCTCCCACGTCAACACTAGAGGCACTACCTTTAAAAAGTCTGTCCAATTAGTAGCGTGGTGTCAATGGGGCTTTTGTGAGTATTGAATCATAAGCAGCAGAATGGGTTAACCGTTTAATGAGAGCAAAACAAAGTACATACTATCATCAAGAAAGAACCTACAACAACGACGCCTTGGGTCAAACGTCAATAGGCATAACTTTAAGGTAGTTATAGTTAAGGACTTTGTCTAAGCTCTGCTATAAACACAGAAAGCAAAAAACGAAGAATTGCTTTTGCATACCGCTGCACGCTGGTTCCTTGGGGCTAAGAAAGCAGTAGAGTAATAAAGCCCTCTCTCGTACGACCAAAATGTCGCTATATAAGACCCTCATCTTTCCCATCGTGCTATACGGTGCAAGGACTTTGACAAAATTGGGTGAAAGCACCTTGCGTCGTTTCGCGTGATCTACGGTGCCGTGTAGAAGGTGAGTAGATGAAAAGATGGAACTACGAGCTGTACAGCGACGTAGATTTAGCCGTAAAAGTCCGACGACTGAGATGGCTGTGTCACGTAAAGCACATGGAAACTAATGTTTCCGCACGGAAAGTCACCACGCCCACAGAGCAGCGCAGTAGAAGAAGGCCGCTGGATCAGGTGGCTCGCATAAGTGGAAAGACATCTTACCCAACTTGGAGTGCGCAACTGGATACATCTAGCTAGAGACCGAGCTAGTTGGAGAAGTTTGTTGTGTGGTTGGCCCTATTTCACATAGGACTGTAGCGCCACCTGAAGCAAGTAAATAAGTTGATTATATTTTACCTATCGTTTGTCAAATTGTTTGAATTTCAAAAACTCAAAGTAATTTGTGTGTTAAACAAACATTATAACTGTATGACAGACAGCATAAAGATAGCAACACAATCTGACAAATTTGTTTGCACCTACATACTACTGCTGACTTTTGGTCTGATCAACTTAAAATATTACAATAAACTAACTTTTTTTTTAGTGTCATTAAATTATTTTTTCCAACGTGCTTCGTGCATCAGTCGTAGAAAACAAAAATCCTATATCGACTGAAGCAAGCAATTCAATTTGAGTATAAAGCTTATAAGCCCCTACAACGAGTTCAAACATCAAATCCAGAAACTTCTCAACAAAGAATTGATTTATTTCCATTTTAACGGATGAAGATTACTTAAGCTCATATTTTGAAGGGGAGAAATCGAGATTATGTACAAAAAAAATAGTAACTGCAAGCCATTGAAGCCTTGAAGACAAGAGTAAACAAGAAAACATTCAAATTATGAGAGTTTGTATTTTTGAAGGAGACAAATTTTCTGGAGTGGAATGCGATTAATGAATTTTAATGATCCCATATCCTCATTACCTTGAAAGTTATCGGATGCTCATATAAAAATACTCTTCGCGTGGTGCTGGTCCTGATTCTGGTTATGGTTGGTGTAGAACATAACTTATTTCTTATACTTCGGTAAAAGTTCAACATACATAAGTATAAGTATAAGAGGGTTATATTGAGGAACGAGGGAAGCGGGCGATATGCGGGTGGCTCGTTAAATTTCAGGCAATACGAGCATAATAATCCCTAGGAGGTTTTGTTAAATTGTAGAAAACTTCATGCAGCCTGTCCCTGGAGATGATTGGTTTTTCTTATAAAATTTTGTACGTGTTTGTGAAGTTTTGTAACAACGAACATTTGAGAGTTTCTTTGAACATGCCCTTGGGACAGTTACGAACTGAACGATGATGATGAGATGGTGGGGGCATGGTTTGTGTTACTGTTGTTGTTGTTGTTGTTGTTTTCGTAGAGGGGATGTTAGGCAGGTATCAATTATTTTACCCATCTATTTCGTCCAGTCGTGGGATAGTCATTAGGGCGAAAAAGATGTTAAGAAAATTAGAAACAAGTCTGAAACACTTAAAGGGAAAAATAGGTTCATATAATTTTTCATTCTTATAGGCATTTGGCTCTTATACAAATATAGTTATGTATAAATATATATGTAGATAAATTTATACTGATGGCCTGTCTTGCCTTGGAGAGAAACAAAATGAGAGACGCAGTCAAATTGGAATTGGCCTTTCGGGAGAAACAAGATACAGAATAAGATAGGTACAGTACACGTCTGAAAGTTTTATACTGAAAACACTGATAGGCTTTTTTGTTTATTTTTTTCCTCCAAATTTGTTTATCTCTAGAAAAGACGTTAATGAATCTTTTGTTTTTATACAGTATAATCTCTGAAGGAGAAATGAGATTTCGGCTGGAATTTGTTATCATTGTTTAGTGTGGGAAGGTATTTTCTTTTCCTTCATGTTTTTTTTTTTTCTATTTTGGTTTGGGTAAGGGTAAGAAAAATTTGTCTGAAAAAAACATAAAACTTTTATAGAATCATGAAGAAAAGAAAAAGTATTTTCTTGAGAAATATGGATGTTATAATACACCCAAGAAAGTGGGAGTTGCTGAATTTTGAAATCAATGACTGTTGGATTATGTACTAGATGCCTTTGACTAGGACTACACATGTAAACAAAATTAAATGTGGTTTGAACTTAACCTTGGAAAGACAAAATATTAATGAATTGTTTTGTTTATTACATGCCCTGTTTCACGTTTAGTTAAGTCGAAGTTATGTACTCAAATACAGGGTTTTTCAACAAGGACGCTCCAAAAGAAGAGCGACAGGGACAGCAAACGACGCCATAATTCTTGCCGCTCTTTTGACATTTCTCTTAAGTAAGGTTTACCATTTCATGATGAATAGATATACAAGCCAACAACGAGTCGAAATTATTAAAATTTACTACCGACATTCGGAGTCAGTTATGGTCGTCATAATCGTCCTAGCAGATCAACAATGGAGCGTCTAGTGGAAAAATTTAAATCCACATGCTCAGCAGAAAATGGTCCCGTGCTAGTGAGACAAAGAAGTGCCCGTAATGTCGAGAATATTGCTGCCGCTGAGGCATCAGTTGCAGAAAGTTCAAATGTGTCTCTCACACGTCGTTGTGGAGAATTTTTCGAAAAGGTCTTGGCCTACATCCTTACAAGATTAAATTAATGCAAGAACTGAAGCCACTTGACCACCAGAAGCGTCGTATGTTCGTGAATTGGGCTGAGCAACAACTTGAAAACAATTCGGATTTTCATCGAAAAATCATCTTCAGCGATAAGGCTCATTTCTGGCTGAATGGATTCGTCAATAAACAAAATATGCGGTATTGGTGAGGCAGAAATCCACACGTACTCCATGAGTCATCATTGCATCCCGAAAAAATTACGGTTAGGTGTGGTTTATGGGGCGGCGGCGTCATTGGGCCGTACTTCTTCCGTTATTATCAAGACCGACACGTTACTATAAATGGGGAGCGCTACCGTTCAATGATAACCGAATATTTTTGTCACCAATTGAATGATATTTACTTGGAGGACATGTGATTCCAACAGGACGGGGCGGCGCCACAGGCCACACAGCGAATGTCACAATCAATTTATTGGAAACCAATTTTGGAGAACTTGTTATCTCACGAAATGGTCCAGTCCCTTCGCCGCCGTGATCGTGCGATTTGACGCCATTAGACTATTTCCTGTGGGCCTACGTCAAGTCAAGTACGAATATGGAACGTGAAATTGCAGCAGTATCGGCCGATTTATGCTTTAAAACCTTCGAAAACTGGGTTCAGCGCCTGGACTTCTTCAAAAAAAATCGAGTTCCATACATAATGGCATCGAACGTTCTTTAACAGGAATAACAAATTTCATTGATATCCAAAACCGTTTTTATTTTATTAAAATAAAACTTTTGTAGCGCTCTTATTGAAAAACTACTTAATAATTAAAATAAAAATTATGAAAACTTTAATAACATTTATTCAATACTTTTAAAGTAGTTTTAGAAATATAAAAGGAATGATATCGTTGGAGACAAAAATAAAATATGTACGACTTGGTCCGTAAGCCATCCGACCTTAGTTCAAGAACATTCTAGTTTAAAATTTGTAAATATGCAAATTCATTACGATTCTTAAAGTTTTAAGGGCCGATGTTGAATTTCATTTGACATTTCTCAATTTCCGACTAACTCAATTCGAACCATAGAAAGATACATGATCGAGAAACGCGTTAAAGTTATGCAGGCTTTATTTTTTTCGGTCAATTTAATTGTCCAAATGTGGGTACAATCGGAAAAATAGTACAAAACTTTGAGCCAAACGGGTCTGTATAGAATATGTGAAAACACCAGTGTATGCTCGTACAGCTCGTACTGCAGAAGATATTGCTGCTGCTGTTCGCGATAGCTTGGCTGAAGAGCCGTCTCGTCGTCCGCGTCGTGACCAACAATTGCACTTCTTACGCTCGTCGTTGATACAAACTTGCATTTACATGCTTAAAAGGTGCAATTGATTCAAGAACTACAAAAACCTCTTGACCATTTTAACTGTCGTCAATGGTAAGAATGTGGAATCAGTTTTCGAAGAAAATCGTTTTCAGTAATGAGGCATATTTTCACCTCAGTGGATTCGTTAATTTGCAGAATTGTCGGATTTGGGCGAATGACAATCCAAGAGTGATTATCAAAAAAAGAGAGACAGTTTGCCGTTTGGTGCGGTTTATGGTCTGGCGATATCATCAAAATAAAGAATGATGGAATCAACGGTTCCAGTTTTGGTTAAAATATATTAAGTGAACACCTTAT
This sequence comes from Eupeodes luniger, assembly GCA_951509635.1. Classification (NCBI taxonomy): domain Eukaryota; kingdom Metazoa; phylum Arthropoda; class Insecta; order Diptera; family Syrphidae; genus Eupeodes; species Eupeodes luniger. The sequence continues at coordinate 163,161,206 of OX608073.1, forward strand.
AGGGCTTCTACGACATATTCGAAATTCAAGCTTGAATAAGGTGTAATTATGACGACTCTCTCACTTGGAGTTCGAACCAAGGACCTTTTCCTTTAGGTTGAAGGTTGTGCGTCAGAGTGATTTTCTGACCAACCAAGCTATATAGGTGCATCAACGAGCGCCTCATGACCATTCGCAGCAATGCTTAATTCAGCAACATTAACCTATTTTGATCACAGGCCTCCACAGAAGAGAAGGATGACAACACCAAGGATATGTTCTTCGAACTCTTGGAACATTGCCGTAACTAGGAAAGTAAAATTGTCCTTGCATTTTAACATCTGATAACTAATTTAGTGTCATCGATTTTACGAACGTCATGAAACGTCGCGTCGTGACAGCCAGTATACGTATTTTCCACCACCTCAACATCCACAAAATAAGTTAGAGTTTTCCAGAAAAATCTACCATCAATCAAATTGACCATATTGCGATCCACGCTAGACACGTTTCCAGCATCATGGATGTCCAACATTTCCGAGGAGCTAACATCGACTAGGACCACTGCCTCGTTGTAGCCAAGGTAGCAAAACAGTGAGATGCTGGGAGACGATACAATCGCAAGAGGTCGCCAAATCCTTCTCCGACCGAGGCACATGTAACTTTTTTCGAAGTTCTCTGCCACCAACACAATGTATCGAGAGCCAGTGGCAACATTGCCAAGATGCAATCAGAGAAGCCGCCTCTGACATACTTGGTTTCAAACAGCCACCAACAAAAAAACTTTGGTTTGATGAGAAATGGCGGCAGGCAAATGCAGCCAAACAACAGGCACACAAAGTGGCGCTGCATAGAAGGACGAGAGCTGTTCACGAGCTCTACGAGTTTAGAAGCGAAAATGAAGTACGAAATTCATGAGTGCAACCATTGAATAATTACAAATAGAAGTGGACACCGAACATTGCTCAAACGACCATGCGACTTATGAGCACCCAGTGAGTACTATTAGTAGCTTGAATATCATTTTCATGATATTGGTTTTTGTATATGCTAATTTAAATGCTCAAAAGGTTTGTGTATACAAAGTCAAAAGGGATTAAAAAAGTCCTTTTGGGATCTTTTTTGAAAACGAACTATATGAATATTTATAGATGAAGACAATAATATTATGTACGCGTTAAAAGGCATAATGTTTTTGTGTCGCCATAAAAAAAGGAATAGGTATACCTACATCTTAATATTTTAGGTAGGTATTTGAAAAGATACTATTCATTTTTCGTGTGTAAAAAATTGCCATTTTCTTCCTACATATTTTTATTTTGTTTTGGAGATTTGGTTAAATTGATTTACCAAATCGTTTACTTGGAGGTTTGTTGTTCAAAATAAAAAAAATTGCAACTACTTTTTCATGAATTTTTTTATCGGTACTGGCAGATATACCATTTACGAATACATAGTTTTGTGAATGTTAGTACGATATGGCCAAGTGCATGTTGTATATTAACTCAAAAAATAAATTTCTTCAGTAAAGCCATTTGAAGGTTTTTAAATAAACTGAAACACATACAGGTAATTTATTTAATATTACTAATATATGCACATAAATAATGCATTAGTATTTCTTGAAACTTTTTTTACAATTTGTAATGTCTAATTTAAATCAAATAAATTATTTTGTCTTAATTTTGTTAAGGAGACGTTGAAAATAATTGGAATGAAATAAATGAAAATGACAATAAAATGTCATTAACATATGTAGGTATATTTTGTAGGATATATTGCAAAATCTGTGGTAAAGAAAAATGACTGATTTATGCAAATTGCTTATGGACAAAAGCAAATGTCAAAACAAAGACACTCCATATATAGAGTGTCCTTGTGTCAAAATAAGTATGAAAAAAGGGAACATTTAATAAAATTTCGTCAATTCGAAAATAAGGTTAATGGAGGCTTGTCAATTCCCACAAGAGAATTCGTAAGTCATGTAAAAACTACTGTGCAATGTTTTGTAGAAGAGTGCTTCAAAAGTACAATTTTCTCAGAATTCAACCACAACAGCACTTAATTATGAAACTTATGTTAAAATTAAATGATGAACAACAAAAATCTTATATCAATCAAAATTCTCTAGCAGCAGTTTTTCATAACGTAGCTTGGTCTTGATCATTTAGTTTCAATCTTAGTTTCATACTCAATTTAACTCGATCGAGGTTAAATTTTAAAGGAAGTGTTTTTTCATTGTAATAATGTACATACATATGTATGTACCAGTATACCTATCTGATCTTATTAATAATATATTCATGTACATTATCTTTTTAACGCTGTTTTTATTTTATTTAAGAGTTTTGGTAAAGTGTTGCAACTATAATTTGATGTGGTTTGTTCAATTTACAGTTTTTTTGTCAAGCAAAACAAAAATTACTTAAAATCGTCTGCTTTACCTACAAAGTATTTGAAGTTAATCAAAACATTGATAAACAACGTAAATCGGCAAAGGTTCAACAAGATACCTTAGGTATAGGTATGTTAGTACATTACTTACCTAACTCAAGAAAAAACTCAAAACTGTATGTTTGAAATATAACATAATATAACACCATAATATACATATATGTATGTACATATGTACCTACCTTATGTTGTTGTTGTTGGTGCAACACATTATTATAAAAAGAGGCTGGGATGCGACCCACACTGATAACATCCCATCCCGTCTGCCAATTTGTCTTGCTTAAAATATTTGTAGGTTTTCGTGTTTTGTCAAAAAAGTTGTCAGTTGAATTATTTCTAAAAATTAAAAAAATTACAACAATATTTTGCATATAATGAAAAAATTTGATTTCACAGTCGAAAATCAATTTTTCCGAACTTATGGTCATTTTTTTTCAAAATTTTACCAGATGTCAAAAACGTTATTCTTCTTTGTACAAAATTATTTTGGAGATAAAATCATTTTTTTTCGTAAAATATTCGAGGTGACAAATATTTGTTTACAGTTTTTTGATTTATAAAAAACCGTTAACTAGATTTTTTTTTTCAAAAATATACTTGTTTGGTATCACGTTACAATATAAAATTCAATTTAAGTATCTAGCGTTATTGTTTCGTGAAATATTTTGGGTTAACAACATTTTAATTTTTTTTTAATTGCTATGGTAAAAAAAACACCCAGCCGATTTTGTTTAGAGTCCTTTCTACATCTTTCTGCATTTTTGTCTGTATAACAAAATTTATTTGAAGTCGATATCTCTACTGCTTCTTGAGGTATGGACGACAAAAAAAACTTAGTGATGGTACGGACATACTAACATAGTACGTACACACGCACGCACATACATCTCTCTAAAAATCTTTTATTTCGACTCTAGGGATCTTGAAACGTCGAGAAATGTCAATTTTTTCAATTCGACAAATCGGACCAATAACTTCCTATGTGAAGTTAAAATTAAAGCGACTACAAAAACTGCTAAACGTCGAAACTACTTCCATGCCACCGGCAACCTAAAGCAAAACAATATCTCAAAAAAAAAAATACGTAAAAGCAAAAACAAAGTAAGAAAATAATTCTTAAAGCTACATATATGTATGTATACCTACCACAAAATGTATATGAAAAAATTCAACAACTCGAGTAGAAATTGTGTGTTATTTGTGTACGCGCAGTGCACTGGTAAATCTTCACACTAGGCTTTAAGAATCCTTTTTTACTCCACTTTGATTATAGGAATCTTTTTTTCTTCAGCCGACAGTTTTGTTTAAAGCAAAGAAATCTGCCAAAAATATACTCGGTACTAGAATAGTTCAAAAATCTAACAGGTAGGTACACCCCCAAATTATGTTATACATAATGTGTAGATATATATATACATACATATATGTATGTACCTATATTCATATTAACTTACTAACCTCCATTTGTGCAAATGAATACCTACCTACTTACATACCTATAAGTAATTACTAATTACCTACCTAACATTAGCCTAAACAATATATCTACCTATGCTTATGTATGTACATTGGCAATGTATACCTATACCTACTTTGTAGTTAAGTATGATTCGTCCACTGTCCCTATTTTCAGAAAAAAAAAGAAATTTAAAAATAAACCTATCCCAACCCATATCAAACTAATAACGAAATTGAAGAAAAACTCACAGAAACTCACAAAACATCATCATGTCGAATGCACCGAAAAGCACCAAAATCATTTTCGTTTTATGAATGAAGAACGAAATTTAAAAAAGAAAAACAAACCTTCAAAATACATTTTCTGCAGCGAACGTGATTTGGCCTTGAATGCCACACTTTTACAGACATTATGTACCTACACAGTTGTTATTGTTGTTTTTTATTCTAAATAACAATATTCCGTTATCTTTCTCGACAACAAATTGTGAGTAAATTTCCCATAAGGACCAAATCTGAAAAATTGGGTGTTGTATTTGATAGACTGAGATACAATAACTCGCCGTGCGATACTAGCGACTTATGAGCATTTGAGAAATAAGTGTCGCCATCTAGAGCAGGATTTGCCCGGTGTCCCTTCTATTTGTAATTATTCAATGGTGCAACGTTAAACTGAATGCCGTAAACACAAAAGTGCAAACATCGTAATAGAATCGCATTTAATGCTGAGAATATTGAAGGACCACTTCTGCAGACTTTATTACGACGACGAACCGAATTCCCCTATCAGGCAGGATGATTCATTCAATATAGACAATATAAAGCAAATAATCCCGTCTTCACGACTTAGACGAAGTAAAAATTGCCATATCTTAGCTGAAGTCTAGCAAAGCCGCTGGATCAGATGACTTAGATACGGAACTTTTCAAAGCCGAAGTATGCACCAACTTATCTGTAAATTTTGATCTATGTAAACTTATTATCGCTAGCAAAATCTTGTCTACTGTAATATGTAAACGTCTAAAGTCGATCAAATATTCACATTACGACAGATCCTATAAGAATCCAAGAACATCTTATCGACACCCACCATCTTTTCATCGATTTCAAATCCGATAGATTAGATTTTTATTTCTTTACATTATAATATAACATAAGTATGTACATATTTTACAATAATAAAGCATGGCTATTTGCCGTCTGCCTGATTGACAACTTTCTTTTAATTTATATAATTATATTATTCTTTAATTTTAAAAACTTTCTTTTATAATTCTGTTTCTATAAGCTAATGCTATTTTACAATATTTGTAAAGTATAGGAACATCAATTTCATTAAGATGATGAATCATAACCTCTTCTGATAGATAATCACACCCAAAGATATTTCTTCTTGTTTCTCGAAGAACAGGACATCTACCCATAAAATGAAAAAATCAAATCCGATAGTATCTACAGGGACGAACTGCATAGAATCATGTCTAGTTTTGGCATCCCTGCCGTTGATCACAATGATCTGTTTCATTATCACAATGTTTCAAAGCAGCTCGGATCATCATATTTAAATTATGTTATTTTAAGTTTAGAGCAAAGTTGCCATTCGATTATTTTGTTGAACTATGAATTGTTTTTCTTTTCTTTTAGGGAAACATTTTGTCAAATTTACAATTTTTCATTTAAACTTCAGAAATTATGTTTTTTTTGCTTTCGTTGTGTAATTAAGAAATATTTCATTTCCAGATAAATGAAAATGGGAATGTGGGCACACTGTTTTTTATTGAAAAAGTGATACCAAAATGTACACACTACATGAATGCCTTGGAAAAGAAGTTCGATTAAATGCGATGGAAAAAATAGTGTTGAATAAATGTCCACTTAAAATTATTGTTCTCTTACATTTCTTTAGAACAATATTTCGTATAAGCAATGTTGCTTAAAATATTAAATAAAATTTAAGACAAAAATTCAAAACAACAAGCAACAAAATAATATGTTTTAAAATATTCACTTTCATCTGGAAACCAAACCATCGAGTTGAAAACCCGGTTTTATACGAACTTTCAAAGTAAGTAGGTATTTTAGTATGCAATTTCCTAGAAACAACCCTACAAGAAGTTGAGCTATGTACAGTACATACCTATACCTATAGACCTAGATATTTGAATCAACTCAAACACGTCTTCATTTCCAGGAAGCAAATCCAATTACGCTTCTTTCCCTTAAAATATGCGAAACAACGCCATCTTCTTCGTCTTTACCCAAACAGCATAATAAAGCATATTTTATGAAGTTCCAAAATGTGTTATCACACCAACAAAGTTAAAAAAGAAAAGCTTCAAGTGTGAGATAGAAGTGCTAACATAATTTCTTTATCATTTTGCATTCAGTTTTCCGTTATATATAACAAATGTTGGTCAAATTATCCTAACCGCAGCATACCTCTGGTGTAGGTACCGTTGGCTGCTGGGCATTTATTAAACGTGCCACTGAAATGGATAATGGTAATACCACAACATGGAATATATTCCATTTTAATCTTTCCGTTAGATTTTTTAAACTCCCGAAATTGCTTCCTGTTACGTGAATTGTTTTTATAAAATTTCACCCCATTTCGAGTGCACACAGTTTCCTTCCGAAAATGGTAATTTTTGATATTCACGACGAAACACGATAGCATACTCCCACTCTAACTATATGTTAAACGAACGACGAACGACACAGTGACAACAACTCCAACGATGAACGACCAAGGCAGGCGACAGGATAGGAACACCGAACACTATACTATAAAAACTGTTAGTATTTTAGGAAAATGGAAATGTGAAAGGAAACTTCTTCTTCTATATGACGACGGCGGCGGCGATGGGTTTTTCCTCATGGTTCCCTTTTACAATCGTGAGCCAGTGTGTCACAGGAAGCAGATAAGTGAACTAAATATTTGCAAGACCTTGCACACAAATTGTAAACAAAGTTGTTTCTCCATCAAGAGTCGAGAGCTTGGGTGTACCTCTATAGATGGGGCTATATATACACATAATAAAGATGAAAGTAGAGTTTTTTCTAACGCGCGCTGCGCCACGTCGCATCGCGTCGCCATCTACATCCGCCCACCATTCACCATCATAACTGTCTTCCCAGTGACATTTTCAATTACCCTGCAATGGCATTTTAATGTACAGTGAACATTCTTTTTTTTTTCGAAGTTGACACTAAAACTTGAAGCTCGGCACAATTCTACAGAAATGGCATCTGAAACGCGGCTTGGCTTGCCTTGGTGCTTAACGAAACTACAAGGTTCCCGAAAGTGCACGAGTTTGTCAACACAGAAAGGCGAAAAGCAAGTAGCTCTGCCATGCAGCGGAAATGGAAATCGGTTTGGCTCCAGTTTGAAAATTGGAATATGATGGGGTTTGAACCTACTATACGCCGCTATACGCATTAAAAACAACATCAAAAATGCATGCAAAAGCGAACTCTAAAGAAATATACTCAAAATATGATAACAGATAACAGAAAACAAATGCATTTCTTGTTCATTTTTTAAGTGAAAGTTAACAACATTAAATAGCCGATTTTCATTTGCGTTTTGTTGTTGACGCAGTTCTCAGAATCGAAAAAAATACTCCTTAACTCTCGAAAGTGTTCAAAGACGCTTTGTTTCCATAATAAATGGAATCTAAGATAAAATTCAAAAATTAGTAGCATCGAAGTAAAGGCGGTTACCAAACATCAACGTTGACACATCTGGGAAGCTTATTTTTCTATAAATTTGGAAAGATATAGGTTTCTATGGATCCTGTAAGAAAGCTTTAAATGCCAAAATAATTAAAATTAGATTTTGGAAAATAATATACAAATACATCACAAGTGTTTGAAACACATTTCTATTACTAACCCATAGGAAGTTTTTGTAACCGGTCCGATTTGTTGAATTGAAAACTTTGACATTTATCCACGTTTCAAGGTCCTAAGAATATAAATAATAGATTTTTAGAGAGATGTCTGTGCGTGCGAGTGTACTTTCGTTTTTCGTTGCCCATATATCTAAGAACAAGTGGAGATATCGACATCAAATAAATTTTGTTTACAGATAACAATACAGAAAGATGGAGAAAGGACTTTCAAAAAAAAATTGAGCAATTTAAAAAAAGTGAACATTTTGGTTAACCTCTCACGAACCAATAACGCTTGAATTAAATTTTATGTTTTACTAGCTGACCCGGCCACACGTTGCTGTGGCTAACATTTTTTGTCATATTACATTATTGTCAACTATTTTAAGGGAACGGAAGGAGAACATCAGACATGAGCCATTTGTAGAAAAACATGGCGACCTTCATGACTGATTTTCTACTGCCGTTACCCATTATTAGAATGAAATTATTATTTAAGAACAAAGACGGAAACCTTACAGCTGGTATAAAAATGTCCTGGTCTGGGATTCGAAGGGGAAGGACTTTGAACACAATTAATCAACATTTTCGTACAGTTGATGCAAAGCAAAAATCAGAACAAAAGAATTAAATTTAAAATGTATTATTATTTGCATTCAAGTTTGTAACAAAGTTCTAAGAAAATGACATGTGACAAAAAAACTTATAAATAGGGTTCTTAGGGCGGATAGTTTGAAAGCTTCTAACAATAATATTTATTATTTTGAATTATAAATACTTTTAATTTCAATTTAATTTAGCACTAATCGGGGCACAATTGGGTTGGTAACCCTGTCTTTCGCTAACCCGAATAGGTTCTATGGTTTTCCTACACGTGAACATACGACATAGGTGCCGATGAGAAAAACATGGATTTTCCAAATCTAAACCACAAATGAACATTATTTGGCCTTGAGGCATATTTCTAGACATGGCAAAATCTAAACCAATTGGAAACTGTATTCTTCTGAAGGGTATGGTAGAATCTGACGGTATCATTGGAATACGTGACAAACAGGACCACTTTTCCTATAAACCTTGCAATTAAAATAGTTGCCAAACGTGTAGCTATGCATAATTTAAGTGGATTCATATTACGCAGGATAATAATAGGTGAAGCAACCTTTAATCGAAGATTATGTGTTGGCATTCTAGGTATATCTGGTGAATTTAAAAATTAAATTTTGAAATTTAAACTATCATTCTCACTAACAGCAGTATCAATTGATTAAAAAGACATCAGATCGCTTGATAACAACTATTGTATTTGGAAGTCGATTTCGTCAACATTAACATTTTTGGCTGCCAAAATAGCCCGATGACTGAACCAGTTATGATTCAAGTAATTAATCTGCACATCCGGAAAAATACTCTGAATCATTTACATTTTTTTCCTGAAAAACAGTTCAGAAATTGTCTGGCAGTTGCGTATTGCGCTGCAGTTTCATTTTACCATTCCCAGTATCTAGTAATTGTTCAGAAAATTCCTAACACCAAAAATTGAAAAAGTAAAATTCAATGTATTTCGTTTACTACAAAAATAAATTTAACCTATACTTTAGTCCCAGCAACATGTGGCGGTTATGCTATTAAATTGTAGCTTAAATGAAAGGTTTGGAAGTTTGTAATAGCGACATCTATTAAATATTAACTCAATCCAGTTAACAGATGTTGCTATCTGTTAGAATAGTTTGGAATTAACAGATAAACTGTCAAATAATAGACAAATAATTTACAATAAAATATTATTACGATCATAAATTGAAATGTAAGCTATCCTATCTTCCAAGTTGGATCAAACTGCACACGGTGTACAAATTTGATTTAAAATCGGTTAAGTGGTCGCGGACAAAAATCGTGACACGTAATTTATATATATTAAAGAAGATAATGTAACGTGATACCAAACTAATATACTTTTGAAAAAAAGTTTAATTATGTAATTATAAATCAAAAAAAAAAATTGTTAAAAATTGTTGTCACTTCAAAATAATTTAATGCAACGAAGAATAACATTTTTGACTTCTGGCAAAATTTTGAGAAAAATAAATGTGTCAGTTTTCTTACAAAAAATAAGAAGAAAAATAAGAAGAAATTTGTGAAAAGATTTTCGAATCAAATATCTTTTCAAAAATTTACAAACTAATTTCATCTCGTAGAAAATATTGTTTTCGACATTTAGTAAATTTTTTATAAGAATCCAATAGTCAGTTTTTTGATAAAAATTAAAATCTACAAAAAATAGTACTCAAAATTGGTATAAAAATTGGTTTTTGACTAGAAATCTAGTTAGTAAAAATAGATTTTGAAATCAAACTTTTTCATCATATGCAAAATAGTTTAGGTAATTTTCAGTTAATCGTTTGAAAAATTCAACTGACAACTTAAAAAAAAAACACGAAAACCTACAATAAGAACAAGCAACTGGATAAGAAATGATTTTTGACTGAAGTATTTGCAGAACAATGGAATATATTGACTTCAAATTATTTTGTTAAATTTTAAAGCGAGGCAAATTGACAGACGGGATGGGAAGTTATAAGTGTGGGTGGCATCGCAGCCTCTTTTTTATTATATATTGTGACGTTATTCCAAATTGGTATACATTCAAACAAAGACCAACTAACTGAACAAAAATATTTGCCACCCCGAATGCTTGGCTTAAAAAATTTGATAGTATTCACAAAATAATTGTATTCACCAAAGAATAAGGTTTTATCTTGAGTACAATTAGAGATTTTGCCTTCAAACTTTCGCTAGTCTCGTCTCGAAAACTTCAAATGTAGTAGATACAAGACTATTGTCTCGTCTCGTTGCCACCACTACTTCCAACCAATTTTATCTCATACAAAATATTTTTTTTTAAATTTGGTGAAATTTTCGTATAAGAAATAAATACTTTTAAAAATACTACTAAAATTGGTTTTGCCTAAAAAATCTCGGAAACAGTAACAGATATTGAAATAAATCGTATTTTATCATGTGCGAACTATTCTTATTTACTTTATTTAACTTTTAAAAAAAAATCCACATGACCACTTTTTAACAAAACCTACAAAAATAAGTAAAAACTCAGACAAAATGTTGTTGTTTTATTATATGTACATAAATGTTCTTATCAATATTTTCTATCAATATTTCTAATTATTACATACCGATGGACGGCTAGAAAGGGGAGGTTTTCAGTGTGGGTCGCATCCCAGCCTCTTTTTTGATTGAAAATTGAACTGCCTAAAACATACAACCAAAATCTTACCCAATAGCCAAATAGAAGGCTGATAATCCTCCTTAGTTTCTACACCCTATACCAAAGGTTTTATAATAGTTGCTCCCTTTAAAGGAACACAAGAATTCTCAATAAAGGTTTATTCCCATCTTAACTCCGGAAAACCTTTATACTCGTATAAACATTTTTGTAGGTCAAACTTCTGTTTCTAAAGAAATTCTTTCTACATTTTTGTATTTCTTGTTAAATATACACTCATTAAAACATCTGCATACATACAACATAACACACATTTGCATATGAATTTTTTAAACCCCTTTAACAAACAACCTTCTCCAATTTACCTTAACATATTGCCTTATGATACCAACAATGTCCAATGAACCACAAATCATCCTGTTTTTTTCTCTTGGTATTTGGCTCCTTTACTTTTTGAAGGATAAATGTATCTCCGAATATCTACCCACTTGTAGCAAAAACTCCCTCAAAATTAAACGGAAACAAATGGCCAGCAATCAATTGGTGACTTCTTATGTTCCGGCCAACACTCGCTTCCATGCACATGAGAAGATAAATATACCGTTTCTTCCAACCACCAACCACCCTTAAAGGCCGACAACGCACATTCTTCCATTCTTATTCTTTTCAAGCATTGAAGAAGAAAGAATAAAGACACATTACGGTATTTTTTGCCTCTCTTAAGTGCAAAGAGAATATGAGGGATGACAATGAGGAAAAACAAAAGGACATAAGTGTTGGAGTGGAGTATGGTGGAGCGATACGATGCGATGGTGTGAGCTGTGAGCTTGAATATAAATGACGAGGAACAAAAAATTTGCCTTCGACAAGATTTATGATTGCCTTTCTCGCATGTGTAGGTATCTGCATGAGTTTCGTATAAAAATAAAAAGGATCCTTCTTATTCCCCTTTTCGAGACACAGATCCGTAGATATTGATATTATTTATGACACTATACCATCGCATAAACATAGTCTGAAAGAGATTCTTCTATTTTTTCTTTCTTATAGTCTTGCTTGCTCTGTTCTCAGCCCAGGCCGCAACGTCAGCAATCCATCGTCTTAACTCATAAAGATAAAATTTCGTAATTAACGCTTGTTATAGGATCACGATTAAGTACTTCAAATATTCACTGCTCTATGGAATATAGTCACTTTTGTTTTTCTCGAGAGCGAAACAAGACATCCAGAGTCCTTAGAGAGATGGTGTCAAGATGGAAAATTATACTAAAGAACACTCTACACATATAGATATAGTTATGAAGGGACACCTCTGAATATAGCCATATACTCGTAGCTGCTAGACGGCTGACTAAAACTTTTAAGCAGGACAGAAAGATCTTTCACTTTTTGCGAACTAAACTGGTTCAGGAACGGGCATCTTTTGGGTTGAAGGACATCCAAGAGAATAAGAGTTAGCAGTTCGGTATAGAGTTAAGACCATTAAGATCAAAATAATGTGAAGAAAGCTAAAGAAAGGGATAGGATTTTCTTTTGTGAAAAATGAGGTTGCATTAATTCAACTGCTGCAAAGGCAATGGCTACGACGACGACGATGGCGGTGGGCCGCGCCCGGTGGCAATGGCGGACGCCCAAGAGAGAATGATAGAAATGAAAACTTTTTCTCCATAGCCTTCATCTAGAACTGTATGATGTAGTGTAACTACGTAGACGGTAGAATATAAGTTGTGTGCAAATGAATTTTTTAGCCATAAATCATTTGGTTTTGTATTCCAAGGGAATGTCATTCAATCCTTTAAAAACACAAAAAACATTCCACTATATCGTACAGTAGAACAATGAAAAAAAGATAACAACACTATTTATTAGATTTTTAATAGTTTTTTTATTCCTATAAAAATATTACTTGAATTCTATCGAGAAACGATTCTTTATTATTACCTCATATTACGAACAAAATAAACATCTATCTACATTATAAGAAATATCGGGTTTTTCAATAAGAGCGCTACAAAACTTTTTTTTTTTAAATAAAACAAAAACGGTTCTGGATATCAATGAAATTCGTCATTTCTGTGAAAGTACGTTCGATGCCATTATGTATGGAACTCTTTTTCTTTTGCATGGCCACCACGGGCACGCTTGCAGAAGTCCAGACGCCGAACCCAATTTTCGACGGTTTTAAAGCATAAATCGGCCGATATTGCTGCAATTTCACGTTCGATATTCGTACGAAGTTCATCAATCATCGCTGCTTTGTTGGCATAGAGCCTAGACTTCACGTAGCTCCACTGGAAATAGTATAACGGCGTCAAATCACACGACCTGGGCGGCCAAGCGACTGAACCATTTCGTGAGATATAACATGATTTCCAAACTTGGTTTCCAATAAATTGATTGTGACATTCACTGTGTGGCTTGTGACACCTTCTTGTTGGAACCACATGTCCTCTAAGTCCATATCATCCAATTGGGGACAAAATTCTTCGGTTATCATTGAACGGTAGCTATCCCCATTCACAGTTACGTGCCGGTCTTGATAATAACGGAAGAAGTACGGCCCAATGACGCCGCCGGCCCATAAACCACACCAAACCGTAATTTTTTCGCGATGCAATGATGACTCATAGAGTACGTGTGGATTGCTACCTGACCAATACCGCATATTTTGTTTATTGACAAAGCCATTCAGCCAGAAATGAGCCTCATCGCTGAAGATGATTTTTCGATGAAGATCCGAATTCAGCCCAATTCACGAACATACAACGTTTCTGGTGGCCAAGCGGCTTCAGTTCTTGCATCAATTTTATCAATATTCTCGACACTACGGACACTTCTCTGTCTCACTGGGATGGGAACATTTTGTACTGTGCCTGTGGGATCAAATTTTTACACTTGACGCTCAATCCTTGTTGTTATTGAAGAGAAATGTCAAAAGAACCACAAGAAATATTTCGTCGTTTGATGTTCCTGTCGCTCTACTTTTGTAGCGTCCCTGTTTGAAAAACCCTGTATTCGTTTAATTTGTTTCATAGCAATTGTTGATTTATTATAGCCATTTTTTTTTGGCATGACTGGGTCTGACAGATCACTTTTGTTTCGTGTTTTGTGTCACTGTCAAACACCTTAATTTGGTCTACAATTTAAACATGCATCGTCTTACAAACGAACAAACCTTGCAAATTATTGAACATTATCACCAAAAATGTGTGCTCTTGTTTTGCGAAAAATGGAAGGACTTGACTTGCATGACATGTGGTTTCAACAAGACGGTTCCACATGCACGTGTTACAAGTGAGGCTCTTAAAAAATCACTCTTTAGATAATAAGGATCAATAGAGTGTATGAAATATCTGATATAAAATTATGATAAACTTGTTAAATTTTCTACTTAAAATCCCTTTCCAAATTGGCATGTTCATAAAAGCTTGTTAAAATGTTTGAATATTCAAGACAAAACGCACACATATTGAAGGCTTAGGCTTTAGCGTATGTTTTTAGAAATTTTTTTTGAGAAAAGCCTGAGACAGATGAATTTTTTTGTTTCAAATTTAATATAATTTTTAAAGCTTGATAAAGTGGAATTAAAATAAACACGGTTAGGCTAAGTTTGACAGGGTGATGCATCAGTAATGACCCAAGAGCATCCCACTAGGATCTCTATGGATCCATCGCGATTGGAATAAGGTTAGATGGAGGTTAAGTGAGAGTTGTTGTAGATTTAAACTATCAAAATTTTTTAATGGCAAGGACGAGACGTCGAATAGGTCGGTGAAAAAGTATTATCTTGTTGTATTTGTTACCTGGTCGTGTAATCCTCGATGGTAATCTTTGGATCCGTCCAACGTGAAAGAGGCCACAACGTTTTTAATTTTAGATATAAGTTTTATTTAATATGAAACAATTTAGTTCAAGTATCTTAGGAATTTAGTTTTTAAGTTTTACAATTTAGTTTAAGTTTTTAGGAATGGAGTTGCTAGCTCCAGCACAGACAGGATTAATTTGGTTGAAATATTTGCAATGAACGCGAAGATGGTTCCGGTTGTAATTTGACATTTTTCTTTGAATTCGGAAGTGTTCCGAAACATGTAAAATGCAAGGACGCGTGTTGTGAATCACGTTGATTACGCTAAGGGTAGTTCGCAACGCGATTGATTTTGGAAACGAATTTCGATTGTTGATTTGTTCATAAATGCATGTCCAACACATATTCCCTTTTAAAGCTAGGCTTAGACATTCGCAGAAAAAGTAAAAGGTACCGTCTTCAGTCTCCTCGTCTTCACACTCTTTACATAAATTAGATGAGCTGATACCCATTTGATGAGATTCATTGACTCTATTCTCAGCACTGAACAGGTACATATGTAGCCCTACAATAATGTGGCATATTCTTAGACCGAATACCAAAGTTCCAGTATGATCATACAATCACCTCCCTCCATTTTCACACTTTTTAAATGTATTTCACGACGAAAAGAAAATGGTGGAATTAGTGGATTTTGGATATGCTACAATCAGGGTTTCCCGCTGCGTTATTCCATTTATGAAATTTTATGAATTTTCTATTTGCATTAATTTACAAACTAATTTTGGATATTATTATTCAAAGTTTATTCAAAGTTTACATCGATCTTGTTTTGGAGTTGTTATAGCATTGATTGTGACATTATTCTCTATTACCTTCGTTTATATGTATATAAAAAGTATTAACGCCTTTGGTCTTTGATTTGTTGTGTTAAAATTAATTTTGCTTTTAACGTTTTAGCGTCCGGGAATGAAAAAAAAAATGCATGCACGAGTAAGTTAATCATGAAAAATATTAAAACAATCCATTTTCTACTAATCTGAAATTATCGTTCCAATGTGCACCCTGTGCACCATCCACACCAGCCGGGGTGAGTTAAATTTTAATCCAATTCTAAGGCTTCATTCTAACGAACAATAGCAATATGCACATGTTGCATTAATACAGCTTGGCGTTGGAGCTGGGTGAATCTTATCTCTCGTTCACATTTGATACACACAAAGTTATAGTTACGAACGTAACATACAATATTTCTTAAAGCTGGTGGCTGCAATTTCATGTTTTACAGGCTTCTTATGCAGTCCCGCTTATAAGATATCAGAGCACTAATTAAAGAATATGGAAACCTAATTGTGAAATGCGGGCACATCCTAGTATCACGATTCACGACGAAGTTTAATATCAATTCACCCATACCTTTCTTACAACCTTATGTTGAACAGTTAAGCAGGAGGGTTTGCAATGGGGTGTATGTAGGTTCAAATGACGGGTGAGAAGCATCTCGTGTGATAGTAAGCTGAAACGAAGTTGGCATTCTTAAGATTCATTGCCCGGAGTTGTTCACGATTAGTGGACGAGCTACAGATAAATTTCTGCTGGATTATCATCTATATGTCTGACTACATAGAAGCATGGTACTTATGGGTATGGATTGTATAAGTAAACTACTTTTTTATGTGTACGTATACAAATAACATTCACCCTTCGATAAACTTTATAAATATATATGTGCAGTGCATATAGATAGACACTTACTCGTACATATAGGTACTATGTTGCGATAGAATATTATAAAATGTATATAAATCTATGAACATAAGAAAATCCCCTGTAATGAAAAATTATATCAACAAACTCCGAACACGCAAACATATTCCTTAGGTTCCTACATAAAACAAACTAAAAAAACGAAAAAATGAAAAAGGTGAACCACCTAATATTACGATTACGTTTCCCATTCAAAATGTGGTTTCCCTCTCACTGTCACTTAAAAAAGGATAAACTTTGGAAATGTTGGAAAATCTTAAGAGTTTACTGAAATTTATCGATAGCCGATAAACACACCGCACACTATATTCAAATTAACCTCCGAATGAATCGATTGAATCTTAAAATTTTAACTTTTCTTTCACTTCATCAACATCCATGAAGATACAAAAATGTTTGCTATTTATAAAATAATTTCAAAAAATTGTAAAAAATGTTGCGAAATTAAGACTAGAACTAACTTAATCTTAATAAAATGGAAAATTTTAATATGTTAAGAAAATATCAGAAACAGTTTTATTTGTTTTCATCTTTTCAAATCTATAAAAATATTTATTTTGAAAAACTACGTACCGAGTTCAAACCCTCAGAACTTAAAAATTTACACTTAAACTGAATTATTTCCCAAAGTCTACACTCATTTTTATATTTCTCCATACTGAGTTCTACAAAATTCCAAACAATTTGAAAAAACAAATATGAAAAAAAAAACTTAAAAAATACGTATACGCCCGAGTGAACAAAATCATGTTTTTGTAATACTATCAGATAATTTGTTTGGGAGTATTTAATTATTTTTTTCACAACAAATTTAACATCATTGAATGTTTGAATTAAATCCGAATGAAATAAGAACTGAAAGAATGGGTTCGTTCGTAAATGGTGTAACTATGTGTAGACTTAAATATATCCGTATAATTAATGAACTTATTCGAGTCCGTACGTCCGTACGTTCGCGACGTTTTTTTCGTCGTGCATAGCTTAAGAACCAGAAGAGATATCGACTTCAAATAAATTTTGTTATACAGATAATAAGGCAGAAAGATACAGAAAGGGCTCTCAAGAAAATTGCGTGGGTGGTTTTTTTACCATAGCATTTTAAAAAAAAGGTGAAAATTTTGGTTAACCCTAAAAATCTCATGAACCAATGACGCTAGAGACTTAAATTAAATTTTATATTATATATTGTAACGTAATACAAAACAAATACATTTTTGGAAAAAAATAAATTAACGGTTTTTTTTATAATTAAAAAAAACTGAAAAAAAATTTGTCACCTCGAACATTTTACGACTAAAATATGATTTCATCTCCAAAACAATTTTGTGCAACAAAGAATGATGTGTTTGTCATCTGATAAAATTTTGAGAAAAATCTAATTGACAGTTTTTTTTATAAAAAATAAAAACCTAAAAAAAACATTACTCAATGTTGGTAAAAATTTACTTTCGACTCAAATAGCTTTTCAAAAATTAAAAATATTGGCTTCAACATTCAGTAAAATTTTGAAAAAAATCGAATTGGCAGTTTTTTTACAAAAAATAAAAACCTAAACTAAAACAATACTAAAACTTGGTAAAAATTTACTTTCGACTCAAATAGTTTTTCAAAAATTAAAAATATTGGTTTATTTTATTCCACGGAAAATATTGTTTTCGATATTCAATAAAATAAAATCTACAAAAAAGTACGCAAATTTGGTAAAAATTGATACATATAGACAAACTTTCAAGCAAGACCAATCGACAGACGGGATGGGAAGTTATCAGTGTCGGTCGCATCTCAGCCTCTTTTCTTCATCTTTTTTTTGAAGACTTGCCAAGATACTTCTAAGGCATCTCGCACATGAGCTACGAACTACGAACTGCGAATTGAATTGTGGATGTTCGCATATTTTGACTTTTCTTTGACATGAGCTTTATTTCTATTAGCAGACAGCGACGAATCGTCAATTTTGTCTCCATATTTTCCTCAGCCATGACATTTCACACAGAATTTTGAGGTTAAGTTGCGCGCGAATAATTTATTCGTTGCAGTGTGGAATTCGTTACTACCAAATTGTTTTTACAAAATTTTCTTGTTTTAGAGAACAAAATGCAAATTTTGTTATCCAAACATTAGTGTCAATTGGTTTCTTATAATTAAAATGTGTTTTTCTTTGAAATTGACTTTTTGAAATCTGTAAAATCACGTTTGTTGGTCCATTCGTTCGTTCGTTCTTCGCTCTCATGTACTAGGTCCTTAAGGCTTTATTCTAAAGTTAGTCGTGCACAATTTTTTTTAGGACTATACAAAAACATGCATTCGTAAAAAAAACCTTGGAAAAAGCATGCGAGTAATTACATTAGCAAACATTAGTTGAAATAAATTGAAAAGAAATTCTTAAGTTTTAAAATAACGGCATAGTGTTTGTAAGTTATAGACACTGCTCTAAAAACACATCCATCGAGCTTCAAGGAGGTATCAACCGTATCAACGTCTTAATGAAAAACTCAAAATACTCACATTTTTTTCATTTTTATCAAATGTAAATAAATGTAGTACCCGTGGCATGATGGTTAGTGCGTTGGACTGCCAAGACAGAAGTTTTGGTTTCGATCCCTGCCTATGCCATCTAAAGTTTTTTCACAAGTACTGTCTCTTGCGAGGAATTGACAAATTCCCCGAGAGTAATTCTTGTCATGAAAAGTGCTTTCTCAAATTAGCAGTTCGGACTCGGCTTAAAACTGTAGGTCAACTCCATTTTTGACAATAGTACTCGCACACAGGAATGGTCGAGAGTTGTAAGTCACTAGGCCCTAGTTCTCAACGGACTGTTGCGCCACCCAATTTATTTATTTTTTAAATTAAAATACTTTGTATAAGATGAAATATATTTGCTGTCAATATTTACTGGCGATACATAGGATCTGACAAGTTTTGCATTCGTAAAAAATTTTGAACTCGAGATTTTAATCAAACATTAACATCGTCGGTCCGTCGGTTCTATCCGTCTGCCTGTCCTCGCCCCTACAGAAAAACCAAACTTTTAAAATAAGGTTTTAAAAGCAGATTTTTTTAAAAATCAAAAGTAACATCAGTCCCTATATAAATTTGTCGGTCAAAAATTGAAAATTCGAATTTACTCAAAAACGAACCGATAGATTTTTATGAAATTTTCCTTTTGATTTTTTTCTTAACTTGACTTTTTGGAAAGAACAATTTATTTTTTTAACTTCTATAGAACAGTTATTTCGATTTCAACACTTTTTTTTCTGCACAAGTTTTTATTGTGTTTAAATAATATTTGATGATCAATAATGTCAAACAATTTTTTTTAATTTTAAATTTGATATCTCGAAAACGGGTCAGTATTTTTTGAGAAAATCAATCATTTATTTTATTATAAGCGCCAACTCAAGGGGATATTATTACCCTTATTATGCAGAGACAAAGTCTGAGCACTATGAAAGGGAGAGCACGTTTGAAAGGAAATGTCGGTGCGGTTTTGAATTCCAGAATATTGCATTGTTGAGAAAGGCAGTGTGTAGTAAGGTGTTCCACATTCGCGTAGTATGTCTAAAAAACGAATCTCTGTGTTTGACAGTACGATCGAAGTTGGGCTCAAGGGTATCCTGATGAGCATTCCTAAAAACGCGAGTTTTACTGTTGAATGGTTTAGGGGAACAAATCAAACTGGCTATTACTATTCATACTGTCCAAGAAGCTTAAGTAGGTAGTAGGACCGCCAGCCAAAACATGAGTGCCATCCATGGATAATAGAAATATTTCTCGGTTTAACGATACAAGACAGCATTGGTTTTTCGAAGCATTAGATTCCAAGCGTTTTTCTATTCTCCATTGTACAATGCTGTTTAGGTCGGAATATAGGCGTTCTTAAACGTTTTATAATAAAATCTATACAGGGTTATCCATTTTGCGGTTTTAAAAGTAAACGTAAATAAAACACATATAAAATATTTTGTTTCATGATATATTTTTTTTTTATTATAAAGTTTGAACGTTGACATTATGTGTGAAACACAAGATCATTTCAATGGCCACCACACGAATTGTTACAAGCACTGATTCTTTTGAGGTAATTTTCGATTTTTGACAAGAGTTAAAGGTTTTTGACAAGAGTTAAAGGTTTATCTGCTCAAGAGTTAGAGGTTTATCTGCATAAATACGGTCTTTTGCGTAGCCCCACACAAAAAGTCCAGCGGTGTCAAATTGCATGATCTTGGTAGTCAGCTGATATCGCCACAATGAGAAATTACGATGCCAGGAAATGTCCCTTGCAATAAAGCCATTTTCGTTTGAGTTGTGTGGAATGTAGCATTGTCTTGTTGAAAACACATATTCTCCAAGTCGCATTCTTCAATAGAAGGCAAAAAATGGTTATAGTATGACCATAACGCTCCGAATTGACGGTGACAGTCGTTCCATCGTCGTTTTCAAATAGTAGGTCACACCTCCGGACCAAAGAGCGCACCAAACACTGAACTTTTGTGGATGTTATGATGGCGTCTCGTCAATTACTTGACGATTCTCAGAACCCCAAACACCACAATTTTGTGTATTAACATACCCACCGAATAAGAAATGTGCTTCGTCGCTGAAGAACATTTAGTTCGAAAAATCGAAGTCCACCGCCTGTTGTTTAAGCACCCATTCCACATATCTACGACGTTATGAATGTTCAGCTGGACTTGACATGGATATAGGTGTAGAGCCGGAGTCGGAGTCGTACCTGGAATAGCTGTCAAAGTATTCAATGTACGCAAATGCAAATGCACGAACACAACGCGACGCAACTGGAATCAGAGCCGCAGCCGGAGTCGGAAGAGTTGACTAACTTTTAACTTTGACGTACGAAGTGAATAACTTGGTGATTATATTTTTTTTTAATAGTTTTTCAGTAAAAAAGTGGAAAAATATTTAAATAAGAAATAAAAGTGAACAAAAAAAATATTTTCTGAGAAATTTGATGTGGTTGTAAACTGCAAATAAACCAAATAACATCAAAAAGTCGTACGACACATTGTGTGCGTACTTTTTGTGAAACGTACGACAACTTGTGACAGATTTCCCGACTCTAGTTACGACTCCGGCTCCGATTTTGCATTGTGTTCCAGCAGTAAAGCACTATATGTGGCTGTGGCAGAATCACCATTTTAGTAGTAGGTTTAAGAGTTTGTATGCTTTATGCGATAGTTAAGCGATCCATTTTCTTAAATATCAGACTTTCAACTGAAAAAAAAAATGGTTTAACAACTTAGTTTGACAGAGGTCGAATTCCCGCCCTATACTTTTGAAATCCCAAAATGGATAAACCCTTATATAAAATACATCACCATGTTCCAAGTAAATGCATATTAAAAGTACTTTTAAACAAAAATTGAAAAATTTTATATGTACAAAATTAATTAAAAAAACGATTTAACGATTTTTTGATTTTTAGAAAACAAGTGACTATTAAATATTTGAAGAAAAATTAATTTTGGAGGTATGTTTTTAAATCCATAATTATATAAACTATTCAAGCAGCAAATTCGTGTGACCCAGTCGTACATTATATTTTCTTAGTTCTCAAGATACTTATGTCAAAAATCATATTTTAACAGTTCTCTGCAGATTTTTGTAGGTTTTCTTTTTGTGAGAAAACTGTCGATTGGGTTTAAAAAAAAATAGCCACATAAAACCTTCTTTCTATGGAGTCAAAAACAATTACAAAACTCACATATTATTATCTGTCAAATTTATTAACTTCCCATAGGAAGTTATTGTAATGAGTCCGTTTTGTCGAATTGAAAATTTTGACATTTCTCGACGTTTCAAGGTCCCTAGAGTCGAAATAAAAGATTTTTAGATAGTTGTTTGTGCGTGCGTGTGTACGTATGTATGTACGTAAGAACGTTTTTGTCGTCCATAGGACCATAGCTCAAGAACCAGTAGAGATATCGACTTCAAATAAATTTTGTGATACAGATAATAATGCAGAACGATGCAGAAAGGACTCTCAAACAAAATTGAGTGTTTTTTTACCAAAGCAATTTAAATAAAGTGCACGACTGGGTCGCACGAACTTGCTCCTGTATGCAAAGAGTCTGTTTAAAAAAGTATCTATATAATATTTAAAAATATACCTGTAAAATAAGTTTGTCTTCAAAGATATATGTATTTGGTCGCAGGAAACCTAAATCCCAAAAAAACGAAATAAAAGAAACGTTTAGATTTATTTAGGAAGTAAAACTTTATTTACAACGCGATGTAGAACTTTATTTAAAGCGCGATGTGCTTCTCTCAAACTCTATATTAAGACTGCTCAATGAATGATCATCGTCCTGTAGCTCGCTTCAGGCAGCTTCTATCGAGACTCGCTCCTGTTGTCGTGGTGCTCCCTGATTGGCCTCTGCAGGCAGCTTCTATCGGGACTCGCTCCTGTTGTCGTGGTGCTCCCTGATTGGCCGACTTATGGTGGCTTCTAACACTGTTCGAAGAGTTGCCAGAACACTCCGCCACAGTAAGAGTTGCCAGAACACTCCGCCACAGTGGCCCCCCAGAA
This sequence comes from Eupeodes luniger, assembly GCA_951509635.1. Lineage (NCBI taxonomy): Eukaryota > Metazoa > Arthropoda > Insecta > Diptera > Syrphidae > Eupeodes > Eupeodes luniger. The sequence goes on from OX608073.1 coordinate 163,184,353, forward strand.
GGCTTACGCACCTTTAGGTATAACGCCCCGGAATCCGGACACAGCGACCTCTAGAGGTGTGGTAAGGCTGAGTTGTTATTATTTGTGGCGGTTCTGGAGAAGGAGATGATGAACTTGAAGGTGCTTGAGCTCCGCCGGTGCCGGTGTCCTCATCGGCTTCAAGATACGCTGGCTTTAGACGGTCTATAGAAATTTTTATTTGCTTACCTCGGATGTCAAGGTCGAAGTATTTGTCGCTGCGCCCAAGTACTTTATAGGGTCCCTCGTAAGGCGGAACGATTGATGCTTTGACGGAGTCATTGCGAACAAACACATGAGTTGATGACTTAAGATCTTGGTGAACGAATGGCTGCTGCTCGATGTGCCAGGCCGTCTGCTGAGGTTTGGTTTGGCGCATCATATGCCGAAGGTCTTTAACGAACTCGCATTGCGACTGATTCACGATCGTTGGAGCCAGTAAATCTGCTGGTAGCCTGAGTGACGTTCCATACACAAGCTCTGCTGGGGTGGCTTTCAGATCTTCTTTGAGGGTCACACGAAGGCCAAGTAGTATCAGTGGGAGTCGTTGTACCCATCGATTGGAGTCGTTACAATTTATTGCTGCCTTCAACGTCCGATGGAATCGCTCAACGATTCCATTAGCTTGCGGGTGATACGAAGTCGTCATTGAGTGATTAGTTCCTATGCACTTACAAAGTTCCGTGAAGATCGACGAGGTGAATTGCCTCCCCTGATCGGAAGTAGTTTGCAAAGGAGGTCCAAATCGAGAAATCCATCCGTTAATGAGCGCGTTCGCACAATTGATTGCTGACATATCTATCATTGGGTACGCCTCTGGCCACCTTGTGTAGCGATCGATGACTGTCAAGAGGTAGCGATATCCTTCAGAAGGCGGAAACGGTCCTAGAATATCGACGTTGATGTAGGAAAAGCGCTCGCCAGGAGTTGGGTAGCGTTGAAGTTCGGCTTTCGAGTGGCGTTGTACCTTCGTCCGCTGGCACGGAATGCAAGTTTTTGCAAAATTAGCACAATGTTGGCGAATGTTAGGCCAAATGAAGCGCTCGGTCATCAGTCGAACTGAAGCTCGGCGTCCAGGGTGAAACAGGCTATGTGTTGCGTCAAAGAACGTTTTGCGAAGAGCCTTGGTAATGAACGGTCGGACTCTATTATGTGACACGTCACAATAAATCGGTTTGTCTAAGTGAGGAAAAGAGAACAATGTTAGTTGCATTGAGTGAACAATGTTACCTTTGAGCAGCTGTTGAAGCTCGGGGTCGTTTTCCTGCGACTCAGCGAGTTTCAAGTAGAGATCGTCCTTAGCATTGACCACGTCGATGCGCGACAACAAGTCTGCTGCATGGTTGTCTTCACCTTTAATATAGCGGATATCGGTGGTAAATTGGCTGATGAAGGACAGGTAGTTCGTTTGTCGTGGCGATGATTTTTCTGGTCGTTGTTGGAAGGCAAAAACCAAAGGTTTATGATCCGTTTGGATATGGAATTTGCGACCTTCCAACAGATCTCGGAAATGATTTACTGCCAGGTACATTGCGGTAAGTTCCCTGTCATAGGTGGAATAACCTTGTTGAGTCTTGGAGAATTTTTTTGAAAAATAGCCTAGTGGCTCGGCAACGTTGTCGACTAATTGATTCAAAGCAGCACCTGCTGCTATGTTCGACGCGTCCGTGACTAAACTCAACTCTGCCTCAGGTAGGGGGTGTGACAGACACACGGCTTGGGCGAGAAGTTGACGGCAGCTTTCAAATGCTTCATTCGTAGCTTGGGTCCAGCTCAATGGGGTTTTGTCGTTTTTTCGGTTACCTGGGGTCATCGCTAACAAAGGAAATTGAACTTCGGCTGCGTGGGGAATGAATTTGCGATAAAAATTTATCGTCGCGATAAATCCTTTCAGTTGTTTTACCGTCCCTGGCCTTTTGAAACGTTGAATTGCTTCAACTCGCGATGGGAGTGGGAAAATTCCCTGCTTGGTAATAAGATGTCCAAGGAATTCCAGCTCCGACTTTCCGAAGACACACTTAGCTACGTTGATCGCTAAGTTGTGTTTAGCAAGCCGCTCTAACACTTCATATAGGTGTTGACGATGTTCATCGATGTTCGATGATGCGATGCAGATGTCGTCCATGTATGGAAATGCAAATTCGACTCCTCGTAGCACTTCATGAATTAGCCGTTGGAGGGTTTGGGCGGCGTTACGTAACCCGAATGTCATGTGGGTGAACTCTTACAGGCCAAACGGCGTGATGATGGCCGTCTTAGGGACGTCTTCGGGGTTGATTGGCACCTGGTGAAAAGCCTTTTGTAAATCTATTTTTGAGAAAACAGACTTACCTCGAAGTATGTTTGTAAAATCATGAAGGTACGGGAGCGGGTAGCGATCTGGTGACGTAATTGCGTTGAGACTCCTGTAGTCACCACAGGGTCTCCATGAGCCGTCTGCTTTACGCACCATATGAAGCGGGCTCGACCAATTGGATTTGGAGGGTCGACAAATACCAGCACGCATCAGCAATTCAAATTCCTTCCTTGCAGCCTTCAATTTATCCGGAGGCAGTCGACGTGCTCGAGCTGAACATGGTGGGCCGTTTGTTTCAATGAAGTGGACTGCTTTGGAGTTGGTCGATACACCGGGCGGTGCGAGGCGAGTAATGTTTGGGAAAGTCGTTATAATGTCGGCAAACGGTGAATTTCGGTCGATGAGCTGCGGGGACTGTTGGTTGCTGGTAATAGCGAAGAGCGATTTCAAAGCTGAGTTGGAGCGTGAGTCAATTAGGCGAGCTCTTTTAACGTCCACCATTAGTTCGTGATGCTGGAGAAAATCGGCTCCAATGATTGGCGATGTGACATCGGCGACGATGAAAGTCCAAACGAATGGACGGTGGAGCCCAAGGTTGAGCTCATGGGTAACTTCACCGTAAACTTTTATCGGCGAGCTGTTTACAGCAAACAGCTGCATGGTGGTCGGTCGAGGTTTTTTCTTGGATGAAGATGGTGGAATGCAGGAAACTTCAGCACCAGTATCAATGAGGAAGGAGAGGTTGGTATTATGTTCACGCAAGCAGAGTCTATTGATAGAGAATAAGATACGTTTGGGTTCTGCTATTTTATCCGAGGTTTTCGAGCGAAGTCATAATTGGTTTTGAGAAGATGATGTAAGTGGCAGTTGCCGACCAAGGCGGCAAGGCGGACGGCAATTGGTTGCCTTTTTTCCAAAACTGCGATGGAACCAACAGTCATCGAACTGCTCAATCGATTGCTCGCGTCTGCGCTGGCTACAAATTTGGAGCTGGCCTGATCGTGAAGGCGTGCGATTTTGTTGCCGTGACGGTCGTTGTTGGCGCTGCTGGGTTACTAACTTCGAAATTTCCTGTGTCAGATGAGCGATTTCGGACGAGGATGGGGCGCTGTCGATGGAGGCTTGACGTTCATTGGGTGCTAACGCTAAAGCTGGCCCATTGGTACTGGATGCGACAGCATTTAGCTGTCGTAGTTCAACATTTTCCATTACCGTGTCGGCAATTTGTGTTTTTTCCGCGGCGGATCCTTTAACCATAACAGTCACTGCATGGACAGATTGCGGAAGACGTGCTGCCCATAAATCAAGCAACACAGGTTCACTCAGAGAGCCTTTAGACGCTTGGACCATCTCATAATAGAGCTGACTCGGTTTTTTGTCACCCAGCGGCATATCGTGAAGGACTCGACGGAGTCTTTTTTGTTGGCTGTCAGCAAAATAGTTGATGAGTTCGGTGCGAATATATTCGTACTTCTCGCGTTCTGGGGCTGCATCAATTATCGGTCGGAGCTCAGTAATTCGAGAGAGCGGCAGTTGTGCACAAACGGTGTCGAATTTTCGGCCATCCTGTGCTACTCCTGATGCCCGAAAATAAAAATTTAACAAAAAGAACCAGTTGTCTACGTCTGACTCAACGAAAGGTGGCATCTGGAGGCGAGCATAGTAGTTGGCGGCTACATCGACCGGTTGAACAATGGCTGGAGGTACTGGATGTACTGGAGGTACACCGTTTTCTTCAGCCATCACGTCGGGGTCACCACTTTGGTCGCAGGAAACCTAAATCCCAAAAAAACGAAATAAAAGAAACGTTTAGATTTATTTAGGAAGTAAAACTTTATTTACAACGCGATGTAGAACTTTATTTAAAGCGCGATGTGCTTCTCTCAAACTCTATATTAAGACTGCTCAATGAATGATCATCGTCCTGTAGCTCGCTTCAGGCAGCTTCTATCGAGACTCGCTCCTGTTGTCGTGGTGCTCCCTGATTGGCCTCTGCAGGCAGCTTCTATCGGGACTCGCTCCTGTTGTCGTGGTGCTCCCTGATTGGCCGACTTATGGTGGCTTCTAACACTGTTCGAAGAGTTGCCAGAACACTCCGCCACAGTAAGAGTTGCCAAAACACTCCGCCACATGTATATGCCATTTGATTTGTCGAAAAAACCTCCATTTTTCAATTTTTTGGGAGGGGGTTACATTTAATACAATTAAAATAATTTAAGATTCAAAATTTGATTTGTCGAAAAAACCTCCATTTTTCAATTTTTTGGGAGGGGGTTACATTTAATACAATTAAAATAATTTAAGATTCAAAATTTTACCTGAAAAATAAGTTTGTCTTCAAAAATTTAAATGCCATTTTATAAATCAAAAAACCCTTGATTTTTCAAATTTTTTTTTTGAAAATCGTTAGAGCGGTTTTTTTTAAATTAATTTTTTATATATAAAATTTTTCAATTTTGTTCTAAAAATATTTTTGGTATGCAGTTGTTTAGTGATTGTAAATATACGCTCTATATTTCAATTTCGTAAAAAAATGTTCACCCGTTTTTGAGATATAGAATTTTGAAAAAAAAAAATTTCAATATTTTTTTAAAAATCCAAACAAAAAAAAATTGCACTTTTGATAATCAAATATTGTTAAGGCAATATGAGAGCTCGTTTAGAAAAAAAAATTATTGAAATCGGTTCAAAAGTTGCTGAGAAAATTAAAAAACAAAAAAACGGTTCTATGAGCGGTACCTTTCCTGAGCAATACAAAAATATGTTTTTCTTATTAAAAGAAGACAAGTTAAAAAATAAAATTTTGGAGAAAATTTAAAAAAAATCTATCGGTTTGTTTTTGAGAAAATTCGAATTATCGTTTTTTGACCAAAAAAATTGTATGGGGACCACTGTTAGTTTTGATCTTAAAAAAAAAATGAAAAAAACGCCTAACGCGAATCTGCTCAAAACCTTAACTTCCAAGTTTGAACTCAATCGACCCAATGGTTTAGGCTGTAGGAGCGTGGACAGACAGACAAAATTGACCGGACGGAATCGCGGGACCCACTTTTTTCGACTTCTCTACCATCGTAATATCATGTTTGATTAAAATCTTGAGTTCGAAATTTTGCACGAATGCAAAACTTGCCATATATGTACAGGGTGTCCCGTAAGTAATGGATAACCCTGAAATGCCGCATAGTAGACTTTATGACCGTCCTGAAAACTGATAAAAAAAAGTTCTATCCCAACCACAAGAAAAGTTATATGCATTTTTTTGTTCAGTGCATTATTTTTTTTCTTACTTTACATTTTTGAATACCACGACTACAAGTGAATGAGTTCCATCATTTTTTTTTTGCAGGAATATTTAACATTACTTGTGCCAACACATAAGTAGAAGAAAATTATTATAACTGTTGGACTTCTTAGAGAAAAAAATTATTTAACATTGAATTTCAATGCAAAATGTGAAAACAAATAATTTTTGAAAAAGTTAAATCATAGCTGGCATAAAAAAAATGCATGAATACCTGAGTGGCCAACTATTTTAAAAATATGCGCGTTAAATGCAGATTTCAAAATGGTATTACTTATTATTATATCTAGAGTCAATAGCAAGTTATTGGTAAAAATCTGCAATACTAGAGTAAATTTAGCAAAAACAAAAGTTTTCAAAATTAGCACAGTAAACGTGAAAATAATACCAAGCGTTGAACATAGCAGATTTTTGATTTATTGGCTGTTTCTACGATGTTGTCCTAATGATAAATCCAAGCTTTCAACTTCTAGGGCCGAATGCATTATTGATAAAAATGTCAAAAAAGTGCAAAAAACGGTTACATTTTCGAGCTTGTTTTGAATTTTACCTGTTCTATTGGGCTTTTACAAACCCATCAAATATTTTGTTGGTTGCTATTAGAGATACCGAAGACTTAGTGTTTGCGGAATTTGACCGAGATCCTACAGTATCAATCCGAGCAATAGCACGACGCACTGGCATCGGAAAGACGATTGCGCATAATGTGCTAAGTAAACATAAATATCATCCCTTTCACCTAACACGGGTGCAAACTCTCCAGCCGCAAGATAATGATAATGAAAATTGAAGAAGATCCGCAGTTTTTTGACAAAATTCTTTGGAGCGATGACTCGACATTTAAAAGAGATGGCTACACTAATATCCATAATCTCCACTTCTGGGCACTACAAAACCCAAACATCATGAGGGAAGACAGGTCCCAGTACCAATTCAAAATAAACTATTGGACTGGGATTCTCAATGGGAAAATAATTGGACCCTTTGAGTTGCCGGGGATTTTAACTGGCCAAGGTTATTTGGAGATCCTCCAAAATGATCTCCCAACCTTGCTGAAAGAAGTGCCTCAAGAACTAAAGGAATCCCATTGGCTTCAAAATGATGGTTGTCCAGCACACTATGCTGTGCCTGTGCGGGCATATTTAAATGCCAGATATCCAGGCAGATGGATAGGACGTCTGGGACCAATTTTTTGGCCACCCCGTTCACCAGACCTAAATCCACTTGATTTTTTTTATTAGGGATGCATTAAGGAAATCGTATACAGCAAGCCGATCAGGTCTTTAGAGGAGCTGAGAAATCGTGTGGAGCCAGCTGCATTACAAATTTCTGAGCAAAACCTTGCACGTTCACTAAGACGTTCATTTATTCGGAGGTGCAGAACCTGTATAAGAGTGGGTGGAAAACAGTTTGAGCATTTGCTTTAAATAAAATAAAATTAAAAAATTATCTATTTTTGTTTTTGTTTTGTAACTAAGTGATCATGTGATTAAAAGCCGGCTCAAAAACTTTTTGTTTAGATAATATAACTTTTTGTTTTGATGGGTTTGTAAAAGCCCAATAGAACAGGTAAAATTCAAAACAAGCTCGAAAATGTAACCGTTTTTTGCACTTTTTTGACATTTTTATCAATAATGCATTCGGCCCTAGAAGTTGAAAGCTTGGATTTATCATTAGGACAACATCGTAGAAACAGCCAATAAATCAAAAATCTGCTATGTTCAACGCTTGGTATTATTTTCACGTTTACTGTGCTAATTTTGAAAACTTTTGTTTTTGCTAAATTTACTCTAGTATTGCAGATTTTTACCAATAACTTGCTATTGACTCTAGATATAATAATAAGTAATACCATTTTGAAATCTGCATTTAACGCGCATATTTTTAAAATAGTTGGCCACTCAGGTATTCATGCATTTTTTTTATGCCAGCTATGATTTAACTTTTTCAAAAATTATTTGTTTTCACATTTTGCATTGAAATTCAATGTTAAATAATTTTTTTCTCTAAGAAGTCCAACAGTTATAATAATTTTCTTCTACTTATGTGTTGGCACAAGTAATGTTAAATATTCCTGCAAAAAAAAATGATGGAACTCATTCACTTGTAGTCGTGGTATTCAAAAATGTAAAGTAAGAAAAAAAATAATGCACTGAACAAAAAAATGCATATAACTTTTCTTGTGGTTGGGATAGAACTTTTTTTTATCAGTTTTCAGGACGGTCATAAGGTCTACTATGCGGCATTTCAGGGTTATCCATTACTTACGGGACACCCTGTATGTAGTTCCTATATGTCGCAAGTAAAAAAAGGTGAACATTTTTTCGACTCAAATATCTTTTCAAAATATTGAGATATTGGCTTTAAACTAATTTAATCTGTTAAAAAATATTGTTTTCACTATTCAGTTAAATTTTGAGAAAAATTGAATTGGAAAAAATATAGAACTTACAAATAATAAGAACTTAAATAAAATATTGCTAAAATTTGGTAAAAATTGAGGCTTAAGTCAATTTAGGCTCAAATACCTTTTCTAAAATTTGAGATTATGGCTTTAATTTAATTTTATAAAAAATATTGTTTTCAAAATTCCGTAAAATTTTGAGAAAAATTGAATTGACAGTTTTTTTAACAAAAAAAAACCTAACAAAAACAATACTAAAACTTGGGAAAAATTTACTTTCTAGTCAAATATCTTTTCAAAATTTAAAAATATTGGCTTCAAACTTGTTTTATCTCACAGAAAATATTATTTTCGACCTTTAGCAACTTTTTTATAAAAATCCAACAGTCCGTTTTTTCATAAAAAAAAATAAAATCAATAAAAAATAGAACGCACATTTAGTAAAAATTGAAGTTCGGTTCTCGATGTATCACGAACAATAGAAGATATTGACTTCAAATTAGTTTCATTCATCCAATTTGTATTTGTTTATATAAGAAATAAAAACTTTTAAGAAATGCTACCAAAATTTGTAAAAATTGGTTTTGGACTAAAAATCTCGTTAACTAAAATAGATTTTGAAATCAAACTATTTTATTATATGCAAAATATTGTTTGGTAATTTTGAAATTTTTGAGAATAATTCAGCTGGCACCTTTTTTAACAAAACACAAAAACCTGCAATACTTTTAAGCAAGACAAATCAACAGTCGGGATGGGAAGTTATCAGTGCGAGTCGCATCCCAGCCTCTTTTTTATTTAAATAAATTGTTATTTATATATGAACGTGTATTTTTTAAATAAAAGTACGTCCACAATTCAGGCCTTAGAGAACTCTTAAAAAAAATCTTATACAAAAACTTAACCACAATGATCTGACCCAGAGTGTTCTATACGAATACTATTCAAATTCCAAAGTCAAGGAAAATTGTACAAAATGAATTTCCGCAAGTATGGTGAATCAATTTGGAAATGCTCAAGATAATAATGTTTGCTGCCCAGGGATAAATCTTATGCATTAGCTTTCGACAAGTGGGCTGGGACTGGGAAGTAAAGGCAATTATTCGTGTCCTTATTGTTGATGACGATGACGAATAAGTTAAAAAAGATAACTAAGACCGCCGACGCGACGTCGGTCGTTTTGTGTATAGTTAAATGCAAAAATGGCCAAAAAGAAATGTAATGTTGTTTTTTTTTGTGTTGTAAAGATGAGCGCGACGAGAAAAACTTGCATCAGCATTTTTATTTGTAAGTCTTGGGAGGGTATAGGGTAGGTACTTATAGACGAAAAATTCTAAAGAAGGACAAAAAGTGCATTGAAGTTTTTTTTCTTGTCTGGAAGCTTATTTAATTTTGTTTTGTATTTTTGTTCTTTTTTTGAATAAAACTTTTCTTGAAGTTAATTTAAAAAGTTTTTTCCCTTTTATCCTTTTGATTTTCTTTTTTTTTTTTGTTGCAAAAGTTAAACTTAATCCCGACTGCAAGAAGAACCGTTATTTGTTTACTGTTTAGCTTAATAAAAGTGAATGGATTTTCTTTCGCAAGCCATTTTCGAATTTGGTTCGAATATTGTACTATAATAATGGCAATAAATAAACAATTTTAAGTTTTGCAACATCGCAAGGAGTGAGTGTCGTTGGAGGTAATCAACTGTTGTTAAAAGTTTTATTTTTTTGTTAAAAGCTTGTTGCTGCATTATATTTTCAATTCTAAAATTTTTAAAGTTTAAGTATATCTCTTTATTATACCTGCTAATTTAAAACAGTTCACTTGTAATAATAAGAAAAATTATACACATACATACATATATTTCAATTATTGTATATGTATGAAGAGCTAATAAGGAATTTTGGGAGAGTTTATGGGACAAATTTGAATTAAGGTAACTGATCCTGTGGTTATAGGAAAAAGAAAGAAAAGAAATAAGGACAATATGTCGCAGAATGGAAGAAATTAGCCATTCGGATTTGGGAATAACGTCGTTCTATTGAATAATTCAAAAAAGGACCCAATTTTGTGTCCTTATTTACCTATCAATTTATTTAGTTTGTCAAAACCATGATCATAATTTAAAAATGAATTTTATTGGACCCTTCATAGTTACTTTATGTACAATTTTTTAAATTAATATGTTTCTGAGTATTTTTTTGTTTGTTTTTGACATTTGATTCAAACACGTGTGTTCAGCGTGACCTCAGAGCTTTTATTTAAGTATTGGAGGAAAATTGTATATGATTATTTGATTTTTAAATTTAGTTCTGCAAAAATTAATTGTTTAACTGCAAAATAAGTATAACAAAATTATTCTTAACATTATATAAAAGTCTTTGGAAGTCACACAAGCTTCCCCACGTTAATTCTGATGAACATTGCAAACCAACATCATTTAAATTTCAAGAAATATTTAATTGAACTTGTAAATAAAAGTATATTTTCGTTTGTATAACAAAATAAGGAAGATTGCAATCAATGGTCGATATTGAATTTTTATGAAATCAAGGATTATTCTCACGGAATGTGAGAGTCAACAAAAATGAGTGTTTTGATTCAAAATGTTCGTTTTGAGATTTTCGAAATATACAAATAAAATAAATAAATTGGGTGGCGCAGCAGTCCGTTGAGAACTATTGCCTAGTGACTTACATCTCTCAACCATTCCTGTGTGCGAGTACTGTTGTCGGGATGGGAGGGGACCTACAGTTTTGAGCCGAATACGAACGACCAATTTGAGAAAGCATTTTTCATGACAAGAATTACTCTTGGAGAATTTGGCAATTTCTCGCAAGAGGCAGTACCTACCCGTAAAAAAAAACTTTAGATGGCACAGGCAGTGATCGAACCCAAGACCTCTGGTATGACAGTGCAACGCACTAACCATCATGCCACGGGTACTACGAAATGTACAAATACCTATCGTTTACGACTACAATATGCAAAATCATGTCCTTGATAGTGTTTCTATTAAAAAAGACCTTGGAATCATTTTTGATTACAAGCTAAACTTTGTACAGCATACAGGTGAACAAAGCCAACTCTATGTTGGGTTTTATTTTTCGTAATTCGTTTGGTCTTAGGGACCCCTAAGCCCTTTATGTGGCGTATGTTAGATCAATCCTGGAATATTGCTGCGTAGTGTGGAATCGTCATTACAATGTTCATATTACAAGTATAGAAAATGTCAAAAAAAAATGTACAAGATTTGTAGTACACAAACTAGGCTGGAAAATTGAAATGCCTTTGTATAATGTTAGATGTCAGTTTATTGGTATGCAGACATCAGAAAACCGCCGTTAGATGTTGCCATAAATTTTGTCAGTGATATTTTATCATATCATATTGATTGTCCTTATTTGCTAATACATAGATCTTTACGCTCCTTCTAGAGAACTAAGAATAGAGTAAGCCTACGTTCAGACGGCCGGCGACTATTCGATTCGATTTTTTCACGTATGCGGTTTTATCGAATACGAGACGGCGTTTCACACGAGAAATATTCGATTCGATTTTTTCACGTACGGGTTTTGAGGCGTGGCAGGGGACACGGCACTGTCGGCAGTCAACCGACCATCGTCATCATGGATCCACGTATTCCACTTATTTTGTATTGGTATAGAATCGAAAACACGACGTAATGAACGTTGAACGTAATGAACGAATCCCATGAAATTTTGTTCGTATGAACTACATACATAATATAAAGATAAGCGCTACTAATCATGTTTACGATAAAAATACATTCAAAATTTACCGAATAGTAGTGACAATTTCGTACGGTATACGGAAAAATTTATTTCACGAATACGGGATTTTCCCGCATGGGCTTCGTGTGAACGTACAAATATAACACTCCCTGCCACTGCTCTATTCGATTAAATCCCGTATACGGTATACGAGAAAAATATGGTAGTCTGAACGTAGCCTAAATTATGCGTTTAATGAACTCATAACTCGAATGTTAGGGAGATTAATAATGTATCACATAATATAGATTTTAATTTTAATTTGAGTAGAAACTCATTCAAAAATATGTTAAACTTGTATTTTTTAACAAATTAAATAATGTAATAAAATAATTGTAATTTTTTTGTATATAGCTTTAATTTTATAATGATTCAATGAATATCTTAAAAATTTCGTTAATCTAGCTATTTGAGATTGTAAACTCTAATTGATATTAAATAAATAAATAAATAAATAAAAAGATAGTTCAAATAATAACCGAGTAAAACCAATCTAAGAACATTATTTATATTCTGTTATAGGTGCACTCAAAAGTGGCATGTTTTTGTACAATTCATTTTAATTCGGTTTATCCAATCCGTTGATTTCTCAACAAAATATTCATGACAATATTTTGTGTTAGATAAATAATTTGAAGTCAATACCATCATTTCTTCACGAGATATCGAGAATTGAACATTAGTTTTTACCAATTTTGAATACTATTTTTTCTAGAGTTTTATTTTTATGAAAGCCAATGACTGTCGGATTTTTATAAACATTTTACTGAATGCCTAAAACCATATTTTCTGTAAGATGAAAATAGTTGAATTTTTTAATTTTTAAAAAGATATTTGAAACGAAAATCAATTTTTCCGAACTTTTAGTAATGTTTTTTTATTTTTTTTAAGAAAAACTGTCAACTCGATTTTTTCAAAATTTTACCAAAATTTCGAAAAGGTTATTCTTCGTTGCATACAATTATTTTGGATATAAAATCATTTTTTATTTGTAAAATATTCGAGGTGCCAATTATTTATTTTTTTCAGTTTTATTTTATTTATAAAAAAAACCGTTAATTGGATTTTTTTCCAAAAATATTCTTGTTTGGTATCACGTTATATTATATAATATAAATTTTAATTCAAGTCTCTAGCGTTATTGGTTCGTGAGATATTTAGGGTTAACCAAAATGTTCACCTTTTGTTTTGCTATGGTAAAAAAACCACCCACCCAATTTTTTTGAGAGTCCTTTCTGCATCTTTTTGCATTATTATCTGTATAACGAAATTTATTTGAAGTCGATATCTCTACTAGTTCTTGAGCTATGGACGATGAAAAAAACTTCGTACGAACGTACTTACACACGCACGCACAGACATCTTTCTAAAAATCTTTTATTTCGACTCTAGGGACCTTGAAACGTCGAGAAATGTCAAAATTTTCAATTCGACAAATCGGACCCATTACAATAACTTACTATGGAAAGTTAATAAAACAAAAAATACGGAAAAGTTTTTAAAATGTTTAACATTCCATGTACTATAAAATTTAACATGATAACAATTATTATTGTAACTCTTTAAAATTTAGTGATTATTATATTAAAGTCACTCTGATGATACCCTTGGAAACAGCTTAGGATTTGTTTGACAGTTGCAGCTCATTTTTCTGTCGATGATAATGCAACTACTGTCAAAGTACTTTTCTGATTGAATTTAAAAACTAAACTATTTTCTCGGTAAACTTAGATATAGGTACTCGTAGACTGCACATTAAGTTATTTTTTAGATCCCCTGCAGTTATTGATAAACTATCCTGTTTTTATTTCTCTCATAAACTCTCTCTCTTTTGAATCAATTTACAACTTAAATTTAGCCTTACAACTTAAAGTAAATGTATGTATGTATGTATGTATGTATATAATATGATGCCATAAAGTGTTTTTGACAAATTTTATCATCATCCTAGTGGACGAGTCAAAGTTCTAATTGCAAAAACCTTTAGTGCACTATGATAGACACATACGAGCTCACACAAACAGACCTATTCCATATTTTTAGAAAGCTGTGTGATAGCACACGATATTCACACATTACACAATGTACTTTTCAATATATGTATGTAGATATGTACAGTACATGCATAGGTACATATCGCTTTAGACTTCGAATCAGATTTAAAACCGGAAAAGTTCGCATGCAATTTCTTCTCTCTGGAAATGCAAAAACGAAAATAGAGTTTTGAAATGGAATCCAATAACCAACTATATATAGAAATTGGTTTGGATACAAATCTTTTAAGCCCTTTTTTCACCAACCAACACCATCCACTGCACCGACCGTATTAAAAAGTTTTACCAATTACCAACCTTGCAAGGTATAACTATAACTGGTAACAACATTATACATACGCATATACACATATACAATACATACGTACAACTACAGCAAAGTTAAAAGGGTAAGTTTTCCATTCATAGAAAAAATATTTTTGAAATGATTTTTCTAGATTAAATAAAAAATTATAAAAGTTAATAGGTAGCGAAGATTTTTAAAAGCCATTTTTTTAAGAACCAGTGACAAAAACTTTGTAAAACTTTGTAATGCATATCAAAAGATTGATTGCGAGGTGTTGAAAAAAGACTACTTAGGTTGCTTACCTAACGTGTGACAAATTTAAAAAGCTAGGGAAGAAATTTGCAAACATTTTAAAGCGGGTGTTTAAACCGAAGTTAAACCTCGCATAGAAATGCGAAAAACGTAACTCGACGTTGAACCGATGCTTATTTTGAAATAAAGAAAACTAAAACAATTTTGTTTGGGAAAAAGCATTAGCAAAAAACCCAATTTATTTAAACACTAGCGTGAACACTTTTCTACTTGCCAACTGGCCATTTACAGAGCTGAATGAAGACTAAATATATTTTCTCTAAGAACGAAGAATGCATGTTCTTTTGTATGCTCTTTCGTATAATACATAATAAGAATATAGAATGTTGAAGTGTTGGTTTAGCTGGCGGTTGTTGGCTGTAATGGTGTTGAAACTCGTACGCTCGCGTTCGATACAGCGGGTGTTTCAATCCGGCAATACTTTTTGCGGAGTTGGTCTTTTTGAAAGCTGTCACTTGATTTATTCGCTCTCAGTTTGGTTTGCCTGCCAAAATAATGTGTTCAATACTCATTCGACAAAATAATACAGCAGAATCGGTAATTCCGTACTGGTACCCGTGGCATGATTATTATTAGTGCGTTGGACTGTCATGCCAGAGGTCTTGGGTTTAATCCCTGCCTGTGCCATCTAAAGTTTTTTTCCCGGGTACTGCTTCTTGCGAGGAATTGACAACTCTAAGAATAATTCTTGTCATGGAAAGTGCTTTCTCAAATAAGCCGTTCGGAATCGGCTTAAAACTGTTTTGATGTGGATAACCATAAGTTCCAACAAGACGACGCTGTTTTTGCGGGGTTATGTGAAGTCTGTTGTCTACGCCGCGCCGATAAGGCAGGCGATTGCTGCCAAACGTGATCAAAAATTGAGCCTCTCGGTAAGAATTTATTATGGCAAAGTAGTACCCGTGGTGTGATGGTTAGTGAGTATTACTGTAATACTAGAGGTCTAAGGTTCAATTACTGCCTCTGACACCTTAAGTTTTTTTCACGGGTACTGCCTCTTTCGAGGAATTGACAAATCCTCCAAGAGTAATTCCTGTCATGAAAAGTGCTCTCTCCAATTAGCCGTTCGGATTCGGCATGAAAAATGTAGGTACCTCCATCCCTGGAAGATGATCAATGAGATTGATTTCAACAGACCAATTGGAAGCTTACAAGAAAAAATTCGAATCGGAGTTTCAAAATGTCATGAAAAATTTTATTCACTATAGTCACATTAAGTATAGGTACATATATGAAAGGAAATTGCTCATTCGGACCATGAGTGTTCTTCGAAAAAATTTATTTTATCTTGCGAGTGAAATTTATCATCGAAACATCGAATTAAAAGTCTTTTTTTTAATTAAAATAAAAGCTTAGTTGTAATTTTCCGTAATAGAGATTTATATATATGTACATATATTAGGGTTTTAGTAGATATTTCCCTTTTAATTAAAATATTTTTCGAAATCATTGCTTACATATTTTTGTTTGGAATCAATTTAATTTAATGGTCTTCAAATCAAGGCATGTACAATGTATGTTTATTTCTCATGTAGGATACCATGTAATAGGCATAACTCATTTTAATATACTCCTAAATATTCCAATTGACGGAAATATGAATTTATGGAATTTTGAATTTGGTATAGGCGTACAATGTTATCCTCTAGAAAATTTATACAACTCTTCAACTCAGTCTTTACCTTAAGACCTTAAGTTCTTGCACACACTTTTAGAGAGAAAATATTTGATTGTTTAGTATTTATGTATGTATATGTAGTATTGGTGATGAATTATTGAAGATTCTTTTTTTTTTAATATTTTTAGTCGAAAGCGTACGAACAATAACGTAGGGAAAAATATATTTGAAAAATGTGATCGACGTGAAAACGAAAAATATGTATCTTTGTGTAACAAAATAGCGTCATCAAAAGTCTGATTTTTTGCCTTAAAAATGCCCGTATTGTTAACGCCAAATAGTCAATTTTTTAACAAATCAAGAGACATTTTTGAAAAATATAGTTCTTAAAATTTTGCTCTAGTATGTCCTCTTAAGATTTTAAAAGTTTGATATTTAATCAAATTATAACCAGTCCAGTCTACTTATAAACAGCCTCAAATGTACGCAATGAAACTTAAATAAAGCTGAAATAGAGTTTCAGAAATTGCAATGATGTAAAAACTTCTTTTTCAAACGCAACTCTAGTTCGTAGTTCAAAATAAAAAAAGATGCTGGGATGCGACCCGCACAGATAAAAGGTTTGTAGGTTTTCGTGTTTTGTTAAGAAAGGTGCCAGTTGAATTATTCTTAAAAATTTAAAAATTATCAACAATATTTTGCATATAATGAAATAGTTTTATTTCAAAATCAATTTTTGTTAACGAGATTTTTAGTCGAAAACCAATTTTAGTGGCATTTCCGTACTTTTTTGTAGATTTGATTTTTTTTATAAAATAAACTGGTTGTTTGATTTTTATAAAAAAAAATGTCTGAATGTCGAAAACAATATTTTCTGTGAGATAAAATTAGCTTGAAGCCAATACTTTTAAGTCGAAAGTAACTTTTTAACCAAGTTTTAGTATTGTTTTTTAGGTTTTTATTTTTTATAAAAAGACTGTCAATTCGATTTTTCTCAAAATTTTACCAGATGTCAAAAACTTTATTCTTCTTTGCATAAAATTCGAGTAATGCCAGCGATGGTGGGGACCTACAGTTTATATACCGAATCCGAACAGATAATTTGAGAAAGCAGTTTTCATTACATGAATTACTAGTGGAAGATTTGTCAATTCCTCGCAAGAGGCAGTACCTCTGAAAACACTTTAGGTGGCATATTGAGATTTCGAACCCAAGACCTTTGGGGTGAAAGCCCTACGCACTAAGCATCACTCCATCGGTACTACAAGCAATTTCAAAACAGTCACTTTTATTTGTGATTTTTTTCATCGAACAAACGTGTCCTTAAAATCGTAAAACATATCATATTACATAGAAAATCTCTTATTATAAATGTGTTCTTTTTATTTTAGAAAGATTTTGTTAAGATAATTTTTTAACACGCCTGGAATTTGGAAATACCATTAAGGTTATTACACAATTTTTGTTGTGCATAAGATTAGAAGTTTAACGTTTTTTTTGACGAACGCACAGACATCTCTCTAAAAATCCTTAAATTATACTTTAGGGACCTTGAAACGTCAAGAAATGTCAAAATTTCCAATTTGACAAATCTGACCGATTACAACTAATCCAACTAATGATTTTTTTATAAATCAAAAAAACTGAGCAATAATAATTTTCACCTCGAATATTTTACGAAAAAAAAAATGATTTTATCTCCAAAATAATTTAATGCAACGAAGAATAACATTTTTGACATCTGGTAAAATTTTGAGAAAAATCGAAGTGACAGTTATAAAAAAAAAAAAAACATTATTAAAATTTGGTAAAAATTGATTTTCGACTCAAATATCTTTGAGATATTGGCTTCTTACTTATTTTATCATATAAGAAATATTGTTGTCAACATTCAGTAAATTTTGTATACAAATCCAATAGTAAGTTTTTTCACAAAAAATTAAAATCGACAAAAAAATAGTACACAAATGCTATTAAAATTGGTAAAAATTGGTTTTCGACTAAACAAAAATAGATTTTGAAATCAAACTAATTCAACATATGCAAAATAATGTTAGTAATTTTTAAATTTTTTTGAATAATTCAATGGACAAGTTTTTTAACAAAACACGACTAAAACAACAAAAAACTCATAAGAAATATTTTTCGATTCAAGTATCAGGCGAATAAAGAAATATATTGGCTTCGAATTATTTATCTCACGCAAAATATTGCTATGAATATTTTGTTAAGGTCTTTAAAAAGAAAAATCGACAGACCAGATGGGAAGTTATCAGTGTCAGTGTGGGTCGCATCCCAGCCTCTTTTTTTGTTTTGTAATTTACATTGTTTGAATTCAGTGGCCTTTATATAAAATTAAAATATAAATATTTAGATACATTTTTTTATATGAGTACGAAAATAATAAACAGTCTATTTACTATCGTAACAGACATTCGAAATACGGAGAACTCATTCCTTTTAAAACTCTTATAAGTCCCCTTATTTATATTTAACACTTTATGCTAAACGCCATCAGTATGAAAACTGTAGACAATACATAACACTATAAGAAATTATTTGACATATTTAATGGAATGATGAATCTGAAAAAAAGGCGATTAATAAAGATTAACTTCATGCGACACAGTTGGTGTTGAAATGTTTGTTTTTATCATTTATTAGTGAGGAAGCTGCCGTGAAAATATGGTGTTTCTGCATTGATTTCATATGAGCAAAACATCATAGGTACATAATTCTTCAATTCATCCATTTCATATGGCTTGCTAATTAATTACGAGAAACTTTTGCTTAAAAACTTATTTCGGTTATATGGAGAAGTTTTGTCGAAGAATATTGTTTCGAATGTACAGTGGTGCACATAAATAAAATTATAGTAACCTAGAGTAATATAAAGAGTGTTTTCTTCAAATTTCACTCATAATCGGTGATTTTTTCGGTATTTTTCAAAATGCAAAATGAGGAATATATCGCAGCTTTATCGATCAGTGTTAGTGACCGTAAATTATCGATTCGGCGTTTGAAGCCTTTCAAAATACAGTTGGTGCAAAAATTGAAGCCGAATTACCTACCACAACGCCGGATTTTTGGTAAATGGGCTCTTGAAAGTCGGCCAAAGATCCACTTTTTCATCGAAAAATTGTGTTCAGCGACAAAGCTCATTTCTGGTTTAATGAAATGGATACGCCAACAAGCAAAAATGTCGTAGGTATTTAGAGTTAAAAGCAACGGAACGTATTACTAGGCCTATACTAGTGCTGTTATGGGCTAGCAGAATCATTCGTCCGTATTTTGTCAAAGATGATGTGAATCGCCAAATAACTGGGAAGGTGCAATGAGAACAAACTTTTTTTGCGTAAAATAGAAGAGCTTGACTTGCATGGTATGTGTTTTCAACAATGTGGTGCCACATATCACACAGTATACTTAACAATGGACTAATTGAGAGGCAAGTTCGTTGAACAGATAATTTCACGTTTGGAGCCGTTTAATTGGCCGCCTAGGTCATACGATTTTACCCGATTTTGCCTCTAGACTATTTTAAGGCTATGTTAAGGCTTATGTCCAAAATGACAAGTCGGCTTCGAGTGCCGCATTGAAAGCAACCATTCATGAGATACCAGCCAAAATGTTATAAAGACAATGTGAAAATTAGACTGAGTGGGTCGAACTTTTAAGTCACAGGTGCGCCCAACATTTGCTTGAAATGTGTAAGTTTTTAGCCCGCCACTGTGTTTTCATATAGATTTATAGTTTATAGGTATTTAGTGTTTCTTTAAGTTTTTGTTTTCAGATTTTCTTCCTTTAATTGCTCACATCTCACATGAAGTAAGAAACACACATGGCACTCGTTTATAGAAAGTTGTTAGCTTGTTTGTGAAAATGTCAGAACTCCTTAAAAGTTTTCTATATTATGTATGTATGTGTACAATAATTTCCAAAAATATCTGTCAAGAAAATAAAAATGTAGTTTTTGTGCAATTCATTGCAATCAGAAAATAATTTTTGTTTTTTTTTTTTTTTAAGAAAGAATTAAAACTTAAAATTGAATTGAATTCAATTTGAGTTTCAATCAAATAAAGATACACCCACATGGATTTATTGCCTGACATGACTTTTGAAAAAAGTAGCTGACGCCTTTTTGACGAAGAAAGTTATAAATGTAGTTGTAAATCTATTCGAACGAAATTAAAAAAAAAAATTAGTTTTCATTAAAGAGGCTTGGATGCGAACCACACTGATAACCTCCCATCCGGTCTGTCGATTTGTCTTTCTAGAGACCTGAACAAAATATACATAACAATATCTTGCGTGAGAAGACAATATCTTTCTTTATTCTCCTAATACTTGGATCGAAAAATATTTCTTATGAGTTTGTTTTTGTATTAAGGTTGTCGTGTTTTGTTAAAAAACTTGTCAATTGAATTTTAAAAAAAAAAAATAACTTAAAATTACAAACAATATTTTGCATATGATGAAAAAGTTTGATTTCAAAATCTACTTTCGTTAACGATATTTTTAGTAGAAAACCAATTTTTACCAATTTCAGTAGCATTTCTTGATAGCTTTTATTTCTCATACAAACAAATACGTATTGGTTTTTCTAAGAAAATTTAGCAGAAAATGAAATAATTTTGAAGTCAAAAGCTTTATTTATTCACGAGATATCGAGAATCGAATATCAATTTTTACCAATATTGCGCACTAGATGCGTACCAGATGTCAAAAACGTTATTCTTTGTTGCATTTATTTATTTTGAAGATCAAATTATTTTTTGACAATAATTTTGTAAAGCTTTTTCGAATTATAAAAAAAAACCGTTAATTTCATTTTTTTTTTTTTTCAAAATAATATTATTTCGATTTCACGTCACATTAAATAATATAAAATTTAATTCAACTCGCTTACGTTATTGGTTCGTGAGATAAGGTTAACCAAAATTTTTAACACCCATAGGAAGTTATTGAAATCGGTCCGATTTGTCAAATTGAAAATTTTGACATTTCTTGATGTTTCAAGGTCCCTAGAATCTAAAACAAAGATTTTAAGATAGATGCATGTGTGTGCGTATTTACGTACGTTCGTAGAGCCTTTTCGTCGTCCGTATCTAAAGAACGAGAAAAGATATCTCTTTCTTCTTCAAAATTGGAACTATCTTTTCTCCATAAAATCCTTCTTACTGACTGAAAGCAAATAAGCTGTATTAAAAACTCAAAAAATCGAGTTCTCGATTTAGTATTTTCTTCTGAAGCTTTTAGTACTCTTGTTCTAGAATCTAGATCAGGAATTATATTGATAAATATCACCCCCCTTTAGACATTTTTCTTGACTTAAGTGATCACCTTACTGAAAACAGAAATATAATTTGATTTCAGAAGAACTAATTTCCAGTTGTTGTTGTTTGAAAATTTAACCATTTCCGGATTTGCTGATACATTAGCATTTTCTAATATTGACGAAGCAGTTTCAAATTTTTATAAGATCCTTAATTATTGTTTGGAAAAAAATGTACCTTTTTAGAAATCAAGGAATACAGTTTTTAGCCACCCTTGGTACACAAAAGAATTGCAAAAGAAATAAGGCTTGGAATACTTACCTCAGAACTCTGTCTCCAATTAACTTCTCTTTTTATGTTGAACTCTTTAACGAATTTAAGTCTTTTTCTAATTTTATATATGCTAGTTATGTCACTGAGTGAGTCACTTGTTAATAACCCTAAAGAAGATGATGAACTGAATTTTTATAATCTTCACTCCTTTTCACAATCTAGCTGTAGTCACATCCCTGCGCTACAGAGTACGGTCCTTGATCTTTTATCCGCGTTGAATGATGACTGCTCAAGCGGTCCCGATGGTATTTCCCCGATAGTATTAAAAAAGTGTAGTAATGCTTTAGTTGAACCCCTTAGGTTCATACATATTTGAACTTTCTCAAAAACAAGCAAATTTCCCAGTATATGGAAGAAGTCATTTCTAACACCAAGAAAGGTAACAAAGCGGATATAACAAGCTACAGGCCCATTACAAAGCTTTCTTGTATTCCTAAATTGTTTGAACAAGTTGTTTGTAAAAGTGTAACATTTTTTAGAAAGAATTTTCGAACAGCAACATGATTTTGTGCAATAAAGATCAAGCGTTACAAATCTCCTCACATTCTCAAACATAGAACAACATTACGAAGTTGACTGTATATATATGTACATATACAGACACTGACTTTTCTAAAGCTTTTGACCAACTTATCCACGGAATTATTTTATTTAAACTGAAAGCTCTAGGTTTTCTACCATTTTTCATAGCTTGGATCGAATCATACCTTGAAAACAGATACTATGAGATAACATTTAGAAATTGTCATTCAAAACCTTTTGTTGCTCAATCTGGTGTTCCCCAAGCAAGCCATTTTGGCCCTTTTCTGTTCATCCTATCTATTAAGCACCCACCAACGATAGTATTCTTTTACAAGCCGACATTGATTGTTTCACATTTTGTTGTGGGAAAAATAGCCTTGCACTCAACCCTTTAAAATGCCAGACGATAACTTTTACTAAAAAACGAATCGGTAGTGTATTTGATTATTGTATATCACAGCAAAAACTCTGTCATGTCTCCACATTTAAAGATTTATGTATAGGTGTTAATTTCTGTTCCAACTTAGAATTTACACATCACATTAATTTTATTGTCAATAAGGCAAGTTCTATGCTTGGTTTTATAGAACGTAAAGGAGTTTAATGATCCATCCTTATGTTACTCTTTCTTTGAACAATTGCCATGTTCATTGTTCGTCCTCATTTTGAATAATGCTTCGCAGTTATGGAGACTCCCTTTTACAAAATTCATAGAAAACGTATTGACTCAATTCAACATAATTTCATTCGCTTTGGCCTAAAGGGTTTTCCTTGGGATGATCCTTATGATCTGCCTCCCTATGAACATCGTATTCTGCTTCTTCAAATGCAATCTCTCCATCAAAGGCGTGTTAAAAATGGCTTAATATTTCGCCATCAACTCATTAATGGTGAAATTGATGCATCTTATTTGCTTTCTTGTGTACAATTGAATTACCGAGGCGGAACTCATCACCTGCGTTCATTTAATTTTATACATATTGACTTCCATAGAACTAACTATGGGAAGAATGAAGCTTTAAGTTGAATGAGAATTTTTTATAACTTAACTTAAACTGTTCATCGATAGATTTAAATTTAAATAAGGTGGGATTAAAATCATTGTTTAGAACCAGTGCTCCACTATCGTAAACGTCTTAATTTAATATTTTCGTTTTTTTGTGCGTGTGTTAGGCAGCGTTGCAAAAGCTTAATTCACTTTTGGCTTAACTCATGGCTTTAATTCGCAATTCACCAACTGACTTATGAATTAAAAAAAATTTAATTCACAAGTCGGCAACTGACTTATGATTTAAATAAATTCAATCCAAAAATCACCAACTGACTTATGAATTAAATAAATTCAATTCACAAATCACCAAATGATTTAAGAATTAAATAAATTCAATTCACAAATCACCAACTGACTTGTGAATTAAAAAAAATTAAATCGCAAGCTATTGACTGACTTATGAATTAAATAAATTCAATTCACAAATCATAAACTGACTTACATATGAATTAAAAAGAATTAAATCGCAAGCCACCAACTGACTTATGAATTAAAAACATTTAATTCACAAGTCATCTACCTACTGATTTATGAATTAAAAGAGGAAGTGGCCTATTTTTGAATGGAGCATGGATTTAGTAATGAATTCAATTCAATTTTTTTAATACAAAATATTTAAGTATATTTTATTGTTAGAAAAATAATATTGATTATATTTGAAAGATAGAAAAAATACCTTTCATTTGATTGCAAAGTTATTTTCCTACGCGAATTATATCGCAAGTAAAGTTCTCTTTCTGTTTTAATAAACTTCAAACCCAAATATCTCAAAAACGCTACCAACTATTGACAAACATAACCTGCTAAATCTTACCTTTTATTTGATACCACTTTCATTATTGAAAAATTGAAAAAATTGAATTGAATTCATTACTAAATTCACGCTCCATACAAAAATAGGCCACTTCCTTTTTTAATTCATAAATCAGTAGGTAGATGACTTGTGAATTAAATGTTTTTAATTCATAAGTCAGTTGGTGGCTTGCGATTTAATTCTTTTTAATTCATAAGTCAGTTTATGATTTGTGAATTGAATTTATTTAATTCATAAGTCAGTCAATAGCTTGCGATTTAATTTTTTTTAATTCACAAGTCAGTTGGTGATTTGTGAATTGAATTTATTTAATTCTTAAATCATTTGGTGATTTGTGAATTGAATTTATTTAATTCATAAGTCATTTGATGATTTTTGAATTGAATTTATTTAAGTCATAAGTCAGTTGGTGGCTTGTGAATTAAATTTTTTTTAAATCATAAGACACCAACTTGCTTATGACTTAATGATTTTTCAATTCACAAACTCGCAACCTTGGTGTTAGGATACAATTGTATTATTTTTTTACTAACAACTAACACATGCACTTATGACGAGCCTCTGATTGTTGTTTGACTCTTGCTATAAGCTAACTACTTTATGAAAATTCGGAAGTGTAAAACAAAAATTCAGTGACTATGTTACCGGAAACAAAGCAGCAATGGTCTTAAATTAAATCTTAATTACAAAATGTGTGCGTCAGAGAAGAGGGAAACATTTAAGGATCTCTTGGATAAAACGCGCTTAAAACGGTTTCAACAAAAATATCAGGAACATGTATTTATGAAAAGTTTTGAAATAGATTCCTGGGGCAGGATAAATTTGCTAGAATAGCTCAACTCACTATTGGATTTGAAAGTGCAGAAACATTTCGTTGACATTGGGAAACAAATCTAATACAATTAAAGACTATTGGATTCAATTTATACAAAACTGACGAATGAAACACTGATTTACTAAGTAGACATTGAAAAGATTTATTCAACATGATTAGTTCTTAAAACCGGTTTGGCTACGAAATCCCGCATCACAAAATCCCGCTTAACGAAATCCCACGTAACGAAATAGCGTAAAACGGAATCCCGCAAAACGGAATCCAGCAAAACGGAATTCCGCCGTTTCGCTCCATTTCTAAACTTTAGCTACAGTGTTGTAATGATATATGTTTTCATAGTGTTGGTGACCAGGGTCCAAACCTCACTTCGATCGAAGCAAATCTACTCCAGTTTTGAGGGAGAAAACAAATCTACTTCGCCACTCCGCTGTTTTCAGATCTGCTCCTTTATTCGACACTAAAAAATTGTTAAGCCAAACCAAATGAAATTAAATGACAGCACTGTGTATTCTCCAAAC
This sequence comes from Eupeodes luniger, assembly GCA_951509635.1. Classification (NCBI taxonomy): domain Eukaryota; kingdom Metazoa; phylum Arthropoda; class Insecta; order Diptera; family Syrphidae; genus Eupeodes; species Eupeodes luniger. The sequence continues at coordinate 163,209,770 of OX608073.1, forward strand.
ACCTCTGCTCTGACTCTCTATCTCTGAACGGAATCATAATTTTTCTTACTTAATATAAGCAACATAGATCAGCAAGATTTAGTTAGCTTTTGGTACTCATTAAAAACAACCACTAATAACATGGAAGAACTTATGTTCCAAAACTTATCTGACTATATGTTAACTCTAGCCGTTTTACCACACAGCAGCGCCGCAGCTGAGAGAAAGTTTTCCGAAATGAATTTATTGAAAACTAAAATACGAAATCGTTTGCATGTCAATACAGTTGAAAATTTAATGTTTCCACGATCATTAATAGCAGATCGAAAACAAATTTTTGAATCACCGCTTGAATTGATTAAATTTATAAGAGAATTCTAAAATAAAATCAATAAAAACCAAAAATATTTATAGTATGTATTATGAATAGTTTTTAGTTTCTGAAGTCTAAAACCGTTTGTGATTCAATTTTTGTTTAAAAAAATTAATATTTTTGTTAAAAATATAGTTTTTGAAAACTATAGCTTTTTTGTTTTCAACACTTACTGGACAACTACCTATTACTCTTGGCTAAAAAGCTAGTAGATAACTCATCTAGCCACCCGAACCAACTCATAAGAAGGATGACTACCCAACAGCGGCTTCCAGAGCCCAGGTAACTCAGCGTCATGGACATTATGGATGAAAACATAATTCAAATCAACAACGAAGATGCCGTTGCATTTTACGCTGACCCCGTGTCAATCTTAAGCCAATGTATAAAGCTAGGCCCCCTATGTGCCAACAAACTACTTTATTTTAAGACAGTGTATCTATTTAATCTTAAGACTATCAAACTGTATATATGTTCAATAAACAAATCTTGAATCTTGAAACATTATCTTCAGTTCTTCGTAGAACTCCGTGGTGTGCGCATCTCGTAAAGAGATATGAACTTGGTGTTCAGCAGGCGCTCTACTTATAGTTAGCGACTGCGCTCAAGGTGCTTTTTGGCGTTTTTGTCGATTCGATATATGAATCTTTTTTAACGCTTAGAAAGCATTTTAAGCGTGAAATTGTGGTCACTGTCGATAAATATGCGTTTTTATTTTTAAGCGTGTTAAAACGTTCTCTATGAGAATTTTCTTAAGCGTTTAAAAATTTAAATTAGCTAATCACTTAAAACATTTTCTGAGCGTTTTAAGAAATTCTTTTTAGAGCTTTAAAAAATATATGGAAAGATCGAAACAAGATTTTAAGCGTTTTTTTCAAAAATTCGGTCTTAGCCTAAAATCGACTTTAAGCGTGCGTAAAAATTATTTTTTTATATAACTAGCCTAAATAAAAAGACATAGTCGAAATATATTTTCCATCAAAATGAGCATCGGAAGGATAAATGATCTGTCGGAAAAAAAAATTTGTTTTCAGGAATAATATTTTATAGTAGGTTCTTTTCTAGAAAATATTTTAATCGGCGGGATTTCGTTACGAGGGATTTTATTTGGCGGGGTTTCGTTACGATCCCCTTAAAACCCGAAACCATCATGCAGACATTTCTTAGCAGACATTACTCTAAGCACACATCAACCGATATCTATTTCTATTTACTTTTTCCCTTTTTCAGATTGTCATGATAATATCGTTTGATAGATCTCATGACACCTTTCAGACGTCACCAATATTTGACTTGGTTTTAAAAAACAAGTTCAGTTTCAACCATTTTATAAAGTTTATATCGGCGCTATGAAGCGATTTGTAATACAAATTACTTAAATTTGCGTTTCAAAAACATGGTTATTAAAGTTAAAAAGGACGTACCTGTTAAAAAGTCCAAACTAAAACTGTTTTGAAACCTTATAAAATGGTTTCGTGTTTTTTTTCCTCCTTCTCCATTCGACAAAATCACAAAAATGTCGTGTCATCAAATTTATTTTTGGGGTTTGTGATAATTATACGGTTATTAAGCGCTGTCTTTTAGTCACTTTTAAAACAGCCTTACTTGGTTCTGTTAGGAAAATCTCTCTTTATAATTAAAATATTTACAAACATCTACATCTCTTCATAGTGGTATGTTTTCCAAAACACGAATATCTTTTGTTTCCAAACTATAAATATGGCTCTCTCTTGTCAAAAAAGTTGTAGTTCTATTATTTATTGTCACTTCATTATTTTTGTATTAAAGAAATGCCTGCAAATGTTTCTATAGCGCACCTATTGATTTTCAACATGATAAATCCACCTTTACTTTTTGTTTTATACCTTTTGGAACTTAATCTACTCAGACTTCTTCAATGGTTTTCTTACACATCCTCCAGATGCAGGCAATACGACACAAGTAAATATAACATAGGTTATATTCACCCTTCAAAGTTATTGAAGTTCAGATTTCTTAATAGTACAAGAGCAGGTACAAGTTTACACAATATAGCTTAAAACAGTAACAGTGGCACCGTCTCTATACATACTAACATATGTATATACAACACCTACACGTAGATACATATACGTAATATATCGGTCTATTGTTTCGATTTGTGAAAGCCTTCGACCACAGGATACAAGAGCACAGTTTACCTGCAGGCAAGATTCAAGATATCGATCAGTGCCCAAGCACTTACTTACTATAGTAGAAAGCATACAAATCACACTCTCAGAAGCAAAAGGACATACATTCACATTTCCATGCTTGAATAGTGTTCCGTTTTTCTCTTCCTAAGGGATGCTTGCACTCTAAGCAACAGTAACGCAATATGATTGAAGAAAGAGGGAGAGAGAAAGAGAGAAAGAAAAGAGAAGAGCAGAGAAGAGGCAACCGGAAACGACCCAAAGAATAGTGAATAGTGGTTTCCTTTCGGCACAAATGTATCACATCAATAGGAGTAGAACTTGTGTGGTTGTGTATACTTTTTAGATATACATATATATGTAAAGGCTTCCGGGCTGCACTTGTTTCCTGGAACTTTGAGCAGCATTTCCCCTGTAGTTGATGTATTACAATTGATAATAATCAAACATATTGTTGCTTATGAGAGGCATTCAATTACACATTGCATATCGAAGGCACAAGGATGTAATACACAATAGAAAATGGGAAAAACACGATGCCTTGTTGGAGATGGAAAGATCCGATGGAGCCTCTTCTCTCTGCTGGACCCATGTACTCGTATGTATAAATGTATAGTTAAGGGAGTTAGAAATCGGACAGCAGCCATTCATTGTAGGAATATGGCAACAAAGAGAATAACTTTATTTGTTCGGAAACGCTATATGGGCCTAATTCAAAACACACATATGTAGATATGCATAGAACTACGTAGTTAATTCAATTGGAACACATCGTCTTGCTTGCATATACAAAATATTAAATGTACTCCCACACATCATTAAATTGCACTCAATGGATTATCGTTTTGTTTTGCAAAAAGGATACAAATTCAATGCAAATACGTGGGAAGTATGAGATATGGGTGTGACTATACACTCCTAGATACATGCTGTCAAACAATAGAAAGCAATCGGTATTTACGTAGTAGTTATTCAAATGTTCTGTGTTTTCATTTTTCTTGTTTTGATAAGAAAATAAATTTTAAGGACACATTTTTGCTAATGTCATATCCAAAAATACTCCATTTACCAAGAGGGGAATATTTTATGTATACGTTTCACTCTCCAAAACCGTTTGTTTACATTGTTGTATTTGTAATTTTGACAATTAGTCCATGAATAATGTAGATGTGAAAACCAACAACAAATCGAAAAAAGCATGTTCAACATTAGTTTCTTATAATTAATTCATTAATTTACAATAATCACCACGAAATTCTTTAAATTTCAGAATTCACCTCGGATTATTGCATCAAAGATGCGTTCGAAGAATCATCAAGTTAAGGGTGCGAGCACAATTTATTGAATTCTTCTAAATTTTTGTTAATGAACGGCCCAAATATTTAGCTCAAGAACCAGTAGAGATATCGACTTCAAATAAACTTTGTTCCGCAGAAAGGGCTCTCAAGAATTTTTGATCATAGTAATTTCAAAAAAAGTTGAAAATTTTGGTTAACCCTAAATATCTCAAGAACCAATAACGTTAGAGACTTGCATTAAATTTTATATTATATATTGTAATGTGCTACCAAACAAATATATTTTTGGAAAAAAATCCAATCAACGTTTTTTTTCTTATAAATCAAAAAAAAACTGAAAAAAAAATATTTGCCACCTCGAAAATTTTATGAATAAAAAATGATTTTATCTCCAAAACAATTTTGTGCAACGAAAAATAACGTTTTCGACATCTGGTAAAATTTTGAGAAAAATCGATTTTTTGTACACAAAATTAAAAACTTAAAAAAAAAAATTTAAAATAAGTTGGTAAAATTGATTTTCGACTAGAATATCTTTTCAAAAATTTGAGATTATGGATTCCAACTAATTTCAACTTATAAGAAATATTGTTTTCAACATTCGATACAATTTTGAGAAAAACGAATTGACAATTTTTTTTACAAAAAATAAAAACCTAAAAAAAAACAATACTAAAACTTGGTAAGAATTTACTTTCGACTCAAGTATCTTTTCAAAACATAAAACTATGGGGTTTAAACTTATTATCTCACAGAAAATATTGTTGTTGACATTCAGTAATTTTTTTTGTAACAATCTAACAGTCCATTTTTTTAATAACAAAATAAAATCTACAAAAAATAGTAAGCAAATTTGGTAAGAATTGATGTTCGGTTCTCGATTTCTCTCAAATTAATTTCATTCATCCAATTTGTATTTGTTTATATAAAAGAAATAGAAACTTTTAAGAAATGCTACCAAAATTGATAAAAATTGGTTTTCGACTGAAAATCTCGTTAACAAAACTAGATTTTGAAATAAAACACGAGAACCTACAAACTATCAAGCAAAACAAATCGACAGACGGGATGGGAAGTTATCAGTGTGGGTCGCATCCCAGCCTCTTTTTCAATTTCATTTTAAATATTAAATTTAAAAAAAGAGTTAGAAGCGAAAAATACCTTATCGATAACATTCTTGATTGATGGAAGCATACATGTATTTGATATCAATAAAACTATGTTACATATCAAAGGAACACTAATGTTTTAAAAAAAAATAATCAGAACGATTATAGCGAACCCGTTGAATAAATGCAGAGCAAACATCAAAAAATCGTTCCGAATTCATACACAACTCATTCAATAGATCATGTAATCGACATGAATGTTTATTGTTGACGTACAGAAGTTTTTTTAGTGAATTCAAACAGTTTAACGCAAAATATAATTTTCATTCATTCCTTAAAAATGTTTAGTTACCAAAGGTAAAGTTTACTTATTTTTGTTTGAAGAGTATGTTTATTAAAAATGCTGCTAATAATGACAAAAAATAATGAGTTTTACATACGTATACGAGGTGTGTTCAAAAAGTACCCGCAATTTTTAAATTTCGCGGGTCTGGAGAGTCCGAAGGTAAATTTTTTTTATTGTGTTATTATATACATGCCCCTAAAGTATGATGCAATTTTCAGCTATATTCACTGTTTACTTTGTCTGTAGTAGTTCGACGTGTTTTTATGAGCTCGGCGATTTTTGCAGAAACTGACGAATTTTGACCAAAAAAAGAGTTGTTAATTGATGTCAACGACGATCCAAGTTTGCTTGAAAGGGTCATAACTGGTTATGAAACATGGGTGTACGGTTATGATGTCGAAACCAAAGCACAATCGTGCACCTGGAAGCTACTAACGTCAAGAGCGAAAAAAGCACGTCATGTTCGATGAAATGTGAAGGTTTTGCTTACTGTTTTCTTCGATTATAATGGCATAATGCATCAAGAGTTCTTACCACAAGGTCGTACGGTTAATAAGGAGTATTACCTTGAAGTTATGCGACGTTTGCGTGAAGCATTCCGAAAAAAACGCTCAGATTTATGGAAAATCAATTAATGGCTTTTGCACCACGATAACGCACCTGCTCACTCGTCGTTGCTTGTTCGTAATTTTTTGGCCAAAAACAATACCGTAATCATGCCCCAAACTCCATATTCACCAGATATGGCTCCGTGTGACTTTTTCCTGTTTCCAAAGTTGAAGAGACCCATGAAAGGACGGCGTTTTTTATTGATTGAAGAAATAAAGACCGAATCGCTGAGGATGCTCAAGGACATATCAAAAAGTGAATATCAAGAGTGCTTCGAAGATTGGAAAAAACGCTGGCATAAGTGTTTTATATCTGGGTACTTTTTGAACACACCTCGTATGTTTTTGTTTTTCTTAAAATAATAAATACTACTGTAGATTACATTTTATAAATGCAGAACATAGAAGAAAATATATACATAAACAACTGTTTTCAGATATGAAGCATAGGTTAGTGTAGGAAAATATTTTTCAGAAAGCCAATATTATTATAGGTAACATTAAAGAAATGTCCGCTTCAGCTAACCTTCATCAACTTTTAAGAAACAAATTAAGCATTAATAGCAGCCAATTATCTCATAACATATTTAATTGTTGACATTGTAAAATATGTATAGAAATTTTTATTTGCTACAAATTTCGTTATTTTAAAGATTTCTAAAATTAAAAAATAATCAGAGAATTTTATATGACACTTGTTGTCAATTAAAATAGCTTTTGTGATTACTTTTAAGACTAAAATTGCAATTCAGGAACATCTCAACCACCAAAACAGACCAAACAATTTCGAAATTACAGAATGATTTATGTAGCCACTTCATGAAATATAATTTAAAAAAAAAAACTTTTTCCCGAAATTTTGACTTTGACTTTGAAATTTTGAGCAAGTTGTCATTTTCCAACGACTTACTACATTGAGCTCATTTATATATGGTTTTGAGTATTTTATTTTAGTATTCAAATTAGTTTTAAGTAAATATAGACGTTTTTTAATAACCTTCCAACTACGCTTCAATTTAAAAATTATTGTTTATAGTTTAATGTATTAAATGTATTGGGTGATTTTTTAAGAGCTTGAGAACTTTTTTAAAAAAAAAACGCATAAAATTTGCAAAATCTCATCGATTCTTTATTTGAAACGTTAGATTGGTCCATGACATTTACTTTTTGAAGATAATTTCATTTAAATGTTGACCGCGGCTGCGTCTTAGGTGGTCCATTCGGAAAGTCCAATTTTGGGTAACTTTTTCGAGCATTTCGGCCGGAATAGCCCGAATTTCTTCGGAAATGTTGTCTTCCAAAGCTGGAATAGTTGCTGGCTTATTTGTGTAGACTTTAGACTTGACGTAGCCCCACAAAAAATAGTCTAAAGGCGTCAAATCGCATGATCTTGGTGGCCAACTTACCGGTCCATTCCTTGAAATGAATTGTTCTCCGAAGTTTTCCCTCAAAATGGCCATAGAATCGCGAGCTGTGTGGCATGTAGCGCCATCTTGTTGAAACCACATGTCAACCAAGTTCAGTTCTTCCATTTTTGGCAACGAAAAGTTTGTTAGCATTGAACGATAGCGATCGCCATTCACCGTAACGTTGCGTCCAACAGCATCTTTGAAAAAATACGGTCCAATGATTCCACCAGCGTACAAACCACACCAAACAGTGCATTTTTCGGGATGCATGGGCAGTTCTTGAACGGCTTCTGGTTGCTCTTCACTCCAAATGCGGCAATTTTGCTTATTTACGTAGCCATTCAACCAGAAATGAGCCTCATCGCTGAACAAAATTTGTCGATAAAAACATTTCGAACCGAACACTGATTTTGGTAATAAAATTCAATGATTTGCAAGCGTTGCTCGTTAGTAAGTCTATTCATGATGAAATGTCAAAGCATACTGAGCATCTTTCTCTTTGACACCATGTCTGAAATCCCGCGTGATCTGTCAAATACTAATGCATGAAAATCCTAACCTCAAAAAAATCACCCATTATAATTAGTCAAAAGATACAATTAAATGCATTTCCACACTACCTTAGACCTACAAATTATTTTCTATGTGTGAATGCTTTATTGAGGAAAGAGGTTTGCGTAAACATAGAAACAAAATACAGCACTAATAATCAATTTCATTTAATTTAATTCAATATACATTTACAACATTTATTTGGATTGAAACTAAAAAGCTATACAAATCTTCCAATTTAAGACTATGTCAGCAGTTCAGACTCTGTTGGTTAGGATTGTTCCGCTTTTAAACGCGGCCATGAAACTTTCAAAATGAAGCAATTTAATGGGCCTAAGGACTAAATGCGAGAATGTGTTTGGTTTTTGCATCGTTTCACGCACATTGTCTCACATTTAATCCTCAGTAGCTTGTACTTGTAGGCAACCCGAAATATCAGGCTGAGATTCCCATCTTGTTAAATGAAGTATTTTTGGCCACATCGATACAAGAAGTTTTTAAGCATATTTTTGTATTTCTAAAGCAAAAAATGCTATTTCTTTCGATATTTCTTAAGATATTCTAAAGATCTTATATACGAACTTGTAAAAAGCTCTGTTTGGATTTTTTCCTTGTGTCTGTTCTGCATATAATGGCTAAATTAAGTGTGTGTGTATATTTTACCAAGTATACATATTATTGTGAAATTTGAATTTTTTGAAACTATGTATATATTTGTGTGTGATATTTATGATGTAATTTGGTGGCAAAGTATCATGTATAAATGAGAACTGCTGTAATAGAACAGTGTCGGAAGAAAATAAAACAGAAATTTAAATTCTTCGAATTTTTTTATTGTAAAATTATGCGCAGAAGATTTTTGGTGAAAGAAGTTATTCAACGTTATGGATAAAAATAAATAGTTTTTGTTTATAAAACAAAATTCACAACTATATCGCACTTCTGTATGTGATAACTTTTACATTTTTTGATTATTAAAAATGTTATTTTAGGTGCAATAATTTAAGAAAATATGTTGTCAACAATCTTTTCAATTGTGTCAAGTTAGTTTGGTTGCGGATAAAATATGAAATCTCAAAAAGTGCAGAAAATAGTGAAAGCTGTAAACTCTTACTCAAGAATGAAAAACGCTCAACAACAAATAAAAAGTATTACTAGTAGCTCTATGAATATGCCTTCGAGATATACGAAAGAGTTATCAATTGTATCCACATTTTTGTATTCGAAACTGGAGTAAACGTCAAAATTTTATCCGCAGTTGGATTCTTTGTCTACTTTATTTGCAACGAAAAGATTTTATTTGTCACACATAAGTTTAATATCATTCTAATATCACTATGAATATTTTTGCTAAAAGAACACTATTATTGTTTTATATGGTCATAAACAAAAACACACAAAATATTGGAAAATCTCAACAAAAATCGTTGAAAAAACACGCATACGCCTTGGTGCATAATACGGGAGGGTGCGACCTGAAATAAATATTTTAGAATTTTAATTGTATATAGAAAACTAAAAGAAAAAGAGGCTAGGATGCGACCATTACCAACCATATTTTGCATATAATGAAATAGTTTGATTTCAAAATCCATTTTTGTTAACGAGATTTTTAGTCGAAAACCAATTTTTGCCAATTTTAGTACCATTTCTTAAAAGTTTTTATTCCTTATATAAACAAAATACAAATTGGATGAATGAAATTAATTTGAAGTCAATGTCTTCTATTGTTCACGAGATATCGAGAACCGACCATCAATTTTTACCAAATTTGCGTACTATTTTTTGAAGACTTTATTTTCTTATGAAAATACATACTGTTGGATTTTTATAAAAAATTTACTGAATGGCGAAAGCAATATTTTCTGTGAGATAAAATTATTTTGAAGCTAATATTTTAAATTTTGAAAAGGATATTTGAGTCGAAAGTACATTTTTACAAAATTTTAGTAATGTTTTTTTTTATTTTTTTTTTATTTTTTTTTAACTTTCAATTAAATTTTTCTCAAAATTTTACTGAATGTTGAAAACAACATTTTGTATAAGAAAAAATTATTTTGAAGCCATAATCTCAAATTTTTGAAAAGATATTTGATTCGAAAATCAATTTTTGAACAACTTTTAGTAATGTTTTTTTTAGGCTTTTATTTTTTGTAAAAAAACTGTCAATTTGATTTTTCTCGATATTCTACTGAATGTTGAAAACAATTTATTTTATAAGATAAAGTTAGATTGAAGGCAATATTTTTAATTTTTTGAAAAGATATTTGAATCGAAAGTAAATTTTTACTAAGTGTTAGTATAGTTTTTTTATTTTTTTCAAAAATGTGTTATTTCGATTTTTCTCAAAATTTTAGAGAATATTGAAAACAATATTTCTTATAAGAAAAAATTAGTTTGAAGCCATGATATCAAATTTTTGAAAAGATATTTGAGTCGAAATCAATTTTTACCAGCTTTTATTAATTTTTTTTAGGTTTTTTATTTTTTGTAAGAAAAAAATGCATATTCGATTTTTTCAACATTTTACTAGATGACAAAAACGTTATTCTTCGTTGCCCAAAATTAATTTGGAGATAAAATCATTTATTTTTAGTAAAATATTCGAGGTGGCAAATATTTTTTTTAGTTTTTTTGATTTATGCATATAAAAAAAATATTATATAATTATATTTATTTCAAGTCTTTAGTGTCATTGGTTCGTGAGATATTTAGGGTTAACCAAAATGTTCACCTTTTTTTAAATTGCTATGGTAAAAAAACACCCACTTAATTTTTTTGAGAGTCCTTTTTGCATCTTTCTGCATTATTCTCTGTATAACAAAATTTATTTGAAGTCGATTTCTCTACTGGTTCTTGAGCTATGGGCGACGAAAAAATCGTAGCGAACGAACGGACGTACAGATGTACGATTGTACGTACAGACGCACGCACAGACATCTTTCTAAAAATCTTTTATTTTGACTCTATGAACCTTGAAACGTCGAGAAATGCCAAAATTTCCAATTCGTCAAATCGCACCGACTACAATAACTTTCTATAGGAAGTTAAAAATATTGAAAAATCTCAAAAAAAAATCGTCGAAAAAAACTCGCATACGCCTTAGTGCACAATATATATTTTAGAATTTTAATTTTATTGAAAATTAAAAGAAAAATTACCATATTTTCTGCGTAAGCTTTTCCATCTGTTCTACTTTAAATAGGTCTCTTTCCGAGTGTATAGAAAACAGCATTTTTCCAAATTGTCCCTAAAAAAGGCAAATCCTCATCCCCCTTCTACTATCGTCCAATGGTCATGGAAACGCTGTTCAATGTTCAGCGTGAAAATACCGTGAAGAACGAAAACTGATGCTTCATGACCAGCAGTCGCGCTTTCGTAGCAATAGAAATCGTTTTCGAGAAAATAAAATAAATAAACTTGTTATTTCAAAGTTATTTAATATAGTTTGGCACTTAGCTCTATTATCGAAAATGCAGACAATTGCTTTTGATGAATCTCTTCTTTGTTCGATAAGAAATTACCTTTTCGACCGTTCAATTCAAGTAGAATTCGACGGGTTCAAAATAAACGCTGGTGTGCCATAGGGCTCGGTTTTGTCTCCGACACTCTTTCTAATTTTTATAAATGATCTTTTGTGTGAAACTTCTAGCCATAAAATAGTTTCGCTGATGATAGTGCCCTCAGCTTTGCATACACCTTTTTGGATTATCATCCTTGTCCCTTAGATGTGGACTACCAACAGCAGCGAATTATGAGCTTTTTCAAATAAATGTAGAATTTAATGCTTCGAAAACATCATGCTGCATTCTTTCGTGCAGCATGAGTAACCCTCCCCCGATACCATTATCCATGGATAGTACTTTGATCGAGGAAACTGAACAGCTTTCAGTTATAGGTATGTGCATAACAAACCATCTCTTCTGGCGTGATCACAGATCATCTTTTCCTGGATGCAAGTGAGACTCATGGATAGCGGCATTAGGGGTTGGTTATGCTTTAACGACAGGAGACAGTATTGAGATTTTGAAGCATTAAATTCTACACGGAGAACTTTATTCTGTCGAGATCAGAATTTGAAAAGCTTAACATACGCTGCCGTTGAATTTCTACATCCGGGGTTGGCTATATAGCAACGGAAATTCATATCTCTGATCCTCTTTACTGCTCGAATCAAACCATGAGTTCTTTTTGGGTTTGATAGACTTGACCCTATTCGAAATACAATTTCTTATTCCACAAAGATATAAATTTGTAACCATATCTGCGCCGGAATCCACATCACTTTCGAGGTAGCACAATGAGTAGTGATCAGTTAAAGTTCCTGAAGATTTCGTTTAGACCGTCCCAGTTGGCTTTCTCATATTGATAAACGGAGAAATTTGTAGATACGATACAATGGTCTGATGTGCTTGAAGGCGGTAATACACTGATTGTGTATTTATTTGGGTCAGAGGTAAGAAACAAGTCTATGGTGTTGGCGGATTGACATGCAACGTCAGGAATTCGAGTTGGCTCGTCGACAAGCTGAGTTAATTGGTTTATCAAGCATTTATAATAAATTGTAAATTAATTTAAACCAGATTTCGGACATCTTTCTAACGAATTTGGTTAAGACCAAAGTTTCTATTAGACTTTGTGTTTTTGTTTCTTTGTGAAGAAACGAAATTCGCTAGTCTTCTTCTTCTTCTGAAAACGAAACCAAAACAATAAAGGTCTTATTACCACCACTAAGATAACCATCATTTCTGCCGATTTAAGTGTCAGAGCCAATGTCACTTATTATTAGTTTTGCCCAGAAGCATAACAATATTGATTAAAATTAATATGTTAGCTAGCTAACTGATAGGTCTACAATGCCAAAAGGCAAACAAAGTAACCTTATATCAATAAAAAGGCCACGATAAGGCTCTGTTTACAATTATTACAAAGAAGAGAGAAGTCAGTTATGATACTATGAATAATTCATATCTATGACAAGGATATGCTCTGTGGTGAATTGGGATATAGTATCTTAATTTCATCTTGGGTAAGGACTTTTCTCTTATAATATATACTGTTCTGTTCTTAATAACCCAAAGTTGGACAGGCATACGAGTATATAGAATTTCCTACATATGAATTCATATTCTTCACACAAGCATATCCTTATCCATATATCCTTCCTCGATAAGTGATGAAATGTAATACTTCTTTTTTTCTCAAATAACATTATGCTAAAACTATTTTTAAATGGCTTTTTTAGTATGAGAAGAGAACACTATTCTATCCGTAATATATTTTTGTATGTTAAAGTTGAAGTAAAAGAAGATATACATATATATATATTCTTTTAACAGGCATAGTGCCATTTTAGTGCTTTGTGTTGTTTTGTATTTATTGCAAAACATTTCCTTCAAGAGCCAAAACACAAATGGAGGAATCAACCATTCCTTTTTGGTTTATAAATATTAGACACTGTTTGTTTTGTTCAACTTTCCACTGTTCCTGCTACTTTCTTTCTAAAAGATGGACAATGTTACTGCACGAAGGCACATACATACATATGTGAACATAGCCGGAGAGACATTGTTTCAATTTTTGAAAGAATTGTGTAGTTGACTCTAATTCCAATATTTTTGAGAAACCTTATGTTAAAATGCTATTGCATACAACAATGTATCTAAATACGGTTACTGGAGAAAGGGTTGTGTTTTTTGGAACAAACTATTTTTACGCACCCGAATGAAGACTATGCCAATTAAGAAAAATAAAAGAACGATAAATAGTAGTTTTTAAAATGTTGTATTCTGGAAAATGATTTTAATGATTGATGATAAGCACTCAAGCATGCTGTGGTACTTAGATATTTTTAAAGAATAGATGAATGTTGTTTACTATTATGGAAAAAACTTAAAATTTATTGAATCATAAATATTAACTACACAAAGCTTCTTTATCTAATTAATAAATTGATGGTATGCCTGATTTTATTCAAAATATGTATTCAAAAATATTTCTCACTGTTTCCCTAGGTTTCCAGACAAATAAATATGGTATATTGTAAATGATGTTACTTAAGAGGTATACAACTTTGAAATAGAATAAAACAAAGACGTTTTTTGTAAGGTGACACTTCTCGACGTTTTAACATCCAAAAGGTTTTTAAAGAGATGACTGTGTGTGCACTGTGCATGCGTACGTACGTCTGTACATCCATACGTTCGGTCGTGGGCCAAGAACCATAAGAGATAAAAAAAGAGGCTGGGATGCGACCCACATTGATAACTTCCCATCCCGTCTGTCGATTTGTCTTGCTTAAAAGTTTGTAGGTTTTCGTGTTGTGTTATTAACAATATTTGGCATAGAATGAAATAGTTTTATTTCAAAATCAATTTTAGTAAACGAGGTTTTTAGTCGAAAAACTATTTTAACCAATTTGAGTAGCATTTCTCAAAAGTTCTTATTTCCTATATAAACAAATATAATTTGGATGATTGAAATTAATTTCAAGTCAAGTCTTCTATTGTTCACGAGATATAGAGGACCGAACATCAATTTTTACCAAATTTGGGTACTATTTTTTGTAGATTTTATTTTTTTATGAAAAAAAACGGACTGTTGGATTCTTATAAAAAATTATTGAATATCGAAAACAATATTTTCTGTGAGATAAAATAAGTTTGAAGCCAATATTTTTAATTGTTGGAAAGCTATTGGATTCAAAAGTAAATGTTTACCAAATTTTATTTTGTTTATTTTCAGGTTTTTATTTTTTGTAAAAAAAAAACTGTCAATTCGATTTTTCTCAAAATTTTTCTGAATGTTGAAAACAATATTTCTTATAAATTAAATTAGTTGGAGACCATAATCTCAAATTTTTGAAAAGATATTTGAGTCGAAAATCAATTTTTACCAACTTTTATTCATTTTTTTTTAAGTTTTTATTTTTTGTTAAATAACTATCAATTCCATTTTTCTCAAAATTTTTCTGAAAGTTGAAAACAATATTTCTTATAAATTATATTAGTTGGAGACCATAACCTTAAATTTTTGAAAAGATATTTGAGTCGAAAATTGATTTTTACAAACTTTTGTAAACATTTTTGTTAGGTTTTTAATTTTTTGTAAAAAAATTGTCGATTCGACTTTTATCAAAATTTTACCAGATGTTGAAAACATTGCACAAAAGTGTTTTGGAGATATAATCATTTTTGCTAGTAAAATTTTCAAGGCGACAAACAGTTTTGTTTGAGCTTTTTTGATTTGTTACAAAAAACCGTTATTTGGAATGTTTTCCAAAAATGTATGTTATTGTGTCGCGTTGCAATATATAATATTAAAATTTAATTTAAGTCTCTAGACTCACCTTTTTTTAAATTACTATGGTAAAAAAACCACAAACTCAATTTTTTTGAGAGTCCTTTCGGCATCTTTCTGCATTATTATCTGTACAACAAAATTTATTTGAAGTCGATATCTCTACTGGTTCTTGAGCTATGGACGACGAAAAAAAACGTCGCGAACGTACGTACACACGCACGCACAGACATCTCTCTAAAAACCTTTTATTTCGGCTCTAGGGACCTTAAAACGTCGAGAAATGTCAAAATGTTCAATTCGACAAATCGGACTGATTACAATAACTTCCTATTAGAAGTGGCGCAACAGTCCGTTGAGAACAAGGGAATAATGACTTACAACTCTCTGCCATTTCTGTTTGCAGGTAATGTCTTACATAGTGGGTACCTAAAGTTTTATGACGAATCCTAACGTCTAATTTTAGAAATCTTTATCCGCTTAGTCCAATTTCGGCATACTCTTTCCAACATTTCGCCCGGTGTCTCACAAATAAATGCTTCAATGTTGTCTTCCAATGCGTCAATGCGGGCTTGTCTGTATAGATATGAGCTTTAACATAGCCCCACAAAATAAGTCTAAAGGCGTTAAATCACACGATATAGGTGGCCAATTGACCGGTCCCGAACGTGAAATAAAATGTTCACCGAACTCGCCTCTCAATAAGTCCATTGTTACGCGTTATGTGTGGCATGTGGCACCGTTTTGTTGAAACCACATATCATGCAAGTCAAGCTCTTGCATTTTGGGCAAAAAAAAGTTGGATATCAACTCACGGTAGCGCTCACCATTCACAGTTACGTTACGATTCCCATCATCTTTGAAGAAGTACGGTGCAATGATGCCACCTGCCCATAAACGCACCAAACTGTGACTTGCTCTTGCAATGCTTCTGGCTGATATTCACTCCAAAATCGACAATTCTGCTTATTTACGTACCCATTGAGACAAAAATGAGCATCGTCACTGAACACAATTTTTCGGTAAAATGGTGGATCTTCGCCCAACTTTCCAAGAGTCCATTCACCAAAAATTTTACGTTGGAGTAGGTTTCTCGGCTACAATTCTTGCACCAGCTGTATTTTGAAAGGCATCACACCTAAATCCTTCCTCAAAATATTCCACGTTGTTGAGCAACAGAGGCCCAATTACTGCGAACGGCGACGAATCGTTAATTGATGGTCATCATTAACACTGGCCGATACAGCTGCGATATTTTCTTCAGTTCGCACTCTACGTAAGCGTGTTGGTGGTTTAATGTCCAACAATGTGAATTTGGTGCGAAATTTAGTCACACTAGCCCGAATTAAACGGACCATAAAATGGAAGAAGCGCACCCATTTTGATAATAAAATTCAATAATTTGCAAACGTTGTTAGTTTTTAAGACTATTCATGGTTAAATTATAGACCAAACTGAAGATGTTTGACAGTGAAACAAAACACGAAACGTGCTACAGCTGTTTAAACCAGTGTTGCCAAAAAGATAATATCTAAAAAATCACCCTTTATTTGCGGGGAACGGTAGGAGGACATCAGACATCGACACCACCATGTTTTTTTACATATATGCCATTTGTAAAAAACATGGCGACCTTCATTACTGATTTTCATATACCGTTACCCCTTGTAACAATGAAATTATTTATTTGCGAACGAAGACGGAAACGTTAAAGCTGGTATAAAAATTTACTGGTTTGGGATTTGAAGGGGAAAGAATTTGAACACAATTGATCAAAAAATTTTCGTACAGTTGATGTAAAGCAAAAATCAGTACAAAAGAATTAAATTTAAAATTTAATATTTAATATTATTTGTATTCAAGTTTGTAACAAAGTTTTAAGTAAATGACATGTGACAAAAAAACTTACTAATGGGGTTGTAGGGCGGATAGTTTAAAGGCTTCTAACAATAATATTTATTATTTTAAATTATAATTAAATACTTTTAATTTCAATTTAGTTTAGCACTTATCGGGGCACAATATTTTTGGGTAACCTGTTTTTCGCTTATGATTTTCCTACACGTGAACATGCGACATAGCTGCCGATGAAAAAAACATGGATTTTCCAAATCTAAACCACAAATGGACATTATTTGGCCCTGAGACATATTTCTAGACATGGCAAAAGCTAAACGAATTGGAAACTGTATCCTTCTGAAAGGTATGTTAGAATATGACGGTATCATTGGAATACGTGGTAAACAGGACCACTTTTCCTTTAAACTTTCCAATTAAAATGGTTGCCAAAGGTGTACCTATGCATAATTGAAGTGGATTCATATTAAGCAGGAGAATAATAGGTGAACCAAATTAATCTATAAGATTATGTGGTGTATATAAAATGAATTTAAAAATTCAATTAGAAAATGTAAAATATCATTTTCATTAACAACAGTATCGATTGATAACAACTGTTGTATCTGGAAATTAACTTCGTCAACATCCACATTTTTGGCTGACTGAGCCAGTTATTAACTTCCCATAGGAAGTTATTGTAATCGGTCGAATTGAAAATTTTGAAATTTCTCGAGTCGAAAGATTTTTAGAGAGATGTCTGTGCGTGCGTGTGTACGTACGTTCGTACGTCCGTACGTTCGGGAAGTTTTTTCGTCGTTCATAGCTCAAAATCCAGGAGATATATCGACTTCAAAAACATTTTTTTTATATAGATAATAATGTAGAAAGGTAGTACCCGTGGCATGATGGTTAGTGCGTTGGACTGTCATGCCAGAGATCTTGGGTTCGATCCCTGCCTATGCCATCTGAAGTTTTTTTCACGGGTACTGCCTCTTGCGAGAAACTGACAAATTCTCCAAGAGTAATTCTTGTCATGAAAAGTGCTTTCTCAAATTTGCCGTTCGGATTCGGCTTAAAACTGTAGGTCCTCTCCATCCCTGACAACAGTACTCGCACACAGGAATGGTTGAGAGTTGTAAGTCACTAGGCCCTAGTTCTCAAAAGGACTGTTACGCCACCCAATTTATTTATTTTAATAATGTAGAAAGATGCAGAAAGGACTCTCAAAAAAATTGAGTTTGGTTTTTTTACCATAGAAATTAAAAAAAAAAAGAGCCTGGGATGCCAACCACACTGATAACTTCCTATCCCGTCTGTCGATTTATCTTGCTTAAAAGTTTGTAGGTTTTCGTGTTGGGTTAAAAAAGTTATCAGTTGAATTATTCTGAAACATTTTAAAATTACCAACAATATTTTGAATTGGGGAGAGTACGATAACTTTGGCGACAAAGTTTAATGACGGATTTGTATGGAACAGTTAAAAACAAGCATTTTTTACTAGGGAAGGGGGGTCTATCTCCCCCCGTTTAGGCGGTAGGGGCAATTTAAAAAAATGTGTACATTAAATGGAAACAAAATAATTAAAAAATGACGGTAATACTTACAATTAAGTATTATACCTTTTTTTAAAGCCAACATTTTTGTCTATTAGCTTGTTTTTAAATCAAGTCAAAACTATGCATAGTTTTTGAAAAAAATTGTTTTAAACTAAAAATGTATGCAAACAAAATTTAAAAAAAAAGGTTTAAAGTGTAGTTTTCAAAACTTTCAAATTATTTACTGTTTATTTTTTAGAATTCATTGTTCTTATTTGTTTTTGATCAAAAACTGAAAACTAGATTACTTTATGTCTTCTAGTTCTTGAGAAAATTGAAAATTACCAAAAAAAATATTTTAATTAAATTACTTTTTCCTTACTTAAGTATTAACGTAGTCTTATTTTGATAGTAATAATCGAATACGGATTAAGGCACACCTAGGGTAACTTAATTTTTCTTAAATTCAGCTTATTAAAATGCAAAAGAAGCTTTGCATGCACCCCATCTTGCACCCACCGAACCTTGCCCCCTCCCCACCTTGCACGCACTCCAACTTGCACCCACCCCAAATCCTATAGTGTTCTCAAGCAGGTGGGTTACAGATCCCACTGTCGCATACACCCAAACTCGCACCTACCATTGTTACTATCAAAATAAGACAACTCAAGCAAAAAAAAAAATTAAACTAAAATAGTAGTTGTGGTTATTTTCAATTTTCTCAAAAACTAAAAGACATAAAATCATCTAGTTTTCAGTTTTTGATCATAAACAAATAAGAGCAATAAATTCTGAAATAAAAACAATGGTAGATAATCTTGAAGTATTGAAAAATTACACTTTAAAGCTTTTTTTTAACTTTTTTTACTCAAATTTTGAGTTTAAAATTAAATTTTTCAAAAACTACGCATAGTTTTGACTTGAATTAAAAACTGGCTAATAAAACAGAATGTTGGCTTTAAAAAATGTATAAAACTTAATTGTTAGTATCACCGTTATTTTTTAATTATTTTTTTCCATTTTAAATAATAATTTTTTTAAATTGCCCCTACCGCCTAAACGGGAGGAGATAGACCACCCCTTCTCATAGTAAAAAATGCTTGTATTAAGCCCCTCTACCAAAAACCGTTATTATATCTTGGCGCCAAAGTTATCGTACTCGTGCCTTTAAATTTGATGAAATAGTTTGATTTCAAAATCTATTTTTGCTAACGAGAGTTTTAGTCGAATACCAATTTTTACCAATTTTAGTAGCATTTCTTAAAAGTTTTTATTTTTTTTATAAACAAATACAAATTGGACGACTGAAATTAATTTGAAGTCAATAACTTTTATTGTTCGCGAGACATCCAGAACCGAAAATCAATGTTTACCAAATTTGCGTAGGTACTTCTTTTTGTAGATTTTATTTTTTTTATGGAAAAACGGACTGTTGGATTTGTACATTTTGAAAAGATATTTTAGTCGAAAGTAAATTTTTAACGAATTTTAGTACTGTTTTTTTAAGTTTTTTTTTGTAATTTTTCGAATTGACAGTTTTTTACAAAAAAAAATAATTAAAGTTCGTAAAAGTTGATTTTCGACTCAAATATCTTTTCAAAAATTTGAGATTATGGCTTCAAATTAATTTAGTCTTATAAGAAATATTGTTTTCAACATTCGGTAAAATTTTGAGAAAAATCGAATTGATAGTTTTCTTACAAAAAAATAAAAAAAAAATACTTTCTGATATGCATTTATGCTCTTAAAGCATGCTGCATTATAATTTTTATCACATCTTTTATCAATTATATAAAGACAACAAAGTCTTCTTAAAGTAAAAGATGTTGGTACTAATAACTTAATAGTTATGTTAACGTGAAGCTTATATTCATTAAATATATTCGATTGAATATACATTTTTTTCAAAGTATCGATTTTTAGGGAGAATTTTGTATTCTTATTTCCTTTTTTAAAGTTTTTGTATGGTATACGAGTTAGTACAATGAGAATATTTTTTTAAAAGAATAACCAACCAAAAGTTATCTGAGAGAAAAAAAAATTAAATAATTTCACAGATGGAGTAATGTTGTATTGTTTTAATAAAGGGTGACCCTTTACCAAGTCATTTATTTATTTCTTTATTGGCATGCTTGTGTATTAAGATACCACCCACCCCTTTTAAATAAACACAGGCATTAAATTTTTAATTTATGTAACATACACATTATGCAGATGTTAATTGAAATATGTTCAAAAAAGGAAAAAATTACAAGCTGTAATTGTAAAATTATAAAATTGAAATTTTACATTCATTATTCATACATTTATTATATCGGGTTTTTCATTAAGAGCGCTACAGAAAAGTTTTTTTTTTAAATAAAACAAAAACGGTTTTGGATCTCAATGAAATTCTTTATTAATGTGAAAGGAGGTTTGATGCCCTTATGAATGGAACTCGATTTCTTTTGTATGGCCACCACGGGCACGCTTGCAGAAGTCCAGACGCTGAACCCAATTTCCAACGGTTTTCAAACATAAATCGGCCGATACTGCTGCAATTTCACGTTCGATATTCGAACCAAGTTCATCAATCGTTGTTGGCTTGTTGGCATAGACAATTGACTTGACGAAGCCCTACAGGAAATAGTCTAACGGCTGCGGCGTCAAATCGCAAGACCGAGGCGGCCAAGCTACTGGACCGTTTCGTGAGATATCACGTTCTCCAAACTTGGTTTCCAATTGTTGGTTGTGACATTCGCTGTGAGGCTTGTGGCGCACGCCGTCCTGTTTTAACCACATGACCTCCAAGTCCATATCATCCAATTGGGGTCAAAAATATTCGGTTATCATTGAATGGGAGCGATCCCCATTCACAGTAACGTGCCGGTCTTGATCATCGCGAAAGAAGTACGGCCCAATGACGCCGGCCTCCGGCCCATAAACCACACCACACCGTAATTTGTTCGGGATGCAATGATGACTAATGGAGTACGTGTGGACTGCTGCCTGAGCAACACCGCATATTTTGTTTATTGACGAAGCCTTTCAGCCAGAAATGAGCCTCATCGCTGAAGTGATTTTTCGATGAAGAACCGTCATTTTCAAGTTGTTGCTCAGCCCAATTCACGAACATGCGATGCTTCTGGTAGTCAAGTGGCTTCAGTTCTTACGTCAATTTAATCTTGTAAGGATGTAGGCCAAGATCTTTGCACAAAATTTGCCACAACGACGTCACAAAGATGCCCAACGCTTGAGAACGACGTGTGAGAGACACATTTGGGCTTTCTGCAACTGAAGCCTCAGCGGGAGCAATATTCTCGACACTACGGGCACTTCTTTGGCTCACTGGCACGTTGACATTGTTGATCTGCTAGGACGATTATGACGACCATAAATTGGACTTACCGCTCATAACGTTGAGTCCACTAACTCCGAATTTCGGTAGTAATTTAATAATTTTGACTCGTTGTTGGCTCGTATATCTTTCCATCATGAAATGGCAAACCTTATTGAAGAGAAATTTCAAAAGAGTGGCAAGAAATATGGCGTCGTTTTCTATCCCTGTCGCTCTACTTTTTTAGCGTCCCTGTTGAAAAACCTTGTATATATTTGTATCTACAAATTTACAAATTTTAAAAAACATTTATATTCTACAAGTTTTACTGTTAGGAAGTGTGTCTTAAGTTGTATGAACGAAAAATTGTCGTTCGGACTTTCAACACGTGAAGCGAGATTGTAATTCTTCTGTATTTTGGAGAAAATGTAAAAAGGCTGATGAGTGTACATAGTCGGACCCAACAAAATGTACGTTCGATAGCGATTTGCGATGGATTACAAAGAACACCAGAGTTAGAGTACAAACATTACTTTTGCAGCCAAGTTCTATACAACAGATCCAAAACAAAAACAGAATAGATAATTTGTTGCTGAAGCTTGATCGGGGGCATGTTCCACGAGCAATCCTCGACCAACAGCTTAATTTTTGGGGCTTATTACCCCCATAACGAATAATACGAAAATGCTCCTTAAAGCGGCTTTATCCCGCCTGATAGAGAGGCTGTTTCGCTAATCTATTACGTCAGCCGTAAAACTGTAGATAGGCGACTCCTTTATAGTCAAGACGTCCTCGCACTGAACGGAGTTGAGCGCCTTCGGTTTAGTAGGACTGTGTCCGATAGGAACCGGGGAGATAGGGTGAAGCAGGGGAACCCGTTTTGGTGGCTGCAAATGGAAAACGTTATTTAAAGTTGTCTGATGCTTTTTAGTTTTAGTAGTTTTTAAGTATTGTTAAGTGGCATAATTGATTTGGGTTTGTCCTAAGTAGTATAATTGGTTTGGGTAGTTTTATTTAGTTTTAAGTTTCAAATAAAATAAATAAAAATCAAGTCAAAGAAACCAACTTTTCAATCAAATTGTCTTGCTTTTAGAATAAGTTATTTTAAGTTTGTATTAGGATTGTTGTTAGGCCGAAAGGCATTAGTTATAAGATAATGGATTAACCTAAAGCACCCGCTTTAGAAAGCATTACCCTTGTCTTAGGTGGTGCATAAAAATGTGTTGGCCACAAAATGCGTCCATATACTTTCCCAGTGGCTATGTTTATATATGCGTTTCCAACGTTAGTACCTCTTAAACTTAAACTTAATTCATTAATTCTTTACAATCTTAACATATGCTAGTGTAGTCCCATCTACTGTAATTTGTGGGAACGAAGAAGTGTTAAGAGGTTTGTGTGAAATCATAATACACTAAGACTTGGAAGGGTTGAGAATATAGGGGTAAAATAGTAGAGGACCGAGAATCGAGTCTTGTGGAACACCCTTCGTTCTAGGGAGAAGGTTTGTAGATTGCCATATACGAGTAACACATAATTTTTCACAAAGATAAGAGTGGTCAATCGTGGCAAAAGCCTTCAGTAATGTTAGTAAGAGCTGTTTTGGAGTAGATACAAAAAAGTATTTTCTTTTGAACTATTTTTTCAAAAAAACTTTGACAGAAAAGGAAGTATGAAAATAGGGCAAAAATGTTTACTATTTGGATCTTTCTTAACTGGGGTGGAATCGGCTAAGGTGATAGTTGACTATCATTTTTTTGATAATCAAATTGACTATCATTTTCATTCCGTCTGTGTAAGATGATTCAACTCAATTCAATTCGATTGATCAATTTCAGATTCAAATTGTCAAAATTCATTGTTGCCTTGGTGAAATTTTAAATTGATTCCTATAAAATATGTAAATAAAAGTATGAAATTGGCTGTTTGAATAAAATTGTTACTTCTCTTGCTTTTTTCGAATGTCATAAGCTTTGTCGGTCACAGGAATGTGTCTTTGTACCTAAAAAAGGTAACTGAAAAAATTTTCCATTCGTTTTTTGTAAGCGTCTGGTAGCTTTATTCAGAAACGACATATATTTGTAGGAAAACGACTATCACATTTTCTTGTGACAGCTTTTTAAGTATCAATTTGAATATCACCTTACATAGATCAAATTCGATTATTTTGACTGTCAATAATCAACAATCACCTTAGCCGATTCCACCTTTGGTTTCATTTTTGCTAAATTCCACTCATAAGGAAAAATGTCAATTTTAAGAATATTGTTCAAAGTATGGGTAGTATTGCCTTAAAGAAAGTTTCATCAATACCTATAGTATAAGACCTAGTTGATGAGAAACTTTCTGCAACGTCAGTGCTATCAACCATTGTGCAATATCATAATTTTGAGAGTATCGGGGTTATACTATTTTCTATATTAAGTTCGTCCACATTAGTTTTGAAATTCTTAAGTGGTTTAAATATAAATTTCCATTTGTTCTGAAGGAACACAATACGACTCCCGGGCAAAGTACTAGCTTCTTTGTTGACTTCTTCTTTTCTTAAGTCTTTTGACAAGTAATTTGACATGTAATACTTCTGTTTTCTTGTTTTGAATTTGAATTTTGAATCACTTTGGCTTACAATCCAGGGTTGGTCACCCTGTAAGTATACAAAAAATTGTGAAAGTTCCAGTTTTTGTTCGGGATGAAGGGAGGCGGAGCGGTTATTTAAGAGCCGAGGCGGTCAGTCTTACCGGCGCGGCGCGCGCGGTGGTGGTGTTTGGCGGGTGACCTTTTCGTATCAACATTTATTGAATGCCACACCAGTAGTACATATATAGAGTAAGGCCGCCGTGATGCGGAGAGCTGGCAGAGTGTCGGGGAGTAAAGTGATAGCAATGAATCGTTGTACAAGATTTTTTATTTCCACAATTGAAAATATGTTTGAACATTTTTCAATAAAAGTCCCAACGGGCAGCGAATGTAGTAGGTATAGGTATTCATTTTTTATACGACCCTTATTTTCTTTTTATGGGCGATAAGGACAGAAGTAAGGGAGTTGGTATTGGAGAATTTTATTTGCCTTGTATTACATGGGAATGTTGACAATTGAAAATTATTACTCAAATGTTTGAAGTGCGGGAAGAGGAGTTGGGTCAGGCTTCGGAATATTGGACAAGGGTGGGCTTCGGTGAGGTTCAAATAAATTGTATGGACACAATATCAAAACATACATACATATGTACGCGCCATCGATGACCACAAGTAAACAAAAATTACCAATCGTGTCAGTGTCATTGGCAAATGGCAACAGAAGGTCCAGGCGTGTCGCTCGTAGGTTAGTATGAGTGTGTATCTAAGAGTTGTAACGCCAATTAATGTAACACGAACAACTAAATTAATTTTGACACAAATGTACATTATGTACGGTATACGTTGGACGTGTACTTATATTGTATGTGAGGTTTTGGGTTGAAGTGTGGAGTATTGATGTCACGTCGTCGAATGTTTGTTTCAATTACCTACATTGAAAAACATGGCGAATGTACGAATGGCATACGTAAAAAGTCAATTAAAATGTAGGTGACTGTACCATATAGATTCTAAAGAGCGTTATAGCGTGTAATTTATGTTACGATATTTTTATATTGGTATTTATTCTCTGTAGTTTAGACCTTAAAGAGCAAAAGTAACCATGAGTTGAATGCATTACTTTAATTTTTAAGTAGGTGTCCAAAAATCTAAATACGTATACACATATATGCATATGTTCATTTATATAAAGTCTATATCTTTCACGTGATCGACAGAAAAAAGTCTAAAATTAAGTGTCACAACAGCTCGTTTAGAGAACCAAGGTCATAGTGACTTACAACTCTTAAATATTCCTCTGTGTGAGTAATGTCAGGGGACATACAGTTTAAATGCCGAATCCGGACGGCTTATTTAAGAAAGTACTCTTCATGACAAGAATTATTGTTGAAGGATTTCTCCATTCATCGCAGTGACAAAAAAAAATAGATACCAGACAGGGATTGAACCCAAGACGTCTGGCATGACAGTCATACACACTAACAATCACGTCACGGGTAATACAAAAAGCGAGATACGTCTCGGTGTCTCGGTGGCCACGTTGGGATAATCTCTTGAAAAATGACACGGTCAGAAAATTTTCTTGTAAAATTGCGATTGTCTGTTGCTTCTGTGAGACGAAGCGCCGCGTTATCATTTTTCGATACATATCCGAATTATTTTGATTATTTTTAAGGCCCTCAATCCGAACCTGAGGTTTCATCTTGGCTCAACTCAGTTCAGACTGTTTCAAAATCAGTTTTAATGTTGCCGGGCGAGAAAGAGGTTCACAATAACCTAAAAATGCTTAAGAATTTTAACGATTTTCAAAAAAATGAGAAAATGAAACATCTTGTCTGCATTCTTAAGGCCGATTTATTTATTCAATCATAAATTTATAAGATTTCATACAAATATTTGAACGACGACGCTACAATATACAGATATCGTGACAAAAATGAAGTTGGACACCTAGACACCATGAGCGAGGAGGAACTAGACCGCAAATTCTTTTTTATACAGCGTGGCAGACCATGCTTGCGCATGGGCGATAGACTAGGAAGGAAACCCCCGAAACCTTCTTTACTGTAAACATCTTTTATCTTGACGGATAACTTTCGGTTGTGAAGATAGCCCAACATCCAATCAGCCAATATTCATCAAGACAAAAATCCATCCCAAGCCGACCGATCGTCTTCGGAATAGTAGATCAAAAATGAGCAAACATAAGAGAACATAACAATCAAAAATCAACAAAATTCACTAAGAATTTGTACTTGTAACTTGTAAATTATGACTATATACGATTTGAAGAAAGACAAATGCACCGCAAATGACGGAATTTCACCAGGAATGTTAATATGTGGGAAAAACTCCCTTTCCAACATTTTAATAAACACATTTAACGGAATAGTACAAACAAAACAAATCTTTGAAAAATGGAAAGAAACAACGGTAATAATACACAAAAATGGAAAGAATGACGATATCAATAACTATAGACTCATAAGTAACATTTCGACAATTTACAAGCTCCTCTCGAAAACGCTTTATAGGATCAACAAAGAATACTTTAATAACAAGCAACCAAGAGAACAAGCTGGATTTAAAGAAGGATTCTCAACAACAAAACACTTGTAGACAATGCATTTAGACTACCGGTTTATTTTCTAATTATTGACTTTAGTAAAGCTTTTGACACCGTTGTACACAAAATGATATGGTCCTTTCCGAAAAATCAAAACATTAACCCAAATATTGTAGAGATGATCGGGACAGTTAAAATCATTTAAGGACCAAGAAAATAAAGAAATTAACAGACGTATCACAATAGTTGGAATCAATAAAGCCTTTAATAATTTTACATTGGACTCTGTTATTCTACCGATCCTTACTTACGGACTACTAACAATGAGCTTGACCGCAAAAACACTTGACCAGCTAAGGATATGTCGTACCAAAATGGAAAGGAAAATTCTAAACATACCAGCAAGTCAAAGGGTACGAGATGAAGATATTCAAATAGAACTCAAACATAGAACAACAGGCTGAAATGGAGCTGGGAAGGTCTTGAATCTAGGACCAAAGATGGACAAAAATGACAACAAAATGGAGACCAGAGAACAAGATACCAGCAGGACTACCCAATAAAAGATGGAGTGATGATCTGTCACAAATAAGTATAAATTGGTACAACATATAGGGAGCCTTTGGGGAGGCTTATGTAATTGTACTTTACACTTCTTCACCTCTTTTTGTTGAGAAGTAAAAAAGATTAAATTTAAACTTACTATATATTTTTCATAGTTTATGTGTTGAGTAATCCGATATACTCTGAATTTTCGCAGAAGGAACTCAAAGACCATGAATCATGCATAAATCACTATAAGTAAAACGCCTCGATATCATACTTCCTATACAAATTTGATTTTCAACACAAATTTCTTTACTTTTAATCTTTGTAATATTTCAGATTTTTTTTTTTTTTAAATAATTTTGTAATATTTATATACTTCAGACATTTTCTTACACCCCATATTACAGATAGACAAGCTTGGTTTGAGGACTCTTTTAACATAATATATATTCACTTGAAATGACTAAACCTAATTAAAGCCACTTTAATTAATTGACACAAAAGAACATTCATCTTGTGTCCATTTTTATATTCGCCCTACATACCAACACGCTATATACATACATATACATCATACTTCATAGCATATATCTGGACAAATGATGCTTTTACAGCGTTAAAACATAGGGATAATAAAGACACCGTCCGTATTTATGGCCCACCAGCTATCACGTTTAAGCTGCGGGATATTGTTACAACGAATAATTGAGCAAAAAAGGGAGGGGGATGGTGGGTGTGGGTTCATATAAAAATGAAAAAGCAAAAAAATCATCCCCATCATCATCATCATCATCTTCATCATAATAATCGCCACCGCCGCATTTCCACCACTACCAAACCCACATAAAACCTTTAAACCAAGAGCGAGTCATAGATTTACATGAAGCAGCAAAAGCAGTTCCAAACCAACCATCGCATCGCATCACCAGAGCCATAACGAAACGACAACCCCCCAGTTACAAGGACGTTCGACGTTTTCATGGCTTAAATGTCAAAAGCCCAAGCAATTGCGTTCGTATTTAATAAACTTATGTACATTATGTCGATATGGGTGGTTTTCCGGATGATAGAGAGGGAGGCGTGGAGGATGAAGGGGAAGGATTGGCATTGGCAAAATGATTGCCTCACTCAATGTTGAACCACGCACAAGAATGCTCAGCTTATGGAACATCAGTCGAGAGTCAAGCACTCAAATCGCCACATAAATCATTGTTCCCATAGGACTTTTGTGGAACCGAAAGTATAAAAATGGAAGGACGAAGACTGACCCTTTCGGTAAATAAATGAAGTGATATGTGTGTTCAACGATTTTTGTTCTCGTTTAAATCTATGATTTCTGGAAAAAATAAAACAAGTTGTTCACAACCAATTCAGCATAAGGATAAAGGAACCCTTTATTTAAGTTTGTAAACCGCTTTTCCAATACAAACACTTCAAAATGTTTTGTATAAGCAAATTAGGTGGGTATGTAAAGTAGTTTTTGATGAATGATGGACTTTAACCTTAAATACCATCCATTTACTCAAACTGCTGCTGTTGTACCGTTTCCATAAGGAGGCTCACTTCAATTCCTGAAACGAAAACATAATTTTAAGTAAAGTTTAATGTTGCAGAAATTATATAAATATATATGTACCTACATACACAATTAAAAAAGAGGCTGGGATGCGACCCACACTGATAACTTCCCATCCCGTCTATCGATTTGTCTTGCTTAATAGTTTGTCTAAATGTATCAATTCTTACCAAATTTGCGTTCTATTTTTTGGAGATTTTATTTTTTTATGAAAAAACGGACTGTTGTATTTATATAAAAAAATTGCTGAATATCAAAAACAATATTTTCTGTGAAATAAAATAAGTTTGAAGCCAATATTTTTAGAGTCGAAAGTAAATTTTTACCAAGTTTTAGAATTGTTTTTTTTAGGTTTTTATTTTTTGTAAAAAAACATGTCAATCCAACATTTCTCCAAATTTTACTGAATGTTGAAAACAATATTATTTATAAGATAAAATTAGTTTGAAAGTTTTGAAAAGATATTTGAGCCGAAAATCAATTTTTACCAACTTGTATTAATTTTTTTGTTTAGGTTTTTATTTTTTGTAAGAAAACCGTCAATTCGATTTCTCTCAAAATTTTTCCTAAAGTTGAAAACAATATTTCTTATAAGTAAAAATTAGTTGGAAGCCATAATCTCAAATTTTTGAAAAGATATTTGAGTCGAAAACCAATTTTTACCAACTTTTGTTAAATTTTTTTTCAGTTTTTAATTTTTTGTAAAAAAAACTGTAAATTCGATTTTTCTCAAAATTTTACTGAATGTTGAAAACAATATTTTTTGAAAGATAAAAGTAGTTTAAAGCCAATATCTCAAAGTCTTGAAAAGATATTTGAGTCAAAAATCAATTTTTACCAACTTTTATTAACTTTTTTTTTAGGTTTTTATTTTTTCTAAAAAAAACTGTCAATTCGATTTTTCTCAAAATTTTATCAGATGTCAAAAACATTATTCTTCGTTGCACAAAATTGTTTTTGAGATGAAATCATATTTTAGTCGTAAAATTTTCGAAGTGACAAATTTTTTTTTTCAGTTTTTTTGATTTATAAAAAAAAACCGTTAATTCGATTTTTTTCCAAAAATAAAATTGTTTTGTATCACGTTACAATACATAATATAAAATTTAATTCAAGTCTCTAGCGTTATTTTTTTAAACTGCTATGGTAAAAAAACCACCCACGCAATTTTCTTGAGAGCCCTTTCTGCATCTTTCTGACTTATTATCTGTATAACAAAATTTATTTGAAGTCGATATCTCTTCTGGTTCTTGACCTATGGACGACGAAAAAAACGTCGCGAACGTACGGACGTACGGACGTACGGAGGTACGTACACACGCACGCACAGACATCTTTCTAAAAATCTTTTATTTCGACTCTAGGGACCTTGAAACGTCGAGAAATGTCATGTTGGCGTCATTGGCGTTCTTGAACATGAATATGAAAAATATGAGGACAGCTTTATTTCTCTGGTGTCGTTTATAGAAAATAGAATCCACATGTGATAATTGTAATACCATTGCTCGTGGCAGTTTAGTTTGGTGCTTAAGCTAAATCATCATCATTCTACCATTTTACGAAAAATTCGATGTGTCAGAGGAATTTAAAGATGGTAAGCAATTTTTTAACAAAACCCCTTGACGTATGCTATTCAGCCTCCCAGATGTCCAAATAGTTGACTCCTGCGGGATTCTTTTTGTGAAAAAGCAAAAAGTACAGGAGGAATCCTTAACTATCGAGGTGATTAGGTTTTTTGACATCGCTGAAATGCTCAAAAAGCGGAGAACTCAGCATCAAATTACATTTTTTTTATTTAAGGAGTGAAAAGCTCCAATTAAATGAAAAATACCTCAATAAATGGAAACGGATTGTATATAGATTCCTTAAATATGGTGTGCATAAACGTTTTTTTTTTGGAGAGGTATGAACTTTAAGCTGGCAACCCTATTTTAACTGGCAGCTAATTTTTCAGCTGCCACATGATTTATTAACTTCCCATAGGAAGTTATTGTTATGGGTTTGATTTTTCAAATTGAAAATTTTGACATTTCTCGACGTTTCAAGGTCCCTAGAGTCGAAATAAAAGCTTTTTAGAAAGTTGTCTGTGCGTGCGTGTGTTTTTTCGTCGTCCGTAGCTCAAGAACCAGTAGAGATATCTAATTGAAATAAATTTTGTAATACATATAATAATGGAGAAAGATGCAGAAAGGGCTCTCAAGAAAATTGGTTTGGTGGTTTTTTTACCATAGCAGTTTAAAAAAAAGGTGAACATTTTGGTTAACCCTAAATATCTCACGAACCAATAACGCTAGAGACTTGAATTAAATGTTATATTATATACTGTAACGTGATACCAAACAAATATATTTTTGGAAAAAAAATCTAATTAACGATTTTTTTAAAAATCAAAAAAACTGAAAAAAAAATGTTTCACCTCGAAAATTTTACGAATAAAAAATGATTTCATCTCCAAAACAATTTTGTGCAACAAAAAACAAGGTTTTTCACATCTGGTCAAATTTTGAGAAAAATCGAATTGACAGTTTTTTTTTATAAAAAATAAAAACCTAAAAAAAAATAATAAAAGTTCGTAAAAATTTAATTTCGACTCAAAATTTGTTTTCAAAAATTTGAAATTGTGGCTTCCAACTTATTTTTTCTTATAAGAAATATTGTTTTCAACATAATAAAAGTTAGTAAAAATTGATTTTCGACTCAAATATCTTTTCAAAACTTTGAGACATTGGCTTTAAACTAATTGTATTTTTTAAAAAATATTGTTGTCAACATTAAGAAAAATTTTAAGACAAATAAAATTGACAGTTTTTTTTACAAAAAATGAAAAACCTAAAAAAAAAATAACAAAAGTTGGTAAAAATTGATTTTCGACTTAAATATCTTTGCAAAACTTTGAGATATTGGCTTCAAACTAATTTTATCTTATAAGAAATATTGTTTTGAACATTCGATAAAATTTTGAGAAAAATTGAATTGACACTTTTTTTTACAAAAAATAAAAACCTAAAAAAAAATAATAAAAGTTCGTAAAAATTGATTTTTGACGCAAATATCTTTTCAAATTAATTTTATTTTATAAAAAATATTATTTTTAACATTCAATAATTTTTTTTATAAAAATCTAACCGTCCTTTTTTTCATAAAAAAAATAAAATCTACAAAAAATAGTACCCAAAATTGGTAAAAATTGATGTTCGGTTCTCGATATCTCGTGAATAATTTTTTTTCTTCTTATATTTTCATCATGTAAAATACAAATTTTTCATCATTTCTTAAATAGAAAAAGTTCTTTAATGAGTCTTAGCGGCCAATCGCTTGTCACGCTCCTCAGAAATGCTCAATTTAACACCCTTGCCCTTTGGCAGAGAAATGTATGGCTTGTTGCCCTTGCCGATGATGAAAGCGTTTGTTAATCTAGTGGCGAACACATGACCTTGTGTGTCCTTAACGTGGACAATATGGAAAGAACCTGGATGTCTTTCACGGTTGACGACTGTGCCGACAAGACCCAAACTTCTACCTCCAGTAATCAGGCACAAGTTTCCTGAGTCGAATTTAATGTAGTCAGTCACTTTGCCGTTGGAGATGTCGACTTGGACAGTGTCATTGGCCTTGATCAATGGATCAGGGAAGCGGATGGTACTGCCTTCGTGTGTAACCAAGAAGGTAATTCCATTGGAACCGAGCTGGGTCGTACGAACTCAATTTGTGTGGGCCAGTTGATGGACGAGGAGCAAAAACTGCTCCCAATTTGTCCAACATCAATGCCTTTGGTGCTGCTAAACGCTTCAAATGTTTTATCGGTCCTCGCGCCATCTTGCAAGAGAATTAAAAAAGGAATAGAAAACATTGACTTCAAATTAACTTCATTCATCCAATTTGTATTTGTTTTTATAAGAAATAAAAACTTTTAATAAATGCTACCAAAATTGGTAAGAATTGGTTAACAACTAAAAATCTCGTTAACAAAAATAGATTTCAAAATCAAACTATTTAATCATATGCCAAATATTGTTGGATATTTTTAAATTTTTTAGAATAATTTCACTGATAACTTTTTTTAACAAAACACGAAAACCTACAAACCGTGGTTCGCATCCCAGCCTCTTTTTTATGTTTGGATTGACATTTCAAAATTAATAGACAGACACTTGAACATAGCTTTCAAATTGTGCAAATATGTTTTGCAAATCATGGATCTTATTTTTTAAAAACAAATATAGTTTATCGATGATGTTCATATTGAGTTGAATAAATGAATACTTTAGTAGGTATTGAAGCTGTCGCATTTGCAGTCATGATAATCCTCAAGTGTATGTTGAGACATTTTTACATAATGGTAAGCTTATTTAAAAACGATGCTGGCCAGAACGTTACAGTCAATGGTGCGTGGGACCGCTAGAGCAATGATTTCTGTCATTTTCGTTCAATAATTGAACAATCAATATGTGCACTTGTGCAGGGGCTGTTGTTTCAACAGGAAGGCGCGACGTAACATGTCACACAACTTTTCCCAAAATTGGTTTATTGAAGGAAACATTTAGTAACCGCATAGTTTCACTTTACGAACACGTGAATTGGCCTCCAAAATCATGTGATTTAACGAGGTTTTACTATGTTCTGTGGGGATACGTGAAACAGACGATAAGCCCGAAACGATTGATAACAACATTTGCCAAGTAAAAAACCATAGAAAATTGGACTTCCAAATTAGACTACGTCCGAGTCAGTGAGGGTCATCTTCATATTTAAAAGTGGGATGCGACCAACACTGATGATTTCACATTCGTACCCGTCTAACAATATTTCTCAAAATTTAAGAATGTATTCATGACAAAATTTTGTGTAAGACATAAAATTTTAAGTCAACATAACTTAGTCGAAAACAATTTGTTATTATTTTTTGTTGTAAGTTTTCATGTTTTGTAAAAAAAAGTTGCCAATTGGATTTTACTAAAGACTTACCTAATAGTTAGGCACAAGATTTTGCATATGGTAAAAAAAGTTATTTTTTTGCAAGACATTTGTGGTCGAAAACCAATTTTTACCGATTTCAGTAGCATTTCCTAAAAGTTTTTATTTCTTATATAAACAAATACAAATTGGATGAATGAAATTAATTTGAAGTCAATTTCTTCTATTGTTCGCGAGACATCGAGAACCGAAAATTAATTTTTACCAAATTTGGGTACTATTTTTTGTAGATTTTATTTTTTTTATGAAAAAAACGGACTGTTTGATTTTTATAAAAAATTTACTGAATGTCGAAAACAATATTTTCTGTGAGATAAAAAAAGTTTGAAGCCAATATTTTTATACTTTTGAAAAGATATTTGAGTCGAAATTAAAGTTTTCCCAAGTTTTAGTATTGTTTTTTATTTTTTTTTGAATTTTTCGAATGGACAGTTCTTAAAAAAAAAAAAAAAACTAAAAAAAATTAATAAAAGTTGGTAAAAATTGATTTTCGATTTATATATCTTTTCAAAAATTTTAAGATTATGGCTTCCAACTAATTTTAACTTATAAGAAATATTGTTTTCAACATGCGGTAATATTTTAAGAAAAATCGAATTGACAGTTTTCTTACAAAAATAAAAATCAAAAAAATAATTAATAAAAGTTGGTTACAATTGATTTTCGACTTAAATATTTTTTTTTTTTTCAAACTTTGAGAAATTGGCTTAAAACTAATTTAACCTTATAAGAAATATAGTTTTCAACATTCGATAAAATTTTAAGAAAAATCGAATTGACAGTTTTTTTTTTACAAAAAACAAAAACCTACAAAAAACAAAACTAAAACTTGGTAAAAATTTACTTTCGACTCAAATAGCCTTTCAAAAATTAAAAATATTGGCTTCAAACTAATGTTATCTCACAGAAAATATTGTTTTCGATATTCAATAATTTTTGTATAAGAATTCAAAAGTTTGTTTTTTCATACAAAAATAAAATCTACAAAAAATAGTACGCAAATTTAGTAAACATCTCTATATCTCGTGAACAATAGAAGATATTGACTTCGAAATAGTTTCATTCATCCAATTTGTATTTGTTTATATAAGAAATTAAAACTTTTAAGAAATGCTACTTAAATTGGTAGACATTTTTTTTTTAATAAAAATCTCGTTAACAAATATAGACTTTGAAATAAAACTTTTTCATTATATGCAAAATATTGTAGTTGGTAATTTTGAAATTTTTAAGAATAATTCAATTGACAACTTTTTAAACACAACACGAAAACCTACAAACTTTTAAGCAAGACAAATCGACAGACAAGATGGGAAGTTATCTGTGTGGATCGCATCCCAGCCTCTTTTTTTTATAATGTATTTAATACATATTATTTCAAGGCTTAAAACCGTACATTTTTGAAAAACTTTGTGAACAATGAAAAAATATGCAAATGTCTAAGAACACTTGGCGGTGAGCGTTTAAATCATGCATGCAGCTCATGAGTTTAAATAAACATGCTTTTCGGAATTTTCAATTGTCTTTAACTGGCAGTTCTAAATCCAAATTGCCAATAAGATCGCATTTTGACTACTTTTTTTTTAATCTCAAGGCTCATCACATCATAAATAAGTACTAAGTGGCACAAAACCTTAAGTATCAATCAGCTATTAAAAAATAACACCATCAGAAAATCTGTTGTTTTTTTTATACAGTAACGCTTAAAATCAAGTCCTGAAATTACCCTAATCTAATCAACTAAATGATTTTCATCTCGCATTGTATTTTTTCGGCAACCACATTTAGACATGCGGTTTTCAATACATTTTTCACAGTTGGTCTTTTTGACAGCTGTCACTTAATTTATGTTCAGTCTGGTTTGGCTGCCATAATGAATAGTCTTACTCCTGACACGTTCACAAATTGGGCAAATTTATTACCAAAATAATGGTTCGGTTAGCACGACTCGCACGACGATAATGCGCATCCTCAGCAACGCCTCAGAGAGAAAGGGCTATTGGTGCTGTGGAAAAGGGTGCCAAAGAAGACTCGAATGAGTATATCCGACATTGCGCGCAACAATTGGAGTTTTGCCAATTCACTTTATGGAAAATATTGCGAAAGGATCTTAGTTTACGGGTTTACAAAATCCTGCTCCTACTAGAACTGATCATGAAGTATATCGCAGGTTAGGTTAGTAGCTTGTCCAAGCAATCATGCCTGAGACCATTGATGCCTTGGAACAAAATATTCGAGGCGTTATTGATGATATACGGCCCCAATTACTTCAAAAATTGTTCAAACATTGGGCATCTCGTCTGGAATTTATTGGAGCTAGCCGGAGAGGCCACTTGGTCGAAATAATTTTTAAAAGCTAAATTCTTGGCCATAACATTAAATTTAATTTCTAAAAAAAACGTCTAAAAAAACATCCACTACCAACAAAAGGTAACTCCCTATCCATTAATTAATTATAAGTTAAAATCAAATAACACAAACAAAAGAAAACATTCACAAATAACCAAACCCTTTTTTAAACATTTTCTACCCAAAAAAAGAATTTTTCAATAAATCACAAGTTGACTTGTTTTCTTTTAAAAACCTTATGCATTTTAAACATTCGGTCATTAATCCTTCAAATGTTAATTTTCACTCTCTGATGTGTCTCAAACTCCTTAAAAAGGTTAATTTATTCTATCAAACTGTTTAAAAATACTAAGGAAATAAAAACAAAATGTACAAAAACAATCTAAAAGGGCAGGGTTAGATTCCGATGTTAAAAAGACACGCATCTTTTTTCGGGAAAATCACACAAACAATTATGCGATTATTTAAGTCTCAATGTTAAATTACAATTAAAGCCTTTCAAATTTAAAGGTTCTTATAAAATACACCTTCGCTTGACTTACACATAAGTATTTTATCTTTCCATCACACTTCTTTAAGACTCTTTTGTTGCTCCATAAGTACATACAACCGATACGAAACGATACCTACTTCAAAAATGTAGAACTTAACTTTCGCTACAGTCTCCATCTCCGTCTCTAGACCAGACACCTGTCACACTTTTGACAGCATTAATAAATTGTATCTCAAGTGAAATGGATCCAATTTACTTCAAATAAATTTACCAATTTCCATTCATTTGCTTGTGGAGCTGGTGCGTGGCCATGAGCGATAAGTATTTTAGAAATTTCTCACCACATCTGTCTGCTTATATTATACCTGTTGATGGTATAGACTATAGAAGAGCATAAACTCAGACTATAGAGTAACAAGGTAAAGTGAGTGAGTAAGTCATTTAAAAAGTTGCCTTTTCCAACATTACGACTACGAGTATTGTGTAATAGGAATAGGAAAGATACATGGGAAAGTTGGGCTCGAAAGACCTCTGCTCTAGCCTCAAACATACCTATTACTTAGAATAGTATAGAAGGCAAATTTTACGTCCTGGGGTTGGGTATAAAGTATAATTTAGTGCCTTATTTCAGGTGAATTCGGAATTCGGCTATACTAGATGAAGCAGGGAGATGGAGATAGAGGCACAGACGGAGACGGAGAGATACACACACGCAGTGTGTCCTGCTTTTGTTCTCATTCACAATAGGCCAATCTTCTATTGTAGGCATACCAGATACGGATGCGGAAGTGCGGAACTAAAGCTTCGTTTTCGACTTTGGCTTCCATTCTCTGTCTCTGCTAAAAGACAGCACTTGCTTATTGCGCACATAATGGAACAGGCATGTCAGGCAAGGTAATTAATTACCTACAGTTTGGCTACTGATGGCACTGTAGTGTCGTTCCAGCTCCATTATGCCTTCTATAGACATTTCTAGTGCGACCGAAATGTATTTCGGCCTGGGGAAATCGTGTGCAGTCACGTTTATCTCTTCAGCAGCATATAACTTGTTCACAAATAGGCTTAAGGTGTCCAATTGAGCCAAACAAAAAAACGAAGCACAAACACGTTCTCGCTACTATCACTACCACGCACCGCCCGCCACTGCTCTGACAGGATTGTTGAACATAAATATGCAACGGATAATAATTCCAAAGGATATATCAGTTGTACTGTCCGCATTGTGTTCTTCGCACAAAATGGATATGCCGTGCCGATGCTTCAGCAATGGGGCCATCGCATCGCTGGGACATTTAATCTTCACAACTACGTATATGTATATAATATCATCTACCTTTTGTGCTTGGAATAATAAAAAAGCTATGTATTGCAAATACTGCTTAATTTTGAAAGAAAAGTTGTGGATTTCCAATACACGGATGCTATACCATCTAGTTGCAGCTGAGTAGAATTTTTCAGATAACATACTTTTCCGTTGGAAAAAAGGTTAACAGACATTTTATGCGGACTATATAAAGGTAAGTCGAATATGGAGCAGATAAAGAAAAGCTTTAACAGTTTTTCATATGCATTCAAAATAATATAAGTTTAGTAATTCTATTAAAAAAGTTTTAACGTCCTTACGCTAATATTATAAGTTAGCAATAAGATTCCCTTAAAAAATATTTCACTCAAGGCACTCAAGGGGTTATTAATACCCTTAACATACTTAAAGTTTATACATAGTGCAAGTTTTAGGAAAATAGTGATAAATTGTTTGGGGGGGTAACGTTACCGGCTGATTCGACAGAACATTATTTGCAAAAATATCGGTAGAACAACGAAAGGCATGAAACCTTGTACCATTTCTTCCTTCTTTATCTATTTTGCGGTTTAAGAAATAAATAAATTGGGTGGCGCAACAGCCCGTTGAGAACTAGGGCCTAGTGACTTACAACTCTCAACCATTCCTGTGTGTGAGTACTGTTGTCAGGGATGGAGGGGACCTATAGTTTAAAGCTGTATCCGAACGGCCAATTTGAGAAAGCACATTTCATGACAAGAATTACTTATGGAGAATTTGTCAATTCCTCGCCAGAGGCAGTACCCGTGAATAAAAACTTTAGATGGCATAGGCAGGGATCGCACCCAAGACCTCTGACATGACAGTTCAATGCACTAAGCATCATGCCACGGGTACTACTTGCGGTTTAAAAAGTAAACGTAAAAAAGAGGCTGGGATGCGACCCACACTGATAACTTCCCATCCCGATTGTTGATTTGTCTCGCTTAAAAGTTTGTAGGATTTAGTGTTTTGTCAAAAAAGTTGTCAGTTGAATTATTCTTAAACATTTTAAAATTACCAACAATATTTTTCAAATGATGAAATAATTTGTAAACGTAAACGTAAACGTAAAAAAGAGGCTGGGATGCGACCCACACTGATAACTTCCCATCCCGATTGTTGATTTGTCTCGCTTAAAAGTTTGTAGGTTTTAGTGTTTTGTCAAAAAAGTTGTCAGTTGAATTATTCTTAAACATTTTAAAATTACCAACAATATTTTTCAAATGATGAAATAATTTGATTTCAAAATCTATTTTTGTTAACGAGATTTTTAGTCGAAACCCAATTTTTACCAATTTTATTAGCATTTCTTAAATGTTTTTATTCTTATATGAACAAATATAAATTGGATGAAAGAAATTAATTTGAAGTCAATGTCTTCTATTATTCACGAGATATAGAAAACCGAACTTCAATTTTTAGCAATTTTGCGTACTATTTTTTAAAGATTTTATTTTCTTATGAAAAAACTGGCTGTTGTATTTTTATAAAAAATTACTGAATGGCGAAAACAATATTTTCAGTGAGATAAAATTAAATTGAAGCTAATATTTAAAATTTTTGATAAGATATTTGAGTCGAAAGTAAATTTTTACCAAGTTTAAGTATTGTTTTTTTTTAGGTTTTTATTAAAAAAAAAACTGTCAATTCGATTTTTCTCAAAATGTTACCGAATGTTGAAAATAATATTTCTTGTAAGAAAAATGGCTTTTCAATATTCGGTAATATTTTGAGAAAATATCGAATTGACAGTTTTTTTACAAAAAAAAAAACAATCCTAAAACTTGGTAAAAATTTACTTTCGACTCAAATAGCTTTTCAAAAATTAAAAATATTGGCTTCAAACTTATTTTATCTAACAGAAAATATTATTTTTGATAGTCAGTAATTTTTATGAAATCTACAAAAATAGTACGCAAAAAAATCGCTCGCAAACGAACGCACGCTGCGGAGCAGTCCACTTCTCTATGTTGACACTGAACAACTAAAAAAAAATAAACCTTCAACCGTCTACTTTCCGTTCTCGCAACCACGAATATCTCGCGTCTCGG
Organism: Eupeodes luniger; assembly: GCA_951509635.1. Classification (NCBI taxonomy): domain Eukaryota; kingdom Metazoa; phylum Arthropoda; class Insecta; order Diptera; family Syrphidae; genus Eupeodes; species Eupeodes luniger. The sequence continues at coordinate 163,250,063 of OX608073.1, forward strand.
TAGGGCGGAGCCAGGGGTCCTTAAAATGTGTCAGGTTTTTATGCCCAACTCTTTATAAGAAATAAAAACTAAAATTGGTAAAAATTGGTGTTCGACTAAAAATTTCGTTAGCAAAAATAAATTTTGAAATCGAACTATTTCATCAAATGTAAAATATTGTTGGTAATTTTTAAATTTTTTAGAATAATTCAACTGACAGCTTTTTTAACAAAACACTAAAACCTACAAACTTTTAAGCAAGACAAATCAACAGACGAGATGGGAAGTTATCAGTGTGGGTCGCATCCCAGCCTCTTTTTTTTATTTTTTGGAAGCAATTCTTGAATTTGTATACAATATGAAACCAACAATGCCTGAAGTATGTGCAGTCATGTTGTGTGCTTAAAAAAAATCACAAAAATATTAGATTTCGAGTTTTTTATGAATCTGTTTTGTTTTTTAATGGCTCTTTAATCTTTCTTAAGCAATTTAATTAGATGAATATTTGTATTTTAAGAGAATTGTTTTAACTCCTTATACTATAAAGAGGTCTCTAGAAAACTTGGCCCATTATTGCTTTTTTATATATTTTTTTTTACAGTTTCCGCACCCAAAATGAATTTTATATCCTCGTATGTTATACTCGTATGTGTATAACATTTGTCTTGAAAGTTTTCTAGACAACAAGGATATTGCTTCGTTTCTTCGTTTTTATTTCTTCTGTGATTGAGGAAATAAACCTTCGAATAATGTAAACTGAATCAAGTATGCTGAACGTGTTTTAGAAAAACACAAAGAAATAACTGTATCCAGCACCATCCCACAACACCAAGCGAAAAAAAGATTTAATATCCTTTCATGCTTTTGGCAACATGATGCAACTTTTGTCTCATTTTGACGATATAATATATACATATGCATGTGTGTACAAACCCAGTATATATTTTCGTAAGAATATGTTTTTAAAAATTTTACTTATCATCTCGAGAGATGTGTTTTTTCTTCATATCAAAATATATAATCTCCTCATATTCTTGACACGCGCTCGAAATTAAAATTTTCATTTGGTCTGACTGTTTGTTGAACTTTAACAAACATACATATATACATACACTTCTATACATAATTTAATACATCTATTTGCTTTTAAGAAGAAAATCATCAATACCTAACACCAAACACTTACGCTTGAGATTTACGTCAAGACATATTTAATTAAGTTACAGTCCACGTAACTTAGCAAACTATTAAATTGTTTAATTAGACCATAAGTAGATAGGCATGAGATTATAGTCTTAAGCAGATTATAAATAGGTAAGTATCCATTCACACTATACGCGATATACAGCTCAAGTGCTCAGTTAAAATATATTTACATTTCCATCATACATATATTTGTCAACTCGTGCTTTGTTGGAGTAAAAAGGATTTACGGACGGGTGTCAGATAGGTGTTTATGTAACTTAAATTATGCGCTTGAGTAGCAATCATTACTCAAACAAGATAAATATTATTATTTAAAGCTAAGAATACACTAACCAGGAAAATAAGTCGCACCTTTTATACAAGAGGGAAAAAACACAAATTTGTAAAACTTGCTTGATGATGCCTAGATATCAATCGAATTTTGATTGGGTATATTAATCTCAACATTTTGAGGATATCTTATCTAGGAAAATCCACGCATTGGAAAAGTTAAAGTATTGAATTCGTGAGGAAACAAATATCAGCGTTCAAATCAAGATGGGAACTATAAGATGATAGAAAACTCCTAAAAAGTGTATTTTTCACGATGATATAGCAACTCGAATTTGAGACTTAAATAATTCATTTTGTGGCCTTATTTACCTACGGAAGGTTTATTCACAGTCAACAGCAATGATTTTCCACGTGAGATTCAGATTTTAATAATTTCTCACTTTTTACTTGCGACATATAGGAACTATATGGTAAAATTACAAATATGCCTAACACGGCATGAGTTTTCCAAAAAAGGCTGGTAGATGTTCACATCAAACGGTAACTTTTTGAGGATGCATTATCACCTGGTGAACCTCGGGTGGGTTGGTGTCGTCCCATATACGGCAATTTCGCTTGTTAACACAGCCATTCATCCAAAAATGCGCCTCGTCACTGAAGATGATTTTTCGGCCAAAATTGGGGTCCTATCTTCCAAACGATTCGAAGCCCAATCAGCTAACAAAGGGCGTTGTCTATGGTCATGAACTTTGAGCTCCTGGGTCAGTTGGATTCGCGAAGTTGAAGTCTGCGAAATATACTGCCTCGGGTTCTGCTGTACACTTTCACGGACCGCGGTGATTTTCTTGGCCGATCTTTCGTTCCTTGAACGCACGGGTGTTGGCTGGTTGTTTACTGAACCAGTCGTCTCAAATTTGGCCACCAAACGTTGAAAAGTCGACTGTGAAGAGCCACCACTTCTACCTTAAAATGGGTGTAATGCGCGCAACGTTTGCGTTAACGAACACTCATTTTGATAATAAAGTTTTATCATTTTAACGTGCTGTCCAATCGTATAACTTGACATGATACTAACAACTGAATAATAAACAAAATATTTGACACATTTCACAAAAAAAATGGCCGCCACAGGGCTCCAAAATCTACTCGCGCCAAATAAAACCATTTAGTTTCTATAAATGTCAAATGCAGGTGTTTTAGCTTCAAGATGGTGTAATTAATTCGATGGCAAAACTCGTTGGTAATTTACAGATATATTATTTTAAGGAATTTACCTTTCCCTAACGCTACTACAGTTAGCTGCAGAGAATGTCGAATATCTTTTTAATCCATCAAAATGTTTCACAAGAATTTTTTTTAAAATAAAACGCAAACCATTTGAGATATTTTAAGAACATTAATTTCGGGTTGAAGTGCAATCAAAACATTTATACATTGAAATCAATTTTGTTCATATGGCTACAGTGGGCAGGTATGATAAATCATGAAGTAAATGTGTTTCACCCGAATTCACAAATTTCGGTAGAAAATTTTTGCCGACGTTGTTTGTACTTGTAATTTTAACATGATGAATGTTGTGTTGTGTTTATTTAATAAATTGACAATGAAAGTTCGATGATACGTAAAAGGGTGCGTTCAGAAATTATATTTAAAGTTGTCAAGTGACTATTGGAAAAATTCATATTTTATCAATCGTCTTTGGATTTCTTAAGTAACACTCATCAGGTTTCGGGAAATTGGAAACAATTCCATTTAAATAAATTAAGAAAGTAAAATTAATAATGGATTGCATAATTTATTTATTTGTAAAGAAGTTTAGGCAACAGTCTAATCACTGATAAATCAGCCCATCGATCACTGAAATCAAACATCATAAAACCTACCATACTAGGATAGAAATGTAAAGTTTTGTAGTTTTAAAGAAATTGTTGGTTGGTTGGTTGGTATTTAATTAAGACATACCTACAAGCAATGAGTCAATATTTATGATAAAATAAGAATCCTAGCCGCATCTCATTGGGCTCATTTTTAGGAAAGGAAAGTGTCAGACATGAACAATATGCTCCCGCCAAGAGACACAACTCTGTTCCATTCACAACTCATGTGGAACCATCAGGCCATCGAGGATGCCAAAGCAATTGATCTAGATGTCTCGAAAAAAATATACTCAGGATCTTTAATAATTGAAGGCCTTATTTGTGGCAGAAAATATTCATTAATTTGGGACCCCGATAAAGTAGGTAAATAAATTTTGCATCTCAAAGTTAGAGTAAAGTCCGGTAATGTTGAGTAGGTGGTTTATGTGGATCCCTGCATTTTTCTTTTTCCTGAGAAAGTTAGAGATCTGTTATTACTCATATTCGAGAGTTCTCTTATACAGAATGGGAAATCTTCCATTTTCATGTGTTCAAAAGTTGTTGACCTTACGTGACGCCAAATGGGGGCTTTAATGTCAGTAGAACTGTTGTGAGTTGTACTAGAGCAGGTGGAAATTTTGTTCCACCATATTTTGTAAAAGCTGTCACAAAAAAATGTGATAGTCAATTTCTAACAAATATGTTTATTCAGAATAGAGCTACCAGACGCTTACACAAACGACTGCAAAATTTTCTTAGTTTCATTTGTTTCTTTAAAAAACACTTTTCTGTGACCGACAAAGCTTACGACATTCGAAAAAAGCAAGAAAAGTAAGAATTTTATTCAAAATCAGAAAATTTGATACTTTTATTAAGATATTTTATAACAATCAATTGAAAATTTCACCAAGGCAACAACGAATTTTGACAATTTTAATCTGAAATTGTTCAATCGAATTGAATTGAATTGAATTGAATCATCTTACACAGACGGAATGAAAATGATAGTCAATTTGACTATCAAAAAAATGATAGTCAACTATCACCTTAGCCGATTCCACCCCTGGAAGTAATTGCCCTAGAGCGCATAAACTGTGTTATAGAAATCATTTCCCTACCTCCAAATTGTACCCATAAGATGCAACCTTTGGATGGAACATTCATGGGGCCTCTTAAGACGAATTATAATGAAGAAATAAGACAATCCATGAAATAGGCTGGGGAGAGAGGTTTTTGGTGATATAGCTAAACTATTCAAAAACGCCTACCTTAAAGTACAAACAGGCCAAGTTGCAGTTAGTTGATTATCAAATGCAGCGGAATTTTGAAATTTAATAGGAATATTTTTTTTGGAAGCTGGCTTTATAGCGTGCGAGTCCGAAACACTACCACAAGTTGACATTGAAAATCGAAACTTGGCCAAAGCACATTGACTCCAATTCAAATTTTGAGCAAAATTGAAGCCAACTGTGGTCACCACAAACTGAAGTAGAAAAACTGAAGCCGCAATTTTGAATGTTTGACTGTATAAGAATCAGTTCCAGAAAAGCCTCAATAAACTTCGAAAGCCTGGTAGAATTGAAACTTCCAAAAAACCCAACTGTAAAAGAGCAAGCAAAAAAAGAATAAACACTACAAATTACAGAGCAAAAGGCATCTTTAACTAAGATCCACCTAAATAAACCATTTACATCGACCCCCCGTCAGGGGACAAATGGGTCCAGTGCTTGTCTCTAATGCGATATTGTTTGAAGTATTATTTTTATTTGCAGTTCGTGTAATGAAAGGCTTTGCATACATTATAAAAGACTATATTTTATGAATTTATAGCTGACCCGACACACGCTGGGGTGGAATCGGCTAAGCTGATAATTGACTATCATATTTTTGATAGTCAAATTTGACTATCATTTTCATTCCGTCTGTGTAAAATGATTCAACTCAATTCAATTCGATTGAACAATTTCTGATTATAATTGTCACAATTCATTGTTGCTATGATGAAATTTTAAAATGATTCCTATAAAATATCTAAATAAAAGTATCAAATTGGCTGTGTTTGAATAACATTCTTATTTCTCTTGTGTTTTTTCGAATTACGTAAGCTTTGTAGGTCACAAGAATATGTTTTTGTACCTAAAAAGGGTAACTGAAAAAAATGTTCATTCGTTTTTTGTAAGCGTCTGGTAGCTCTATTCAGAACCGACATATTTGTAAGAAAATGACTATCAAATTTTTCTAGTGACAGCTTTTTAGGTATCAATTTGATTATCACCTTAAACAGATCAAATTCGATTATTTTGACTGTCAACAATCAACAATCACCTTAGCCGATTCCACCCCTGTTTTGTCATATAAATAATTTCTAGAGAATATTTTGCTAGAAATAAATAATTTATTGTAAGTGTGTAAGGATGTGGTATATAAGTGGGAGAGGTATAGAGCACTGTAAACGGTGACAAAATATCAAAATAACAAATCACCAAACAATTTTTTTTAATATATTAAAATTAATTCTTTAAAATTATAAACAAATCGCTAATTATGGCAGTACTACAAAAAAACAATATCAATCCCTTAATGCAACAGAGTGTACAATATTTTGTGTGATCTCATCTTTCCCCAATACAAACAAACTGGATGGTTTGCCCACTCGAGAGCACGCCACGTATAATTGTCCGTGTGAAAAACATGAAGTGCTCAAATCTAAGCCGCAGACAAACATCGTTTGGCCTTGAGACTTATTGATAGTCATTGCAAATGACAATCTAATTATAAATTGAAGGCACATCTGTGGGTATAAAAGGGATTCGCGGTAATAATATATTTTCACCTCGGAATTTGTTATTTAGAATTATGGCTTCGATATTTCCATCAATTTTTTAATTACTAATCCCATGCCGTTGCACAACCGTGGTGGGTTCAAATAACGAAGCAAAATTAGCGGAGATCCAACCTTAAGTTGTAAATTATGCGGTGGCATGCCTGGTAAATCCAATGAGTTCAAAAACTCAGTTGGATAATTTACAGCTTCGGTAGCATCATAAACTGTATCAATAGATTTGTATGACACAAAGTCTCCTTATAACAAATGTTGTATCTTGAGATTTGATTCGTTGACATTTACATTTTTTGCTGCTAAATTGCTCTTTCTGCCTACCACTCATGATTTGTATATTGTCTGTGAACATCGGTAAATATCTGTTCAATGAGAGCATCTTGTAAATCAATAATCGTGCAGAAATCCACTGGTAATTTTATGCATCCAGTTTCATCTGTAGTAACTTTTCCGTCGCCTATATATAACAGATGTTCTGAGAATGTTTCAGCGGATGGATCTTGAAGCATTTGAACACGCATATTTACTTTCAGTTGTACTTTTTCAACATTACGCCGCAGTGGCGATGATTTAAAGCACGCTTTGATCTCATCAGCGTACGTTGAACGCGGAATAACGGGAATTTTTTGTCTGGAATCACCTGAAAGGAGTAACAGAGTGCCGCCAAATAGTCTGTCGTTGTTTTTTATATCTTTCAATGTCCTGTTCAACGCCTCAAGAGAATGTTTGTGTGCCATAGTGCATTCTTCCCAGATGATAATTTTACACTGTTTCAGCACTGTGGCTATGGATGATTGTTTTTTTATATTGCACCCAGACGCGGTGGGTTATTTTGAATATTTATAGTGGCAGTTTAAATACTAAAATGAACTCCATCCAATAAAGTTGCCGCAATCTCAGAATATCCAACAGACAATCCGATACCATTATTTGATCGTATTCTAGCAAGAATTTTTTTTACACTTCAGAGTTTTCAGAAAGTAGTTAGCTTACAGCAAGCATCACACTACGATCAGAGGCTCATCATAAGTGCATGTGTTAGTTGTTAGTAAGAAAATAATACAATTATAGCCTAACACACGCACAAAATATAAAACAAATAATTATTAACATTTAACATGAATTATTAACATGACGTTTACGATAGTGGAGCACTGGTTCTAAACAATGGCGCAAAATTTTAAACAACCTATTATTAAGGCCTTAGCACGATACTAGTTAACAATTTACTATATACATAGTAATCTACTAACTTTTCACTAATTTTAAACACTTTTTATTGTTTTGCTAACTAGTATCATGCTAAACCCATTTTATTAAAAAAAAAACATGAACATGAACACATCTAAATAATGACAGATTGTGGAGCAAACAAAACAAACATGCAACGGCCTAGTCACTGATAAAGCATCGGTTCCCATCGATCACCGAAATCAAGCATCAGTGAGCGCAGTTAGTAGTCAGATAGGGGACCGACTCGAAACCTACCGCGTGCTGTTGTCATGTGTTCTTCCTAACTGTTCGTTCTTCTTTCTCCTCTGTCCTTCTGTCTTGTATTAATGTCTTGTGTTGTTATAGACTTATATAGTAGGGTGGATCGATTTTTTTTTTTTTTATTTTCGAGTTCGGCCATTGATAGAAAGTTGTTACGATCAAAACCAAACAAAATGACATAACTAAACTTTTCGAAAAAAAATTTTTTATACCGCCCCAAGCCTCCTGAAAATTTGAAAAAAAAAACTTTTTTTGACTTTTGAATTTTATGTGAAGGAATAAAGGAAAACATTTATTTCATTTTATATTCATGTTTAAATAAGCTTTAAAGAACAAAAAAACAACATTCTTATTTAAATATTTTCTTTCAAAATCGTGTTTAAATATTTTGATCATAAACAAAGTATTTTAAATAAGGATTAAGCGATTTTATAATCTTTTTTTGAATTAAAAACAGGCATTATTTTGCGGGATTCAAGTGTAGTTCTGATGAACCCATCTCTTCTGGTTGCACCGCATACTGCAGCTGAGGCCTCTGTAACAATTTTGACACACCTTTCCGTAGCTTGAGTGTGACAGGGAAATTCCTTCAGAATAGGCAACATCATTGAATAAATTTTATCTGGTATTTTTATACATTCTTTTATGATGTCAGTTTCAATATTTTTCAGTAGTGGTGGCTCGGTAACGTTCAACTCCTTCCAAGCAATGATGTCAATGTAGTCCTTAGAATTGAAGTTAAATTCCGGAACTTTAAATATTCTTGAACCAGAATATAAAGCATCTCTGCATTTCAAAATCCTTCGCAAGGCTAACACGTTTATTGATTTCCTTTCGTCTGCCAACATCGTAAGAAGAATGTTTTCAGGATGTCCAAAAAAGCCATTCCTTTGAATTACAGGATCTATCACAGCTTTCAAGTGTTCCGGCAAATATCTCGACAGAAGTATAGTTTTATGCAAGTGTTTTGATCCATAGATGCAACTTGGCTTTGTTTTAATGGAAAACCACATCGGAGCATACACTTTCAAAATAAAATTAACAAGGTGTAACATATTTTCAGACGGAGAATCTGTCGATACATACAACCTCAGAATTCTATTTGCCGTGGTAAGCCATCTGGAATGAACAATTTTTCCGGGGTTGTTTTTGGAAAGACGTTCGTTGCAATGACCAGAATTAATAGAGGCACAAATCTGGAAGAGGTACGATTGATCGGTGCTCAGATCTTTAGCATTTGATATATCTGGTAAGGTACAGCTTATTGATTTAAAGACTACCAAAGGCAAAATCTCGCAATCTTTTAGATCTTTTCCTATTGGTCCTATAAAACTTCGCGGGCCAGTCGTAGCACCGTCAAGGTGCTCAAATAAGTGGCGCAATGGTAGTTCATTCGCGTGGAGTTGACAGATGAACCATTGCAATGGCCTCTGTAATTGTTGTTCCAGGCATCTTATTACACCTCCTTTAAATCCTGTATTGACAGCGGTTCCATCACATCCAACTACAACTAATTTGTTCAAGTCCGCACCCTTATCATTTAAGAAGTCTTTTATTTCATGACTTACGGTAAATGCTTTTCCGTTTGATAAGGAAATGTGTCCCATATATTCTGAGTTTGGCTCTTTCACCAGACTTATATGCTCCTCGGAAAGCATTTTTCGTCTGGAAGAATCAGTCATGGAAAGTGTTTTGTCCTTTCGGCCATCAAAGTACACTCCAAATAATTCTTTTATTAACAGAGGCTTCTTGGCTAGAATACCCCTTTCCTTCTCTCGGACTCGCCTTATTTTGTTTCGGTCTACTACATTGTCGGTGTCTTCCTTCGTAATAAGACCAACGTCTTGAAGTGTTGCAGAAACGATTGCTGCTGCAGCCCTGTCTGAAATACCGTATCTATCAACAGCATGAGCGACAGTAGGCATCGATGACTTCAAAAGTTTCTTTGGTCCTGCCGAAGATGTTGACGGTTCCATTTCTGATGAAATCTCTTCTTGAATTTGATATTCTGATTCCTCTTCAGAAGTAAACTCGTTTTCAGTAAGCTGGGAATTTATCGACGTATGATATTCAGGTTCATGGATATTTGTTTGGTTTCTACTCTCATAATTTCTTTTTCGGGTCAATTTCTTCGTGTTCTTAATTGAAGTCTTAACATCAATGCTCCCAATGCCCATTTTACGCCTGGTTCTTTGGTCTATCAAAAAAGGTCTCTCCAATATTGGAACTTTAAGCAGTTTTTCACATTTACATGCTAAAAAATCATCACACTTACAAGCAGCTATATCGAATAAAGATTTTGCATCGTCCTTAAAAACCTGAATGCGCTTCTGATATGAATCCAAAGCTTTTCTTGATTTATAAGGCTTAAGTAAATTCTTGTAACTTTCGTGGTACTGCTTTATCTTCCTTATAACTGAACGGTGTTCGATAGTAGGGATCGAAGCAGTCTGCCAGAGCTTTAATAATTTTTCGGAGATCTCCTCACAAGTGTCGGTAGCCAAATTTTTAAATTGATTGTGTTTATTGCGACTTACCCACAAGTAACATCGTATAATATCTTCTTTAGTTGGCAAGACATTAGATCTAATGTCCATTACCAAAAACCGGACATAACAAATCACTACGGAGAGTAGACAAAGACATTTTCTTAAGTTAAAACAAAAGCACATCACAATACAACAAATTTGAAAGGAATGAAGCATAATGTGTTTGACTATTTTAAACGGGAAAATGCATTGCTACTGCGTTTTATTTGAATTTTTTTAAACGGTTTAGCCCCAGTGCAGTGTAGTGATAGTTTGTAACGCAAAATATTGACAGGTTGCTTGTTATAGGATTCAAAAAAAAAAATATTAAGCGGAATAAGACACATTTTTTTTTTTTTTTTTTTAAATATTGTTTGTTTAAATTTCAAGTGACTTGGGGCAGTACTAAAAATGGTTCAATTTGAAAATTATTTTGGATTTGGTAGTTGTATACATGGATACAACTTTTGGACCGCGGCCGATTTCTTTTTGACGATTTTTTTTTTTTTTCATATCGAATCGATTCACCCTATTATATAGTCTTGTCGCTCAAGGTGCTGTGTTCTCTACTCTATACATTTATGTGCCGAGTAGTGTGAAATGTAATGTAAAAAATGTACAAAAAAAAACATATGTACCTTAATATTTTTTTATTTATTTTATTTATTTTTATTTTATCAAAAATATACCTGGAGTAAAATTCACCATCGTCCAGCTCTTCAAGAGGATTTCCTCAAGTTTTAAAACTTTTAACTTTCCTACACAACACTGAATCCTCAAACATTTCAAAATCTTCTTCCTCCGAAAACATTTTAAATTAATTTACTTTTTATGATATCTATAAATAAATTTTATTTCACAATTTATCAATTTTAAAACACTTTGTCACATTTGAGAAAAATGACATATGTCATACAGATTTAGTACGATACTAAAAAGATAAAGTAGCCATTTGGTGATTTTAACTTTAGTAAAATGTTAAGAAGATAGTACGATACTAAACTCCTTTAAAATTATCAAAATCCTTTTTTTAACCTAGTATCATACTAAAAATGATTTAACATCGTACTAAATCGTCTAAAATTTTGCGCCAATGATTTTAATCCCACCTTATTTAAATTTAAATCAATCGATGAACAGTTTAAGTTATATAAAATGCTCATTCGACTTAAAGCTTCATTCTTTCCATAGTTAGTTCTATGGAAGTCAATATGTATAAAGTCAAAAGTACGCAGGTGGTGAGTTCCGCCTCGGTAATTTAAATGTATACAAGATAAGGTGCATCAATTTCACCATTAATGAGTTGATGAAAAAAAATTAAATCATTATTAAACGCCTTTGATGGAGAGTTTGCAATTGAAGAAGTTGAATACGATGTTCATAGGGAGGAAGATCATAAGGATCTTCCCACGGAAGACCTTTTAGGGCGAAGCGAATGAAATTATGTTGAATTGATTCAATACGTTTCTTATGAATTTCGTAATAGGGATTCCATACCTGCGAAGCATATTCAAGATGAGGACGAACATGACAATTGTATAAAGAAAGAGTAACATAGGGATCATTGAACTCCTTTGCCCAGCGTTTTATAAAACCAAGCATAGAACTTGCTTTATTAACAATAAAGTTAATGTGATGTGTAAATTCTAAGTTGGAACAGAAATGAACACCTAAATCTTTAAATGTGGAGACGCGACCGAGTTTTTGCTTTGATGTACAATAATCAAATACACTACCGATTCGTTTTTTAGTAAAAGTTATCGTCTGGCATTTAAAAGGGTTGAGGGTAAGGCTATTTTTGCCACACCAAAATGTAAAACTATCAATGTCAGCTTGTAAAAGGATGCGATCTTGGGTGGACTTTATTATCTTAAAAATTTTCATGTCATCAGCAAAAATAAGAACATCACTTGAGCGTAGACATGACGATATGTCGTTTATAGATAGGATGAATAGAAAAGGGCCAAGATGGCTTCCCTGGGGAACACTAGATTGAGCAACAAAAGGTTCAGAATGACAATTTCTAAATTTTACCTCATAGGATCTGTTTTCAAGGTATGATTTGATCCAAGCTAAGAAAAATGGTGGAAAACCAAGAACTTTAAGTTTAAATAAAATAATTCCGTGGCTAAGTTGTTCTAAAGCGTTTGAACATATGTTTGAGAATGTGAGGAGATTAGTAACGGTTGATCGTTTTTCACAAAACCGTGTTGCTGTTCGCAAATGAGATTTTTACTAAAAAATGCTACACTTTCACAAACAACTTGTTCAAACAATTTAGGTATGCAAGAAAGCTTTGCAATGGGCCTGTAGTTTGTTATATCCGCCTTGTTACCTTTCTTGAAAATTGGTGTAAGAAATGCCTTCTTCCATAAAATGGGAAATTTGCCTTTTTTAGAGAAAGTTTGAATAAGAACGTAAGGGGTTCAACTAAAGCATTACTACACTTTTTTAATACTATCGGGGGAATACCATCGGGACCGGCTGAGCAGTCATCATTCAACACGGATAAAAGATCAAGGACCGTACTCTGTAGCACAGGGATGTGACTACAGCTAGTCTGCGAAAAGGAGTGAAGATTGTGAAAATATACTTCATTAACTTCTTGGGGGCTATTAACAAATGACTTACGGAAATTTGTCGCGAAAGCGTTACAGATATCAACAGTTTTATCTAACGAAAGGTTCTTGTAAGTGAAGTTAACTGGAAAGCCATCTGATTTTTTCTTTAAGTTTACAAAATTCCAAAATTTTTTAGGATTCCCTTTCAAAGAGGTGCCCATATCAGAAACATAAATAGCATATAAAAAATTTGAAAGAGACTTAAATTCGTTAAAAAGTTCAACATAAAAAGAGAAATTGATTGGAAACAGAGTTTTGAGATAATTTTCCCATGCCTTATTTCTTTTGTTACGCAGTAAACGCAATTCTTTCGTGTACCAAGGGTGGCTTAAGTTTGTATTTCTTGATTTCTTTAAAGGTACATTTTTTTCTAAACAATTATTAAAGATCTTATAGAAATTTGAAACTGCTTCGTCAATTTAGAAAATGCTTAAGTATCAGCAATTCCAGAATGGATTAAATCTTCAGACAACAACTGGAAATTAGCTTTTCTGAAGTCAAAATTATATAAGCAATCAAAGAATTACTGTGTTCAGTAAGGTGATTTCTTAAGTCAAGAAAAATGTCCAAGGGGGGGTGATATTTATCAATATTAGTAATTATCGAAATAAGGAATGTTTTGCCAGTTCCACCTGGTGCATCCAAAAAAAAGAATCCACCATGTTCTGCCGAAACTGCGAGCATGATGTGGTCATAACTGGTTTTTTGTTCTTCATTCATTAGTGGAACATTTCGAGCAAAAATCGCTGCCATTTCTACAGTAGGTATTGTTGTTCACGATTCAATTCAGTTTTTTTAAAATCAGATGCATTTCGATTTGGTGAATGCATACCGAAATGACTTAAAGGTAAGTTGGCATCAAGGATAATGCAAAGATCCTCAATAGCAATCAATGCTTCATTGTACATAGCGTCACTGAATACTATCGTAAGATCGTTGCACCGTGTACGATGTTGATGCAATTAAACAATAGCACTTAGGAATATAAAAAATAGATAAAAACCTATTCTCAGATCTACCAAATGTATATGCAAAATTTCATTGAAATTGGTTAAGCCGTTTCGGAGGAGTATGGCAACTAACACTGTGACAGGAGAATTTTATATATTAGATTGTTTATTTTAATATCTTTCTATCTAAAATGGTAGTACACGTGGCGTGATGGTAAGTGCGTTGGACTGTCATGCCAGAGGTCTTGACTTCAATCTCTGTCTGTACCATCTAAAGTTTTTTTCACGGGTACTGCAGCTTGCGAGGAATTGACAAATTCTCCAAGAGTAATTCTTGTCATGAAAAGTGCTTTCTCAAATATGCCCTTCGGATTCGGCTTAAAACTATAGGCCCCCTCCATCCCTGGAAGCATTACTCGCACACAGGAATGGTTGAGAATTGTAAGTCACTAGGCCTTATAGTTCTCAACGGACTGTTGCGCCACCTAAAAACAAAATCTATCTAAAGTTAATTGAAGTTCCTAATTTGAATCATCCAATTTGTATGTTATCTAACACCTTTATTATTTATAAAAAGACTGTATTTTGTTTATGTATTGTTTATTTCAATAAATATCTAAAGTTAAGTTAAGAAGTTCCTACAGCGTTAAACAATTAAATGTATGCATTAAAATAGAAACTGAATTATTGTTTTATGCTATTTTAATTAATAATGTATCTAATCATAAAGCAAAATTAAATGTTTATCACAATTTTTTGAGAAAAATACTAAACGATTTTTCTTCTTTCTTGTTAACATGTTAACTTTGGTAGTTTTACTTGATAAAGGTACAAGAAGTAAAATCTTTATTTTGCGCAAAAGATATAAATAACTCTTAACTTGACCATTTGTCAGATTTCATAGTACTACAAGTAAACACGCGCAGTGATTTACCAAGAAAAATGTCAGACCGCTCTGTAGAGGTATACTTATTTTTGTAAACATGAGAGTCTATATTTAGAATGAACTCTCCATGGAAGCCGCATTGCAAAACTCTGTTTTAAGTATCTTTCATATGAACCAAATGAACCTTTAACAAAAATTACTTTTTCAGTGAAATTATAAAAAAAATTAACTTAAATATTCTATAAAACAAGACTATAACACTTCAATTCCAGACAAAAAAAAAAGAAGAACCTACATACTCTTTCGTATTACAATGAAATCATTTCATTTACTATTCTTAAACGAAAATAACCTAAATTATAGCTACGCAAACGTTTTTTCTCAAGTTATACCTTATACCTATACCATACCTGGCAAATGATTGCCTTAGTGTCCAAACGAGCCATGTTTATTAAGAATTGTTACAATATCTACATAAATGTGCCTTAAATGTGTCCCCTTATTTGCAAATAGAATATATAAGAATACTTAAATGTTGCAAAACAACTTTAAGGCGTACATATATGCTATACGCATAGTACTTCTATCAAATATGTAATGTTAACAATATGTTTAACAAAGATCTAACTAGAGATAACAAGATAGAGCTACCCCTTGTTAGGCACCCCATAGCCCGCCGCCGCCCGCCACAGCTCCACGCCATCCATGGCATCGCCATTCGCCACCAGCCACAATATTCGACATTTCTTCTTAGGGTTGGAATAAAAAGGATATTATATACGTACAAAGGAATGAGCACTTGTTTTGGGCGGAAGGATAAAAAGCCGATTGTGACTATTAAAGTAGACGCGGGGTTTTATTTGGGTCCCTTAAGAATCTTTAAATTTTATACCATGTCTTCCATTCGGAAATGGGATATTGTCTATTTAGAATATTTAAGTGTGTACAATACACATATACATATATGAATATACTCGTACATACATACATATATGATTGTTTGTATGTACAGCTCAAGTATGGGATTTGGATCTTTTTTTTGCGGATGTTAAAGCCGATATACTTTTTGATAAGAGCAGACAATTGGCTCGATTGTGTAAGCAACGACGACCTCTTGACAATGAATTTACCTATTAGAAGAAATGATGTTTTTGTGCTGAGTTGAGCTATGCCCTCTTTACTCGTATATGCTTAAGGATTTCAACTGGAAAATTTTCGAGTACAATCGATATTTAAACAAGAAGGATTAAAGGCTTAAGGGTTTAATATGGTATTTTATGCGAGGAATTTTAAAGAAGACGAACGACGATTGGTATAAGTGTAGCGCATGTAGATGTCTCTGCATGTTCGTTGTGTATAAGTCATAAGTGTAAATAAGTTGTTTTATAAAGGTAGAAGAAAGCTATTTACTTTTTGTCGTAAAAGTAAAATAATAAAGGAGTGCATAAAAAGCAGCAGTTAAACTATAAAAATACATTTTTTTAACGTTAAAAGGTTGATACGCTAACCTTTTTTGATTTATCTGGAACACCTTTTCAACGTATTTGAAATACTTCATTAGTGAAAAATTCCAGCTGTACAATATTGTTAAGGAAAAGAACCCCGCTTATTAGAACCTTAATTAAAATACAAAATGAGGTAAGAAATGTGCCTCTATTCAAGTTTAGTATGTATGGATGTATATAAAAGTAATAAATCAGTATTGCTGTTCTATAAAAATTAAAAATTCATAAGTCAATTTGTATCACATTTGAGCATGGTATAACAAATTTTAAAGATTGTTGTTTTTGAAGACATTCTTGGATGTGTCTAATAATGCAGTTAGAATATTTTTATGGTTGATGCTTTCAACGCATATTTTGTGGAGAAATTAACACAACTTTATACAAAAAAGTCTTAGTATAACCCTAAATGGTTCTGTGGCAACATGGGATATTTTAAATGAGTAAGTTGTTCGATCTTTTCTTAACAAATATTCTCCATGTAAGATATAAAGTTAAATTATATTTTTTTTTGTCGTATTTGGGGTTCTGAGAATCCTCAAGTAATTTAAGAGAGACCTTACATCCACAAAAAGGCACTGTTTAATGCGCTCTTTGGCCCGGAGGTGTGATTGGAACCTTATAATAAATAAATTGGGTGGCGCAACAGTTGGCTGTGAACTAGGGCCTAGTGACTTACATCTCTCAACCATTCCTGTGTGCGAGTACTGTTTTCAGGGATGGAGGATACCTACAGTTTTAAGCCGAATCTGAACGGCTAATTTGAAAAACAACTTTTCATGACAAGAATTAATCTTAGAGAATTTGTCAATTCCTCGCCAGAGACAGTACCCGTGAAAAAAAAAAACTTTAGATGGCATAGGCTGCGATCGAACCCAAGACCTCTGGCATGACAGTCCAACGCACTTTTTTTTTCCAAATTCATTTTTATTAATTCAATCTTAAATCTATCTTAAAGCTAGACAAAAATTCATAAAACTAGCCTAATTAACCATAACTTACAACTTACTTACTGGTCCCTTACTCTAAGTTAAACAGTCCAACGCACTAGACATCATTCCACGGGTACTACGATTGGAAAACGACGATGGGACGACCGTCAATTCGGAGCGTTATGGTCATATGATAACCGACTTTTATTTGCCTGCTTTTGAAGAACACAATTTGGAGAATATGTGGTTTCAACAAGACAGTGCCATGTGCCACACAACTCGAGCGAATATGGCTTCATTGCAAGATACATTTCCTGGCGGCGTAATTTCTCGTCGTGGCAATATCAACTGGCCACCTAGATCATGCGATTTGACACCGGTGGACCGTGTGTATGCAGATAAGCCTTTAACTCTTGAGCACTTAAAATCCAACATTCATCAAGTTATGGCTAAAATACCGCCCAATATGTGTCAATAGTGGTCGAAAATTAACTCAGAAGAATGTATGCTTGCAAAAATTCGCGCGGTGGTCATTTAAATGATAAAGTGTTTCACACATAATGAAAACGTTCAAACTTTATAATAAAAGAGAAATATAATAAAAACAAAATATTTTATAAGTATTTTATTTACGTTTGCTTTTGAAAGTCTTCACGTATAATTTTGTTTCTATATACGCAAGTGCTATTTTGATACACTGTACCAACTTTAAGATTGATGTTAATTCGTTTTTCTCCAAGGTGTTTTGTTGCCAAATTTGTCGCCGTATCTCCGCCAAGATTGGACTCGAATGAAATGTGTCACGTTTTCTCTTTCCCTAGTGTTACATAAAGAGCAATGCAGCTCCAAGTCGTTAAGATGTGGTATGAAATCTTGGGCGAATAGCTCTTCTCTTGCTCGGAAAATCATCTTTGAAGTAATTGATTTGAATATGTCTCTCTATGAGTGCATTCGATGCTTTGTTCACATAATAATTTTTAGACTTAGATTCCAACCTTTTAAGTAGGTTGTTTAAAAATAGTTTCGATTCTGGCAGGTTTTGTAAAGTTGAAACGAAGCTCACACATTTCAGCTAACTTCATCCATTCTTCAAACCACGAAGTTCTGGATTTTACTATCGAAACTGCAATCTTCCAGCTATTTTTTTTTGTGTGGCTTAACATAAGTTTAACAATATAGTTAAAATGAAGTTTAAGAGATAAAAGGTACAGTCGTGAAAGTCCATTTTCAATAAGGAACATATATGTATGTAGTTTGGAGATGTATTTGGAAGCCGAAATTGACGTTTTAAGAAGTACCTTTCAATTTCGGCAGTTTTAATTTGACGCCTTTGGAAGTTGTGACAATGAGGGATCTTTGTTTCTATAAACATTGTTCCAAACAGTCCCAATAGCATTCTTCAAAGTAGATAGTTTCTCTTAAAGGTGTCTTTCTATATTTATTAAGGTTGCTTGTAACGGTGAAACCTAAATATTGGTATTCTTTTACTGTTTCAATGGTGCCCTCCCCAAAAACTCGTTTTTCATTTGCAGCCAAGTACCTTGTTCCTTTTCGAAAAACCATTGCTTTTGATTTGTTAAGATTTACCGTAAGGTTCCATTTAAAAAAAGAAGCTCGAATGTTACCCACACCGATAACTTCCTATCCCATCTGTCGATTTGTCTTGCTTAAAACTTTAACAAAATGTTCATAACAATATTTTGTGTGATATAAATAAGCCAATATTTTTCTTTGTTCTTTTAATACTTGAGTCAAAAACCATTTCTTATCCTATCACTAGGCCCCAAGGCATTTCTTCAGGTCTTCAATAAAGAAAATGCAGTAGAGATAAAATTGCACCCTTGTTTTAGTCCTACCAATTCAAGGAACCAATCAGATAGGTTTTGTCCATCCCAAACTGCGTATAGTGTTCGATTATATACATATGAATTTAATCATCTTTCCCAATTTAAGAGACATTCCATCGCGAAAAAGATGAGCGCCTTACGATCTATGAAATCAAAATCAGCTCGAAAGTCTATGAAAAAAGCGTAGAGTTTTTTCCGTCTACGTGGATATGTCTCTGCAATATTGGTCAGACTGAATTTATATGGTCTACTGTGGATTAATTTTTTCTGAATCTGATTTGGAATTCGCTGAGAAGATGGTTATTATCGACCCATATAATGAGACGACATCTCGGGATTTCCCTGAAAATTTTTAGTGCTATGTTCCGCGGTAGTTTTCTGGATCCTTTCCATCTCCTTTTTTAAATACAGGGTTTTTCAACAGGGATGAAAAGATATACGAGCCAACAACGAGTCGAAATTATTAAAATTTACAACCGAAATTCGGAGTCAGTGGCCTAAACGTTAAGAGCACTACGTCCAATTTATGGTCGTCATAATCGTCCTAGCAAAGAACAAATACACAAATCTTGTTATAAGCTTAAAATCGTATTTAAGTTTTGTATTCTTAAATCGAGTTATCGGGCTTAATTTTGCCGCTCGTATTTTATTTTAGCCTGGCTTTTTTCTCTGAGTGTAGTTTAAAAAATGTAACGTGTAAATATCTTGTTACAATAACTAAATTGGCGTTTTTGACATATTAATAAAATAGTGTTGACATCGTACTAAGATCTTATATCATATGGCTACCACTATAAAACAAAACAAAAATTTAATATCTAAATTAATTTAAATAAATCCATAAGAAGAACCGCATAAAGAAAAAACTTAAAAAGAACAAATCTGATAAACTGGACTAAAAACAGTCCCACTTAAACGCGGTTGAAGGATATTTTAGTTAAACTTTCAAAACCAAAGCCATAAAACACTATTGGCATTGTGAGGAAAGGGTAGCCAGACAGGACACAAAACTCGATCGGACTGCGGACAAAAGGACAAAAACGGCAGGGAATTATTTTTTGGCAAAAGTCCAAACACGTAGGGGTGATGGTGAAAGAATTGGAACATTGCTTTGTAGAAGAAGACAAACCAAAATAAAAACACTAGACACATTGTAGTTAGGGACATTCATATACATACGAGTATGTATGTAGTTGGGCATAGATTCACAGGTCCTATAGTTATCTATCGAAATAAAGAACGGTTTGTCCTGTGAATAAAGCAAAGGGAACAACACCAGGAATAGAAAAACTTTACAATTCATTTAACATGATAAACGCCTGCTGGGTGATAGGCTTTTGCTTAAATGAAATTTCCTCAATATTCTTCAACCCGATCCGGTCATAGCACAGCACAGTAAGTAAGGCTATAGACGTCGTCATCGTCGTGGTAGTCGCCTTTCCCACCGGGACTCCACCAAAAAGAATAGGCAATCGAGTGTGACTGCATCTGGAATCGGAATTGAATGTGCATATGTTTTGCATATA
This sequence comes from Eupeodes luniger, assembly GCA_951509635.1. Taxonomy (NCBI): domain Eukaryota; kingdom Metazoa; phylum Arthropoda; class Insecta; order Diptera; family Syrphidae; genus Eupeodes; species Eupeodes luniger. The sequence continues at coordinate 163,270,502 of OX608073.1, forward strand.
TACAATTTCGAAGTCTGTTTCTATAGGTTCGTTGGTTTATTTGACTTTGTCCAAGTGTTCCGAAGCTAACACAGAAGATAGCAAAACAGCACAAGGGCCAGAATTATATGTATGTATGTGTATGGAGAAGTATCAGTATCATTACCCATTGAAACATGCTTAATCGTAGATTTATTGCTGGCATGGCGGCGAAAACGCAAACACCTTCAGTGTAGAAGGACGATAGCGAAGAGAACTACTACTATTCCCTTGAGAATATTTATGTGTCAGTGACAAGCTATTCTAGATATGAAACTATAATACACCCACCTTAACTGTAGGCACTTTTACACGCACAAACTGTCAAGGTCATGACACAATTTGAGGTGTCAACGAGGGCGTTGTTCAAATTCAATGAACTGAAAAGCTATAGATTTTCAAGTAAGTTCAGCAGGTACATGAACTTCTTATTTAATCTAAGATGATTGTGATATTAATAGGAGCGTTTGAGAAAATTTGATGTATACCTAGTTAATCCTACCTTTTGCTAACTGACCCATGATGTCTTCAGATTAAAGTGAAGTGAAATTAATACATTATTTTCTACCTTTATCATTATTTTCAATTAAATTTGGTCTTAAAGATTTATTGTTTCTGCTAACTGTTTTCATAACTTTCGTTTAGGAGAGATTGCCAATTAGCTGTTACCTAACCTAGAATCCTATGTTTCAACAATTTTAACTTAAAATTTCTTTGGGAGAACATTGTTTACTTGACAAGAAAGTGCGCGTAGAATTATTGATGAAACAAATTCTTTATTTACTGAGTAAAGTGACTTTTCGGACTACCAGAGTTTTCATTGGGTTCGAAATACAGAGCAAAATCTTAAAACCTTAACCCGAGCGGTTATGTTTTTGTTTTTTTATTTTTTACGAACAAAAAGAGATTTTAAACAATTTTGAAGCAAACTTCTGGGAAAAAAAATGAAAAACGTGTTACATTTGTTACGTAACTTCATTTTTGAAGCTTGGAGATAAAAAGGATAATTTTGTATGTGTGCTTTATTGATTGATGGAATAATTGGTCCGTATTTCTTTAAAAAACAATAATGGCCAGAACGTTTCAATCAATTTTGAAGGCTGAAGAGCCATGATTACTGACTTGTCGTTCATCAAACGGAATACCATGATGTGCTGTGGTTTCAACAAGACATTGCTCATGCTATTGGTTTTTGAAGGATACATTTGACATAGTTTCACGTTATGGACCCGTGAATTTAAATTTGATAGGCTACTTCGACTACTCGGACTAACAATAAAAACTATAACAGAAAATAACTGAATCTCAATTTTCCAATGGAACGTTTCGGAATGAGGAAGTTACGAGTGTAAAGCAATTCAATCTTTCAACAATTATAGCTATACATACTTATCTCTATAAGGGCAAGATGCCATGTGGCTTGCTCGAATAAATTCCAACCAAGAGTGCCAATTTTCTATCACTGTATGCAGCAATTAGGGCCGTATGTGAGCAATAACCCGAATATTCTCTTCCTAGGCATCAATCTTCTCAGGGTTATCTAAGTAGATAAGCTACTTGACTTAGTAACTTACTTCGTCGACTTAGCCAATGACTTTCATCGTTGCTAGAACTAGCCCAGTCCTCTATAAAAATGTTTCTTCACCTTTCCCGGTTGTTGGCCGACGCCATCCATTTGCTCACCACAAAGCTCCTTTTGTCCTGGACTATGCCATCTTTCGAGCGAAAGCATGTATTTCCCCGTTGTCTTCTACCATAAATCGTACCGGAAAGGGCTTTGCAGGCAGACTCTTCTTCACACATGCGTTCGACGTGCCCAGTACAACTCATTATACCAAGCTTTATCCTTGTGGCTATATCAGCTTAGCGGTATATTTTGTAAAGGGTTTTTCAATTGGCACGGGTAGATTTTGGCGCCCCGTGGCAGCCATTTTGTTTTTTGATGACATCTGTCAAATATTTTGTTTATTATTCAATTGTTTATGCCAAATTATCATGGCAAGTTACACGATTCAACAGCACGTTCAAATGATAAAACTTTATTATCAAAATGAGTGTTCGTTAACGCAAACATTGCGAGACAGTTTATTCCTCGCCGTGCACAAGAACTCGGCCTTTCGCAGACTTTAACTTGGTGAATTTTGCGTCTAAACTCAAAGTTTATGACCATAGACAACATCGTTTGTTCGCTGACTGTGCTTCGAACTGTTTGGGAGAGGACCCCAATTTTGGCCGAAAAATCATCTTTAGTGACGAGGCGCATTTTTGGATGAACGGCTGTGTTAACAAGAAAAATTGCCGTATAATGGGACGACACCAACCCACGCAAGGTTCAACAGGTGATAATTCATCCTCAAAAAGTTGCCGTTTGGTGTGGATTTTGGGCCGACGCGTCGTCGTAATTAGTCCGTCTTTTTTTAAAACGACGTTAGTCAGGCGATCACCGTCAACAGCGAGCGCTACATAACGATGATACCTAATTTCTCATATGACCCAAATTGAACCATAGGGACCTATACGACAACTATTTTCCCTAATACTTTTCTCTCGATTAAGGTGTCTTTGTTTGAGTACATAAGTCTCGAATACAAAAGTGTCATTTTGGATTTAAAGACTTCACGCATCAATTATGTTATCATCTATGTTATTAGCGGCCGCTTATATTGATCCGAGATAATAAATAACCTACCGTTATTGCTGTTGGGTTAAAAACATTTCCACAGACAAAAACAACATGTGCTTTGTTTTTCCCTCATTAATGTGTTTCTTACCGCTTGCTCGATCTGGAAAAATAAGTTCTGTACAGCATGTTCGCTACTTCTGAAGAGGTCCTAAGATTGTAGTTATAATGGACTTGTTGACGATTGTCCCTCTGGGACTCTGTTTCACAGTCACAGATTGCTTTCTCAAACGCCGGGTTAAAGAGAAGTCACGTCAGCCCATTCCCTTGTCGGAGTCCATTGAAGATGTTGACGGGTCTGGATAACAATCTGGATAACTTTACTTGCCTTAAAACGCTGGTCATTGACATTCTACATAGTCTTATCAGTTTCCCTATTTAAGCAGTCATAGGCGACTTTAAAGTCTATAAGCACATGGTATATTGGGGTGTTAAATTCTTAAGAAATTTCCATGACCTCCCTTAAGGGTACAAATCTTATGAGTTGTGTTTTCTTGCCTGACCAGACGCCACATTTATATTAAGCGATTACAATTTCCGCGTATGGGGCTATCCGTTCTGGCAGTATAAGGGAAAATATCTTACAGGCTGAACTCAACAACGTTATTTATACCCCAATAATTGGTGCACTCAGTGTTATATCCTCTTTCATGTATGGGACATTAGTTTTGCAGGAAACACATAAAATAACTACCAAAAACAAAAAAACACCACAAATAATTCTAAGATAATTGGGTCCATGTGAAAAATAAGAGATACAAATAAATAGCAAATACATTTCAATTAAGAACCTAGGTAGGTCAGGTACAGACCAACTCATATAGACCAAAATCTTACCTAATTTCCCCCATTTATTTCTATTGCAATAATTGTTATTTAGTTCCGAATTATGCTATGTATGAGTTAAATTATCCATAGTTACTTTATTCAACAAGGAAGAATCAAATAATTTTAAACATAAAGAAATCTAGTACAATTTATTCTGCAAGCCACCATCACGCATAATACACAGTCCACACACAACACACAGTATCTATCTATACACCAACACCAGTCATGGCCATATTCCCTCGCTTATATCCTTCATCCGGTTCGTACCATGCCACATAATATCCTGCTCTCATTCACATATTTTGCAACGAACAACAACCAACCAACGGTTGGTCGATCGGTCGGTTTACAGCACACTCTTATATACTTCCTCTTCCTCATCCTCGTTCGGTTCTTCTAGCCATAACAATAGTTGATCCGTATTTATTGCTAATATACTCGTACTCCTTGAACTCTGGTGGCCTGGTGGGCTGGTGGGCTGCCGGGCAGCGAGGCTGGGAACTGGTATGGATATTTTCGAAGTTTTGTTTTAGAAGGAAGACACGAGGCGTTGATGCCTTCTTTTTTTTTGAAACACAGTCCCAGCTAACAAAGCTGCTTTAATTTCTTCCGATTGACCAGAGAACCGAAGGACGAGTCCAGTTTGCTGGCTGTCTATAGTGTATAGGTATATCGTATATGTCCCTGTCCATTCTGTTCGTATCCGGGTAAATGCCAAAGAAGTTTTCCATCTCTTTATTTCTTTGCTTCAGCCTAGTTTAACATTAGCTTCATCCGGCAATATGGCAACTAGCAACCTCCTCCACGTACCCCAACACGTACTATACTAGGACTAGGACTAGGACTGGCTCCCCATTATTGGCCGTATTGTATTTGGGTTAATGTGTCTAATTAAAAGGAAAACACTGAAATAAAATAAGAAAATGAAAACAACTAAAAAAGGAAAATGGAAAGACAAACCTGTCAGTTAATTTATTGTAATGACGGTTGCCATGGTAAGAATTGCGTGCATAGCAAAAGACGCTCGAGTACAGGCTCTGGCTCGGCCTCGGTCGGTGTGCGGTTTTGCTGCGATGCGGTATGATGGTGGTTGCTTCTAGTTCTCTAGTCTAATCATCTGCATTCCTTGAAAAATATATATATAAACTATACGAATAAACCTTTCTTCCTGCTGGTGTGCTGGTTCTGGTTGCCATTCTGTTTACAGAATGCGGTTTCAGTTTATTTCCGGGCATTAAAGATTAAATAAATCCCATAGCATGGTTTGGTTGATGGGGTAGATGGCTTCACTGGCTGGCTGGATGGATGGTAGGTCTAAACGAGCAGAAGGATTGTTACACTTTATTTTAGCTTGAGTAGGGTTCTTTTCTTTTCGTTCGAGAAATACGAGCATAAATATGTATGAATGTGTTGTTCATTTTTGTGTTGTCCTATTCTTTCAATGCATAACACCATAAAGCTGAAGCAGTTTCAGTGACGTGGTAAGGATAACTTTAAAAGGGAAGTCGTCAAAAAAGATTATCCACTTCAAACTTGCATTGAGATAGTCTAACTGAAAATATGTCCTGCTCGATTCAAGCTAATTTTATATACTTTGTCAAAAAATGGATTTACGATGATCCTTTTCTCTTTTATAATCTTACGTTTGCTTCAGAGTGAACATTTTTTAATTCTATAAAATTGTTTTGTTTTCCAAATGTTCAGCAGTTTTATTGTATTATCGTAGGTAACAACTTTGTGCAAACACTTTTTTAAGTCTTATTAAAAGTTTTTCTATTTATTTAAATTTTTGCACAATATTTTCGAATTTATTTTTTCTATTCCTCATCATTTTTGTTTTAAAAGTTTACAAGTAAGAAATAGATCATGTTATTTATTGAAGTACAGAAGAATGTACTGGTTATAGGAAAGAGAAATGCAGAAATCCTCGTATCAAACCCTCCTTCTGGGTGCCGAGCGGCAATGATCACCACGGCAGTTTTAAGACTTGGCTGTATTTCCTTTTACGCCTGTAAAAAAAACTTTTAGTAAAATGTTGGGCCTTCAATTAAAGATGATTTTGTTGATGTACACAGCCGTTGAGCGTCCTATTTTGTCTTATGAAAGGTTCAATAATAGTGTCAGCACTACAACCCAGCAGATGTCCTAAATCGTATTCTCATCTTCTACCAGTAGACCTCTATATTAAATATTAAGTATTGTGCAGCGCACTAAGGCTTAAAGAATCAAACTATTTGTTTTGGTTTTCCAGACCCAATGGGCATGGCAACACTAACGAGCTGGATCCAGCGGATCCAGGACGCCTCGAACCTCAGTAAAGATTTTAAAGTCATCTTTCCTGCCAGAAAGAATTGGGATGAAAGCATGGTTACGAAAGACTTCGATACCACTATCTTTACTAAGGGGTCAAAGATGGAGTGTGGAGTTATGTCGGGAATCTTCTCTGAGTCCTTAAAAGTCTCTAAGTCTTTTCGGCTACCTAATTGTTCCAGTGTATTTCTAGCGGAATTACTAGCAATCAAAGAAGCTTGCAAAATATTCAAATCAAACTTAAACCAAAATAGAAACACGGCGCGCGGCGGCTGTTATGGCTATCAATTGGGCCACAACGTCCTTTGGTCTGACAATGTCAAGATGAACTATCTAGCCTTAACATCAATCTCCGTGTGACTCTAGGGCCTAGTGACTTACATTTTTGATGAGTATAGTATAGTACCAGTGGCTTTATGGTCCGGATTCCATTCCTGCCTTTGCCACCTAATAGTTTTCTGCTAGTAATTAATTATTTAGGATCCACTAGCTTGACAACAAGCATACAAGAAGAGGGGCGAGCTATGCGACCAGAAAGTTTCTCACGAAATAAAACCAAAATTAATCGGGTTATTTGGCTTGTTGACCCATCTTGTTGGAACGAGATATCATCAAAGTCATGATCTTCAATCTCGGGCAATCAAAATCGTTCATCACTCCGAATTGTCATCTTCGAAATGTGGGGATGGAATGGCTGCTCTTAGACCACTTTTGGGTTTTCGAATCCCTATTCAGCTAATGCATTTATACGCACCGAATAAGAAAATATTATTCGAAAAATTAGTATTTTTTCTTTTATTCTTCTAACACCCAAAAAGCGTATCTACAGCGTTGTAGATAATTTGAACTTTATAAGGATGGAGATGCAAACCCAAATGCAAAACACGCTTAAGTCAGGTGAGTAGCAGGTTGAATTACTACAATTTTACCGACTGCTTGCATAGTTGACGAACAGAATCATGAAGTAATGCTCGAAAAGTGGCATACTTACTTAATTCGTCGGCCTGGGAGATGATTTCGTCATCTTTGCCGCAATCGTAATACGGTCTCTGTTGTTAACCGGCGCCATCTAGTTGCGATGGTCTACGGCATCTTTCAAGCGAGGGCATGGTCGCTGTCTTCTATCATAAATTCAACCGTAAAAGACTTTCCGGCGGGGCTCCTCTTCGCTCATGAATGCTACGTGCTCATTTCACCAGACTCTACTTTATCTTTATGGGTATATTTCGTATAACTTATTGTTATACCTCCTACGAAATTGTGCTTCATCACAAACAATTCTTCGTAAGACTTTTCTCTCAAACGCAGATAAGAGCGCCCAAGTCTCTGAACCATAAGCGAGTACTGGTAGGACCATAGTCTTATACAGCAGCAGTTTATTTATGGTCAAATTATTGAATTTAAAGAGCGACCGCTGGGCAAGTTCTTCTAACCTTGCGATTATTTAGGGGTAAGGGCTAGTGAACCCTTCCCAGAAAAATTCAGAACTAATACGAAGCGGAAAACATTTTAACGCGTTTTTCAATTGACTGATATAACAACACCTCAAATAACAGCTGAGTTTGACATATGCAAATTCCTACGCTACCAACTTTAACCAACGAAATGGTTGACCCTATGCAAATTGCAACTGGACAGAATACGGTTAGCCCACGATTTTTTCGAAAAACTGAACAAAAAAATCATGTTTGAGATTTATGAATAAATTGAAAGCTGGGCCGATGCTCTGTGCTTTAGTGAAACTGCATCCTATTTGGAGGCTTGGTTGAGGAAATAAACCAATTGAAAGATAATTTGTGATGGAGTGGGTCGAAATTCTGTAAGCTTACTTTTTCACCAATATTTTCCAAATGAGAGCTCGCAGAAGCTTTTGGTTTGTAGTTGAAGGTAGAGCATTAAAATGCCTTTCCTTTGATGTGTATCTCGATTGGGTGGGGAATAGTTTTAAAAATACTGACAGGATACGGTTAGCCCACGACGTTTTCGAAAAACTGAAAAAAATAATTTTGAGATTTATGAATCAATTGAAAGGTGGGTCGTTGCTCTGTATAATAGTGAAAATTGCATCTTGTTTCGAGGCTTGGTTTAGAAAATAAACCAATGGAAAGATAATTTGTGATGGATTTGGTCGAAATTCTGTAAGCTTACCTTTTCACCAATATTTCTGAAACGAGAGCTCGCAGAAGCTTTTGGTTTGCTGTTGGGGGTAGAGTTTTACAATACTTTTCAAAAGCAAGATTTCAATGATAGTGAAATGTCGAAATAATAACAATAATGTTAGAAATAAATTTCTTTCACATTTGTAAACTATTAAATGTTGACAAAAAGACTACTTAAACTGTCAGTTAAGAAGGAAAAATTCAAAAGCATATTTATTCTCAGGAAATGTTCTTGGAAACAAATAATGAAATGAAATAATGAAATATTATAATACATTATAATGTAATACACATACTTTAAAATTAATTTAGAGAATTTTTCTTTAATCTGAGCTCAAATGACTTTTCTTAATTAACAAATGATACCTGTAATAAAATAAGTTGACAGTACCATAACATATATACAGCGACAAACATAGACACACACTCAGCAATTTCCACTGATCCTCTTGGTCTATCATCAAGGGAGCTTATTCAAATATAAATACCTATATCGAAAGCAGCAGCAGAAAACCTCTGCATCACGAACAACAACACTCCGAACCGCACCGTTTCATACCACGCCTCCGACCTCCACATCAAGAGATGGAGTGAAATTTTCTCTCGAAACTCATATTCCAAAGAAGATTAGTAGAATCTTCGTATAAATTTGAAGTAGTTGGTAGAAAGGTGGGTTGGGTAGGTTGGTACCTGATAGCTGATACTCAAGGTCCTTCTGTATATAAAATGTCTTTGTCATTTTCAATTAGCTTTGATTTATAAAATCCACCTTGACTTTGTAACACGTTTGTGTGTGCTGGGTGATTTTCTGTGCAAAAAGCATCATCTAATGTAATTCAAAACTATTTCTATTCTGCAAAATACTCAGCTATATCTCGCGTTCAATTAATTAAACGGCTTTTCTGTATTATGTGGGTGTTGGCAATTCTATAGTGGTGCGGCGTACGGTGGCGATGGCGATGGCGATGGCGGTTAGGTGCCAAGATATAGCAAAACGAAATACAGCTTCGACTATAACTATCTTCTGACAATAGAATTCCCTGCTGGTTTATCCTTCTTTCCCCCAAAGAACACGTAATCTCCGAATGCCAAACAGAAACAGAATGTCCCCCCATTCACAGTAGGTATAAACTTCTGACACCACCCTATTGCTATATTGCTATATCGCCCACCGGCTTATAGGTTCCCGTTCTTGTTCTCGTTCCCGATGCCGTTGCCGTTCCCTGACAAGCCAAGATGACAACGCCTGAAAGCAGAAGCAGAAGCAGAAAAAAAGGCCAACACCCAAAAAGGAACACGAAGACTGTATAGACAGGTCATTTATTACAAAATCTTTCTGTGTTCTTTCCTGTTTTTCTTCACCTAGGATCAAAGGACGACGACGACAACGACAGTGTGGATGATGATAATTTTTCCTTGAAACTATATGAAAGAAATTCGGGACGACAAAACCTTTGTCTACTTTTTCCTGCTGACTGAAAGGGTTTTGTTTAAATTCTTTTTTTGTTGGTTTTTATTTTATGTTTTTGTTCTGATTTTATTCCTTTTTCGGCTTCTGGTGCTTTGTGTATATAATATTTGTAGCCAGCGCTCAAGGGCCTTCACTATAATAAATGCCCAAATGTATACCTAATAGTCATGGTGGTTGGTGTGGATCTTCTGATGATGACCTTCTACATTTCTCCTCGTGTGCCAACCAACGCTTTACCACCACCGCATCGCACCGGCTCGCATCGAAATATAAACATAAAAGAAAACACCATTCCCATTCTAAACGGGGTATTTAATTACCACTTTATCGTCTGAGGGTGATTTTTCCAACTTTAACTTGGAACAACCTCGACGCTGGAGCTGGAGTTGAAGCCGAAGCTCGAGCTCGAACTTTACGTGCACTTTTTATTCCATTCTTTTCTTTTTCTTGTTGTGTATTACTTGCGATGCTAATGGTAATGGTGCTGGTGTTCTGATGGTGGTTTGAGTTTAACACCAACAATGAAAATCCTGTGTTAGTATCTGTCTAAAGTAATGGAATGAGTTTTTATCCCGAGGTGGCAGGTATAAGGCCCGTATTTTATGTATATAGTGAAGATTTAATCCCATCCTGAATTCTTGAATTAGGGTTAACCTGTGATAAAAAATTAACGCCCGACGCTAAAATTGTTTTTATTAGCTGACGTTTTCTTTCTCATCTTGGAGAGATACGTATTATGTAAAATGTAATTGTGTGGGATGGGTTAAAGAAAATGGGAAAATACACAGTTTTAGTATTTTATTTTATTGGACTTTGGAATTGCCTAGTTGCAGATCAGGTGGCGGTCACAAGTGGAAAGTGACCTCACCCAACTTGGAGCGCGGAACTGGAGACATCTAGGTAGGAACCGAGCTAGATGGAGAATTTTGTTGGGTGAGGCCCTAGTTCACATAGGACTGTAGCGCCACCTTAAGTAAGTTAGAAAAAGATCAGCAAAAAAAGTACCAGAAAGAAAATTAATTTAGAATCATCAGTTACGATTTCGAAATAAGCATTCCACGATAGACCACGAACATCAAATTACGGATATTGTGGAAAAGGCAATTGAAGAAAAAGTTTGCTCGGCTATATTCTCATATATTGTTCAAGTCTTTGACAAGGTTTACTATTTGGGACTTGATTACAAATATCATATAGGGACCGGTGTACGACAAGGTGTATTCCAGTAGATACCAACTCTATCATAGCCATTGCTGATGATACTGCAATATTGGCGCCTGAGAAAAAAAACAGAATAGCTTAACTTGAAGTACAGAAGAGCGTTTTGGTTAATAGAAAAGAACTCTGACTTATCTATCCAGAACAAACTAATGTTATACAAGCAAGCACTGTAACCCTTTAGGACTAATGGAAAAAATGCTGAAATCATCCAAAAATTCCAAATAAAAGTCCTTCGCTGTATCACACATCAGCGATTGCATAATCATACCAATGCCAAAATGTAGTCCGTCTTGATGTTCGGAGATTAAGAAGAATCAAGCCTCATGAGGTCATGATCTAAAAGCTTTGGGAAATTATTACATTATAACTATAAACTTCTCCTAAAGTGAATTTAATATTAAAAAAGAATAGTCATTTGTCGATCTTAAATTCCTGATTACCCGATGGTTTAAGTGCGGCAAGCGTCCCACACTACTCGGTATCGACTCTTAGAAGATCTCCATCGAATAGAAAAAAGAAATTAAGTTCATTTTTATAGTTTATGCTATTAAACACTGTCGTGAAAATGAATTGCGGGACTACTTAAAATATACATGCTAATGGAAAAGCAAAATAATTTAGGGAATCAGAATTAAAAATTTGAATAACATCTCTTCACACAATTTCCACACTATCACAATCCATCTAACTTAATAGCTATTTGAGGTTGCCGTATGGCATCCCATTAGCGCAAGTAGAAATCGATTGATTTCTTTTTTCTTGTGTGTTTTGCTTGCACTATTTGTTAAGTTGTGTGTCCTTGGAAAAAAGATAAAACAAATTTAAGGGTCGATATACAACATAAATCATTTTAATGATAGTCTTTTAAGTTTTTCCTTATAAAATGGACGAAAGCAGTTGTTCTTATAGTATTTTAAGGAGCTATTTAAAGTCGATGGTAATTACGTGTCAATTTTTCCGATACTTAAATTCCTTAAATAAAAGTTCTTAAAGATATTTAAATTCTTCCTTTTTTTATATACATACATATTTATTTATTTATGTATGTAGCTATATCACATCTTTCATAGTTCAACATATCGTAGGTTATATTTTATATATATGTATATATTTTACATAGAACGATGGCATAGTTTAGATCTTCTTATAAAGTTCATCTATTTGTCGTCTGTCATTTTATTCTACGATAGATTTTCCTTACATATCATTTATCTTTTCAAATAGAATTGCCTGTCATTCGTCCTGAATTGTGCAACAGCAGCAATGGTGGGGCGGTGGCAATAGTATAGTGGGGTTCGCGTAATTTTATATCCGAATCCAAGCATGTTTTATTGCTTTCGCGCAGTTGGTTGTCACGTATATGAAAGCGAAAATAAGATTGATTGAAGATAGGAAATGGCAAGTTGAAAAGAACGCTTAACAGATCAAAAAGGCGCTGAATATTTTGGCGATTTTTCTAACGTACTGTATTGTGTTGTGTTTATGTTAAGACACAATATAGGATCGTAAAAAACAATAAAATACGAGACCTAGAAAGATTTTATATACATTGAAAGTACAGGCACATTTTTATGAATCATATCCTTCCGAGAGGTAGAGTGACAAAAGAAATTTTAGTAGTGATTTTTGATTGCTTTTGCCATTTACCACGTGGTTTTTATTCGTCAAAACTATGACCGACTATACATATATACGAACCGCGGCGTGCAACCAATTTATATCATATGAATCGAAATCTAATAGTGCGATAAAACCGTCCACTTTCCTGTTATTACATTTTAACCCTCACTAACAAAACATTTGATATTTATTGACCATTTACAAAACCATCCCGTAGAAAATATCCATGAAAATGTTCGTAGAGTTTTTTTTTCTTCAAATCTTGACCATAAAACCCTGGTTAAATATTTTTTGAGACAATGGATTTGGTGCGGAAAAACATTGATATTGCCGGGTATGTGGAATAAAACTTTTTTTAAATTGCTGTTGTATTTAATTAAAATCGTCTTCGAGTTCAAAAGTTATAACATCTAGGTCTTACAAACTAAATTTCAACATAAACAAATTAATAAATGATGTGTCATTTACAATAGGTATTAACTGATTTTTGTGTTTTAACGTTGTTTACTACAAATCCACCCACGAACCACTTATCACTTACTTCATGGACTTCCTTGCTTAACTCCATAAGTTCTCATGGGGAAAAAGCAAAGTTAAAAATTCATTGCGCGTGAAAAATAACAATTTCGAACTTTTCACCTCGCAACGTTTTATATTTATATTAAATAATTTCATAGTTCATGTCTACATTAGTTACGAGCAGGCACAAATATATTTAAGCAAATATAAAAAAACTATTTAGAACTATATTCTATATTAATATTTATTATTTATAACTGTATAAATTAAAAGTACACCGAATTACGGATGTGAAAGAAAAGTCACTTGAAGAAAAACAAGTATGCTAGGCTATATTCTTAGAAGTTGTTCAAGCCTTTGATAAGGTTTGGGACTTGAGTAGAAAGTACATACGGATCTACCCAACCAGTACCACGAGTACTACGACTCTTTAGAGTAAGGTAAGACAAAAATTAATCAAAACTAATGAAAATAAAAGTCGGTTTGCCACAAGGAAGTGTTCTGGGACCAACCTGGTATCATTTACATACAATTAACATTCCATTTTGTGCAAACGCTATCATGACCACCTTTGCTGATGATACTGCAATGTTGGTGCCAGTTAGATCTGTTGCAAACGAGAAGAAAAAAATTCCAAAATGCAGTCGGTAAAAAAAGTGTTTGGATGCAAAAATGGCGTATCAAACTAAATGAAACAAAACCGACGCATATACATTTTACTATCAAAAACATTAATAAAACACACATTTTATAAAGAGTACTGAAGTAGGTACGTGAGGTACTTCAATACTGAAAAATACGTTGGAATAACTGTGGGTGGAACTATTAAATGGAAAGAGCATATTAAAAGAGAAAAGCATACGAAAGAACTCTGACTTATCTACCCAGAACAAACTAATGTTATATAAGCAAGTACTGAAACCCTATGGAATCCAACGTTGGGGCTGAACAAAGAAAACAAGTTCTGAAACCATCCAAAAATTCCAAACCAATGTCCTTAGTGGAATAATAAATTCTCCTATAAGATATAGAGATCTACACCGTTGCTTTGAAAATGTATTGATTGATTAGTGATTAAAAACTAGCGACTGCAAAGGCATACCAACAACGAAATGGGGACAGTCTTAAATGTAGAAGACAGTGTTTGAATGTTTAGAGATGAAAGCATCTTGCACATGAGCTACGAACTACGAACTGCGAACTGTGGATGTTCGCCTTGTAAGAATGAAATAGAGAGAGAAGGATCAGTCATCAAATCGAAGCCGACGAAATCGGACGCCGCGAAAATAAACAATTATTAAACGATAGTACAAGAGTAAAAATTAAATAAAAGTTCTGTATAAACAAAAACGAGAAATAAATGTATCTTATTGAATAAACATTTTGTTAAAATTAACATTGAGTTTTGTCGACGTAAACGTACAGTTTTAATAATTTTATTCGCGATATTTCATCTTAGATTTCGTTTCGTCTTCGCTGCCACTACTATATACGAGAAGATACTCTTGTATACACATACACATGCTATTGCCAAAAAGAATCAAACGTATCGTCTTACCGCCGCCGTTAAATTCAAAATAATCTCTGTTATCGCCAAAACAGAAGGGAAAACAGAGACAAACGTTGCCTCACTAACCCGACGCCAAATTTACTTCTTCAAATTTACTTCTTCAAATTTACACTTCTCTGTTACCGCCAACACAGAGGGAGTAAGAGAGACGAACGTGAGTCTCATTTCCCCACCCAGCCGCCAATTCGTAATTTGCTGTTCTCGCCAACACAGACAAATTTGCGTTCTCTCAAAAGAGAATAGAATAGACACGGAAAAAAGCCAAAAGTTTACCGTTTTGAAAAGAGGATGGTAGTTTTTTCTTAACGAGTAAAGCAACATTCTTTTCTCATTCGCGTCTCGGAACAGTTTAAATTGCATTTATTAAAATAAAATGCCGAATAACGATCAAGAAACACCGCCAATGGATGTCACCATAATGACAGGATTAGTATCCAGCATAAATGCTTTAAAAGCCGCCGTGGAAGAACTTAGAAAAGATACTGCCGAGAGCCAAACCGCCATCAAAGATCTCAGCATCCAAGTAGAAGCACTGCCCATTCAAAACAGAGACTCCTTGGACACGTCTGCTGACCATTTCTCAACGCCACCGGTAGGTAATAATCTCCTTATTCCAGCAGGTGATTTGACGAGCACACGAATTTACGATCTGCCAACCTTCTCTGGAAATGCCGAGGAATGGCCATTATTTTTTGCGAGTTTTGAGGATACCACTGAGGCCTTCAAATACAGCAACAGGCAAAATTTAATGCGCCTTCAAAAATGCTTAGTTGGTGCAGCAAGGGAAGCGGTAGTATCAATGCTCATTTATCCAAGTGAAGTGCCGAAAATCATCGATGAGCTACAGTTCACGTTTGGAAGACCCGAACACATGGTTAGGTATCAGCTTAGTAAGATCAAAGCCATACCAATTATACCAGAAAAT
This sequence comes from Eupeodes luniger, assembly GCA_951509635.1. NCBI lineage: Eukaryota > Metazoa > Arthropoda > Insecta > Diptera > Syrphidae > Eupeodes > Eupeodes luniger. The sequence continues at coordinate 163,285,826 of OX608073.1, forward strand.
AAAATCGATCAAATTCTGGTATATTCGACCAAAGTTCGAAATGTGGTGTCGTTCCTAAAAGCGTCAAAATGTGAACGACAGCTTTCAGATCCAAATCTCTTGGACGAACTTGTTGTAAAGTTGCCGACCAGTAAACAATTTGAATGGATCAAACACAGTCTGGATATAAAGCCGTACGCATCGATCGAACACTTTTCAGCTTGGCTGAGCACACTAGCCAGAATAATGGGGAAAATGCCACCACCACTCCAAAGTACTTCCAGATTGACTCCTCAAGTGGCACAACGTAGAGTAATGCATGCAACCGAAACAGTAGCAAGAGAATTTAAATGCTGCCACTGTGGATTAAATCATAAACTTGCCAATTGTGAACAATTTAAGACGGATCTAAACGTTGAGGATCGTTGGACCAAAGTTAAAGCCAATCAACTGTGTTTCTCGTGCTTGAACAAAGGCCACAGTTCATTAGTATGTCGTATGAAAAAGATCTGTGGCATATCAGGATGCAGGAGATACCATCATCACAGTCTTCATGAAGAAATTCCCCAATCAAGATTAAACGCACAGCCAATCTTGAATTGTGACACACCAGATGACACCGGTCAGCTGTTTAAGATTTTGCCGGTTACCTTGTATGGTCCTACAGGCAAAATAGATACCTACGTAATGTTCGATGAAGGCTCAGCTATATCCCTTATGGAAGAAGATACAGCCGTGAGGCTTGGACTGAAAGGTCAACATGAGCCTTTGAAATTACAATGGTATGGACAAAAGGTAACTACGGAAGAATCTCGAAAAGTTAGTCTGGAAATCGAAGGTCTAGAAGAAAACCAGCGTTTCAACATCAAAAATGTAAGAACTATTAAAAACCTCAACCTACCTGTCCAGTCATTTAAGAAGTCGGATTACAACTACCTCAAGTTCTTACCACTTCCGGAGTACACCGAGGCCAGACCAGTTATATTGCTAGGATTAGACTATGTTCATCTTAGTGCTTCATCAACAGTTGTAGAATCTGGCCAAACAACACCGATCGCCGCAAAAACTAAGCTAGGCTGGGTTGCTTACGGACCAAGAACAACAACTCCAAATCCTATGTTCCTTCACATCCGCCAAAGAGACACCAACTTAAATCAAATCGTGACAGACTTTATTGCAACAGAAAACTTTGGTGCAAATGAATCGTGTCCAATTCCTGAGTCAACGCAAAACATTAAGGCCAAAGAAATAATGAAAAATACTACCAGAAAAATCGGCAAACGGTATGAGATCGGGTTGCTTTGGAGGGAGTTTGTGCCTACACTCCCTAACAGCTTCTCGATGGCACTGAAACGCCTTATCAGCATAGAAAAAAAGATGAGCCGAGAACCCGAGTTTGCCGACAGGTATCGTGAAGGTATAAGGAAATATGTTGACAGTGGATATGCTAGGAAACTATTCGAAGACGAGATAAACAACACAAGGCATGCAGTATGGTATTTGCCGCATTTTGCCGTTCAAAGTCCGCATAAGCCAAATAGAGTGCGAATAGTGTTTGACGCCGCTGCCACTTCTCATGGCATTTCACTTAACTCTGTTTTGTCTAAGGGACCCGAACAGGCAAAACCACTCATCGGCATATTATTCCAGTTTCGTCAAGATGTCATCGGAGTCGCAGCTGATATAAGGGAAATGTTCTCCCAAGTTCGCATCATTCCCGAGGATCAACATGCACAGCGTTTTCTGTGGAGGGATGGTGACCAGAATAAGCCAGTCCAACAATTCGCAATGGTGTCAATGATTTTTGGAGCAGTTTGTTCACCGTGTTGTGCCGAATGGATAAAGAACATCAATGCCAAACAATTTGAAGACACGTATCCCGAGGCGTCTGCCGCAGTCATTGGTAAACATTATGTCGATGACTTTGTATGTAGCTTTCCAAATGAAGAAGAAGCCGAACGAATTTGTAAACAAGTCACCATCATCAATGCAGAAGCAGGGTTCCAGCTACGTAATTTTGTTTCTAATTCATCAAAGTTAGAAACAACAATGAATGGAGTGGCCATTACTGAATCGAAGAAAATCAGCATGGAACGTCAAGCTACATCGGAAAAAATTCTTGGAATGTTCTGGGATACAACAACAGATTCCTTCAATTTTGAAACCAAATTCCACCGCATTCCACAAAGGGTTTTAGAATCTCGTCGACCACCAACCAAAAGGGAACTTCTTGGAATAGTAATGGCAATATTCGACCCCTTTGGATTTTTAGCCGACTTTTTGATTTTTTCAAAAATCCTGGTTCAAGAATGTTGGAAAGTAAGCATTGACTGGGATGACTCAATACCTACTGAGCTACATATCAAATGGTCTGCATGGTGGAACGAGTTTCAACAGGTAAAAGCCTTTCAAATATCACGATGTTATTCGCCGCATATCCGCCTTTCAAACAACACCGAGCTGCACGTATTCGTAGATGCCAGCCAAAGTGCCTTTGCAGCCGTTGGTTATTTTCGTATTGTCACAGAAAACCGAATTGAATTAAGCTTTGTAGCAGGAAAAACTAGAACTGCCCCTAAGAAATTGATGTCCGTTCCTAGACTGGAGCTACAAGCAGCCATACTTGGTTTACGTCTAAGCAGGTCCATCATTCAAAGTCACGAGATCAAAATAGCGAAAACAATTTTCTGGAGCGATTCCCGAACCGTACTCTACTGGATTCACTCACATGAACGTAGGTACAAACCCTTTGTTGGCCACCGAATTTCGGAAATCATTAGCAACACCGATCCGAACCAATGGCGCTGGGTGCCAACTTCAGATAACTCAGCAGATGCAGCCACTCGCCCTACGTTCCCACCGAAATTCAACTGCAGTAGTCGATGGATTCAGGGACCTGATTTTTTGAAAGACAACGAACAACATTGGCCAGCGTTCCAGCTAGAAAAAACAAACATAGCATCCGAAGAAGAAATCCAAACGAAGACAGTCTTATGTTGCCAGGCGAGTAGACCTTTTATTCAATTTACTAAGTATTCTTCTTATTTTAAGCTAAAACGAGTAACCGCATGGGTGGTAAGATTTGCGAAAATTAAGGCAAAAATCGACGTACCGAAAGGCCCTCTCTTAGTTTCTGATATGGTGGCTGCGGAGCAGTTCATTTGCCGAATCGTCCAAAAAGAAGAATACCGTCTTGAGATAGCCGCTTTGAAAGGGGGTAAACCTATTTCTAAATCCAGTTCAATTTATGCCCTGACGCCGTATTTGGACGAAAAAGGTTTGCTGAGAATTCAAGGCCGATTAGATGAAGCACTTTGTCTACCATACAGTGCACGAAGACCCATAATACTGCCACAAAATCATACAGTATCTCGACTTATTGTTGAAAGTTTCCACCGGAGGTATCACCACCAAAATGTCGCTGTCATCATCAACCAAATCCGTCAAATATTCTGGATGCCTCGCTTAAAAACTATCTTAAAAGATGTACAAAAGGAGTGTTCAATATGTAAGATTGACAGAGCCGCCCCAAAACCGCCTTTAATGGGACAACTACCTACCGACCGGGTAACACCCTATGTTCGACCATTCACCTATACAGGTGTTGATCTATTTGGACCCTTGAATGTATCTATAGGGCGACGCCGTGAGAAAAGGTGGGTGGTCATATTCACATGCCTTACCATCCGAGCAGCACATTTCGAAATTGCCGAAAGCTTATCAACAGACGCTTTCATAATATGCCTGAAGAACTTCATCAACCGTCGTGGGTCACCAGTGTCCATTCGATGCGATAATGGCACCAATTTCATCGGTGCACAGAGGGAATTGAAGAAAAATGAATGTCTCTTGGACACCGATCGAATTATAGACGAATCCACCAAACAAAATATCGAGTGGATCTTCAATTGCCCTGCAAACCCTAGTTCCGGTGGATGCTGGGAACGACTTATCAAAATTGTGAAGCTCCTGTTCTCAAAAACACTGAAGGATGAGGCACCTAGAATTGAGACTCTTCGATGTGCTCTTTTGGAAGCAGAAAACATCATGAATTCCCGACCGCTCACTGAAATTCCGCTGTCCAGTGACCAAGACGAGCCGCTAACACCGAACCACTTTTTGTTAGGGTGTGTTAACTCGACCCAGACACCACATCCCGTCGACATCAAAATATGCTTACAAAAGCAATGGCGAATCGCACAAAACTTGAAGGATCGTTTATGGAAGAGATGGGTTGTAGAATACCTACCACAACTTTTACGCCGTTCCAAGTGGCATGACAAACCACCACCGCTTAAAGTCAACGATCTGGTTATCATTTGCGATCATAATCAACCTCGTAGCCAATGGCAAAAGGGACGAGTTACAAAGGTTGTCCCAGCTAAGGACGGCCACATCAGAATAGCCGAAGTGAAAACTGCAAATGCCCTTCTAAGACGCCCTGCCAATAAACTAGCCGTTTTGACGATTGATGGTGAATCCTAGAGGATCCACGGGGGGTGGAATGTAAGAATGAAATAGAGAGAGAAGGATCAGTCATCAAATCGAAGCCGACGAAATCGGACGCCGCGAAAATAAACAATTATTAAACGATAGTACAAGAGTAAAAATTAAATAAAAGTTCTGTATAAACAAAAACGAGAAATAAATGTATCTTATTGAATAAACATTTTGTTAAAATTAACATTGAGTTTTGTCGACGTAAACGTACACGCCTATTTTGACTTTTCTTTCACATGGGTTTTATTTCTATTCGCAGACAGCGACGAATTGACCCTTTTCTCCAAATTTTCCTTAGCCATGATCTTTCACACAAAAACAAAACAAGAGTGATATAATTTTGATGCTATGTTGCGCGCGAACAATTTATTCGTTGCAGTGTGGATGGTATGTGGAACGCGAATAGAGTTTGACAGTTCGTAGCAACCACACTGCAATTCGTTACTACCAAACAGTTTTTACAAAATTTTCCTGTTTTAGAGAACAAAATAAAAATTTTATTATCCTAACATTAGTGTCAATTGGTTTCTTATAATTTAAATGTGTTTTTGTGTGGAATTGACTTTTTGAAATATGTAAAATCACGTTTTTTCGTCCATTCTTTCATTCGTTGTTCGCTCTCATGTGCAAGGCCTTTAAGAAGTATAGCTAAAATCTATGTAAAAGTATTACAGCTATTGTAAAGTGGGCCCTACCTCACCTACAAATCTATGGGGGATATTGAAAGGCTTCCCCAAGCCCAAAAAGGTTGATGGCTAAAGAGCCGATCTGCTTCCAAAGTTTCAAAGTAAGAACAAGGCTGAAGAGCCGAATTGTTGTTTCTACTTCCAAACTGAAAGTGCATTTATTCAGTCAAACTTAAGCTATTTATACAAAAATAATCTACTTACACACTAACATCTTAAGCCTATATCAAATACATATTATCACTTAAACATAGAAATATTTTATATAAACATAAACATATTTTGTATTCCGAATTCTATGGGAAATTTATGACAACGGAACCAGGCAGCATACTTGCTATGTCATCAAATTATTATTCGATTATCCAATGTGCATAGCCCTTCTAATACAATGCACAAATGTATCCAAATACATCCAGCCATATGCACTACACAGTATCATTGAATAATTACAAATAGAAGGGACACCGGGCAAATCCTGCTCTAGATGGCGACACTTATTTCTCAAATGCTCATAAGTCGCTAGTATCGCACGGCGAGTTATTGTATCTCAGTCTATCAAATACAACACCCAATTTTTCAGATTTGGTCCTTATGGGAAATTTACTCACAATTTGTTGTCGAGAAAGATAACGGAATATCCTTATTTAGAATATAAAACAACAATAACAACTGTGTAGGTACATAATGTCTGTAAAAGTGTGGCATTCAAGGCCAAATCACGTTCGCTGCAGAAAATGTATTTTGAAGGTTTGTTTTTCTTTTTTAAATTTCGTTCTCATTCATAAAACGAAAATGATTTTGGTGCTTTTGGGTGCATTCGACATGATGATGTTTTGTGAGTTTTTCTTCAATTTCGTTATTAGTTTGATATGGGTTGGGATAGGTTTATATTTAAATTTCTTTTTTTTCTGAAAATAGAGGACAGTGGACGAATCATACTTTACTACAAAGTATAGGTACATTGCCAATGTACATACATAAGCATAGGTAGATACATAAATTATTTAGGTAGGTAATTCTAATATTAGTAATTCTAATTACTTATATTTATGTATGTAGGTTGGTATTCATATGCACAAATGGAGGTTAGTAGGTTAATATGAATATAGGTGCATATATGTATATATATATGGGCGTACCTACCTGTTAGATTTTTGAACTATTTTAGTACCGAGTATATTTTTGGCAGATTTCTTTGCTTTAAACAAAACCTATAATCAAAGTGGAGTAAAAAAGGATTTTTAAAGCCTACTGTTAAGATTTACCAGTGCACTGCGCGTACACAAATAACATACAATTTCTACTCGAGTTGTTGAATTTTTTTATATAGGTACATTTTGTGGTAGGTATACATACATACATAGCTTTAAGAATTATTTTCTTACTTTGTTTTTGCTTTTACGTATTTTTTTTTGAGATATTGTTTTGCTTTAGGTTGCCGGTGGCATGGAAGTAGTTTCGACGTTTAGCAGTTTTTGTAGTCGCTTTAATTTTAACTTCACATAGGAAGTTATTGGTCCGATTTGTCGAATTGAAAAATTTGACATTTCTCGACGTTTCAAGATCCCTAGAGTCGAAATAAAAGATTTTTAGAGAGATGTCTGTGCGTGCGTGTGTACGTTCTATGTTCGTATGTTCGTACCATCACTAAGTTTTTTTTGTCGTCCATACCTCAAGAAGCAGTAGAGATATCGACTTCAAATAAATTTTGTTATACAGACAAAAATACAGAAAGATGTAGAAAGGACTCTAAACAAAATCGGGTGGGTGTTTTTTTTACCATAGCAATTAAAAAAAAAATTAAAATGTTGTTAACCCAAAATATTTCACGAAACAATAACACTAGATACTTAAATTGAATTTTATATTGTAACGTGATTTATATTTATAAATTTATATTTATTATTTATAAATTAAAAAAACTGTAAACAAATATTTGTCACCTCGAATATTTTACGAAAAAAAATGATTTTATCTCCAAAATAATTGTGTACAAAGAAGAATAACGTTTTTGACATCTGATAAAATTTTGAAAAAAAATGAACATAAGTTCGGAAAAATTGATTTTCGACTGTGAAATCAAATTTTTTCATTATATGCAAAATATTGTTGTAATTTTTTTAATTTTTAGAAATAATTCAACTGACAACTTTTTTAACAAAACACGAAAGCCTACAAATATTTTAAGCAAGACAAATCGGCAGACGGGATGGGATGTTATCAGTGTGGGTCGCATCCCAGCCTCTTTTTATAATAATGTGTTGCGCCAACAACAACAACATAAGGTACATATATATTATGGTGTTATATTATGTTATATTTAAAACATACAGTTTAGAGTTTTTTCTTGAGTTAGGTAAGTAATGTACTAACATACCTATACCTACATGTAAGGTATCTTGTTGAACCTTCGCCGATTTACGTTGTTGATCAATGTTTTGATTAACTTCAAATACTTTGTAGGTAAAGCAGACGATTTTAAGTAATTTTTGTTTTGCTTTGAAAAAAACTGTAAATTGAACAAACCACATCAAATTATAGTTGCAACACTTTACCAAAACTCTTAAATAAAATAAAAACAGCGTTAAAAAGATAATGTACATGAATATATTATTAATAAGATCAGATAGGTATACTGGTACATACATATGTACATTACAATGAAAAAACACTTCCTTTAAAATTTAACCTCGATCGAGTTAAATTGAGTATGAAACTAAGATTGAAACTAAATGATCAAGACCAAGCTACGTTATGAAAAACTGCTGCTAGAGAATTTTGATTGATATAAGATTTTTGTTGTTCATCACTTAATTTTAACATAAGTTTCATAATTAAGTGCTGTTGGGGTTGAATTCTGAGAAAAGTGTACTTTTGAAGCACTCTTCTACAAAACATTGCACAGTAGTTTTTACATGACTTACGAATTCTCTTGTGGGAATTGACAAGCCTCCATTAACCCTATTTTCGAATTGACGAAATTTTATTAAATGTTCCCTTGTTTCATACTTATTTTGACACAAGGACACTCTATATATGGAGTGTCTTTGTTTTGACATTTGCTTTTGTCCATAAACAATTTGCATAAATCAGTCATTTTTCTTTACCACAAATATTGCAATATATCCTACAAAATACCTATGTTAAGGACATTTTATTGTCATTTTCATTTATTTCATTCCAATTATTTTTAACGTCTCCTTAACAAAATTAAGACAAAATAATTTTTTTGATTTAAATTAGACATTGCAAATTGTAAAAAAAAGTTTCAAGTGTAAGAGATAATCTAGGAATAATGAAACCCGATCACCCTGTATACATTCCTAATTTTTAGTACATAATTCATATAATATTTATGTACACAATGTTCTCATATTAATTCATTATATAATTATTATTACTGCTACTGTAAAATCGAATGATTTATGTTTTATGTATGTACATTGTACGTATCAATATGCTATGTACTCTCTTTGACAGAACCGTTCATATTTAAATAAGAAAAGAACCATTGTAATAAAGCTTTCCTCAAGAAAAGACGTGCATTTAATTATTTTTTCATGAAAACTTATTTTTAATATTGTGCATGGTTAGTTTTTTTGTTTACATATGATAATTCTGATAAAGTATATTAGTCAGTTATACAAGAAATATTAATGCATTATTTATGTGCATATATTAGTACTATTAAATAAATTACCTATATGTGTTTCAGTTTATTTAAAAACCTTCAAATGGCTTTACTGAAGAAATTTATTTTTGAGTTAATATACAACATGCACTTGGCCATATCGTACTAACATTCACAAAACTATGTATTCGTAAAATGGTATATCTGCCAGTACCGATAAAAAAATTCATGAAAAAGTAGTTGCAATTTTTTTTATTTTGAACAACAAACCTCCAAGTAAACAATTTGGTAAATCAATTTAACCAAATCTCCAAAACAAAATAAAAATAGTAAGAAAATGGCAATTTTTTACACACGAAAATTGAATAGTATCTTTTCAAATACCTACCTAACATAATTAAGATGTAGTGTAGGTATACCTATTCCTTTTTTTATGGCGACACAAAAACATTATGCCTTTTAACGCGTACATAATATTATTGTCTTCATCTACAAATATTCATATAGTTCGTTTTCAAAAAAGATCCCAAAAGGACTTTTTTAATCCCTTTTGACTTTGTATACACAAACCTTTTGAGCATTTAAATTAGCATATACAAAAACCAATATCATGAAAATGATATTCAAGCTACTAATAGTACTCACTGGGTGCTCATAAGTCGCATGGTCGTTTGAGCAATGTTCGGTGTCTACTTCTATTTGTAATTATTCAATGACAGTATGCAGTACATTGAACCTCAGCGAGTAGGTAGATACACTTGACCAAAGTAATCTGAAGCGTCGCGTCCCGTCGTCGTCAGTGGCATTGAAATTATTACTTAATATTTTAGTGCATGAGGGTGATATTCTTGACCATGAATGAAATGCGAGTGCATTATTAAAAATAGAAAAGTAATGCGAGTGCATTTAAAATATAGGTCGGCTATTGTAAAGCGTAGTGTGGATTTAAGTCAATGACCGGAATTAAATGTATAATGAAGTAGTCGCTAGTGTCATTCCTTCACACCACCCTTCCTGGGGAAAAAGGAGAAATCATGACATATCTTGATTTCTTCTTTTAAGCGACACTAACTTGTATAATAGGAATATTCTTTTTTTTTTTCGTTCGGAATCAAATTTTTTTTTTTTAACATTATTTTCTTTAATAGTACATACTTAGTTTGTATCATTACTTACGTATATAATATAATATATATATATTTTTTTTTTTATACATTCATTCATACAAGTAACTTATTTTATTCTTCTTATATTCTATTTTTCATTTATTCATACAAGTAACTTATTTTATTCTTCTTATATTCTATTTTTCATTTATTCATACAAGTAACTTATTTTATTCTTCTTATATTCTGGTTGTGTTTTATTTATTGCTAAACAATATAATTTACTTAAATCCTATGCGCGCCTTATTAAAAATTAAATAAAGTAGTTATCTTGTATATATGTACATATACTTATTATTATTTACATTCTTTTTTAAAAATTAAATGAAGTAGTTATCTTGTATATACATATATTATGATTTACATTCTTTTCCCCCTTTTTTTATTAGACTTTGATTTAATTATTGATTATATAAAAGTTAAATACATGTAAAATGGTTTTAGTCTATTCTTGTGTACTGTCATTCTTTTGTTGTCGTATTGGATATCACAATTTACACCATTTTGAGACAAAACTTCGTATGGTCCTATAAATATTGGATCTAATTTCTTTCTGGATTCGTTTCTTAATAAAACTAAACTTCCTTTTTCAAAACTACTACTCTTTGTTTGTCCTTCTTTATCATATCTATCTTTCCTAATATTTTTCTTCTTTATAAGCGTTTCTCGGGCATCTCTATGGGCAACTTGTAATTTATGTTTGAGGTCAATTACGTAATCGTCATAATTGTACACCGGTTCCATTTGTTTTGTCAGATTTTTGGGCAGGCTACATTGCTTTCCGAATATCAATTCGAATGGTGTGTAACCCGTTTCTGAGTGTACAGAATTGTTATAACAGAAAACGTAATATGGCAACCAAGTACTCCAGTCCGTGTGTTTTTCTGAGACGTAACTTCTAAGATATGCTCCTAAAACCTTATGTGAATTTTCTAAAGCTCCTATGCTCTCATGATGGTACGCTGTAGATTGTAATTGTTCTATTCTCAAAAGCTTACAGATACTTTTGAAAACCTGGTTTATAAATTCGGTTCCCTGATCAGATGCTATTGTATGTGGTACTCCGTACCTTAGAATAAAACCTTCTACTAGAGCTTTAGCTACCGTGCTTGATTCTTTATTTGGGAGTGGTATAGCTTCGATAAACTTGGTAAGCTCATCTTGAATGGTGAGTATGTATTTAGATCCATCTTCAGATTCTTCTAAAGGTCCTACTAAGTCTATAAATATTTTATCAAAACCTGATTCGGCTGTTGATGTGATAGTCATTGGTTGTTTCTTTGGTTGGATATATTTGTTTCGTTGACATACCGGGCAGTGCTTAACGAATGTCGTCACATCGTTTTGCATTCCTGTCCAAAAGTATTTTTTCTTTATATTTTGAATCATACGGTTAATACCTGCATGTCCACTGGTTGGAAGTATGTGAAAGTCGTTTAGTATTCATTTCTTCTTACAAGGATCGGTAATTTCAATAACATTATCTATGAGGTATACCTTTATATTACTTTCTTTAAACATTTCTCCTAATATATTTTTTAATTCATTAATTTTATATTCTCGACGGCCGTCCGAGAGTTTCTTTATTTCATTTTTAGTAATATATATTTTCTTAATTGATTTGGGTCCGCAGAGTTTTTGCACATCCCTCGACAATATTTTGCCAAATAATGTCGATTGGGTTGTAGTGCTGTCCTTGGACTTCTTTAGGAGTAAACTATTCCCTTTTGGAATATACGCCAAAACTTTGTTTGGTCCTATGATTATGTCGTCCTTGAAATTAACTAAATCTTCCGTAAAATTGTCAACGATTTTTAATTCAATAACTCTTAGTCCACTTTCGGGTGGTTTCAGAAGTTCTGTTATCCTTTGTTCACTGGTTGTTTTTTTATTATCTTTAGGTGTATTTTCATCTTTGTTATCTATTTTCGACTGGGCTCTTGTTACTACACAGATATATAATTGTTTTAATTCTTCAGACTCTACTTTAATGTGACTAAGCGCGTCAGCGGTACAGTTATCTTTACCGGGTGAATATTCTACGTAGAAATTGTATTCTTCTAATAATAGTCTGAATTTAGTTAGTCTACTACTAGGTTCTTTTAGTGAGAACAAGTACACTAGGGGTCTGTGGTCTGTCAAGATTTTGAACTTTCTTCCGAACAAGTATGGCCGATAGTGTTTTACTGTTTTTAACATATTTTTAATTTTTTACTATTTTTTTTTTTTTTTTAACATTGTTTATACATTGGATTTTTGTTTTAATTTAAAGTTAAGTGAAACTAAGAAATAAAGAAAAAAATAACATATTTTTATATATTAATAAATGTAGGATATAATTAAATTGCATGAATTTATTTAATATATATTTTGTTTGCCAAATTTACAAATTTATCGGGCATAGAGGTTTTTGTTTTTGTTTTTAATTTTATTTTTCTTATTTATAATAATTGTAAAAATGTAACTAAAATTATTAGTTAAATACAGTTTATTTCCTTTAGGAAGAATTATTATTTTGTTTATATAATTTTTTTTTTTTTTTTTTACACCTATCTTTAATGTTTACAAATCAAAATTTGTAATGAAGTCAACAAAAAAAAACTTAAATATATACTAATTGTTTGTTTTATGAACAAAAATAATAAAATTATTTATTATTTATTATATTTTTCGTTATAATTCATCTTATATAGCTGCTGCTAGGCATTGCTGTCGATTATGGGCGCTTGTGGCCTAACGACCGGGCCACCAACTGCTTGAACCTTCAACTGCTCTTGTTTCTCGCGTTTTCGCCGCATCTTGCTCCAGAGCTTGTGGTAATCCTGCCATGTCGGCAATTCTGGAGATGGCATTTGTTCTGGGAAGACATTCTTAAGCCATGGCGATTTGAGCGCATCTTCGGCTGTTATCCGCTTGTCGGGATTTAGCTCAAGCATTTTATCGAGTAAATCTAACGCAGGTGTTGGCATAAATTCGAATTCTTAGCGTAACCACCGGCGATGGAGTTTCTTTTGTTTGCTCCTGGCAGGATCGCCATGTAAAGTGGGCCCTACCTCACCTACAAATCTATGGGGGATATTGAAAGGCTTCCCCAAGCCCAAAAAGGTTGATGGCTAAAGAGCCGATCTGCTTCCAAAGTTTCAAAGTAAGAACAAGGCTGAAGAGCCGAATTGTTGTTTCTACTTCCAAACTGAAAGTGCATTTATTCAGTCAAACTTAAGCTATTTATACAAAAATAATCTACTTACACACTAACATCTTAAGCCTATATCAAATACATATTATCACTTAAACATAGAAATATTTTATATAAACATAAACATATTTTGTATTCCGAATTCTATGGGAAATTTATGACAACGGAACCAGGCAGCATACTTGCTATGTCATCAAATTATTATTCGATTATCCAATGTGCATAGCCCTTCTAATACAATGCACAAATGTATCCAAATACATCCAGCCATATGCACTACACAGTATGCAGTACATTGAACCTCAGCGAGTAGGTAGATACACTTGACCAAAGTAATCTGAAGCGTCGCGTCCCGTCGTCGTCAGTGGCATTGAAATTATTACTTAATATTTTAGTGCATGAGGGTGATATTCTTGACCATGAATGAAATGCGAGTGCATTATTAAAAATAGAAAAGTAATGCGAGTGCATTTAAAATATAGGTCGGCTATTGTAAAGCGTAGTGTGGATTTAAGTCAATGACCGGAATTAAATGTATAATGAAGTGGTCGCTAGTGTCATTCCTTCACACTATAAACTAACCCTAAATTATAAATTAAGACAGAAAAATCAGTCCTCTATGGTTTTAGTGCTTCAAGAGTAACACACTACACGGTACCGATTCTTTCCGAGTGTGTTTTGAATATTTCGATCCGATAGAACAAACAAAATTAGAAAAAAAAAACTGCGATGCGACCCACACTGATAACTTCCCATCCCGTCTGGTGATTTTCCTCTTGCTTAAAAGGTTAGCAAAATATTTATAACAATGTTTTGTGTATGTTTTGAAGCCCATATCTTTCTTTATTTATTTCGAAAACAAATTTCTTATCAGTTGTTTTTGTGTTTTGTTAAAAAAGTTGTCAGTTGAATTTTTATAAAAGATTAACTTAAAATTAAAAACAATATTTTGCATTAATGAATTTGATTTCAAAATTTATTTTTGTTAACGAGATTTTAAATTAAAAAAAAAATTGACCAATTTTCTCAGCATTTCTTATTTATGTTATAAAAAATATTGTTTTCAACATTCGATAAAATTTTGAGAAAAATTGAATTGACAGTTTTTTAACAAAAAATAAAAACATAAAAAAATTACTAAAAGTTCGTAAAAATTGATTTTCGACTCAAATATATTTTCAAAAATTATAGATTATGCCTTCAACCTAATTTTGTCTTACAAGAAATATTGTTTTCGACATTCGGTAAAATTTTGAGAAAAATCGACTTGAAAATTTTTTAACAAAAAATAAAAACCTAAAAAAATTACTAAAAGTTCGTAAAAATTGATTTTCGACTCAAAAACCTTTTCAAAAATTTGAGATTATGGCTTTAAATTAAAATCTACAAAAAATAGTACCTATGCAAATTTGGTTAAATTAACGTGAACAATAGAAGATATTGACTTCAAATTAATTTCATTCATCCAATTTGTATTTGTTTATATAAAAATTAAAAACTTTTAAGAAATGCTACTAAAATTGGTAAACATTGGTTTTCGACTAAAAATCTCGTTAAAAAAAATAGATTCTGAAATAAAACTATTTCATTATAGGGGCCGTTCAAGTATTACGTAAGCACTATGAGGGGGTGGGGGGTCTTTGTTTTGCTTATTTTGGATGACATGGGGGGTAGGGGAGTCTAGATGATGATTACGTCATCGGTAGTGTTGGATTCTCTGAACAAAAATGAATCTTAGTTAGTTGATATTTCTGTTTTATTTTAGTTTATTTTATTTTATAGTTTTAAAATATGATATTTATGCTCAAGACTCAACACTTGGTTGTAAACAGGAAAAGCTAGTCCTAACTCTGTTTTATGACTTCGGACACTTGAGTCATACAAAGGACTCTTTCTTTAATAAGTTTTGGTACTCTATCCTTAGAGTACTGCATGTGTTTATTTACAATTAGTTTGAACTTTTTAGTCAGTTCTGGACGACTCTCTGAAGTGTAAGGACGTTTTCTCTAAATGCAATTCGTCTTTTGAATAAAGACAACTTAGTTATATTTTTGTCCGACAGTAAAATTGAGGCTATCAAGTCGAACATGCAAAACGTGTGGTCTTTATCATGCTTCCATCAAGTCACTAAATCGTCACATCGAGAAGATCCATAAAAAAGTAAACACGCACACTGATAGGAAAGTTAGACCTGTAAGAGTCGCTGCTCGTCGTGCTAATGAACTGATGTGCATTATTCAAAATTTAGAGCACCATGATGTTGAATGGCTTGATGAGAACGACGTAGACATTCCAAAATCGGATGAAAGTGAGCAGACTCACAACACTGAGCAGCAATCCAAGCAATCTAATGTCATCGAAAACTTAGAATCATGGATCCGGGTTTCATGGACTGAAGACTGTTAATTTGGATTTAATATGTGTACCAAAAATTTAAAATAAGTTTGTTATGTTCGTAAGATTATAATATTTTTGTCACTTACTCTATGTTAAATACTGTATCAGTAAAATCTAATCTCTATCCTAAATCTATTTTCTTATTTTTAAAATTATAATTAATATAACATTATAATTATAATATAAAGAAAAAAAATTTTTAATTGAAAAATGTTTACGTAAGCATGGGGGGAGGGGGTAAGAGCTTTGTTTACTTTTGCTGACAAGTGGGATGGGGGGGTAAATAATTGTAATAAATCTGCTTACGTAATATTTGAACGGCCCCATACGCAAAATATTGTTGGTAAATTTGAAATTTTTAGGAATAATTCAACTGACAACTTTTTTAACAAAACACGAAAACCTATAAACTTTGAAGCAAGACAAATCGACAGGCGGTATGGGGAAGTTATCAGTGTGGGTTGCACTCCAGCCTCTTTTAAATATTTATATTTAAATATATCTATAAAATAAAAGAAGCGCACACGCTCTGGAGAACCATGACCTTTTGACACAAAACTCGCATCCTGTGATGTCCATGAGATAATAAAATTTTACATTTACATACCTACCATCCATTCCATTCATCTACAAAAATTTGAAAATCTTGTACCTACCTAAACTTATTGTAAAGTCCTTTTTAGAATTTCCATCACCCGAATAATATTTAAAAATAAAAACAAACACACACAAACAATTTTCGTGTATATGGTTAACCGCGAAATACTATACGCGGTCATTTTATTTTCTCTGAATGTCCTTTGTTTTTCATGTATACACACATCTCCTATATTATGTATAATTGCAACCAACTTAATTTTGTGTCATGTTTATAATAACTTTTACATTTTTGCAAATCAAAATAATTTCACCTTATTTTAATATGAAATTAAGTAAAAGTATCCTGCGTCATGTTTCAATCTCATTTTCACATAAACCTTGCATTTAAAAAAAAATCCACTCCATGCACAAAATCAGAACCCATCACCACATAAAACACTTCTTCCTTATTAATGATTCCATAAGGATAAATTAAAAAGCATAATTTAAAATCGACAACCAACAATATTATATTCTGACAGCTCAGCCAGCCAGCCAGCCATCCACCCAGCCAGCTTGTATTGTAGAGGTTTATGTGACTCTTACTCAAATAATATGGTTTGGTTATGTACGAGTATGTCTACTTACTTACATATGCCCTTTTTTTTTTGATTGCGTGATGCATCATCGTCACTCACGAGAAGCACTTTATGCAATATTAATTAAAATAAGGTGTAAATTGATGGCATACTCGTTATTTGCCATGGGAATCCCAAAAATCCCTCAGGATCTCACATAACAAGTATGCAATATACGAGTACCAACATAGCTACAACGATTTTCTGAATTTTAACATGCGTCACGTTGTTGGCGTCGCCGTCGCGTCATGTCACGCGTTAGTGTCACTGCAATGTATATTTATGAAGATTTTCAATAACGAAAATCATTAAAATCCACCACAACGTGTACCTGTGTACCTAGAGTATACCTACCACTACTCCTTTATTGTACCAGTACACTCATTCAGTGTACAACTATAGAACCTAAAGTCAATCCATCATATCACAACCAACGAGGAGAAGGACTGCTATATTATTAAGGTAATACAAGACAGCTGAAGGAAGAATCAAGAAAATTCATCTTTTCCCACAGTTGTTCCTAATCCCGCATTCCCATGACAAAATAATGCAATCCACTTGCAAAATTTCCAAATCAAAAAATAAAAATTGAAGCATACAAGAAAATGCAATGAGAGAAAATAGACATAGATACAAATTAAGCTTTCGGCAGCCAGCCTAGGGAGTGACCTAATAAGAGTTCTTATACGGAACAGACCAGTTCCCACATTTTCCAGTCTTCCAGGATTATAATACTTGGAGGGAGAATGATCTCTATCTTCAGTCTTCACTCTCTGAGCAGAAGAGAGATTCTTTTGCGCCAGTCACTCTCTTTGTGCAGATTTTATTGATTGCTTCACTTTCAGAGAAGCAGAAGAGCTGCGTTTTCCAGAATTCCAAGGCGGGTACTTACCCGAAATTCCAGAAAGCTTAGGATACAAATGAATGTTATTATTATGGAAACTTTTTTTGCATTCCAGCCTTCCATA
Organism: Eupeodes luniger; assembly: GCA_951509635.1. Classification (NCBI taxonomy): domain Eukaryota; kingdom Metazoa; phylum Arthropoda; class Insecta; order Diptera; family Syrphidae; genus Eupeodes; species Eupeodes luniger. Next base: position 163,303,569 of record OX608073.1, read on the forward strand.
GGCCAAGATTCACTGATGGTGACTGATGACGACGCAGAATGCTATGTTACACGATGTTTCTCTGTCTATAGGTGGATGAACCATGTATCCATTGCTGTGACCCATAAGGGTTGCCACATACACCATACCCCAAACTCCCACCCCATCCCATGTATCCTCTTGGTGGTGGTGTGCCAAAGTGTCTTTTTCAGTTTCCTTTTTTCTTCCACGTTTATTGATAGTTTTCCATCTCCCGCTGAGGGAACGTTGTTTTCGCCGCACAGTTTCAGGGATTGATACGTGAAAAGTTGTTAGGGTACCAACATCTTTTCCAGGAAGGATTATCACTAGTCTGGTGTGGGTGTGGGTGGACATGGATTGTATTTGTAGATTTGTATGTGTTCACATTAAGTTAGGTAATTAGGCCGCTTTCCTTTTTTGTTGCTGTATCTTATGGTCCGACGACATGTAGTATAAACCGACAACTTATTGAGTGAAATGATGTTGGTGTTGGCCTTGGTGGTGCTTTGGCGCCCGACCCTCATTCCCATTCCTTTAGTTGGTATGTTCTTATTTACTGAGATTATTCTTCTTTTTTCTTTTTGCTCGCTTGTTCTCATTAATTGCTATACATTTCTGGACGTTAATTGTAATTCACAGGGTTGAGTTAAGTGAGGTTGGATGGGATCGGATCGTTCGAGTCACAGTATACAACAAGTCTCGTTTTCTAGCATCACATCAGCTTCAGCTTTAGCTTTAGCTTTCAGCAGGCAAGCAGCATTATGTTTGCTTCTTTTTTGTCAATTTGCATTTAAATTGGGAAATCTACTGCGCGCATATACGGTTTAATAGAGTGAGGGGGTTGGTTTTCAGTTTGAGTGTTGGAGGAGTTGAAATACAATTAAGTCTAACCTCGACCTATTGACATCTGGCAAGGCAAAAAAAAAGAGAAAATTATGTCCAAATCTGGATTACTCTTTGTAATTACAAAACGAGTTATTGTTTGTTTAGGCCTTTTTTTTATTTTTATAAACTCTCACCCAAACAAATTAATTGCAGAAGGAAAAAATAAATGGTTTGAGCTTATAGGTTCAGGCTAAAGATTTACAAATTTAAATAGCCTTTGACATCAACATTGAAATTAAAATTTACTTTTTCTTTAATACAAACAAAGACAGTAGGTATCTACCAAATCTACATTTTTACAATTGACACTTTAATCTTTTGTCTTTAATGAAGGTAGATTACTTTATTAGGCATTAATCAAATGGATCAATTTAATTGTGTTTATTGCATTGAATATATTGATTCCTGTGAATAAATTAAGAGTTTTAAGGAAATCTTAAAACGAAAGCTATATAGGCTTTCGAAGATGTATTTCTATTTTAAACTTCATTTTTAGCATTTATTTTTAAGTTTATAAGAGAAAAATAGACGAATTAAACAGTAATAATTTCTTTTAAAACATTTTGTAAGGGGCCAAAAACTTATAGTCGCAGTTGTATTAGGTACTAAAAAACAGGCTGGTAACTTCTTCTTCGACTTAGAGTTCTCCAGGTCAATCTACCGTCGACCAGATTGACCATATTGCGATCGACGCTAGACACAATTCAAGCTTCATGGATGTCTTAACTTTCCGAGGAGCTAACATCGACTCGGACCACTACCTAGTTGTAGACAAGTTAGTAAGTCGCGTTTCCAGACTCAAAGCAAAGCTGGGAGAAGATAAAATAGCGAACGGCTACAATGGCAAGAGATCGCCAAATCCTTCTCCGACCGATTCACAAGTAATTTCTTTCGAAATTCTCTGCTTCCAATACAATGTATTGAAAGAAGAAATAAAGTTCGAAAGTTTTATGAGCAGGTGAAACGAAATTCACAAGTACATTAACCTCGAACCGAAGGCTGCAAAGACGAAAGTGGAAACATCATAGTGGAACCGCAGTTAATACTGAGGGCATACAAGGACATCTTCTGCAGACTGTATAACGCCGTCTTCTAGACTACGACGAAATAAAGATTGCCATAACTAAGCTGAAGTCTAACAAAGCAGCTGGAGCAGATGGCTTGAATGCCGAGCTCTTCAAAGCAGCTGAGAACAATTTGATTATGAGCATGCACCAACTTATCTCTAAGATATTGTTGAAGGAAAGCATACCCGATCAATGGAACCTCAGTATTATTTTCCCAATACTGAGAAAAGGAGACCCTCTAAACTGGACCAACTATAGAGACATCAGTCTACTTCACATCGTTTACAAACACTTTTCTTTCTAATATGTGAAATTCTAACATCCATCGTCAAAAACCTGATAGGTCAAAGTGGTTTTAGAACAGGAAAGTCTACAATCAATCAAATATTCAAATTACGGCAGATCCTGGAAAAACCCCAAGAACATCAAAGCAACTCCCACCATCTCCTCATGATTTCAACGCCGCTTATGACATCATCTACAGGGACGAGCTGTACAGAGAATGACCATAGAGAAATCGTGCTGCTCCATAAAGCCTGAAAAACCACTTAACCGAATTTTTGGATCTCCAAAAAGAATTTAGACAACGTGATTCGCTTTCATGCGATTTCTTTAACATAGTCCTTGAATGAATAGTACAGAGCTCCCACGTCAACACTAGAGGCACTATCTTGCAAAAATCTGTCCAACTACTGGCATATGCTTATGACATTAAAATAATCGAAGGAACTCAGAACGACATTGACATGGCACTTTTGTGAGAATTGAGGCAGGGTCGCCGAAAATAGGTTTAGCGTTTGATGAGGGCAAAACAAAGTACATGCTATCATCAAGAAAGGACCTACAACAACGACGCGACGTCTCGATCAGAATGTCAGCAGATTTAATTTTGAGGTAGTTAAGAACTTTGTCTACCCTTTTTTTTTTTTTTTTTATTTTTCTTTATTATTCTTTAATGTTGAGAATTTTTCTGCGAAGCCTTGGCTTTTCTGCAGAAGATTATTTTTCTTTTTAATTTATAATAACAAAGTGGTGAGCATAAGTTATAAAAAAAAAGCTATACAATTCAAAAAGCTGTTTAAAATTAAGCTGTAAAAAACACATACAAAATATTATTATTATTATTTTTTTTTTTAAAGGTTTATAATGCATTTTGAGTTTTAGGAATGTGAATTTAAATAAAAGTTTTTGAAAAGTTTTTTTCTTGTTTTAAAATTTGGAATATATTTTAGTTCTTGAGGTAACGAATTCACTGTTGCTGGTACAATATGTGCTAGTTGTCTTCTTCCGTATTTGTTGTAGTGTCTTGGAATTTGGAGAACATTTTGAGCACGTTGTCTGGTGTTGCTATGAAACGAAGAATTACTCTTGCTAACCGCTGTTTCTTTGGGCTAAGAAATCAAATGAGTAGCAAAGCCCTCTCTCGAGCAACCAAAGTGGCGATATACAAGACCCTCATCATCCCCGTCCTACTATACGGTGCAGAAGCATGGACTATGCGGATGAAAACACCTTGGGTCGTTTCGAGAGAAACGTTCTTCGCGTGAAGGGGAGTGGAGAAGACGATGAAACGACGAGCTGTACGGGCTGTACAGCGACGTAGACCTAGCCAGAAGGGTAAAAGTCCAACGACTAAGATAGCTGAATCACGTAGAGCGCATGGAAACCAATGCTCCGGCTCAGAAAGTCTTGATCAACGCCCACAAGACAGCGCAGTAAAGGAAGGCCGCGGATCAGGTGGCGCGCACAAGTGCAAAACGACCTCACCCAACTTGGAGTGCTCCACTGGAACATCTAGAAAGGGACCGAGCTAGATGTAGAAGTTTGTTGGTTGAGTCCCTAGTTCACACAGGACTGTAGCGCTAATTTAAGTAAGTAAGTAACTTCTCCTTTGTGACGGTCTGACGATATTTCTAAAAATCTTACAAAATGTTAATAACATTTAAATGAGTTTTTGCTGTTTTAATTTTCAATTTTGTTTTTAGTTTTTCGTAAAAAAGTTTTCAATTGGCATTTATATAAAAATAAACTAAAAGTTGACAGCAATAGTTTGCATTTTATGAAACAAAACTTTGATTTCAACATATTTTCTTGTTCTCGAGCTTTTTAGTCGAAATCTAATTTTTAAAAGTTTTAGTAGCATTTTTTGAATGTTTTTATTTCTTATACAAAAAATATCGATTGGATATTTCTAAAATAATATCTTAAGTTAATAACATAATTTAATTTCAAATTAGTATAAAGAAAATGTCTACAATTGTTGCCAAGCTTTTGGAGTCGGAAATCAATTTTTACCAACTTTTTATACTTTTTCCCATAGAAAGTTTTTGTAATCGGTCCGATTTGTCAAATTGAAAATTTTGACATTTCTCGACGTTTCAAGGTCCCTAGAGTCGAAATAAAAGATTTTTAGAAAGATGTCTGTGCGTGCGTGTGTACGTACGTCCTTACGTCCTTACGTTCGCGACGTTTTTTCATCGTCCATAGCTCAAGAACCAGTAGAGATATTGACTTCAAATAAATTTTGTTACGCAGATAATAATGCAGAAAGGACTCTCAAAAAAATGTGTGGGTGCTTTTTTTACCATAGCAATTTAAACAAATGTGAAAATTTTGGTTAACCCAAAATATCTCACTTAACAATAACGATAGAGACTTGAATTAAATTTTATATTATATATTATAACGTGATACCAAACTAGAATATTTTTGGAAAAAAATCAAATTAATGGTTTTTTTTTATAAATCAAAAAAAATTAAAAAACATATTTGTCCCCTTGAAAAATTTTCGAACAGAAAATGATTTTATCTCCAAAACAATTTTGTGCCACGAAGAATAATGTTTTTAACATCTGGTAAAATTTTTAGGAAAATTGACAGTTTTTTTTTATAAAAAATAAAAACCTAAAAAAAAACATTATTAAAAGTTGGTAAAAATTGATTTTCGACTTCAATATCTTTTCAAAAATTTGAGATATTGGCTTTAAACTAATTTTGTCTTTTAAAAAATATTGTTTTCAACATTCAGTAAAATTTTGAGAAAAATCGAATTGACAGTTTTTTTTTACAAAAAATAAAAACCTAAAAAAACAATACAAAAACTTAGTAAAAATTTACTTTCGAATCAAATATCTTTTCAGAAATTAAAAAAATTGGCTTCAAACTTATTTTATCTCACAGAAAACATTGTTTTCGCCATTCAGTAAATTTTGTATAAAAATCCAAAAGTCCGTTTTTTCTTAAAAAATAAAATCTACAAAAAATTGTACGCAAATTTGGTAAAAATTAATGTTCAGTTCTCGATATCTCGTGAACAATAGAAGATATTGACTTCAAATTAATTTCATTCATCCAATTTGTATTTGTTTATATAAGAAATACATTTGTTTAAGAAATGAAAGTAACTAAAATAGATTTCGAAATCAAACTGTTTCATTATATTTGCAAAATATTGTTGATAATTTTAAAATTTTTAAGAATAATTCAAGTGACAACTTTTTTAACAAAACATGAAAACCTACAAACTTTTAAGCAAGACAAATCGACAGACGGGATGGGAAATTATCAGTGTGGGTCGCATGCCAGCCACTTTTCTTGTAACTTTATTATTTGCTTGGAAAAAATCTGACACTTCGAATTTTCTAAAAATTGAAACAAATATCAAAAACATTATTCTTTGAAGCATCTTAGTAATTTAAAGATATTAACTTTTCTTACTAGCAAAATATTCGAGATATTTGATAAGAACAAACATAAATTTAATTAAAATCAATCGATTAATTATAGAGAAAATTCGAATTTTCGATTTTTAACGAAAACTGCTGTTGTTTTTGAAAAAAAAATTCATAACTGGAATCTACTTAAAACATTAATTTCCAAGTTTGAACTCAAACACAATGGTTTGGGCTGATGGGTCGAGTACAGACAGACCTACAAGTCGGAAGTAAGATACCACCAACTAATTTTGTTGTAAGGTAATTTCTGCATCTTTTAGATGAGGTACGGCCGTCGAAATAAGGTATCCCTTTTATAAACTATGCATGCCCTAAAACGTCCATTTCCAATGGAAAGTTAATAAAAAAAGAAATTTTATAAGTCATATTTACACTTTTTACAGAAAAGAGAATGCTATTTCAAAAATTGACTTGATTTATTTTTATATTTTAGAGACCAGGCAACCCTTTAGGTAAACAAAAACACTGGGTGATGTATGTATATTATAATAGTATTTCATAACAATACTCGTATGTTTATTTAAATGCTATATTATGATAGCAAAGTAGGTACTTCTGGCTGGCTAGTTTGCTCTTCCTCTTTGAAAAAATACCGGTGTCTCAATTTTACAAAACCTAAAATGTTGATGTAATCCTATACAAAACGCCATTAAAGGAGGTTGGCGATTGGCTATAAGCACTCAAGAAATATTCTTTAAACACAACCAAATTATTAATGGTTTTATGTCTTATTAAAACACTTCTAATGCTTATTCTGTTTTCGGTCGAAGTTTCGGAATCTGGAATTTCCTGTTGACCCTAGGTAGGTACCGACTTGTTTTTGTTTACAATTTCTTGCCTCTGTCTGATGAATTTAAAGCTTTTTCTTACTTGAATTCAATGCAATACGCACCTTTTAACTGAAGTCCTTTGTAGATTTTAATATTTAAACAAAAGGTATGCAAAAGGGACACAGTCATCTTTATAAATTAAGTAACTGCCTTGAATTATATAATATTTCGCAATGTGATATTACGAGTATATAAAATTAAATATTCAATATCAATATTTGTGCTTTATACTAAGTCAAAATAAAACCGATAAAAATTGAGTAGTCGAATAAACTTAAAATACAAAATTCCCATTAGTACATAAAGATATACCATGTCTACACCTAGGATTACATACATATTTATTTTGTATCCTGACGATTTATTTGCTAAATCGGCAAATGACATTCATACAATGCGTAAATATGTTACAACGATACAAGAAAAAAACATCACACCATTTCCATCTATATACACGCATTATTTCCTTACAAACGTCCTTACATCAATCATTTGTAATTGTCCCTGCAATCATCATCATTCATTGTCATTACTCATTTCATTCACATAAATCTTTTTTTAACGTTTTCTTGTTGATGAGCCGCTTTAGAAACATACACGCGCCACGCCGCGCCGCGCCGCCGGCCGCCCGTGCCGTATAGGTGCAGACGCAGAGACATCTTCCTATCAATTTCATTATGTATCATATAGTAATACCATTATCACATATGTAATCGTACGTAGGTATACATAATGTACGTATATTCATATAAATAATCCAAATGCGGAGAATTATTTTAATAAGAATGAAGTTAGGTTTTGATTGAACGACGACGAAAATAATGGGTGAATTATTTATGTTCAACTGAAGAAGTTAAGGTAACATGCATAGTTTTGGAATAGTATTATAGTTTCAATATTAACTTTTAAATGAATTATGCTAAGCGAACGTCAGAACTTACAAATTTAATTTTAACCAAGAATAAATTGAAGAAGTCCAAAAAATGTATGAATAACAGAAAAATAAATTAAGAATTAAATGAGCAGCTCATGATGGTCAGGGGATGTGAAACAAATTAGATGGAAACTTCCTACGTATATTGTGAATTTCACAAGGAACTACTAAAACACATTTTTCTCATGCGGTATTTTAAAAAGGGTGGAACTACCGCCCCCAAATGAAATTTCACTTCGAAACTGCTGTGACATTTCAAATATATAAAAGAAAGTCGTGTTTGTTACAACACTAATAGTTAGTTAGTTAGTTAGTTAATCGTACTTTATTGAACAATTTAAATATATACACGATTATTTATAGAACTAGTACATTTAAGCATGGCAAAGCCGTCTGCCGAGAATTGACAACAAATTTAAACAATTATTTTTATACATGTCAAAAAAGAGAAAATTTGAGCTGGTTTATATATTAAAAATTTTCATCTATAATTCTATTTCTATATTTAAGTGCTGTGTGGCAGTATGACGCAAGGGTACTCCAATTTTGACTATCGTTTAATAAATTTTTTAATTCTTCGAATACCAGTATGTTAACACCAAAGTGATTTCTCCTGATTTCTCGTAGGATGGGACATGATCCAAGAAAATGAACCATATTTTCATCATTTCCTGTATTGCACAAGCTGCAACGGGTTGCGAGATCCTCGCGATGTGGCATGCAATTTAGTCTGAATAGTTCTGCCCGGGCTCGTATCAAGACTGATATTTGTGCAATACTCAGGTTAGAATGTACGAGGTCAACTTCGCTGTGATTTAGGTGGCTATACAAGGAGCGTGAACTTGAGCTCTCAGCTTGGTTGATACTTTCTAGTCGTATTGCGCGTTCAACATCTAATATAAATGATTGTGAGAGCCTTTGCCAGTTAGGAATATTAGTCTCATCTAACTCCATCCTTATGTTGTATCTATTGGCTATATTTTCCCAGTCCTTCAAGAAAAGTGTTTTTGTCCGTATTGCTCTTTTTGCAAGGACTTTAGTCAGTCGCGTATCGTCTTCTACATTTAATACTTTTATAGTGAAGTTCATGCAAAGTTTGAGGGTGAAAATAAAAAGTGGTGATATTCCGCTCTCGATTTGTAGCACATAGTTTGGTGTATTTGATGGTAGCTGGAATAGTTTCTTTAGGAAGAAACGCAACAGTTTCTCGACTTCATCATAATATTTTCCACCCCAAACTTGAGCTCCGTAGCACATAATTGACCGTATAACAGCTTCGAACACCTTAATTTTCGCTGATATTTCAACCTTCGAATTCATCATGAGATTTTTCCACGTGCAATTTAAGGCTTTTTTTGTTTCGGCAAGCTTTATAGAAAAGTGTTTTCTCATGGAGAGGTCATGGTTTAACGTTATTCCAAGATATTTATACGATTTAACAACTTCTAAATCCTCTCCATCGTACTTCCATTTTTCGTCCCTTGCGAAGCGGCCTGTTCCTTTCCTGAAAATTAATACTTTAGATTTGTCTGTGTTTATTTGCAAACTATTAAGGCGACAATAGCTCTCTAGCTTGTTAATCATTAACTGTAATGAGTTCGGCGATTCTGCTAGGATAACAATGTCATCTGCATAGAGCAAAGTTTTTATATTGATGCCATCAACTACAATTCCCGCGGGTAGAAACTCTGAGATATCATCCAAAAATAATGAAAATATTAACGGGCTGAGTAAACATCCCTGTCTTACACCAATTGTAATCTCGAACGATTCTGAAAGCTCATTTCCCGTCCAAACCATCGATTCATTTTTTTCGTAGAGACTTTGAAGGGTCCTTAAAAACTTTGTGGATACTCCTATTTGCGATAGTTTGTAGAAGAGGCAGTTTCTATTTACTTTGTCGAATGCAGCTCGAAAGTCAATAAAGAACGCGTAAAGTTTTTTCCCTTGATTAAGGTAGATTTCAGCAATGCTTGTGAGGTTGAAAATTTGATCCACTGTGGAATATCCTTCTCTGAATCCAGCTTGGAACTGACTCAGCTTCTTGTTTTCTTTTACCCACTTAGTTAGTCTTGCATTCATCATCCCGGTGAAAATTTTTGTAATTGTATTCATGAAGGATATGCCTCTATAATTTTCCGCATTGTTCGGATCGCATAGTGAAAAACAATTTGTGGTCCTTGTGGTTTTAGTAATGATTGAAAGTGAGTTTTAAGCTCGTTTACGCCAACCAAGGCTCCAACTTTATATGCGGTTCCATTTAATTTTTTCGCCATAGACCAGAACTCTTTACTATTTCCGATTCCCGAGATTTCTTTCGCCATATCATTGAAATATTGTGTTTTTGTACGTTCACAGATCTCTTTGTATTGGTTATTGGCTTCGACGTACATTTTCCTAGTGGTTTCTGAATTAAATTCCCTAAATAAATTCAGATTTCTCAAAGATTTTTTCCTAGCCTTGGAACAATTCTCGTCAAACCACGGTTGTTTTTTAATTACATTGTTTCTTAATGCTTTTGGTGCAGCTACAAATTGTATGATTGCTGTGAGAAAACTGGGGTATATAATAACTCGAGAACGGCTGGACCGATTGCCATGGTTTTTGATTTGTTGGATTTGTTTCCGTCCCGAATAGCAGAATACATCTTAAAAACAATGAAAACTCGATATGTGTAATGAATACTTAATCATTTCAATAGATGCTGATTTGTTTATTACATGTCAAACATTTGTTGTTCGAGGGCCAACATCATTTGAATCACTATACGAACTGTTAATGGTATCGTGTGCCCTACATTTCGTGCAGCATGTCAAGAGCTAAATTTGCTCGAAAACGATACTCATTGGGACACGACAATCGCTGAAGCAATTATTTCTGCATCTCCAAGTCAGATACGCACATTATTTGCTATCATCATTTCAACATGCTTCCCATCGAACCCAAGTGTCCTGTGGAACAAATACAAAGATAACATGTCAGAAGATATTTTACATCGAATTCGCGTCAGCTCAAGAAATTCCGATCTTGAGGTGAATGAGGAGATCCATAACCAGACTTTGCTCTTGATCGAAGATATGTGTTACCTCATGTGCGGCAGTTTGTTAGTTAGGTTAGGAATGCCAGCGCCAGATCGCGGAATGAATGACGCATTTAATAGAGAATTGGAACGTGAACGTGAATATGATCCACATGAACTAATCCAATCAGTTCAAACGAATATACCTCTGTTGAATCCTAAGCAGAGGGAAGTCTATGATACACTGATTAATGCAATTGGTGATGGAAATGGTGGCTTATTTTTTTTGGATGCCCCCGGTGGAACTGCGAAGATATTCCTCATGTCATTAATTTTGGCCACTGTACGTGCGAGATCCGAAATTGTGGTAGCAATTGCTTCTTCTGGAAAAGCGGCCACATTGTAAGATGGATGCCGTACGGCTCACTCAGCGTTAAAATTGCCATTAAACCATCAAACTACTGAACAACCGACATGTAACATTTCGAAACACTCCGCAATGGCCAAAGTTTTAGTAGCATCAAAAATCATCATATGGGATGAATGCACAATGGCGCACAAACGCGCATTGGAAGCACTAGACCGAACATTAAAAGATCTGCGCAATGACTCGAGATGTTTTGGTGGTGCAATGATTTTATTATCCGGCGATTTCCGACAAACACTACCAGTCATTCCAAGATCTACTGCTGCCGACGAAATAAACGCTTGCCTCAAAGCATCAAATCTGTGGCGATATGTAAAGAAACTTCAACTGTCTGTAAATATGAGAGTTGCATTGTTGAACGATCTATCTGCTGATGATTTCTCGAAGCAATTGCTGACTATCGGTAATGGTCGTGTTCCTGTTGACAAATCGAGCGGTTTGATTTCATTTCCTCCAAATTTTTGCAATTTCGTATCATCAAAAGACGAGCTTATCAACAAAGTATTCCCGGATATCATTGCTAACCACAAAAATAATAAAAGTGAGCGAGCAATTTTGGCCGCTAAAAATAAAGATGTAGATGGCCTCAATTTTATAATTCAAAATCAAATCGTAGGTACTCTGTATTCATTCAAATCTATCGACTGTGTAACAAACGAAGAAGAAGCCGCTAATTATCCAACTGAATTTTTAAACTCCTTGGATGTGCCTGGTTTACCACCGCACAATTTAAAACTTAAAGTTGGCTCGGTAGTCATCATGCTTAGAAATTTAAACCAACCAAAACTGTGTAATGGAACGCGTTTGGTAATAAGAAAACTGATGAGCAATGTGATTCACGCGTCGATACTTAAAGGAAAATTTAAAGATGAGGAAGTTCCAAGGATTCCGATGATCCCAACGAATATGCCCTTTGAGTTTAAACGAATTCAATTCCCGATTCGTCTTGCCTTCGCCATGACGATCAACAAATCACAGGGCCAATCCTTGACTATTTGTGGCCTCAATCTAGAAAATGCATGTTTTTCTCATGGTCAATTGTACGTGGCATGCTCACGTGGCATGCTCACGTGTCGGCAAACCATCCGCTTTATTTCTTCTGACCAAAAACAAAGAATGTCGTTTACCACAAAGTGCTTGAATGAAAATTCTATTAATGAATTAATCACAGTTTTATTTTTTTTCCAATCTGCACAACATAGTTTTCAATCATTTTTTTCTGATATGAGTTTGAAGTACTTAATTATTATTTTTTATTTTTTTTTATTTTTATTCTCATTCTGTATGTATGTTTTCATCATCATTTATCATAAGAAAATACTTTTTTGTTTCTATCTATATACATAAATATATTATTTTTTATCATTGTTTTACGTTCATCAAAGCCTAAATTAGTTCAGCTAAAAAGTAACACAACATTCATTGACTGTTAGGCGGTACGAAGTTCGCCGGGTCAGCTAGTTTCAAATAAAACGCACACAAACTAAATAATACATTAGAACAAATCCAAGAGAGATCAAAGTTGTAAAGAGTGACTTAAAATACATTTTAAATGAGACTTTAAGCAATGTTTACAACTATGTATCGGAACGCATAAAATTTGCAAAATCTCATCGATTCTTTATTTGAAACGTTAGATTGGTCCATGACATTTACTTTTTGAAGATAATTTCATTTAAATGTTGACCGCGGCTGCGTCTTAGGTGGTCCATTCGGAAAGTCCAATTTTGGGTAACTTTTTCGAGCATTTCGGCCGGAATAGCTCGAATTTCTTCGGAAATGTTGTCTTCCAAAGCTGGAATAGTTGCTGGCTTATTTGTGTAGACTTTAGACTTGACGTAGCCCCACAAAAATAGTCTAAAGGCGTCAAATCGCATGATCTTGGTGGCCAACTTACCGGTCCATTCCTTGAGATGAATTGTTCTCCGAAGTTTTCCCTCAAAATGGCCATAGAATCGCGAGCTGTGTGGCATGTAGCGCCATCTTGTTGAAACCACATGTCAACCAAGTTCAGTTCTTCCATTTTTGGCAACAAAAAGTTTGTTAGCATTGAACGATAGCGATCGCCATTCACCGTAACGTTGCGTCCAACAGCATCTTTGAAAAAATACGGTCCAATGATTCCACCAGCGTACAAACCACACCAAACAGTGCATTTTTCGGGATGCATGGGCAGTTCTTGAACGGCGTCTGGTTGCTCTTCACTCCAAATGGGGCAATTTTGCTAATTTACGTAGCCATTCAACCAGAAATGAGCCTCATCGCTGAACAAAACACACGCGCGAAACACATTTCGAACCGAACACTGATTTTGGTAATAAAATTCAATGATTTGCAAGCGTTGCTCGTTAGTAAGTCTATTCATGATGAAATGTCAAAGCATACTGAGCATCTTTCTCTTTGACACCATGTCTGAAATCCCGCGTGATCTGTCAAATACTAATGCATGAAAATCCTAACCTCAAAAAAATCACCCATTATATTTATCCAAGTATACTTGTTCAATTTTAAAGTAATATTAGACACTTAGAGTGCACTTTAAAAAATAAATACAATAGTTTCAAGAGGAAATTATTATAAACTTCACAAAGGAAGTTATTGTTATCGGTCCGATTTGGCGAATTGAAAATTTTGACATTTCTCGACAAGGTTCCTGGATCTAAATAAAAGATTTTTCTAGAGAACATTTGGTTAACCCAAAATATCTCACGAACCAATAACGCTAGAGACTTGAATTTCTTATATTATTTTATGTTATAAATTGTGACGTGGTACCAAACTGATATCATTTTGAAAAAATAAAGGGTTTTCAATAAGGGCGGGTAGATGTTGAAATGGAATAAAACAAGCTGTGGGTGAGGTATTAACAAAATTATTTTTTTATTTGAAAGGCGCATGTATGTCATTTAGTGTGGAATATGACATCATTCAAATGCCCGCCTCGGCTTCTTACGGTGGGTGGCACGGATCCGAGTGGTCCAATTTTCAATGACTCTTCTGCATAGATCCATCTGAATTTTTAGCTATGGCTTGTGTTGTTATGTTCACCTTTAGGGCATCTGACGATTGTGGTTTATTTGCATCGATCTGCGACTTCAAGAAACTACACAGGAAAAAGTCTAGTGGGGTCAAATCGCATGACCTTGATGGCCAATTCACATCACCCCTGCGAGAGATAACCTTACCCTCAAATCGCTCATGCAAAATGTCAATCGTGGCGTTTGCTGTGTGGCACATGTCGTCTAGGTCCATATGGTTCAATTTGGGCCATAAGAAATTAGTTATCATCGATATGTATAGCGCTCGCTGTTGCCGGTGACCGCCTCACAAACGTCGTTTTCAAAAAGTACGGTCGTTTTCAGAAAAGTACGCCGTGCCGCCGGCCCAAAATCCACACCAAACGGTAACTTTTTGAAGATGCATTATCACCTGCTGAACCTTGGGTCGGTTGGTGTCGTCCCATATACGGCAATTTCGCAATTCATCCAAAAATGGGCCTCGTCACTAAAGATGATTTTTCGGCCAAAATTGGATTCCTCTTCCAAACGATTCAAAGCCGTCAGCGAACAAACGGCGTTGTCTATAGTCATGTCATGACCTTTGAGCTCCTGGTTTAGTTGGATCTTGTAAGGTTGTAGGCCCAAGTCCCGACGCAAAATTCGCAAAGTTGAAGTCTCTGAAAGGCTGAGTTCTTGTGCACGGCGAGGAAGACTGCCGTTCTGCTATACACTTTCACGGGCCGCGGCGATATTCTCGGCCGTTGCGTTCCTTGAACGTATGGGTGTTGGCTGATTGTTTACTGAACCGGTCGTCTCAAATTTGGCCACCAAACGTTGAAGAGTCGACCTGAAGGGCCACCACGTCTACAGTAAAATGAGCGCAATGGGCGCAACGTTGACGTTAACGAACGCTTTCAATTGTGTAACTTGCCATGATGACTGGCATAAGCAACTGAATAATAAACAAAAGATTTGACAGATGTTACCAAAACATCGCCCTGCAGCGGGGCGCCAAAATCTACCCGCGTCAATTGAAAAATAATTTATTTGAAGAACAAAGAAAGATATTGATGACTTCAAATTATTTATCTCTCACAAAATTTTGTTATGAATATTTTGTTAAAGTTTTAAGCAAGACAAATCGACATACGAAATGGGAGATGTGGGTCGCATGCCAGCCTCTTTTTTGATTTTTTTTTTTTGAATAAGCAAAATTGATGGATTTGGGACGACACCAATCCACGCAAGATTCACGAGGTGCCAATGCATCCAAATGAAGCTACCCATCATTGTTCCGTACTTCTTCACCATCAAAAGCCATCGCTTCTGGTCGATAATGACCAACTTCTTGTGGCTTGAATTTGATGATATGGACACCAGAGTCACATAGCTCAAGATACAAACCTTATTGATTTCTCAATATATATGTACAACTTGTTTTATTCAATATAAAAATCGACCCACCTTTAATGGGAAACCTTTTTTTTCCACTCAATTTTTGAATATATTGGAGGCCCCACACTGTTGCAATCATTGTGAATTTATTCCAGAACTCTGAAATTTTGTCCTTATTTTCTTTGAAATAACCACTGGCGATGTCTGAGTTTAGTTACATTTTATTCGAAAGCGACTAGCAGTGCCCTCTAATTTTTGTGTTACTTTTTAAATACCAAATTTCTTAAATTTCAAAATCGTGCAACAATTTGATCAAACTGGGCCTGTAGGAGATGTGAAAACACCAATGCATGCTCGTACATGCTCTGGCTTTCAGAAGAATCTTGATCAAGGATCAACGAACGCAAACAGTTAAAGTCTCAAATAACTCCTGCACAAAGGGAAGAAAGAAATGAGCTGGAATCCTCGTACCGCATGAAAAAGCGAGGTACACCGCAGTGTGCGCCTGGACAAGCGTAACTACATCAACGCATTGGCGCAAGAAGCAGAAGAATTTGCAAACAGGTGTGACAGCAGAACCGTTTACAGAATAACCAATGAGCTGACCGTTGCTCAAAGCAACACCTAGTGAAAGAAGTAGACAGTAGTTTGTTAAGTTCGGTGAATGAACAAGTCAGAGGGTGGAAAGAACAATTTTCCGCCGCACCTCACCACCCCAAAAAAGTACTTAAGAACAAAAAATCGGTAGGACTTGATGGAATTCCCGCAGAGCTTTTAAAAGCTGCGCCAACGTCATCAAGCAAACTGCTTCATCCGCTCATAAAAGAAGCCTGGACCATCAAAAGCTTCCCCAATGAGTGGAAGAAGGCAATGATCATCAAGCTCCCAAAAAGAGGAGATCTTACAAAGTGCGAAAACTAGAGAGGAATTTGCGTTCTACCTATGCCGTTGCCAAAATAGTAGCAAAAACCATACTGGAACGCATCAGAGAACACCTTGAGGCCACACTCGATGCCGAACAAGCAGGATGCTGGATCTTCCTGTATTGATCACATCAACACCCTGCGGATCATTATTGATCATTGCGTTGAATATCGAGCACCACTACACCTGCTGTTTATCGACTTCGAGAAGGCCTTTAATAGCGTCAACAGGGAGTAGGGGAGCGGGGGGCTAGTTGTAACAGGGGTAAGTAGTAACACGCATTTTTTACCTATATAATAGAACAATTTTATTTTTTTTTTCAACTCAAACTTTTATTTAATGCGCAATGCATCATATAAGCACAGTCAGTATCCCACTGGACGTCATAGGAAGCGGCTGTGTGCATGCGCTCTGATAAGGTAAGTTTCTGGAACTTTTTTTGTTTATAAGAATTTGACTAGCGTAGATTTCAAATTATTTAGCAATTTTTGCTTAATACAAATATATTAAGCATTTATTTAGCTTGATTATTATTTACTTTAATTTGACATCAAGTAATATTTTTTTTTTTAATAACATTTTATTCAAAAAAAGTCCCTGTGGGGTAAGTTGTAACACTTTTATGGGGCTAGTTGTAACATGTTACAACTTGCCCCGTACTTTTTGTATTAGTTCTTTGAAATTACGTGGGTTGACTTACACTTCTTCTTTTTATGCTTTGCATACTTTTTTTATTAAAATTTGGTGATTCTATCTATATTTCAGAATGAGACACTACAAAAGATTATCATTTTGCACCATCTTATGTTACGGATCGGCCAAATCCTGCAAGCAAGGAATCTGAAACAGATATGAACATTACTGTATTGGCTGAAAGACAAGGGATCAAAAAAGTAAAAAAGAAAGTTTTAAGGTCCGAATCGGAATCTGAACCTGAGGAATGGTTTTGTTTAGCTTGTGGAGAAGCTTATGAAAATTCAAACGTGGAGTGGATACAATGCATTATGTGTAAGATGTGGGCACATTTAAAATGTGCAACGGGAAATAAGATCTCATTTGTGTGTCTCAATTGTAATTCCGATGATAACAACTGATTTTAGGGCTATGAGCCTAAACTTCCTTTTAATTTTAAGAAAGAATATATTTTTGTTAATTTTTTTATACTTTTGTGTTAGGTTAAACATTAAAAATGAAGTTCCTTTTAAGTTTAAGAATGAATATGTTTTTGTTTATGTTTGTTTACTTTTTTACCTAATCTTTGAGCGTGTCCGAAGTCTTTCACGCAAAATAAAACTTTATAAAATATAAAACTGGTCTTTTATTCCTCACGTTACAACTTGCCCCCAGCCTGTTACAACTAGCCCCAATCACGGGGTAAGTTGTAACACTCGTCATTTTTTTTTTAAATCGTTTCTACAAAAAGTCGTTACAGGTTTGATTTTATTTTTTTTTGAAATCGATATTTAAAAAGTTGTAAATTGGAATGGTATTGCTAGATTTCCTAAAAACGAAACAAGTAAGCTTTCAGAGCCAAAAAACAAAAAATTGTTACAACTAGCCCCCCGCTCCCCTACGTCTGGTTAGCTTAATATTGCGTATGTTAACAATATTAATTGTGTATGTTAACAATAATAAAGAAAAAAATACATTAAATTCATTACAATCAAAAACCAATAAAATATTTTAAGTGAATACATACTTACATACATACGCGATTCGCCTGTACCATCAACTTCCGCTTTTTTGGAATTTAAAATTCCAGAACACTCCATGTAGACTGATTGTTCTGTGTACAATAACATAATATACATAATTATCCAGAATATAAAATTTTTCCTTAATTCGTACATCCTTAAAATAAAAATTAAAACCTTCTACATATATGTATGTATAATTGTAACTAATCCCGGAAACCGAAAAAGGGTCCTTTACCTAAAACACAAGCACCCTTCATATATGGACAAGAATCACAAAGAGTGTATGAAAGCCCTTATAGGAGTTCAGCGAAGTGCAAAACTTTATGTCACTTTTCCATCCGACCTTTGACTTATCGTCAGCAACAGCTACAGCGATTCAGAGTCACATACATGTGTGTATTTATATATCTATAAATATACCTACACATGATCAGACTTAAAACAAAATAACAAAATAAATAATTGTATAGAGCTATGTAAAAAGAACTCTTTGGGGATATCATCGAGGTCGACGCCGCCGCCGCCGAGAACAAAGATGATGACGACGAACGGCAATGGCGGCGGCGGGCGGCTGCGACGCCGAACGTACAGGACGAATCACATTACAACGCTGTTTCCGACATTTTATTCAAAGTGTTAAGGAGTATTTTTAAAGACATACATATGTATATATTCATACATTTTGATATACATACATATGTAAAAGTTACTAGCTGTACTTGCCTCATGCCTCACCTCTTGCTTAACTTAAGTTTCACTGAATAAATAAAGTCACCATTTTCACCGAACCGTAATGGACATACATTTACTTTTGATGGAAAACTTTGTTCGAAACGAAAACATCACATTTGTAATGTGTGAACGACGACGAAGAGGAAACACACAAGAAAGGAAAGGATCTAAAACAAACAAAAAAAAACACCCAACAAACCAGAACCAAAGCAATGAAAAAAAGCATACGTTAAAGGAGATAGTTCAGTACTTGGCGTTGAAAAATAGGTACTAATTTTCACTTTCCACTCCAAAACTATTCTATAGGCTTTGCAAATGAATCTACCGGGCTTCTATGGTCTAGACAATACTGTATTTCTCCAAAATTTCGAATTCCAATTATTTCTACTTCTTCCCTCTAAACTACTACTTAACATCGCTTACAAAATCTTCTCTGCCATAATATGGAAACGTCTTAAGCCCATCGTCAACAATCTGATAGGTCCTTATCAGTGCTGTTTTAAACCAGAAAAGTCCACAGTCGATCAAATATTCATACTACGTCAGATCCGGGAAAAAACCCAAGAACATCAATTCGACACTCACCATCTCTTCATGAATTTCAAGGCAGCATATGACAGCATCTACAGGGACGAGCTGTATAGAGCCATGTCTAGTTTTGGCATGCCTGCCAAACTCGTCCGCTTGTGCAGGATGACCGTGGAGAAATTCGCACTGCTCCACAAAATTCTGGAAACCACTTAATAGAACCTTTCGATTTAAAAAAAAGCTTAAGTCAAGGTGATGCGTTGTTATGCAATTTCTTTCACATCGTATTTGAAAGAATAGTGCAGAGCTCCCTACTCAACACTAGAGGCACGATCTTTTAAAAATCTGTCCAATTACTACCATATGCTAATGACATTGACAATATCGGAAGAACTTAGAGTGATGTCAGTGGAACTTTTTTGAGTAATGATGCAGAGGCTGTCATCAAGAAATTACCTACAACACCCACCGACCGACGCGACATCTTGGTCAAAACGTCACCATCGATAGACGTTACTTTGTGGTAGTTAAGGACTTTGTCTACCTAGGGCCCGCTATGAACAAAGAAAACAACACCAAGCGCTGATATCAAACGAAGAATTACTCTTGCTAACCGCTGTTTCTTTGGGCTAAGAAATCAATTGAGTAGCAAAGCCATTTCTCGAGCAACCAAATTGTCGATACATAAGACCCTCATCATCCCCGCCCTACTATACGGTGCAAAAGCATGGACTATGACAAAAGGGGATCAAAGTACCTTGGGTCGTTTCGGAAGAAAAGTTCTTCGAGTGATCTACGGTCCCGTATGCATAGAAGGTGAGTGGAGGAGAAGAGGGAACGACGAGCTGTACTGGCTGTACAGTGACATAGACTTAGCCAGGAGGATAAAAGTCCAACGACTGAGATGGCTGGGTCACGTAGAGCACATGGAAACCAATGATCCGGTCCGAAAAATCTTGCGAGTCGACGCCCACAGGACAGTGCAGTAGAGGAAGACCGTAAATCAGGTGGCGCGCACAAGTGGAAAGTGACCTTTCCCAACTAGGGACCAATTTAGATGGAGAAATTCGTTGGGTGAGGCCCTAGTTGACACAAGATTGTAGTGCCACCTTAAGTAAGTAATTAAGTCGTATTTCGAGTAAGTAACTGACTAACTCAAACAGTAGCTCCGACCTTTTTGAAAAAATGCAGAACTCAAACTTTGTAATTTCATAACATTGTTTGTAGGGAGAGACAATGATCTATCCCTTCCTAACTTTGGTTTCCAGAAGTTTCTTTCTTCTACGGTTTATAGAGCTCTTTTCCGGAATCCAAACTTAATCAGGTCAAAAATGAATCGTGCGCCACCTCTAAATGGACCGACACGAGGTTTCAATAAGAAGTTTGTTTAACGTATTTTTAAACACATAAAGATTCGATTTTCGGTTAAAGGTTATTTTTTCTGACGAGTAAAAATGGAATTCAGATGGTTGCTGGCGTGATTTAGGTAATACAAAATAAATAAATAAGATGGTGCAACAGTCACTAGTACCTAGTGACTTACAGCTCTCAACCATTCTTGTGTTCGAGTAATGTTGTCAGGGATGGAGGGGACCTCTAGTTTTGAGCCGAATCGGAACGGCTAAATTGAGAAAGTACTTTTCATGAGATCAATTCAATTCCTCTCGAAACCGAAATAATTCGAACAATGAAGTTTGGACGGTGGCTGAGTAATGATGTGGGGAACTGTCAGAGGATATCTCGAATTGCAGGTAACTTCTTCGAAAATGAACCCGCCGGTTACGTGTTATTCCTCCAAAACAATTTATGAAAGGATTCCATAGAATTTTTATTTTGTACCGAAGTAAAAATTAAGTACCAGTATGCATTTTATCGAAATCTTGGAATCAGCCTTAAAATGAAATTACGAATACGAATAAGTTCCAGGGCACAAAAAATCTTTAGTGGAAGTGCTCTAACTTTAAATCAATTAATTCAATAAAATACCCAGAAACATTCCATTTCAAACAATAATCTTACGATTTTTCTAAAGTTATAAAATATTTCCAAGTTTAACAATTTTATTGACTGGAGAATAATCAACAGCAGATGGTAATTTTTTTCCGAAAACCAAAAGCTTTAAAAATAATATCTATCTCAGTTGAAAACCTGACGCACATTTAGAGTAGTTTAGGGGCCTATACTTTCCATTCCACGTAAATATTCCAATGTATGTCCAGTGTTTGTCTTTTTATTAACAATATATTGCATTAAAATCATTTAATACACAAACTTTGCAACATAACCTTAAAGACTATATATTAAGGTCTGATGGATAAAAGCAAACAATACAAACCAGACCATGAAAATATTATATAATACGAGCATGACTAAAATACCTTCCATAGATATCCAGGATACACCTAGACCACCAGTTCTGCTGTCCTATGACTCTGGCCGGCCGGCCGGCGAGGCGCAGCGCAAAGCGATGGTAACCAAAGTTGCCAGTGGGAGTTTGCGAGAAAAACAGCGCATTTTCACTAAAAACAATATCATCCATTCATAGCTGCCTGAGTGACAAATTTGCTGTGTGTGCCATCGCCATGCGGCAGCACCTCTGGGTGACACCATCATCCTAGAGAATATGTGAAGATATGAATATACGTGATTTAATATTTTTGCACCCCGTACCTACTTCAATTCTAGAGAAACGACCAAATGTTTCACGATATTTGTATAACTATAAGATGGATACCTTCATATGGAAAATAGAAGTTCCGAGGATGAGGACGTATACCATATAGTTATCTTATACATGTGTGTGTTGGAAAACATCTAAAGCATCATCGCAACCTAAATCCCGTATCTACCATTGAGACACTTACCGTACGTGGAGGACTATAAGGAATTTAGAATCCACTATTTTCAGCACTGTACAATGCACATACACTGTACATATTAAAACACTCCGTGTTACTTGAATAAAGCTAAAATGTTTTCAATTATTATAATTTCAGTTTTGCAGAATTATGTAAAGGTCACACACAAGTATGCTTAATGTTTGTCAGTTTAAAGGTGTGGTATAACAATGTATAACATTTTCGAATCCTGCGAAAATAATTTGTATGGTAGTGATGATGACACAAGTATTAAAACCGTCGGGAGGATGAGAAAGATAGGAAATATTGAGCCATGTGCCACATACTTGTAGTGCACTAGGGTCAGGGATACGCTTTAGATGCAAAGGACAGAATTGAAATGAATGATTCCCCAATAGACAATGCTGTCAATATCAGAATTTAATGACCTTATCGGAAGTACAAGGATGTGAGCCTACAAGGCAATTTGTTGCTCGTCAGCGAAAAAAAGTAATAAATCTCAAATTCTTTAACATAATTATATGTAAGTCTCATACAAATGTGTCTACTACTTGAAGTGAATAATTCATCATGTGGTTCATCCTCTCCCGAAAAAGGGAAAGGACAACTCCAACCCGTCAAATCTTCGGTCGATAAGTCTTCTTCCGAGCATCAGCAAAGTTTTCGAAAAGATCATCAATAGGGCTCTGACTAAGTGGGCTGCGGACAACAAAATAATTCCGGATAAACAGTTCGGGTTCAAGGCGGGTCATGACACAATTTATGCTGCGTCTAAACTTGTTTCTGATATCCAATGGAATAAAGCAAAACAACAATGTACAGGTGCTGTTCTCGTAGATTTGGAAAAGGCCTTTGACAGCGTATAGTTAGATGGTCTTTACCTAAAACTGAGCAGGCTTGGCATAAGCAAACCATTGTTGTATATACTTTATGATATGCTTAACGGTAAAAAGTTTGTTGTCAAAAGTGGAAATGTAACTTCTACCACAACATTCTTAATTAAAAATGGTCTTCAACATGGAGCGGTGAATTCGCCGATTCTCTTCAGCATTTACACCAGCGATCTGATAGGTAGTCTTAAAAAGGCAATTGCGTACACCAACGATCTTATTGCGTACAGAACGGCCCGAAAAGTTGAGGTTATTAGAATTCTCTTGCAGCGTGATTTCGACAAGATTCAGCGATATTGCGACGACTGGAAACTGAAAATAAATGTCCAGAAGTCGGAGACAATTTTGTTCCGTATCCGCTGGCTAGGGCCACGAGGGATACGTGCAATAATTGGCGCAAGATGCTCATCGTTGATCTTCACGGTCAGCGATTAGCGAGCAAAAGTGTAGTGAAGTGAAAATAAATAAAACTGAATTGAAGTAAAATAGATCTTAGGGCCGAAAGGCATTAGCATTAAGTATTCTTGTTTAACTTAGAGTGTCCGTATGGGACCAGTAAGTTAGTTGTAAGTTTTGGTTAATTAGGCTAGTTATGGTTAATTAGGCTAATTTTATGAATTTTTGTCTAGCTTTAAGATAGATCTAAGATTGAATTAATAAAAATGAATTTGAAAAAAAAATGAAAAAAAAAAATGATGGTCATTGCATTGGACTGTCATGTCAGAGGTATTGGCATCAATCCCTGCCTGTGCCATCTAAAGTTTTTTCATGGGTATTGCCTCTTGCGAGGAATTGACCAATTCTCCAAGAGTAATTCTTGTCATGAAAAGTGCTTTCTCAATTTAGCCGTTCGGATTCGGCTTAAAATTGTAGGTCCCCTCCATCCCTGAAAACATTACTCGCACATAGGAATGGTTGAGAGTTGAAAGTCACTAGGCAACAGTTCTCAACGGACTGTTGCGCCACCTAACTTATTTTATTTAAATTACATGAACGAGCTACGTCTGCAAACTATACAAATTTTCTACTGACATTTGGAGTCGGTGACCGCAACTTTTAGACCGATAACTCCATTTTCCGGTCGTAATTCTCGCTCGAGTAGTTGTCTGCCTACAAGTTTAGTTTAGTTGGAGTCTACAAATTCGTTTTGTAATGTTGTGGTGTCAGTGAGACAACCGTTCACCCGCTCGTAGCATACGAACCAAATCAGCGTTCTCAAGAATTGGGCATCGCTCAGACCACATTATGGCGTATTTTGCGTAAAGATCTTGGTTTACTACGATTTACTATTTGAAGCGACGCACATTCACCGATTTGGCTCTGGATGATGAATTTCACCTCAATATCATTTTCAATGGATTCCTCAATAAGCAAAATATGAGTTATCGGTCATCCACAAAAAATAACTGTTTGGGGCGGTTTCTATATCAGAGTTATCGCTCCATGATTATTTATTGTTTTGACCAAATTGTAAGGTATGGACTTGAACGACATGTGGTTTATTTATTTATTAACGCTTAATTCAAGCTATTAACAAAAAAGGACTTAAAGCTAAAATTAAATCTATTTTTAAATTCCCATAGGAAGTTATTATCGACGTTTCAAGGTCCCTAGAGTCGAAATAAAAGATTTTTAGAGATATGTCTGTGCGTGCGTGTGTACGTACGTTCGCGACGTTTTTTTCGTCGTCCATAGCTCAAGAACCAGTAGAGATATCGACTTCAAATAAATGTTGTTGTACTGATAATAATGCAGAAAGGACTCTCAAAAAAATTGCGTGGGTGTTTTTTTATCATAGCAATTTAAACAAAAAGTGCAAATTTGGGTTGACCCAAATTTTATATTATATATTGTAACGCGATACCAAATAAATATATTTTTGGAAAAATTCCAATCAACAGTTTTTTTATAAATCAAAAAACTGAACAAATTATATTAACCACCTCAAAAATTTTATGAACAAAAAATGATTTTTTGATTCAATTCTTTTAGAGTGAGAGTTCAAATGGGGAGACCAGACTTGACTAACGTATTCAAATTCAAGGAGAGCTCTAATAAAGGTAGTGTATAGGGATTTAGTGACATAGGGGTTCGAGAAATCGTTAGACTAACGTTTAATGAAGCCACGGGATGAGTTGGCCTTGTTTATACTATAATCAAAATTGGCTCGAAAATTTAACTGAGTGTCGCAGATAGAACAGACGAAATGAATGGTAACATCGTTCAGATTGTAAGTTAGGTAGGGAAGATGTGATCGCTTACGGGACAATCTTATGAATTGGCATTTGCCAACATTGAGTTCTAAGAAAGTCTGAAATAAGTCAAGACCATTTTGGAGTAAGACAGAATCAGATGGAGTAGAAATAAACTTTGTTATTTTCATGTCATCAGCGTAAATAGAGACACTTGAATTATCAGTGAGATATAAATAACGTTGTTGATAGTTAAGACAAATAACAAAGGTCCAAGGTCCAAGGTGGCTCCCTTGAGGGACTCCTGAGTTAGCATAAATGGGATCGATGGAGATTGAGAACCTGAGAACAACTCTATATCGACCGTTCTTAAGGTACGATCTAAGCCATGAAATAAAAAAGAGTGGGAAATCAAAGGCT
Organism: Eupeodes luniger; assembly: GCA_951509635.1. Lineage (NCBI taxonomy): Eukaryota > Metazoa > Arthropoda > Insecta > Diptera > Syrphidae > Eupeodes > Eupeodes luniger. The sequence goes on from OX608073.1 coordinate 163,329,100, forward strand.
TAAGTTTAAGATAAATAATTTGTTGACTAATTTTATCAAAGGCTTTACTTAAGTTTGTAGTGATAACGTCCACTTATTTCCTTTCTCTAATTTGTTAAGAGTTTTGGACACAAATTCAGTAAGATTGGTTGCAGTGGATCTGCCTTATAGAAAGCCATATTGTTGGGGGAAAAAATAGGTCTAAACTGAACATAGAGAGAGTCGTTTATGAACAAGAAAAATAAAGGAAAATAACTTGGGAAATAGAAAGACGAAACTGTATTGAAAGAGTTTAACATAGGGAAGTAGTACACAATTTTTTCTAATACTGCAGGCAATAACGATAGTTCAGAGCAAACATTGAACGCGAAACAGCTGCCGTTTTGGCTGAAATCTGGGACGGGACATCAAAAATTGAGTTCAACGAATCGACTGCTACAATCGTACTCGTCTTGGATATAGAAACGAAGTCGAGTTTCGTTTATAAATGTTTTGACTGTACTTCAAGCCTATAGTAATATTTGAAATATCTTAAATGCTTTCGTTTTTTTTTTAAGTTGTCAGTCAAATCTTTTAATAAAAGTGCGATAATCTTCCTTTCTACAAAACGATGCAAGAATTTGTTTCACTGTACGCGTGAGATAAGCCTTTACATTACAATGCACAGTTGCTATGAAAGCTTACGCAGTATTTTTACCAGCATTGGTAAACTCCTCTTCAGAATGATGGTATTTATATACTACTAGGGCCGGAGGATTGAAGATGTTCAGGTATTTTGGTTCTCCAGCAATTTCACGAGTGGGAAAGAACAATTAATTTAAGGCCCGCAAAATTGTCTAAGGGCTTTCAAAACAATATGGTCCCCAAGCACTATTTTTTAAATAAACCAGTCAATATTGAATTGAATAATGATTTATTTTGAACTTTACTTAATATAAATTAAATTTTAATTTAAATGAACCAGGGTGTATATTTTTGCCTTACGTTACCTGATATGCAGCGGTTAACAAAAAAAAGAAGATACAAAAAAATTCAAACTTTTCTCTATTCCAATGTAATAGCTTTTTCACTGACAAGGATTTTTTCCTATATGTATAGGTTTGTGCCATATATCTGTAGAGATATTAGTATTTATACCTATATAAAAATGGTCTTGCACGCACGTTAGGGAATGAAAATCTCGTTTAGTGACCCACTTAGAGGATGAGAAAAGGACCGGCAATAAATGTGAAAAACGTATAGCTAAGTCTTGGATTTTTTTTTCGTTCTTCCTCAACTTTCATCAGAAATAACGGTTTTGGATATGGTAGACTTGGCCGCATACAATTACAATTTACAATGCATAACTCTATCTATTTCCTATATATGTAGGTACGTTCATATGCAAATTATTCTATGTACCAAAAAATATGCTGTGGGCAATATAAGGCACATTACTCTTTCATGGAAAACCCTCTTGTTATGGCTAGTATGAGTTAGGTGAAAGTCTTTGAATATACTCGCAAGTACGTATGTATGTACATATTTATACATACCTATATTTCATCTAAACAAAAGACTGTCATCATCATTAGTGAAAGTAATAGGTACTAAAAATATGAGTGAGGAACTAGTTTTACAAAATAAGTGAAAATTTGGATTTTCCTCTAACACCTGAAGGATATATAGTTTTGAAGTGATGATATCTACCATGATTATACATACATATACGAAGTGGAGTATGATTTTACACGTATTACAAAAAAAACTCTTCACTGCGGATAAAAGTAGAAGTAGATTCCAACTGAATTTTAGAATGTCGGCGTTTTCTCGAGTATAAATATTGTTTAAATTGATAACTGGTGTGTATCTTGAAGGCATGTTCGTAGAGAATGACAAGTAGTTTGTTGTTTAGGATTTTTAAATTTTCAGTGAGAGGCTTTTTCTGTTTTGCTGAAATTTTTGAGACTTCATGTTTCGACAGCATTTTCATAATATTAAAAACGCTGCATTTTGTATCGTGTTGGTTTCATAGAAAGCTGTGTAATCTCCCCTAAGCCAACGCGTTTTGAAGCAGCAACATAGTTTTCTTTTAGCTCTGTTCGCACACTAATGCAACAAAAAATTCATGTTTCCAATTTTTTTTTATATTCCCAAAAATATGCTTGGCGGCTCCATATCAACTGTAATACGACTTTCTGTCAGAATAAAACCTAAGAAGTATGTTGGCAAGTCTTCAAAAATAGATAAAGATACGGAAATTTAAATCTTACTTTTCAATTTGGTTTTCAATCTTCATTAGCAAAGAATCCATATTTGAAACCTCTATGCGTTGTAATCTTTATAATAATTAATTGTGAAACTAAATAAAAATAAGTTTTGTTTTTGTAAGTCGCTCGACTAAGTTGTTAAATTATAAGCAAATAGAATAATAAGCTGTAATATTATGTTTGTTATTTTGCAAAAAGTAAGTGTCAACAAATACAGCGTCATCTGTTGCACGCGAAGATTTACACACACTTAGACCATTATCTACGAACAAAACCCTTTCCTTCTGTTCTTATTTAATTCAGCTTCAATTTACAAAATGGAAAACATTATAAAAGAAAAATTCAATATTTTTAAAAATTGTCCATTTTATTAAGTTGAAATTAGTTTTGGTCTATATAAAATAGGCCCTTTTAATGGCTAATTGTCATCATACCACATGAATCTTAAGGCTTTTCTCTAAGCTCAATGAAATCAGTTTGATTCCCTTACGAAACGTGATAGACTGATTATGTTAATATGATTGAGATCTAGGTAAGTCTTGCGTTTTTTAGCTAGAGCAGAGCATGTGTGAAGAATTGTTTCCTCCTCTTCCTCATCCATACAGAAACAATGTATTGGACTAGAAGTTGCAGACAGGAGATCATTAATAAACCAGCATTTACTTTATGGTTTTCAGACTTGAATTCATCCAATACTACTTGTATTGAACGATCCGAAAGGTAATTACTAATCCAATGAACCAGGGATTCATGAAAACCGAAAGCACGCATTTTCGATAAGAGAGCTTGGTTCCAAACTCTATCAAATGCTTTTGAAATATCAAGTGCAATAATCTTACTTTCTCCAAAAAGATGTAAAGATTTGCTCCAATGTTCGGTGAGATGAACTATGAGATCAATAGTGGGCCTTTTGCTTCGAAAGCCGTACTGACGGTCATTAAGAAGCTTTTGATCTTCAAGATATTTCTTGAGCTGATAATTAATCAGCGTTTCCATGACCTTGGAAAGAAGAGACGTAAGTGTATCGGTCGGTAATAAGAGGGTGAGGAAGATTCGCCTTTTTTGGGGATAGGCTGGACGAACGCGGTTTTCCATTTGCTCGGAACGAGACCTGAGGAGTAGGACAGATGAAAAAGCTAAGGCAGTGGTTTTGCCAGCGTTGAAGAACACGTCTTCAGAACAATAGCTGGGATACCATCCGGACCAACGGATTTATGTATGTTAAGATCTTTTAGGACTCTTACCACAGTACGAGTGCGAAAAAAGATTGGTCCCATAGAATTGCTAACGCGCGGAGTCAAAACAATCACTGGCAGCGTTGAACTGTCAAACAAAGAGATTTGCTTTCTCTTAAGAACTAACAAATGGAGTCTCATTGACAACGAGCGTAGGAACCGAGGAAGAGGAAGAATTTCTTATATTTTTTACAAATGACCAACAATTTTTACTGCATTTGGGACATTGCAGTATTTTTTGCAGTAATTTTTGGTCATGAAAATATCTTGTCCGTCGAATATGGGCTGAACTTATTCCGGTTTTCCTCAGTTGGATTGGCTTTAAAACAACGGAAACTTACTCCCTTAACCCTAATAACCTCTTTACAGTTTGAATCAAACCATACGTTTTCTTTAGGTCTGATGCTTTTAACCCTGTTCAGGATAAAAGTTCTCATTCTCAAGAAAATCAAACTTGTGATCATATCAGCGCTGGCATCAACGTCACTATCGAGGAAGCATAGTGACCAGTTAAAGATCCTGAAGTAATTATTGAGACCGTCCCAGTTGGCTTTCTCGTATTGCCAAACGGTTCTCTTAGGACCTCTTTCTTTAACTGGACAGTTTTGATACGAGAAATTTGCAGATATAATACAATGGTCAGATGTGCCTAGAGGAGATAGAACACTAACAGTGGACTTATCAGGGTCAGAGGTAAGAAACAAGTCAAGAGTATTTTCAGCTCGACCTTCCACGTCTGATATTCGAATGGGCTCATTGACCAGCTGAGTTAGGTGGTTTAACTCAGTGAAGATCTCAGCACACACTCCTTCGGGTGTTGACTAACCCGAATGATGAAGCCTTGAAGAAGTGTGTACTGTACATTGAAATCGGCGGAACAACCATTTTAGTACGAGAATAGGACGAAACAATTCTTTGGATGGAATCAGACAAAGCATCAAATTCACGAGAACTTGATACTCTGTCTAAATTAGGGCTTCGATAAAGGAAGAAATAGTGAATGATTTGCTTATTTACGGAAAATTTAAACCACATATACATAATTAAAAAAGGAATTGGTGCAAAGACCATAATGTGGTATAAGAGCTTTGATACCCCGTTTCTGCAGAAGATCCTATTGCATGAGTAGAATACTGTCTGAGCTTTTTTGGATCTCTCTTGTATATTTGGACCCCAGGTAGGTATTTAGCTTGGTCTGATAATTTCCGTTTGGTTCAGTCTATACTAGGGATTGTGTAATCTGGGATTTTTCTCCTATTTGTAAAGATTACTAGGCCGATTTTAAGGGGCTTAACAGTCAAGTCGCATTGTTTTGTCCAGTTGAAATTCCTAGATACGGCTTTATTCAATCGTTCGCTAATGGTGCTTAGACATTTTCCTGACGCTAGTAGAGCTATATCATCTGCGTAAGCTACTACTTTAACTCCACTGTATTTAAGCTTGGTAATGATATCATACATGACCAGGATCCAGAGGTGTGGTTAAATTACACCACCTTCAGGTGTTCCTCTGGATGATGACACTTTAATCTCTGTACCATGAGAACCTCTAAAAACTACAAAGAATTAAGATTAAGAACGTTTTTCCGTTCTTTTACTTTTTCCTCATGTGTCAAAGAATTGGAAACTTTCAAATATAATAATATGTTCTTATCTCTTATCAAAGACGCAGAAATTATTTTATTTTGCTTATTCATCTTGATGATTTTAGCACAAAGTTCAACAATACTTCGAGAACAGTTTTTCGTCTTTATAGCAAGTTTTGTGAAATAAAAATTTGTACTCTGTGTTTCAACATAAATAAACTCTACCAAAATACATATCTCATTTTTATGATTCTTCGCTTTTATATCTTTAAACAGGTCCTTGATCATTTTAATAATACAAATTTTTTTCACACAATCTTCTTATTTGTGCTTTTAAAAGTTCTTAGTTTGAAACAGCAAAGGTGCAAGGTTAATTATAAGTACTCAATTTGTTACTTTTTACGGTTGTCTAACTTGAAGAATCAAGAATATTTTAAAAATATAACGGTGTTATCGTTTCCTTCATTCAAACACACAATTCACATGTATAATTAAATACAAGTGGAACTCTCTTATAAATTTTATTTATTTAAATTTCACTCATGATTTATAGTTCACAACAAAATGCTTATACTCGTAAATCCCTTGATCCATATACGAATCTTATCATGTCTCGCAGAATCCATTTGGTATTTCCCAAACCGCTTTCTTCAGTATACAAATTCTATGTCTATCCCAATGTAATCTTCTAATCAAGTCTAACGAAAAAATAAGCCAACCCCATCAAGAAAGAAAACATCTAACCCCTTGTACTTTATTTTCTTATCAACATTTTAAAGGATTCTCTCAACAGACAATTTAATATGCAAAACATCAGCTAACAAATAAAAGGATTCAAATTGAAAGTTAATCCTGGCACATTGAAACACAAACGGCCGGCAGGTCGATGGTCGGCCTCAACTAATGCCATGGCAATTCTTTGAGTTAAATCTTCGCGCAATTATCCTTTTTGACGTTTTATTTATACTTATTGAACTTAGGTAGGTTCTTCTCTTTAATTAAAAGAAACACAGTCATATTACTGCCTCTGTTGTTGTTGTTATTATAGTGTGTCATTAGGTCGACTATACTTACAATAAAAGGAGAAAAGTATAAAAATACATGACCATTTTTTTTAAACTCCGGGTTCGATAAAAATACTTATGTTTCCAGAAATTCTACTTCTGAAAGCTTTTTTTAGAATGTTTCAATATAACTTCTTTTTTTACATTGTGTATAAGGGAACTTGTGTATTTTAACAAAGAATTCCTTAGAAGTTTTGTTAACTGCAACCTCAATCTCATCTCTCCATATTTCCTTGAAAGAAAAATCAATTTCTGCGAAAATCCCAGAAAGCAAGACAGGCGACTACGACAATTTCGACGATATTACATATATTGTTGTTAACATAACAAATTACTTATTCTTATTAAAACTTACAAATCGTTCAGGACAGGACCAGACCTCAACGCCAAAGGTTATATTTTTACTTATTCGTTACGTTCGTCTTCGTACTCTTGCCTTCAGTCTTTTTGATGCTCTCTCTGGTTCTTAAGGCTATATTGTTAGGTTAAATGTGGGCAATAAAAGAAGAGATGAGTGCTATATAGCCTAGCCATGGCAATGTTTGGCGTCTTATACCCCTATCCAAAAGCATAATTCTTAAAAGGTAGATTCCATTGTAACGTTTTGCTTATACCATATAGGGTATATGTATAGGGAAACCATGGACAATACGCTCGGCTCTGCTGAAGTTTAAAAGGATTGTGTGTTTTCGCGCACATAACACACATTTATATCATATATAAGGAAACAATAAAATATGCTTCCACTTTGTACAAGAATGGATATACAAAAAAAAACTTTTTGGAAAGAATTTATTTTTCCATGTGATTAGGTGCCCATTCAAAGATGCTCATTTTAAAATTTCGTCGATCCTCTAGGAATTTACCATACGGAGGTTCATACAGTCACAGTAGGGCACAAGTGAAAGCAATGGTAGCGAAAAGTTAAACATTTTGTTTGTTAAGTGAAGAGCACAGGAATAAGGTTCGTAAATTTTACCAAAAGGTAAACGAAACCTCCCAAGGGTACCAGCCACGAACCGAAGCCTGTAAAGACGATCAGGGGAACATTGTAGTAAAACCGCAGTCTATGTTGAGAATATGGAAAGACCACTTCTTCAAACTATACAACAGCGATGACGAATCGAATTCCGCTGTAAGGGAGGTAGCCCCTTTCTACTTAGGCGATGCTGAACAAAAATTCTGCCTACACGACCTCGATGAACCGACCTATGTATATAGAAATTGAAGGCCAATAAAGCTGCAGGCGATGTCTTGATAAGGAGCATGCGTCAACTCATGTGCAAAATATGGTCGGAAGAAAGAACGCCCAATGAGTGGAATCTCAGCATAATTTGCCCAATACTCAAGAAAGGAGACTCTCTGAATTACGCCAACTATAGAGTCTCATCATCAGTCTTCTGAAAATTGCGTATAAGATCCTTTCTGCCGTATTATGTGAACGTCTGAAGCCGTTCGTATACGGAGAATAATTCTTGCAAATCGCTGCTTCTTTGGACTAAGAAATCAATTGAGTAGTAAAGTCCTCTTTCGAGCATCTAAAATCACCATTTATAAGACACTCGTCATCCCGGTTCTCATTTATGGCGCTGAGACGTCAAAGAGAGATGAAAACGTCTAAGGATGCTTCTAAAGAAAAATTCTGCGGGTGATTTTTGGTCCCGTCTGCATGGATGGAGAGTGAAGGAGAAGAGACAACGACGAACTGTACGGGCTGTACAGCGACAGTGACATGGTTAAAAGAATAAAAGTCCAACGACTTAGATGGCTGCTCCAGCCCGGAAGGTTTTCGAATATAATCCCAAGGGACTGCGCAGTAGAGGAAGACTTCAACTCAGGTGGCGCACGCAGATGGGAGAGGATCGCAACTAACTTAACGTGTGAAACTGGAGACAGCTAGCTAGGAACTGAGATGGTTGGAGACGCATGTTGTTTGAGGCTCATGTCCGTCCCGGGCTGTAGCGCCACCTTTTTTGCTTACAAAATATGTAGGTAGTAATGGCAGAAAAGAAGTAGTCATGCTTAAAATTTTAACGATCCACAAATTACACTTTTATTAATCCAACAATAGATTTTGTAAATTTTTCATACTAAAAACTAATTTAAAGATATTTTGGAATTTAGGGGAGAGAACTTAAGGTGTTGTTTTTCACTGTTAAGTGTTATTTCAAATGTTTTTAAAATTTGTCATATTAATATTTATTTTTAAGGATCGAAATATTAAGGTCGATCGGAGCTTTGATGAAAGAATATGGCCTATGGCTATACTTGTGTATGATTTTGGATGAAATTTAAGCACGATTTGGGGAATGTTTAGTTTGACGTGGAACATATTTTTTACTCTCGATTTTCGAAGGTTTTGTTTCTGCTAATGTGTTAATTAACTTTTTAATAAAATGTATAGTTATCAAACAAAAAAAAAATGGCAGGTCGTCTTTTGCATTTTTGAAAAAAAAAATCTGGGGCCATATTTTTAAGAATATTCATTTCACGACTTTATTTTTGTTTTAACAATGGTTAGAACACTTTTAGAATCTTACACAAATATACAAAGTTAGATTTTCGAATTTGGCCCAAATCTTTTGATTCAAAAATGTTTAACAATGTTCAGAACTTGAACTAAAACTAGAAAAATTTGAGAAAAATTTCAAAAATTCGATTTTTGAAAATAAGGGACCTAGGTCAAAATTAGTTGTTGGGTGTATGAAATTAATTTTTGGGTATTTTCCAAAAAGAACTTGTGAATTATGCAGAACAAACCTGGAGCAATTTTCAATTACACAAATTTCAAAATTTTGTAGATTCATGTATTATATACCTAAGTAACTCTTTACCTGATCCTTTCTGCCGTATTATGTGAACGTCTGAAGCCGTTCGTCAACAACCTGATAGGTCCTTATCAGTGTGGCTTCAGACCAGGAAAGTCCACTATCGACCAAATATTCACACTACGGCAGATCTTGGAAAAAACCCAGAAGCTTCAAATCGATACCCACCATCTCTTTATCGATTTCAAAGCCGCATATGACAGCATCCATAGGGAAGAGCTCTACAGAGCAATGTCTAGTTTTGGCATCCCTGTCAAACTTATCCGTTTGTGCAGAATGACGATGGAGAATGCACGCTGCTCCATCAAGGTCGGAAAAGATCTCACCGATGCATTTGATGTCAAAAAAGGTTTTAGACAAGGCGATGCACTGTCATGCGACTTCTTCAACATCGTTCTGGAAAGAATTGTGTAAAACTCAACCGCCAACACTAGAGGCACAATCTTCCAAAGGTCCATCCAATTACTCGGATACGCAGATGATATTGACATAATTGGAAGATCAAAGCGTGATGTCAGTGGAGCGTTTTTGAGCATTGCGACGGAAGCGAAGAAGATGGGTTTAGTGGTCAATGAGGGCAAGACCAAGTATATGCTATCATCAAAAAAGGACATTGAACAACGACCGACGTCTTGGACAAAACGTCACCATGGACAGCTATAACTTCGAGGTAGTTAAGGACTTTGTCTACCTATGCACCGCTATAAACACAGACAACGACACCAAACGAAGAATAACTCTTGCAAATCGCTGCTTCTTTGGACTTAGAAGGCAATTGAGAAGTAAAGTCCTCTCTCGAGCATCTAAAATCACCATCTATAAGACACTCATCATCCCGGTTCTCATTTATGGCGCTGAGGCCTGGACCCTGTCAAAGAAAGATGAGATCGTCTTAGGATGCTTCGAGAGGAAAATTCTTCGGGTGATTTTTGGTCCCGTACGTATAGATGGAGAATGGAGGAGAAGATATAACGACGAACTGTACGGGCTGTACAGCGACACTGACCGACCTAGTTAGCAGAATAAAAGTCCAACGGCTTAGATGGCTGGGTCATGTAGAGCGAATGGACATCAACGCTCCAGCCCGGAAGGTCTTCGAATCCAATCCCGAGGGACGGCGCAGTAGAGGAAGACCGCGACTCAGGTTGCTCACTCAGGTGGGTGAGGACCTCAACCAACTTGGCGTGCGAAACTGGAGACAGCTAGCTAGGGACCGAGCTGGCTGGAGACGCATGTTGGTTGAGGCCCAGGTCCGCCCCGGACTGTAGCGCCACCTTAAGTAAGTAAGTAAGTAACTCTTTACCAAGTTTTTTTAATATAGTATTTACGTATAAAAAACCAGGAGAGATATCGACTTCAAATAAACTTTGTTTTAAAGATAACCCCATCGATTACAAAACCCACTGAGTAGGCTACGAAGGGGGTCAAATGTCAATTTTGTCTTTTCTTTCATATTAAAAATGTCAAAAGATCGTTTCGAATCCATTGTCAACTCATCTGTCGGATTCTGTTATCGGTATGAAAATCATTGAAAGACACAGAAGGCACTTTCCAAAAAATTGAGTGGGTGTTTAGTAATAATTTTAAAAACAAATGAAAAATTTGATTGATCGAAAATATCTCAAGAACCAATAACGCTAGCGACTTCAATTACGGGTTATCCATTTTTCGGTTTCAAAAGGTAAAACATATACATAGGTAGATTATTTTTGTTCATGATATTTCTTTTTTATTATAAAGTTTGAACATTATGTGTGAAACGTTACATCATTTATAAATGACCACCACGCGAATTGTTGCAAACATAGATTCTTTTGAGATAATTTTCGACCATATTGGGCGGTTCTCAGCCATAACTTTACGAATATTGGTTTTGTAAGTGTTCAGGAGTTAAAGATTTATCTGCATAAACACGGTATTTCGCGTAGCCAGACAAAAAAGTCCAATTGATATCGCCACTACGAGAAATTACGCGGACGGGAAATGTCTCTTGTAATAAAGCCATATTCACTCAAGTTGTGTGGCATGTTGCACCGTCTAGTCTTGTTGAAACCACATATTCTCCGAGTCGTCTTCTTCAATAGTAGGCAATAAAAAGTCGTTTATCATATAACCATAACGCTCCGAATTGACGGTGACAGTCGTTTATCTTCGTTTTCGAAGAAGTAAGGTCCAAGCACACCTCCGGACCAAAGAGCGCACCAAACAGTAACTTTTTGTGGATGTAATGGCCTCTCTTCAATTACTTGAGGATTCTCAGAACCCCAAATACGACAATTTTGTTTATTAACATACCCACCGAGTGAGAAATGTGCTTCGTCCCTTAAGAAAATTTTGTTCGAAATCGCCGTCCACCGCCTGTTGTTGAAGCACCCATTTGAGCTGGACTTTATATGGATGTACATAGGTGTAGATCCTAATGCAAAATACGCCATAATGTGCCGTAAGACAGTCCTAATTCCTGAGAACGACTACGAATCGACACATTCGGTTCTTCTACAACACTTTCACTTACAGCAGCTATATTTTCAGTGGTACGAGCAAAACGATGATGCACAGGCCTTACAATATCTGTAACCAATCCTGTCTCTTCAAATTTCTTAACAATTTTGCCAAAATTGCTTGTGTAGTTGGACGATTATATAAACCATAATCTCCTTTTAACACACGATATGTGGCTGTGGCAGAATCACCATTTTTGTAGTAGGTTTAACAACTTAGTGTGACACATGTCGAATCCCGGCCCTATACTTTGAAACCGCAAATGGATAACCCGTTATTTGTATTAATATTTTGTTAAAGTTTTAGACAAATCAAGAGACGGGTACGGATGGAGGCTATCAGTATATCAGCCACTTTTTTATAATTATTTGTAAAACTAAATAAGAATAAAGTTTTGTTTTTGAAATCGACTTGAATTACACGGAAATACACATAAGATGTAATATTTGTAATAAATATAAAAACTGGACTATTGCGGATCTTGTTTTTAATTTTTCACTGTACTAAATATGGAACCCCAAAAAAACATTTCTATTCTTTCCACTATATTTTTATTACGTTTGCTCTTATTAAAAGTAAAATAATATCAGACCAAATGTCAAAAATAAGGAAAAATGTACTACTGTTCAGCTGATTGTAAAATGATGCCCTTATTTTATTCATTTTTTTAAGGAATTTATGACCGATTTTGTTGAAGATGTTTGTTTTTGTTTTTAAATATTCTGATGTCCGTCCATAGACCTGATATTCTTAAAAGATAGCACAGAGGGCCTTTCTAAGTCAAGTCAAGTAATTTTTGAATATGGATATTGTTGACTGTACACAGAACACAACCCTTGTAATCTATGAAATATTTACATATGTATGTAGCTTAACTCCTTTAAGTTTGAACTAGCTATAGCTATAGAAATTGAAAGAAACGATTTTCGTCATAATTCTGCCTTTTCCATGGTCTTTGGCAGTTCTTTTTTTGTTTGTGTTTAATAATTCCCTGCACCGGAATCTGTATCCGGGAGGCAAATTGCAATTTTATTCATTTTGGCAACCATCAGAGGATAACAGAAAAGGCGTTTACTTTTCAAACTTGAATCATGCTCCAACTTATAGGTTATAGGTGTTGGGACGTCTTTTTTGTTAAAATTGGGGCGTACATTTTGACAAGGTCCACTCTATCGTAAGAAGTAACTTTCATAATCAGGCGCAAAATATGTTGGCAATTGAAAAGAGAAAAAAAAAGATAACCATTCAAAAGTCACTTAGAGCACTTGACTTCAAGAGGGTTATGGAATATGGATGGCAATAATATAGACAAGCGACAAAAATCCAAAAAGAAAAAACGGTACGAAACGAAAACCAACACTCAAAAAGAACCAGGGGGAGAAAGAGGGCTTTAAAAAACCATCCATTTTCTATGAGAAGATACTACGACGACGAGACGACGCGACGCGACGTTTCGACATAGAAAATTCTTTTTAAAGAGAGATTTCTAAGATTTCCAAGACTTCATGTCAATTTTCTTCTCAAATGATACTTTTGCAATATTAGGAATGAGAAATAGCCTTGTTCCATTGGTTCGTCTCGCCATATCGCCATCATCGTCAACGAAAACGAATCCGAGAAAGCTCTGGAATGGAAGGTAGTTCTTCAATATTGTGTTGGGGATGTGTGTTTGTGTACCTATTCTGTAGGTCTAGGTATGTGGATAGAATCAACGTGTCAGGCTGTTTCGACTGGGAGCAGGAGCGTTCATTTCACCCGAAAGGATTTTGTCGCATTATCCGCATCAAATGTTTCTTATCGTTTTCGCCTTTGTGAAGTTGTTGTGACGCTCTGTTGGTGGGTTCTATTTGTTTTTATTGTATTTAATATAGCCTACATACCGAGGTACATTTTTGTGAGAGTTTAAATGTAGAATATCGGATTATTATGAGAAGAAATTGGATTTAATGATTTTTGTAAAAAGAATTCAATTGTTTGGGGAATGGTTATTATTTATTCTGTTTTCTTTTTGTCTTTTTATTTTGTTTATTTGGCCTTTTGTCAAAGATTAATGTTTCACATTTTGCTTTGTGAACTTATTATGTGGGTTGATGTTTTTTTAGAATTTAATGAGATTAAATTCGACAGACGAATGGTACATCAAAAGTATCCTTGGTTTAGTTGATGGTATCTTCATATTGCTCGAAACAAAAATCAAATAATAAATAAATTCGTTCGGAACATTAGACAAACAAACGTCAAAACAAGAATAAAAAATTTAGAATGGTTAAATTTAAGTGAAGACTTTTGTATCCGGTATATATATATTTTTTAAATAATCCCTTTTTTATTTTCTCTTTGAGACTTTTAATTTTTAAACTTGTTTGTAAAACAAACCTTAGAACACAGTTTTTGTAAGCGAACACAGCTTTACAAAATATTCATTTGTACGTCCGTTCGATCGATATACCTTTTTTCATCCTGTATAGGTATATCAAGATCAAGCAGACTTGAAGTGAATTTTGTGTAGAGATAAAATTATCAAAATATTCCACTGACTAATAACGAAATGACTTTTATTAAATTGTTCATAAACCAAATAACTGAAAAAATTAAGATTTTACGAACAAAAAACTATGATGTCTTCAAAAATATTTTATAATACGAAGAACGACGTTTTTTCCTAAAAGCTAAAATGATGAAAAAATAAAAACCTATATGAAAAAGACTACTAAAATTGTTAAGAATTGATTTTCAAATCAAACACATTGAGAGCAAAGAAATGTATTAACTTCTTTTTTAATTTCCCATAGGAAGTTATTGTTTTCGGTCCGATTAGTCAAATTGAAAACTTTGAAATTTCTCGACATTTTAAGGTCCCTAAATAGAAGATTTTTAGAGAGATATCTCTGTGTGCGTGTAAAAAAACGTATGTACGTATTAAGTGGCTGGTTTTTTTGCAATAGCAATTTATAAAAAATTGAAAACGTTGGATAACCCAAATATCTCACGAACCACTAACGCTGGCGACTTGAATTAAAAGGAGGTGTTATTAAATTTCCAGCTTACTTTCTCTCATCCCGAGATTGACTCTTTTCTCGACTTTTTTGATTGGTCTGAATAAAAATAAAAAAATATACATTTTTTACACCATTTACTTATAAATGTGTACAGGGTCCGGCAGCGAGGTATGGAAGATTTGAACGGAGTGAGTAGTATCAATTCTTTTCCAGGTGCCATTTCAATAACCATGGACCCGTGGTTGATTGCTCAGTGTGTGTTTGTTTACAGCACCTTCATAGAAACGGGCCGTTCGGTCATTAAACTAAAGAGAAGATTCAAAAATCATTTAAAAATTGTTCGCCACGTCAGTTTGATACGATAATAAAGTGGGTGTAAAAAACTTTCACAGTATTGGAACCGGAACGGCGGCGGCGCGAGGAAGTGATATAACGGTAAGGACTCCATAAAATATTGAGAGTGCGTCAAGTAATTAATGTCATCCCTTGACGATCGGCTGTATTTCACGTTTGGGCTCTACAAATGTCAGACTGCTCAGTTCGGCGAATTTCGGACTTTGATTTGCATTTTCATCTATACAAGATAATAGCTGTCCAAGAATTGCAGCAAAACGACTACGGCAAAAGGATAAGGTTTTCAAAAGCAATGTTGGAAATCTTGACAAATGACACAGTTTTAATAAATAAGCGACGAAGCCCACTTCAATTTAAGTGGTTAATAAACAAAACTTCCGTTATTGGGAATTTGAAAAACGACTTTGAAAAGAGCTCCATGAACGACAGTCCTACGTGAGGCAATAACCCTATACATTCCACGCCAAATTCTTCAGATGAGTATGCAGAACTTCTCACAACGCTTGCAAGAGTGTTTTGATGAAAATGGACAGCAATTTTCTTGATTTTTTGTACTCAGAACGTTGAAGGGCGATCGCGTTCACATTGATGAAACTACATACAGTGCTGTTCGAAAAATGTTGGTCAAACGTTTTATTACCCTTTTCGAGATCAGTTCTTGGAATTTAGGAACGGTACAGATTTGTTTGCACTAGGTAGACCCATGTCATTCAAACACTGTATAAAAGTTGATGTTATTACAATAAGAGCTGCATTTGGCTCGTGGTACCAACCCGTCCAACACCAACCGAAGTGATTTTATGACAAAAATGGGAAAAATCAGTTCGGAACATAAAGCCAATATTCTGTGTCTGCCACGTCTTAATTTGACAACACCTGAAATTTCTAAGAGACTGAATATTGATTGAAAACAAAACTTAAAAGCTAACAAAATTTTAGACAACCACTGCAAATTCTGAAGTCCTAACTTGTTTCCTTATGTATATGAAATTTAAGGTACATTGGAAGGCGTACTACACGCCTGTCGATTTGTCTTGCTTAAAAGGTTTTTAGGTTTTCGTGTTTTGTTAAAAAAGATGTCAGTTGAATTATTCTAAAAGATTTTAAAATTACCAACAATATTTTGCATTTGATGAAATAGTTTGATTTCAAAATCTTTTTTTTGTAAGCGATATTTTTAGTCGAAAAACAATTTTAGTAGCATTTCTTAAAAGTTTTTATTTCTTATATAAACAAATACAAATTGGATGAATGAAATTAATTTAAACTCAATTTCTTCTATTGTTAACGAGATATCGAGAACCGAACATCAATTTTTACCAATTCTGAGTACTATTTTATGTAGATTTTAATTTTTTATGAAAAAACGGACTGTTGGATTTTTATACAAAATTTACTGAATGTCGAAAACAATATTTTCAGTGAGATAAAAATGTTACCACCTTTTTTTCATTTTTTATTTATTGTAAAAAAAACTGTCAACCCGATTTTTCTCAAAATTTTACCGAATGTTGAAAACAATATTTCTTATAAGACAAAATTTGTTTGAAGCTATAATCTGTAATTTTTGAAAAGATATTTGGGAAAAAATTTCTTTTTACGAATTCTTAGTCATTTTTTTAGGTTTTTATTTTTGACTAAAAAACTGTCGATTCAATTTTTTTCAAAATGTCAATGAATGGTGAAAACAATATTTTTTATAAGATAAAATTAGTTTGAAGCCATAATCTCAAATTTTTGGTAAGATATTTGAGTCGAAAATCAATTTTTACCAACTTTTATTAGGTTTTTTTTTTCAAAAAACTGTCAATTTGATTTTTCTCGAAATTTTACCAGATGTCAAAAACGTTATTCTTTATTGCACAAAATTATTTTGGAGATAAATTAATTTTTTGTTCGTAAAATATTCGAGGTGACAAATATTTTTTTTGATTTATAAAAAAACCTTTGTTGTTTTTTTTTGATATCACGTCATAATATGTAATATACAATTTAATTCAACTCACTAGAGTTATTTGTTCATGAGATATTTTGGTAAACCCAAATTTTCACCTTTTTTTAAATTGCTATTGTAAAAAAAACAGCCACTCAATTTTCTTGAGAGCCCTTTCTGCATCTTTCTGCATTATTATCTGTATAACAAAATTTATTTGAAGTCGAGCTATGGTGGACGAAAAAATCGTCGCGAACGTACGGACGTACATACGTACACACGCACGCACAGACATCTCTCTAAAAATCTTTTATTTCGACTATAGGGACCTTGAAACGTCGAGAAATGTCAACATTTTCAATTCGACAAATCGGACCGAGTACAATAACTTCCTATATGGGAGGTTAAAATGTCGTGTATCACAATTTACTTAAGTAAAGAGCAACCTATGTACTGAAATACAGACTCAAAAATGAGTGATTAATGTAGATACTTGATTTTTTTTGTATTTTCTAATAAAAAGAAAAATTAAAAAAAATCAAATTATTTATTGCCTTTAAAGTGGAACAGAGATCACCCGGTCAGCTAGTCTACACTAATATTATAAAGAGGAAAGATTTGTATTTTTGTATGGGGCCGTTCATAAAATACGTTCGCACACAAGGCGGGGGGAGGGCTCTTGCTGAGTGTGACAAGGTGTGACAAGGGGGGACGGGGGGTCTATGGTAACGTGACGTTCGCCATTCATTAAAACATTTTCAATTAGTATTTCTTTTGACTATTTTTCTATTTTGCTGCTGCAGCTGGCCCGCTGCAGTTGCCCGTTGATATTTATTTTCCTTCGATGACGTCGTTCTCGGTCGCAAGTACCGCTTATCACGACACTATGAAAAAGGGTGTGGCCTGCGCACGTGTATGTTGATGGTCTGATTTCGATTCGATCGTCAACGTGTCATCGATGATGAGGAGACGCAACGTTAATGTGGCTGTTGTTGCGCTCGTGCCCAAAAATCTGCTGGACGAAGAATAATTTCTTGTCAGCGCCGCCGTTGCTCTGCAATGAGCTTTTCGAAGGGATAAAACAAACCATAGAGAAAAAACAGCACATATGGTTGATGTGCATTGTGCAATAGAATTTTCACTTGGTGATGATGTTTTTGGATGTCCCGACTCCCGTTGGATGTTTTTTCTCAAAATTTGTGTAGTATCATTTGAAATTTATCATATTCAGGGGGGGGGCTTCGTTTTTGTGACGAAATATTTCTAGGGGGGTCACAGAAAGCGTGACACAGCGTGACAATGGGGGGGGAGGGGGTCAGAAAAAGCTGGTTTTAGCGTGACGTATTTTATGAACGGCCCCTATGTAACGAATAAACTCAAAAAGTACTGGACCGATTTTTTAATAATTCTTTTTTCATTAGAAAGCTACATTATCACTGAGTAACTAACATAGGCTACATTTAGTATTAGATTACTCTAGAAATCTTTAGAAATTCTTATTAAAACCAACCGAAGGTGTAAAAAAATCATCGCATACGCTGCGAAGAATATTAATGATAGGACAAAAAAATGTTCGACAATATTATAGAAAATATCAATATCTACAAAAAACTTCGCGTGGCCATATGTCTAACTTTTGTAGTTACGTCACTATAACTACTTTTTTACATTTAACAAATTGATAGAAATGCCGATCAAAATCAGACCGTGTTATATATACCATTTATAAATTTTTATCCAAATAAATAATTTAATATTCAAGACTGTCTCAATACCTGAGAGAGGGGCAGTGCGGGAGAAGGGGGTGCACCATTATGAACCAGGCAGCCGCGCGGCTCATTCGAGCGGTCGGCTCCTTACGCAGTGGACGCAAGCGACATTGAATATTTAGAGTTTTTTTAACACATTTTTATGCTTCACTTAAAAAGTTCTTTTCAGAGCTAAGTAGTTTTAGTATTAGGAATCACACTTTTTCATAATATTTGTCAAAAGTCTTTTCAGAACTATCTCTTTGAACTTGAATAATTTCTTTTTTATTATTATTATTATTAGTTTATTCTTATTTATTAGTTTATTCTTAACAAGACTATTGATCGAAGAATTAAGAGATAATGTGATTGTAGCAACTACCATTAGTGGTCCCGCGGCCGGTCAGCTCGCACATGTTCCGCGGATCCCGATGATACCAACTGATTTGCCCATATCTTTTAAAAGGTTCCAGTTTTTTTCTCAAAAACCACACCTCAACAAAGGAACTTGGAGTTCTACCAATCTACCGTCAACCAAATTGACCATGTTGCGATCGACGCTAGACACGCTTCCAGCATCATGGATGTTCGAACTTTCTGAGGAGCTAACATCGATTCGGACTACCTCGTTGTAGCCAATGTAGCATTTCAGGTTTCCAGAACAAAGACAATACAGGGTTGCTTGGATAAGTTACAACGTTGAACGGTTTCAATCGCAAGTGAACGCCAAACCCTTCCCCGACCGAATCACAAGTAACCTCTTTCGAAGTTCTCTCAAAGACTACTTCTGCTGTCAAGCAGGATAATATATTCCATATAGACAACGAATGCCAACCATCACGTCTTCCCGACTTAGACGAAGATTGCAATATCTAAGCTAAAGTCTAACAAAGTCGCTTGAATGCCAAGCTTTTCAAAGCAGCCAAAGACAATTTGGTCAGGAGCATTCACCAACTTATATGTAAGATTTGGTCGAAAGAAAGCATGCCCGATGAAGGTAACCTGAACATTATTTGCCCGGTTTTGAAAATAGAAGACACTCTAAACTGCATTAACTATAGAGGAATAATTCTACCTAACATCGCTTACACAATCTTCTCTGCTGTAATATGTGACTGTCTAAGGCTCAACAACCTGATAGGTCCTTATCAGTGTGATTTTAGACCAGAAAAGTCCACAGTCGATCAAATTTTCACTTAACGGCAGATCTTGGAAAACCCCCAAGAACATCAAATCGACACCCACCATCTCTTTGTGGATTTCAAGACCTCATATACAGAGACGCACTGTATAGAGCCATGTCTAGTTTTGCAATCCCTGCCAAACTCGTCCGTTTGTGCAGGATGACCATGGAGAATTCACGCTGCGAAGATTGGAAATAACTTAACCAAACCTTTCGATGTCAAAAAAGGCTTTAGACAAGGTGATGCGCTGTCATTTGTTTTCTTTGACATCGTCTTTGAAAGAATAGTGCAGAGCTCCCACGTCAACACTAGAGGTACTATTTTTCATAAGGCTGACCAATTACTGGCATCTCCTGATGGCATTGACATAATCGGAAGAACTCAGCGTGATGTCAATGGGGCTTTTGTGAGTATTGAGGCAGAGGCGGCAAAAATGGGTTTAACGGTTAATGAGGGCAAAACAAAGTACATGCTGTCATCAAGAAAGGACCTACAACACCGACGTCTTGGTCAAAACGTCACCATCGACAGACGTAACTTTGAGGTAGTCAAGGACTTCGTCTACCTAGGCTCCGCTGTAAACGCAGACAACAACACCAGCGCTGAGATCAAACGAAGAATAACTCTTGCTAACCGCTGTTTCTTTGTGTTAAGAAAGCAATTGAGTGGTAAAATCCTCTCTCGAAAGACCAAAGTGTCGCTATATAAGACCCTAATCATCCCCGTCCTGCTATACGGTGCAGAAGCATGGACCATGACAAAAGCGGATGAAAGCACCTTGGGTCGTTTCGAGAGAAAGATTCTTCGGGTGATCTACGGTCCCGTATGCATCGAAGGGGAGTGGAGGAGAAGATGGAACGACGAACTGTACGGGCTGTACAGCGACGTAGACTTAGCCAGAAGGGTAAAAGTCCAACGACTAAGATGGCTGGGTCACGTAGAGCGCATGGAAACCAATGCTCCGGCCCGGAAAGTCTTCGAATCCACACCTACAGGACAGCGCAGTAGAGGAAGACCGCGAATCAGGTGGCGCGCACAAGTGGAAGGTGACCTCACCCAACTCGGAGCGCGAAACTGGAGACATCTAGCTAGGGACCGAGCTAGATGGAGAAGTTTGTTGGGTGAGGCCCTAGTTCACACAGGACTGTAGCGCCACCTTAAGTAAGTAAGTATAAGTCGATGAGGGTTGAATTTAAAGAGTGTTTTTGCACTCAGTGGGCACAGTTTTAGAAAGTAATTGCAGCACCACATTAATTTCTTGAATTTTTTTCATTAATAAGAAGAAATGATTTAGATTTCAGTCTCTGTTTCCATCATAGAGAAGGGAAATTTATTTAGGTCTCAGTTTTTTGAACATGTCTATTTTTCGAACTGTCATTTCCGATTCGATGTGAAATTTTATTCGAGTGAAACTCCCAATAGCTTTTGAAAGTCCGTGGGAACGAAAATTTTCCCTGTGAATGGTTTTCCGTGTGAAACTCACAATAAGGCTGAGTAAAAATGTTTGCATACGTTCTTCTAAGTGTTCTTAACATTGTGTAAAAAGTCAACCGCTTTTTCGTGATTATTTCTGTTTCTATAGTTCCAATAGTATTAATGTTAACACCTTTAAGAAAATTTTCAAGCTTACAACTTCCTGTAATGTTTGTCTCAATCATTTTCATAAGGTCAACCTTTTTGAAGATAGAGGGCACAAAGTGAGCAAGGCTCTTCAATTTTTCGTTACGGAATTGACACTGAAAAATTTAAAAATAGTAGAAAAAAATATGGATTTTTGGAGCCAATTACAAAAATTACGTCACAAGTTTAGTTCCTCTGAATTACTTAAATTGGTGTTTTGTAATTGGAATAATAGATGTAGCCCACGCTGTTGTTGCAAAAAACTCATTTTGGAGTACCCCACCCAGTTCTAAATTCTGAATCATTTCCTAACCGTTCTTGTTTTTGAAAATAGACACGGCTAATACGCTGCTTGAATGCCGTACTGTTTGGTTTAAGATTATTGAGTACTTAAAAGCTTAGGCATTTCAAAGACAAAATATTATTTTTTTTTTATAAACATTTAAATTTAAGAAAATAGTATTGAGAGTTAAACTCTTTTTGGTTTCCTAAAACCATTTCCGAAAAGAATTCGGAAAATAACATTATACTATGAAAAGACAAGAGCTAGTACAAAAGATCGAAATCCCAAACTGTTTCGAGCTTTGAGATTTCAGAGTTTACAAATAAATGTTTAAAACAAAACTATAGTAATTTTCCATTACGGATATCTTGCTTATATTTTGGAAAACAGTTAATAATATTTATTAAAATAGAAAATTAAAATATGGTAGGAATGTATGGACTCCAAGCTTTCACTTGTGTGAAAACGATAAATACCCATTTAAGATGAACCTTGATTACTTCCATTACACGCTGTATGGGTAAACCAATAAATGAACAAGTCTGCTGCCAAAGGTTAAACACACCATTTCATGGTTCGAATACGTGTATATGTACTGCCAAGCTATATGTCTAACTGGCACCCATCTTCAAAGCCTACCCAATGTTTCTTAATTTGAAGGTTAAAAGATAACCTTATACATATCTATAAATCTTGTTTATTAATATTTTTTCTTAGCAGTTAAATTAAATGAAAAATAAAACATTTGGGAATAATTGAATAATATTGAAAGTAGACAGGTACAGTACATATGTGCTTCTGTCTTCGAGGATCAATTATATAGCCTGCGGAGGTTAACACAGCAGAAAGAGATTTTAATTTAGCAGATGTCTGCGGTTTTCCTAAAGACATGAGTTTACTTATTCGAATGATAAATAATCAAATCGGTTCACTTAAATGTGAACAAACCAAACATGCGAGGATATGAAGAATATAGACATTTGGGAAATTAAAATGAACATTTAAGAAAATAATAATTCCGAAGCTAAAGCTGAATTTTTTTTTTAAACATTTACAAAAAGTAAGATTAAATGTTTTTGATGAAGGTATACGCATTTTTTGAGAACAATTTTGTTTGTTAAATTGAAAATAGGGCACAAGTTGTGACACTAAGTTATATTAAAAAGAGGCTTCATTCCATGACCCTTTCGTCAAGAAGACAGGAGTACGTCTACATATCTATATAGTCTGTTCTGAAATGATTAAAATTATTGATTATTTTCAATTCTTTTATGTTTGAATTTTTCCATTTTTGTTACAACTATCGGGTTTTTCAATAAGAGCGCTACAAAAGTTTTTTTTAAATAAAACAAAAACGGTTTTGGATATCAATGAAATTCTTTATTCTTGTGAAAGTATGTACGTTCGATGCCATTATATATGGCATTCGATTTCTTTTGCACGACCACCACGGGCACGCTCGCAGAAGTCCAGGCGATGAACCCAATTTTCGACGGTTTTCAAGCATAAATCGGCCGATACTGCTGCAATTTCACGTTCGATATTCGTACGAAATTCATCAATCGTCGCTGGCTTGTTGGCATAGGCCATAGACTTGACGTAGCCCACAGGAAATAGTCTAACGGCATCAAATTGCACGACCGAGGCGGCCAAGCGACTGGACCATTTCGTGAGATAACACCTTCTCCAAACTTCGTTTCCAATAAATTGATTGTAACATTCGCTGTGTGGCTTGTGTCGCCATCCTGTTGGTTCAACATGTCCTCCAAGTCCATATCATCCATTTGGGGCCAAAAATATTCGGTTATAATTGAACGGTAGCGATCCCCATTAACAGTAACGTGCCGGTCTTGATCATCACTGAAGAAGTACGGCCCAATCACGCCGCCGGCCCATAAACCACACCAAACCGTAATTTATCCGGAATGCAATGATGACTCATGGAGTGGATTGCTGCCTGACGAGTACCACATATTTTGTTTATTGACGAAGCCATTCAGCCAGAAATGAGCCCGAATCATTTTCAAGTTGTTGCTCAGCCCAATTCACGAACATACGACGCTTCTGTTGATCAAGCAGCTTCAGTTCTTTCGCCCATTTAATCTTGTAAGGATGTAGGCCAAGATCTTTTCGCAAAATTCGCCACAACGACGTCACAGAGATGCCCAACGCTTGAGAACGACGTATGAGAGACACATTTAGGCTTTCTGCAACTGAAGGCTCAGCGGTAGCAATATTCTCGACACTACGGGCACTTCTTTGTCTCACTGGCACGGGAACATTTTGTACTGTGCCTGTGGATTCAAATTTGTCCACTAGACGCTCAATTGTTGATCTGCTATTACGATAACGACGACCATAAATTAATCGTAACGCTCTAAACGTTGATGCCACTGACTCCGAATTTTGGTAGTAAATTTTAATAATATCGACTCGTTGTTGGCTCGTATATCTAGCGTATCGTATAAACAAGCTACCTTTGGTCAATTTCCAACATAACATTCAATTGAAGAAGGATCGTGCGGTGTTAAAACGTCTATTAAATGTAACATGCTTTCTTTGAAAGCAGGAGTTTAGTGGCCACAATGAATCAAGTTCATTTTTAAGCCGAGGCAATTTTATTGAACTACTCAATTTTATAACAACACCTTGAAACCAAAATGATTTAATCAAAACTGTTACTGACTGATTTAGGCTATCACATTTCTGATAGAATCAGACAGCCAGAGCTTGTTGCTTTGTCTGACATTCATTTAAAGTCTCAATTATCTATTGTTAAAAAACATGGAACATTTGATGCATTTATCGATGTAAGCTCAAAGCGGACTGCAGAAAATTTGAATACAATTAATTTTTATTCTTGAAAACTTATCTTCAACTTCTAGAAGAAAGTAGCTAACCCTAAGATTATGAGCAGGAATCGCCTGTTGTGGCTGTGGTTGTTGTAAAACCTTCTATGAATTTGACCTAGTAAATTTTTTTTATTGTTTTATATGTATTTCAAATGATTCCATCAGTCGTAATAATTAATTCATAATTTCTCTGAATAAAACATTTAAGTTTTTCTTTGTAAAACCATGGCATGATATCCTGTTTTTTTTTTTTTGGTAGTTGTAGGAGTGCGGTGTGGGGAGGCTAATTTCAGGTTTGACGGGAATGTAAATTCCACGGCAGCGAACTTTCCTGGTTCCGCTTTAGGGGAATCCGAAAACCAGGCCGATTGGATTCCTGGTGGGCTAAGGCCAGGCCGTGACGTCATCAACGGCCACCGAGAAAAGTGGATGATTGGTGGAAGTACACATAGTTTCGAATCATCGAAGTATAGGGGCATAATTCATGTTTTTTTGTAAAGAGTTGACTTCCGGTTACGGTAGCAAGACCCCCCCCCCAACATCCCACGAGCCAATCCGTGCACCGCAAGCATGCCGCAGCTGCCGTAACGGACATTCCTTCCCAACCCCAATACCATGACCTAGTTCCCATCCTACATTTACCTCCCTCGTCCGAAGCTATATCCTACCCATTCCTCTACCCATATCTCGTCACAAAAATGGTACCCAAGGTTTATATAGGGTCCGCCTCTAATTTTTTTTTTAACTAGTGCTTATTTTGTGAATGGTAACACTTAGCACACATGTCTGATTTGACAGATAATTAGTTTTATCCTTCTGCTGAACGAATATGGTTGTGTATACGCTTGAACAATGCTGGGAACAACGCTTAGAGAAGATGCCGATTTTGCCAAAAAAATCATCTTTTCAGATGAAGCTCATTTTGATCTTTGCGGGTATGTAAAAAGCAAAATTGTCGCATTTGGGGCACAGAAAACCCGCACGCATACATTGGAAAGCTGATACACCCAAAACGAGTCACTGTTTGGTGCGAATTTTGGTCCAGAGGCATAATTGGGCCATTTTCTTCGAATATGAGCAGGGAGTGGCTGTTACAGTCAATGGTGATCGTTATTGGGCCTATTGAACGAATTTTTGTTCACAAAAATTGAAGAGGAGGATATTGGCAACATTTGGTTTCAACAGGACGGCGGCGGCGGCCGGCGGCGCTACGTGCCACACAGCCGAAACTACACTCGATGTTTTTATAGCATTTTCAAAAAAAATAAGTTATTTGGCAGACCCTATACAAATGGCTCCCAATACCTTTTCCTCTACCAATACCTCGTTACACGCCACTGCTGAAAATATTATCGCTGCTGTAAGTGAAAGTGTTGCTGAAACCCCGAATGTGTCGATTCCTCATCGTTTTCAGGAATTAGGACTGTCTAACGGCACATTATGGTGTATTTTGCAATTGGATTTACACCTTAATCCATATAAAGTCCAGCTCACACAACAACTGAAGCCATCTGAACATTCACAACGTCGGTCGTAGATACGTCGAATGGGTGCTTGAACAACAGGCGGCGCGCGGTGGACTGCGATTTTTCGAATAAAATTTTTAGCGGGTAGGTTCATAAACAAAATTTCGTATTTGGGGTTCTGAGAATCCTCAAGTAATTGAAGGCCATTACATCCACAAAAAGTCGCTGTTTGGTGTGCTCTTTGGTCCGGATGTATGATTGGACCTTACTTCTCCGAAAAGGACGATGAAACGACTGTCACCGTAAATTCGGAGTGTTATGGTCATATGGTAACCGACTTTATTTTGCCTGCTATTGAAGAATACGACTTGGAGAATATGTGGTTTCAACAAGACTAGACGGTGATACAAGCCACACAACTCGAGCGAATATGACATTATAGCAAAGACATTTCCTGGCTGCATAATTTTTCGTCGTGGCGATATCAACGTGCCACCAAGATCATGCGATTTGACACCGCTGGACTTTTCTTTGTTTGACTACGCGAAAAACCGTGTTTATGCAGAACACTTAAAAAAAAGAATCAATGCTTGCAACAATTTGCGTGGTGGCCAAATACAAATCACATACAAATATTTTGTATGTGTTTTATTTACGTTTAGGTACTTTTGAAACCGCAAAATCGATAATCGTTATCAACTAACACAAAAATATGGAAATAAAGTTTTTTTTTTGTTTTCTTCGTTTGAGGTCCTTGTCTGTTAACTGCAAAGACTTTGTAGATTTTTGGATGAACACTGAGAATTTGGACACTAGAAATCATACAAGAACGCTTAAAGGATTCCTTGAAAGGTCGCCTTTTCTTAGTTTCTAAGCATTTTCACAAGAAAACGTTTTTAAACAAAAATTCAAGAAACAAACAAATTTTCATTATTCAATGAATCAACTTTAAATTTAAATTCCAAAACTCTGTATACAAAGCAAACAATCGCACAAATCAAAAATGTCACAATAAAAATACACCAGCAAAATTAAACCATCACCATTGAAAGCACATGTTTATTTACATGAATAACGTTACATATCTGAATATTTTATAAGGAAGGTATCAAGCAATGTACCTATTCATAAATTGTATGTATGTATGTATGTATGTATGAAATACGTTTGTATAAGTAAAATGTACATCTCAAAAGTCAAATTAAAATTAAAATTCGTCAATTACTCAACATTCTATACAGCTCTGTATATTCACGTCAGCACTCATCAAAATGCTTTCACTTCTTCCCTTTTTAACATATAGAGATCCTTCATTTTCATATGTATGTCCTTAAGTCAATTTGGATTTCGAATTTTAAACGAAATCAAAGCATGAATTCAAGGATAGACAACAATACAAGTAGGTACGAGTACATATACAGCAACAGGATGGAAGTTAAAGAAATTGAAAGGATCTTCTTAGTCCTTTAGAAAATCAATCGATGAAAGATTGAATTTTAGCTGTATCCGTTATTCGCGAAAGGCGGACGGTAGCGTTTCTCTTTTTTTATCAAGGAATAACATCAAGGAATAAAAAAAAAAAAACACAAAACCAACAACAACTACTACTGCTACTGCAAATTCATGTCAGGACTTCCTATGACAACTTTGTATGCCTTTTATTTCCTCAAACATCGTCCTGCGGAACTGTAAGAACTGAATAATGAAAAGAGTCCCTAATTTCCGTTTTGCCAATGAATAAAATCATTTCTTGTTCTTTGTTTTCCATCTCTTGTGTTGATTTGTTTTTGTAGAGATACACTCGTTGGCACTTAATACACTGACGAAGACGAGTCCTCTATCTTTTTACACAAGTTTTACTTTTAACACAGTATAAAAGACAAGGCTACACTACACAGGGATTAATATGTAAAAGATGAAATATGTATGAAAGTAAATAAGTTTCTATATCTATGAATGATTAAACAGCCTTAGTAAAATTTTATCGCTTGGGTTGATTTCATTCAAATTCATCATAAAATTAGAAAATATCCCACAAAATTTTAATGGTTTAATTTTCGAGAATGTCACCAAGTTCAAATATTATAATGAAATTCCCTTTAAAATATTTGTACGAAAGTATAGTTCTGCATGTCGTCGACTAGCTTTACTGAAGGGTTTTTCAATAAGGACGGGTAGATGTTGAAATGGAATAAAACAAGTTGTGTGTGAGGTATTAACAAAATAATTTTTTTATTTGAAAGGCGCATGTATGCCATTAAGTCTGGAATATGACATCATTCAAATGCCCGCCTCGGCTTCTTACGGTTTCACGGATCCGAGTGATCCAATTTTCAATCACTCTTCCGCGTAGATCCGGCTGAATTTGAGTGATGGCCTGTGTTATGTTCACCTTTAGGGCATCGGTCGATTGTGGTTTATTTGCATAGATATGCGACTTCAAGAAACCCCACAGCAAAAAGTCAAGCCTCCAAACGATTCGAAGCCCAGTCAGCGAACAAACGGCAAACGGCATTGTCTATGGTCATGAACTTTGAGCTCCCGGGTCAGTGGGACCTTGTACGGGTGTAGGCCCAAGTCCCGACGCAAAATTCCCCAAGTTGAAGTCTGCGAAAGGCAAGATTGCCTAGGGTTCTGCTGTACTCTTTCACGGACCGCTGCGATGTTCTCGGGGTGGTCTTGTGTTTCTTGAACGTAGGGGTGTTGGCTGATTGTTTACTGAACCGGTCGTCTTAAGTGCCTTGCACATGAGCAACGAACTGCGAACTGCGAATGGACGAACAAACGTGATTTTACACATTTCAAAAAGTCAATTCCACACAAAAACACATTTAAATTATAAGAAACCAATTGACACTAATATTAGAATAATAAAATTTGCATTTTGCTCTCTAAAACAAGAGAATTTTGTAAAAACAATTTGGTAGTAACGAATCGCAGTGTGGTTGCTGCGAACTGTCAAACTCTATTCGCGTTCCACATACCATCCACACTGCAACGAATAAATTGTTCGCGCTCAACTTAACCTTAAAATTATACCACTCTTGTTTTGGTTTTGTGTGAAAGATGATGGCTGAGGAAAATATGGAGAAAAGGGTTGACAATTCGTCGCTACCTGTGAATAGTAATAAAAGCTCATGTGAAAGAAAAGTCAAAATATGCGAACATCCACAGTTCGCAGTTCGCAGTTCGTTGCTCATGTGCAAGATGCTTTAAACAGATGTCACCAAAACAAAATGGCCGCCAAGGGGTGCCAAAATCTACCCGTGCCAATTGAAAAACCCTTTACTTTAGGATTTAATTTGAGAAGTTTCTGCTGTACATCGCGGAATCTTTTATTTAGGATTGTGAACTTGATTTAAGAACCACTTTTTAATGTTTGTTGTCAGCACCAATATCTCAGCAAAAACAATGTCACACAAATTTTCAAAAATTTGACTTAGATATAAATTTTAACATTTTTGGGAAACATTTTGTTTTTGTTGTTATCTTCTTCTTAACATGTATAACTGACGTGTCACGATGTTTGTCCGCGATGGACTTCTAAACTACTTACAAATTTGTACACCGTGTGCAGTCGCAATATTATTTTCTTGCAAATTATTTGCTTATTTTTTGACAGTCACAATTATCTGTTAACTGCAACCGATTCTAACAGATGGCAACATCTGTTGACTGGATTGAGTGAGTATTCAATAGACGACGCTATGTCAAACTTCCAAACGTTTCATATAAGTTACAATTCAATAGCATAACCACCACATTGTTGCTAAGACTAAAGTATAGGTTAAATTTATTTTGTAGTAAACGAAATACAGTGAATTTTACTTTGTTAATATTTGGTGTTAGCATAGCCGGCCACGTGTTACTGAGATTGAAGTATAAATTAAATTCATATTAAAGTGAATATAATACAACCAAATACGCCATGCATTAAACTGCAAAACAATTTCTGCACTGCTCTTCAGGAAAAAAATGAATTGATTCAGAGTATTTTTCCTGATAAATACAGAGCAATTACTTGAATCAAAGCTGGCTCAGTCATCGGACTATTTTGGCAGCCAAAAATGTTGATGTTGAAGAAACTAACTTCCAGATACAACATTTGTTACCAGGCCATCTAATGTCTTTTAAATCAATCGATGCTGTTGTTAATGAAAATGATAGTGTACATTTTCCAATTGAATTTTTAAATTTATTTGATAGACCTGGAATGCCACCACATAATCTTCGATTAAAGATTCGTTCACCTATTATTCGATTGCGTAAATTGAACTGACCTCAATTATGCAACGGTACACATTTGGCCATCAAAAAGATCACCCGAAATATTTTCCAAGCAACTGAAAAGTTTAAAGAAAAATTGGTCGTGCCACGTATTCCAATGATACCGTCAGATTCTACCATACCTGTCAGAAGGTTACAGTTTCCAATTCGTTTAGTTTTGCCATGTCTATAAATAAGTCTCAAGGCCAAACAATGTCCACTTATGGTTTAGATTTGGAAAATTCATGTTTTTCTCATGAGCAGCTATATGTTGCATGTTCACGTGTTGGAAAACCGTCGAACCTATTTGTGTCAGCGAAAGACAGGTTAACCAAAGTCCTTCCACTTTAAATCCAAAACAAGTACATTTTTACCAGCCTTAACGTTTCTGTCTTCGTTCGTAAATAATAATATCATTGTAAAAACGTGAAACGGTAGTAGAAAATCAGTCATTAAGGTCGCCATGTTTCTTACAAATGGTATCTACGTTCTACGTATAAAGATTATGGCGGTGCCCATGTATGATACTTCTACCGTTCCCCTTAAATAGTTTACAACAATGTAATATGACAAAAAACGTCAGCCATAACAACGCTTGGCCGGGTCAGCTAGTTGTCGATTTGTCTTTCTTAAAAGTTTGTAGGTTTTCGCCTTTTGTTAAAAAAGTTGTCAGTTGAAATATTCTTGATACTGTTTAAAAGGATTAAGATGTCCTAAATTCGAATCTAACCTTTAAATTTTTCTATCACATCAGGTTTTTAAAATATGCCCCTTTAAAAATGCTAAAAACAAACAAAAACTGGTTTTTTTAAGCCTAAGTTCAAACTCAAAATATCTCTTAACAATAATTGTATGATGATTTTGAAAAGTACAAACCTTTCTCTTTTGGATACAATTCAAAGGATTTTAGTATCTTACTTAGTTTCTGGAAATTCGCATTAGTTATGAGTCTTTATTTGAATCTATATGAAGTCTCGAAATTTAGGATTGGTTTTCATTCTAACATTTTGAAGTGGTTAACATCGTACCTTTTGGGACGCATTCAAGTTGTAAGTGTTAATAATTTTCTCTCGAGTCCCGTTTATGTGTCTTCAGGTGTTCCTCAAGGAAGCCACCTGGGACCATTACTTTTTCTAATTTATATTAACGACATACCTGATACATTCTTAAATTCATATTGTCTTTTGTTTGCTGACGATCTGAAATTTTACAGTTGCATTAGAAAAAATGATGATTGCCTTCTTCTTCAAAATGACCTTAACAGGCTTACGGATTGGTGTAAGATTAATCAATTATCTTTGAATGTTTCCAAATGTCAATGTTTTTCATTCTACCGTACTAACTCACCTTTTTTCTTTAATTACACGATTGGCAGTAGTGCTCTTGATAGAGTTACTGGTAAAAAAGATCTTGGGGTTGTTTTTGACATTAAGTTCAATTTTATCAAGCATGTTGAATATATTACTACGAAAGCCAATTCCATGCTTGGTTTTATTAAACGGAAATCATCTTGCTTCTCTGATCCATACACTTTAAAATCTCTTTACTGTTCTTATGTTAGATCAATCTTGGAATATTGTTGTGTGGTTTGGAACCCATACTATAATACTCATTCATTGAGATTAGAAAATGTCCAAAAAAAATTTACTAGGTTTGTCATATGGAAACTTGGATGGAACATTGAAATGCCTCCATATACAACAAGGCGTCTACTTATCGGGTTTGAATTACTTGAGAATAGACGTAAGATCTTCTCAGTTTTGTTTATTAGCGATATACTATCACATCATATCAACTGTCCCTATCTCTTATCTCTAATTGATATAAATATACCATCTCGTCCTTTAAGACAGTATAGCCTACTCCGTGTTAGATACCATAGGGTGAATTATGCATGTAATGAGCCGATAACTCGATGTGTCAAGGAATTAAATTCTATATCGAACTCTTTTGATTTTCATGTTAGTAGAGTCACTTTGAAAATGAATCTTGTGTTTTATTTCTTAAATAAGTAATGTTAATAATTATGTATATTTTGTTTTATTATTTTACTTATTCTGTTAATATTACTTGTAAATGTATTATCAAAAACTGTTTTTGTGAAACTTATTTAAAAGTAGTCTGTAAGAGAATTTTGTAATCTCTGTTTGACGAAATAAACTAAACTAAACTAAACTAAACTAAAACTTGAATTTGATACTTTAATAGTTTTGTAAATTACGTTTTCGACTACATTTTTAGTGCTGATTTCGAATCCAAACTCATATTTTAACTATTTGCTCAAGTTTTAAAAATACCCGTTTTCAACATAATTTTTACATTTTTTAATATATTTCAAAAACTTGTTATAATAGAATTATTTAGACAACAGATTCGTTACAAGAACCAAACTTACTTTCAAACCGTTTTGCCTTTTTCTGTTGAAAACTTTTTTAGCAAAAGTGGTTAAGCGTTTCTTTTAGTTTTTTGTTAGACATGTGATATCTAACAAATTTTTAAGTTTTTTTCGAATATTATATGAAATAATATAAATATTTCAATTTAATATTGAATAAAGGGATTTTAGATTTGGAAAACATTCACGGATGTGATTGAAAAAAAGCTACTTAATAAATTTAGACAGCCTCAAAAAGCCGAATATACGTGTTTTTTCGCATTTTAAAAAGTAATATCTGAAAAACCTGATGTGATACATTAATTTCAAAGTCGGATTTAAATTAAGGCCTCCAAAACCCTTTGGAAAAGTGCAATTTCAATGCCAGTATAAAAACCTTGTCGACCAGTGTAATTTTTGAAATTACCAACAATATTATGCATATAATAAAATAGTTTGATTTCAAAATCTATTTTTGTTAACAAGATTTTTAGTTGAAAACCAATTTTAGTAGCATTTTTTAAAAAATTGTATTTCTTATACATATCAACAAATACAAATTGGATAATTGAAATTAATTTGAAGTCAATATCTTCTATTGTTCACGAGAACCGAAAATCAATTTTTACCAGTTTTGTGTACTATTATTTGTAGATTTTATTTTTTTATGAAAAAAACCGACTGTTGGATTCTTACGAAAAATTTACTGAATGTCGAAAACAATAATTTCTGTGAGATAAAATAAGTTAGAAGCCAATATTTTTAATTTTTGAAAAGATATTTGAGTCGAAAGTCAATGTTTACCAATTTTTAGTAATGCTTTTTTTAAGTTTTTAATTTTTGTAAGAAAACTGTCAATTCGATTTTTCTCAAAATTTAACTGAATTTCGACAACAATATTTTTTTAAAAGATAAAATTAGTTTGAAGCCAATATCTCAAAGTTTTGAAAAGATATTTAAGTCGAAAATCAATTTTTACAAACTTTGAGTGATGTTTTTTTTTAGGTTTTTAATTTTTATAAAAAAAAAAACTGTCAATTCGATTTTTCTCAAAATTTGACCAGATGTCAAAAACGTTATCTTTTGTTGCCCAAAACTGTTTTGGAAAAAAATCCAACTGACGTTTTTTTTATAAATTAAAAAAAAACTATAAAAATATTTGTCACCTCGAAAATTTTATGAAAAAAAAATGATTTTATCTCCAAATAATTTTTTGCAACTCACAAAAACGTTTTTGATATCTAGTAAAATTTTGAGAGAAATCGAATTGACAGTTTTATTACAAAAAAAAAATTACTAAAAGTTGGTAAAAATTGTTTTTCGACTCAAATATCTTTTCAAAAATTTGAGATTATAGCTTCAAACTAATTTTGTCTTACAAGAAACATGTTTTCGACATTCAGAAATTTTTTTATAAAAATTCAACAGTCCGTTTTTCAAAAAAAAAAAAAATCTACGAAAAATAGTACGCAAATTTGGTAAAAATTAATGTTCGACACTCGATATCTCGTGAACAATAGAAGATATTGACTTCAAAATAATTTTATTCATCCAATTTGTATTTGTTTACATAAGAAATAAAAACTTTTAAGAAATGCTCCTAAAAATAGTAAAAATTGGTTTTTGACTAATAATCTCGTTAACTAAAATAGATTTTGAAATCGAACTACTATTTTATCACATGCAAAACATTGTTGTTAATTTAAACATTTTTTTTTAAATAATTCAACTGACTCCTTTTTTAACAAAACACGAACACCTACAAACCTTTGAAGCAAACAAACCGACAGACGGGATAGGAAGTTATCAGTGTTCTTAATTACCATAATTTCTAAACAAGGGCTGAGTTATCCTTCTGCCAAGTAATATATTGGTATAATATATAGATATTGAAGAAATACTATATATTTTAAGAAATACTACAAAAATACTAAAATTTGGGTTTCGACTAAGAAATCTCGTTAGCATAATATTGTTGTACATTTTTTAATATTTAAGAACAATTAAACTGACAACTTTTTTAACAAAACACGAAAGCCTACAAACTTTTAAGCAAGACAAATCGGCAGACGGGGTGCGAAGTTATCAGTGTGGGTCGCATCCTATTCTCTTTGATTTTTTCACATTTCTACGAACGTTAACGTCAAGAGCAATCCGGGCATTTAATTTAGTTTTTCCAAACCATCACGATTGCATTTTTTTTTACAAAAAATAGATCAAACAAAAAAACAATTTCGATTCAGAAAAACACTAAAAAAAATAAATAGGTAAGACGATCTTAAGCCCAGAAGTCTATTGAAGTTTTCAGGGTTAAATCTTGAAAAACTCATGGTAGTAAATTCTGCAGCAAGGGGCTGTGATAGCAAAAGCTTAGCTAGATCATAACTTTTTTCAAAAGGAGGAAGTTAAAATAAAAGTAAATCTAAAACTTATACAAAACTATTCCACTTAAGAGGGATTTGCAATTTAAATACCAATGTTTCTTTTGTGTTCTTACTAGAAGAGATATACCATACATATACTTATAGCGAAGCATTTTCATATACCCGAAGAGATAATCTGCTGCTGACTCCCCAATGGCTCATAGAAAATTTTCTAGATGAGTAGAGTATCCCTCATTGCCACGTTTATGTTGTTTTCAACTCACTTTGCATCTATAGAGGCACAGGCAGTGTGTTTTCAAAATTTTTCTTTCTAGTTTTCTTACTATACTATGTATGTGTATAATGTATATAGCACCTGTTTATATCTTATAATGTCAATTCTTACTTGGGACAAAAATATGCAAAAGCATTAAACTCTCTACAGAGACATACGTACATAGGTACTTAAAGTTTATTTTTCTAGTGAATGAAATACAAAACAAAATATTTATTTTTATGAAAACAAACTTTTCCTCAATTTTGCGCGTCATTTTGCTTTTATTCCAGCAACCAACCCAGCGTAGATATTAAAAGTGATAATGCTTAAAAAAGCCAAAAATTATTTTAAGAATAAGTCAAAATTTTGGGAAGACAATTTTCTAAATATAATGTATGTAGGTATGTATTTATAAGCATACATGTGTGTGTAGCAGGTTCATATATAACTATACTCAGCGGGTTATTTTTTAGCGCTTTCCCGGTGAAAACCAATGAGTCTGTAAAATTTTGATTAGAAAAATTTCGTGTTAAATTTTGGGTTTTATCCGCAAGACCTACTGTTTGAACAAAATAAAGTCTTCCTTTGTGACCTTCACAAAAATGGGTCTTTCCTAGGACATGTCAATACATTATTAAAACGTTTTGGGCTGTTAGAATTTTGATTTTACATTGAACTTTTTATTTTTCGAAGTTTTTGTTGCTTTGACCAAATTGCCTATCTACTTCGTAAGATACTTAAATTGATATCTGTTGGTATTGATCCTAAAAATGAAGATGTTAATTGAAACATTCTTCAAGATCATTTTGTAAAAGTAAGGAATCAGATGGAGTTGAGATAATCATTAAAATTTTCTTATCATCCGCAAACATTAGAATATCTGAGTTTTTAATGTAAGACAGACATCGTAAACAGATAAGACGTAGAGTAAGGGGCCAATGTGACTACCTTGTGGAACTCCAGAAGTGGCCTGTATGGGACTGAGTTACGGAAGAGGACTATATAAGTTCTATTCGCAAGGTAGGAGCTTATATAGTTTATAAATAAAGATGGAAAGCCTAGGGCTCTGAGTTTGAAATAAATTATCTTATGAGATATTTTATCAAAAGCTTTGCTGTAATCAGTGTATACAACATCAACTTCATTGCCGTTCTCAAAGTCTGACAAAACTTTGGATATAAATTCAATTAAGTTAGTCGCAGTGGATCTTCCTTTAAGAAAACTATGTTGAGCGGGGGAGAATAAGGTCTTGCAATGGAAATAAACGGAATCATAATTTAAGATTTCAGTTTTGTGATGCATGAACGTTTGCGCTGGACTGTCATGCCAGAGGTCTTGGGTTCGATCTCTGCCTATGCCATCTTAAGTTTTTTTCACGGGTACATGCCTCTTGCGTGGAATTGACAAATTCTCCAAGAGTAATTCTTGTCATGAAAAGTGCTTTCTTAAATTAGCCGTTCGGATTCGGCTTAAAACTGTAGGTCCCCTCCATCCCTGACAACAACACTCGCACATAGGAATGGTTGAGAGTTGTAAGTCACTAGGGCCAAGTTTTCAACATACTGTTGCGTCACCCAATTTATTTATTTATAGTTGTTGTGGTCGGTATCAGATTTGGACCGTAAAAAAATCTTCCAAAGCTTGTTACGTTTATTTCTTAGGCTACGGAGCTCCCTGTTGTACCAAGGGGGAGAAGAAGTGAAAGCTTTTTTACGAGAGAACGGTACTGATTCTTCAATACAGTATGAGAGAATCAAATAAAACCAATTTGTAAGGGATTGAGTGGAGGGAACTTAATTCAAAGTCGGCTGAGTTAAGAAGATTGTTGAGTTTGGATTGCGGTATAGGGCTGCCGCAATCAGACAGACGATCAATCAGCGATTCAGATTCAGAGGAGATGTAAGTTTTAAAGAAGGATGTCTGATCATCTGAGGTGGAGCAATTGAGATGGGGAATATTAAAGTCGCCAAAAACGGTTATCAAATCATTAGGTTCCACTTGTTCAAGCAGATAATCGATGGCATATATAACGTTAGGTTTGTTCTGGATAGAGAGGTTAGAGCAGAGTTTTCTATTAAATTTACTAGTACGTTCTTCTGTACTTCAAGTTTAGCTGTTCTCTATATTCTTTTGGTATGCCATTTCCACTTAAGCTTTTCATCTAATGTTATTACAAGACATATGGCAGTATTGGAGTAAGGTGCTTCTGTACCCCTTATAGAAACTTTAACGTTATTTATATTTTTGTTTGTAAAAATTTTAACTGTAGCATTTGCAATCGATCTATCTGGCACCATTATTATCAATGAAATATCATTTGAATAAAAAAGATAAAAGGTTGGTCCTAGGACACTTCCTTGCGGTCACCGGTTTTTATTTTCCTTAGATTCGTACCGTAATCTTTTGAGTCGGTTCATAACAAAAGATTTAAGTGTTTATTAGTACTGCCTGGGAAGTTCCCTATGCAGTTTGTAATCAAATCCCAAGTGCCAAACCTTGATAAAGGCTTGAGCAAAATCTAAGAACATAGCTGAGCATACTAGTTTTTCTTCAAGCTTCTTTTCCAAAACATCAGTAATTTTATGTACTTGCTCTATTGTGGATTGTTCATTTCTTAATTCAAACTATCAGTTTTTTTAAATAATTTTTTTTTTAATAAAACAAAAACGGTTTTGGATATCAATGAAATTCTTTATTCCTGTGAAAGTAAGCTCGATGCCATTATATATGGTATTCGATTTCTTTTACATGGCCACCACGGGCACGATTGCAGACATTCGCTGTGTGGCTTGTGGCGTGCGTCGCCACCACATGTCCATATCATCCAATTGGGGCCAAAAATATTCTGTTATCATTGAACGGTAGCGATCCCCATTAACAGTAACGTGCCGGTCTTGATTATGACGGAAGAAGTTCGGCCCAATGACGCCGCCGTCCCATAAACCACACCAAACCGTTATTTTTTCGGGATGCAATGATGACTCATGTAGTACGTGTGAATTGCTGCCAGACCAATACCGCATATTTTGTTTATTGACGAAGCCATTCATCCAGAAATGAGCCTCATTGCTGAAGATGATTTTTCGATGAAAATCCGAATCATTTTCAAGTTGTTGCTCAGCCCAATTCACGAACAAACGACGCTTCTGGTGGTCAAGTGGCTTCAATTCTTGCGTAAATTTAATCTTGTTAGGATGTAGGCCAAGATATTTTCGCAAAATTCGCCACAACGACGTCACAGAGATGCCCAACGCTTGAGAACGACGTGTGAGAGACACATTTTTTGGGCTTTCTGCAACTGAAGCCTCAGCGGCAGCAATATTCTCGACACTACGGGCACTTCTTTGTCTCATTGGCAAAGGAACATTTTGTACTGTGCATGTGGATTCAAATTTTTCCACTAGACGCTCAATTGTTGATCCGCAATAGAACGATTATGACGACTATAAATTGGACATAGCGCTCTTAACGTTGAGGCCACTGACTCCGAATTTCGGTAGTAAATTTCGACTCGTTGTTGGCTCGTATATCTTTCCATCATTTAATGGCAAACCTTTCTGAAGAGAAATGTCAAAAGAACGGCAAGAAATATGGCGTCGTCGTTTGCTTTCCCTGTTGCTCTACTTTTTTGCCATCTTGAGATGGCGGGTTTTGGGTCTGGGGTATTTTTAGACTCTTTGTTGCTTTCAATAAGGAAGATTTATTAGAAGCATCTGTCGTCAGGAAAACAGTCTGTTTTATCATCTGGATGCCTCACCGATCGAACTATGACGCTATCCTCTTAATAATTAATCAGCATATTTAACAAATTATCTATACTCATTGAATCTACGAAAAACAATCTTAAATCTGGAAGCTTTTATTTTAATTTTCTTAGATTAGGTTTAAGTAAATATTGTAAACTTAACTTAATCATTTAACGTATTTAATAAATATATTGACATTGATATCAAACAAACCTTAGTCGCATTAATGAATAAATCAATTATTATTCTAAGAACTTAAACTTTAACTTTAACAAACAGCTCTCAGAAAAATGACTTCATGGACCAATCTTATTAAGGTGAATTAAATAACAACAATTTGTGTACTCAAAAATATCAATGGCAATCAGAAATAATCACCTTAGCCATTCGAAATGATGTCTGCGTCGGCCATTATATGGGCCAATTAATCTAGTTTAGATCGTTTCCGATAAAAACGTAAATGGATTGTGTGCTTTATTTGTTTACTATTCTAACGCAAATAGCTTACTTAAGCTTAATAAATTTTAAGGATAAAGTTTTGTTGTTTTTGTTTTTTTCATCACGTTCTATTTTATTAGCTTTCTGAGTGCGAAGGACATTTACCACCATATGATGTATAGATAGATACCTACTCTTCATGGTAGGTAGGTTAGGCAGGTAGGTACTAGGTATACCCAAACTATTCTTTTCAACTTTTTTTTGTAGCCCACAAAACATCTCTTTGGGACACTCTCTCATGGTTATTTTATTTGTGATGTATGTACATATGTTGTCTGTCAAAGACCTAGATTCGAGATGCGTCACTTGTACAAAACAATATACACACATATGTACATATATACATACACACATATATACATATGTAGATTTTATTCGAAAGTGGGATTCAATGGCTTAACAGCATTCAAAAACTACTGAATGGAGGAAACTTTATCTTTCGTCTCACAATCACATCTATGCAGGTATGCATAGGGTGTCTCAGCATAGGAAATCCTATAAGACAACGAAGTGAATTTTGAATTCTATTTTTCTGACTCTAAACTTTATACAGGATAGGACTTATTTAACAGAGGATGGCAATAATATGTGGGAAGGGCGCCTCACTCGTAACATAGAGAATGTATTTATAATCCAATACTCAAAAAAAAAAAGAGGTTCGGATGAAACCCACACTGACAACTTCCCACTAATACACTTAAAAACAATCATTTTATTGCAATAAGACAAATTGTCATGTATTAAACTTCAAAAGCATACAATTAACAATAGTTGAAATTTAGCCATTTTTGTCGAATCATTTGGAACGTTAAATGTTAAAAACTGGTAGCTTGTTAGTAGGAAGTTACATATTATTGTGATCAGTCCGATTTGTATAATTACAAAATTTGAAATTCGTCGACGTTTTAAGGTTCGTAGAACTTATATAAAAGGTTTTTCGAGAGATGTCTGTGTGTGTGCGTACGTTCGGGATATCTTTTTTCGAAATATGCAGAAAAGATTTTGAAAACAATTTAGTAGGTGTTTTTTTAACAATAGCAATTTTAAAAAAAAAGTGATACATTTGGTTGACTCCAAATATCTCTCGATCCAATAACATCACCAACTTCAATTAAATTCAATATTATACATTGTTACCCAATACCATTATTTAATTCTAAGCAAAATATTGTTGATAACACAAAACTTTTTTCTTAAAACAAGAAATACCAACAAATTATGCATACCAATTATATTAAAGTCGACAGCGTTATTTGTTCTTAAGATACTTAGGGTTTGTCACTTTTTACTTGCGACATACATATATAAACTATATACATATATGGCAAGTTTTGCATTCGTTATAAATTAAGAACTAGAGATTTTAATCAAACATGACGTTACGAAAAAAGTGGGTCCCCGATTCCGTACGTCTGTCCGTCTCACTGTCTTTCCTAGCCCATATAGCCCATATATTTCGAAAATAAGGTATTGAGCCGATCCGCGTCGGTAGATTTTTTTTTAATTTTCGCTTAAATCCTTTTTTTTAATTTGGCTTCTTTCAACATAAAACATATATTTTTGTGTTGCACCGTTATTTTGTTTTTAAGTTTTCTCAAGAACTATTCAACCGATTTCTCAAGCTCTTGCATTGTCTCAAATATTTGATGGTCAGAAATGTCATTGTTTTTATTTTTGATTTTTAAAAAAATATTACAAATTTCTTTCGAAATTCGATATCTTAAAAATGGGTCATCAATTTGGTGGCCAAATTTGAGACGACCGGTTCATTAAACAATCAGCCAACACCTGTACGTTCAAGGAACTCAAGATCGGCCGAGAACATCGCCGCGGTCCGTGAAAGGGTACAGCAGAACCCGAGGCAGTCTAGAACGCGGCCTTTCGCAGACTTCAAATTGGTGAATTTTGCGTCGGGAATTGGGCCTACACCCGTACAAGGCCACCAAGGTCATGCGATATGAGCCCGCTAGACTTTTTAATGTGGGGTTTCTTGAAGT
The DNA here is from genome assembly GCA_951509635.1 of Eupeodes luniger. Taxonomy (NCBI): domain Eukaryota; kingdom Metazoa; phylum Arthropoda; class Insecta; order Diptera; family Syrphidae; genus Eupeodes; species Eupeodes luniger. Next base: position 163,370,502 of record OX608073.1, read on the forward strand.
CGCATATGCAAAAAAGGGGCTGGGATGCGATCCACACTGATAACTTCCCATCCCGCCAGTCGATTTGTCTTTCTTAAAATTTTTAGGTTTTCGTGTTAAAAGTTGTCTGTTGTATTATTCTAAAAATTTACAAATTACCAACATATATACATATATGTAGTTTGATTTCAAAATCAATTTTTGCTAATGAGATTTTTAGTCAAGAACCAATTTTAGTAGCAAGTCTTAAAAGTTTTTATTTCATATACATATAAAAAAATACAAATTTGATGAACGAAACTAATTTGAAGTCAATATCTTCTATTGTTCACGAGATATCGGGAACCGAACATCAAGTTTTACCGAATTTGGCGGCACTATTTTTTGTAGATTTTATTTTGTATGAAAAAACGGACTGTTGGATTTTATAAAAAAATTACTGAATGTCGAAAACAATATTTTCTGTGAGATAAAAACAGTTTGAAACCAATATTTTTAATTTTTGAAAAGATATTTGAGTCGAAAGCAAATTTTTTATCAAGTTTTAGTACTGTTTTTTCTTAGGTTTTTATTTTTTTTTGTAAGAAAACTGTTTATTCGATTTTTCTCAAAATCTTACCGAATATTGATAACAATATTTTTTAAAAGATAAAATTAGTTTAAAGCCAATATCTCATTTTTTTTTAGGTTTTTATTTTTTGTTAAAAAACTATCAATTCGATTTTTTTCAAAATTTTACCAGATGTCGAAAACATTATTCTTTATTGCACAAAATTATTTTGGAGATAAAATTATTTTTTGTTCGTACAATATTCGAGGTGACAAATATTTGTTTGCAGTTTTTTTGACCCCCTGGGACATAATTTATTTGTTTTTTCGTAGAAATTCGCTTCAATTCAAAACTAATCGTATTGCGTTAATGAATATGAGCCCCATTATATTTTGTATTATTTATTTTTTGTATATATATATGAAAACAACATTTGTATTTTATTTCCTTAAACTTTGTTGCTAAGAGTACTACTTTTAACTGAAGACTGTACCAATAACATAATATGAATCGGAAATTAAGCCCTTTCCCACAAATGCAGTATACAAATTCATCAACTTTTGACCAATGGGCGATCCAGGGAGAGGGGGTCACATGAACCATAAAGCTAATACAGTCAAGTTGTATAAGTAAAGATTTCATTTTAAGATTGTCATTAATTTAACGACATTCACCAAAAAGTGTTTTGCTGTCAAAAACAACTAAAATGTTTGTTTTCACGCAATTTAGAATTTGGAAAAACTTTATTAATGCTTTGAATTATTTTCATAATGTTTGTTTCTAAGAAAAAGATCAAATATTTAGGTTCTTAAGAAGAAACCTTGAATAAGAGATCTTCAATTTTATATTATATCTTTTTTTTTTTTGACGCACATAAATAATGAACATTGAAGTGATTTTTGCTTGCGACATATAGAAACAGTATGTCAAGTATTGCATTTATAATAAAATTCGAACTCGAGCTTTTGATCATACATGACAATACGATGGTAGAAAAATCGAAAAAGGTTGGTCCCCGGATTCCGTCCGTCTGTCCTGGCTCTACAGCCGAAACCATTGTGTCGATTGAAAAATGAGGTTTTCACCTGATTAGCGTAAGGCACTTTTTTAATTTATTTAATACGAAAAATAACAGCAGTCTCCATAAAAAATTTGTGGTTAAAAATCGAAATTTTAAAAAAATAACCGATAGATGTTTTTCAAACTTTCTCTAAATTTGTTGTTCCTAATTTAGCTTCTTTCTACATGAAAAACATATTTTGGTATTGCTCCAGAAGGATGCTCCTCATAAGCCCATTATTTTGTTTTTAAGTTTTCTCAAGAACTAATGTACCGATTTCAATAACCCTCTCTTTCTGTGCAAGCTCTTGTCGATAATCAAATGATCAAATTGATCAAAAAAATATAAGTTAATCTAGATCTTTTGAGAAATAGAATGACATTTTAATTTTTGAGAAATCTTATTTTGCAGGTACATTTTCAAATCTTAAAATATATTTAATAATAATTTGAAACAGACTTTTGGGAAGAAATAAGTGAGTTCTAGCAACCCAGTCGTGCATTTTATTTCTTTCAAAATTGATGTTCTTTTGAATACAAAAACTTTTAACATTTTAAAAAATTAAAGAAATCTAATTTTTAAAGTGAATTTGCATGATCTAGAACTGAGATTTAAACACAAATTTCAAGAATATAAATGTCCCAAAAACAGCAAAAGTGACACTTTTGTTATGTTAATGGCTAATTGAAAAAGACAATGAACGTTTCATATCTATTGATATAAAAGCTTTGAATCTTTTGAGAAATATAGTGAAAAAAGATTCTGAAACGTGTAATTTGTGAGTGACACACAAAAGTGTCTTCCCAATTTATTTGTTTTTTAATTTGTTTTTATTTAATTTTTAGAAAAGTAATGTACTTAAATGCACCTATTTCCTTAAATTCACGAACCAAACAATTTTCTATCTACAATTTTTAAGTTTTGTTGACTCCTTTAAGATCAAAATATTTTCTAGCATCAGCTCCAACTCGTCTATATGTTGAGGGTGTGAAACCACCACCCCGCCTTATTAAAAGTCTGGATCCGCCCTTGCGCGCACAGACATCTCTTTTAATATTTTTTATTTCGACTCTAAGGGCCTTAAAACGTCGAGAAATGTCAAAATTTTCAATTCGACAAATCGGACCGATTACAATTAATTCCTATGGGAAGTTAAAAAAGGCGCCTGACGGAATACAAATTTTGTATATGCAAGTTTTTTAGTCCAAATAGGTCTCACACTTAACAATTCTAATATTGAAATTGGTCTTATAAATATAATTACATTGAATGCGGTTTAAATAATAGACCTGAACTTTTTATATTCTACTTTCAAAAACTTTATAAAATGGTTATTTCTAGTAGACTTTTTAAGGGCCCTGTTATCCAGTAAGGCGCTATTTATGTGCCAACATACCTGAAATACATATAACATTTTTCAAATTAAATGTAAGAGACCTTTAAACTTCTTTAATTATTATTGAACGCTACTCAAGCACACACATAAACAAGTACAGATGTTTTCTTAAATGTGTTTGCGATGAAGTCTCAATTCAAGGGCCTGTTTATTCGAAATCACACTTAAGCAACCCTGAACTTTTCAAACATCACAATAGGTATAGGCATTTGCTCATCTGTGCAATATTTGTCGGTACAGTTGCAAGAACCATAGCTAAAAACTTTTCAATTTAAGTTTGATGCAGTGTGTGCGGTGGGGTGTAGGTATATCACCATCAATAAACCGGAAGCGAAAAATTGAACAAACTGCACGTTAGAGAACCTCGTATACTTATACACATTCATATAATCAAACACACACATACGATATAGGTACATAGGATTGTATTATTGTACGTGGGAATTCAGAAGGCGAACCAAAACAAAGGTGATTTTGATCCATCCAGATCCAGCATACCACCCACAACCGCTATATACCTCATCGTCGTTCTTTGTTGTTCCTCCAGCAGTTAAATCCGCCATTGTTTTAAATCTTCAATGTGTGGTGCAGATAGCATCCACCATTCACCTTATACATTCTTATATGCCTATATACCTAATACCTCTAACCTCTAACATTCAAACATCTCACCAAAAAACCACCTACTCCCCTGTGTGTATTTCAAGCCAAAGAAGATACATTATTCTTCCTTTATTCTTTGTCGAAAATTGTATTGAGTGGCAGCGGAACGAAAGTAATCGGATCCTCTCACTGAACTCAGCTGGGTTTTTAATAAACGTTTGTCAAAGGCGAAAATGCAAACCGAGACAAAGGACACATCAATTGTACTTTTATCAACATCGACGGAACAAGGACAACGGAACGATAAGGCAACGCAATGCCAAACCAAACCAAACCAACGCCAACGACTCCCGAGTCCCAAGTGCCGAGTCCCGACTTCTACAATGAATTTGGTGTTCCACTCTCTTATGCGTCAGCGTCATGCTTTAAAATCCAATCAATTCAAACGTGATATGATTAAATTTTGTGTGTTTGTGTCAGGTGCGTCCGAGAGGGGAGGGATTAATATTTTTAAGAAGTTTATTTTCATTTTTAGAATTTGTCATTTTATGACACTGAGATTTTTCGGGAAGTGTCATGTGTTACCTATTTTGCTTGGTAGGCAGCATATCCTATAAGATAATAATTAGTAGGTAACAATTTGGTCAATTGATCAGAAATTGGACTGAGTACATAAATATCGATTAAAATACCTTGATTGTCACAAACTCCCGTTTGAGAAATTAATATATGAATATATTTATTAAAATGCATATATATTAAATGGAACTGTTAAATAATCCAATATATATGTTGTCTGTTTTATTAGTTGAAAGGATACTTAACCGGCCGTCTATCGCACTACGGTTAAGGTAATATGAACTTCAGATTTTTCTGGAAACACAGGGTGGCGCATGAATCGTGTTACAAAAATACAACGTAATAACTTTTTTTAAATTTATCAAAATGAATGCCTGAAAAAAGAATTTGAAAAATGCAACGGTACCATGCCTTGCAGTCCGTCATTTCCGTCCAAATAGAATTTAAGCGGAAAGCACCATACGAGGATCGAGATCCCAATGTTCATTTCCAGGAAACAATCGCCGCTGTAGCATCGGCAATACAAAAATCCAAGCGTTTTGACTCGAAACTTGTCGGGGCAAATTGGAGTTATAGCAGACTGTCAGTACTTCAAGATGACTTAAACTGGCACCGTATCCCATTGAACAGCATTTGGTTCCAGCAAGATGGAGTAACTGCACATATAGCCAGACCAGTTATGGCAAAGCTCCAACGAAAATTCCCAAACAAATTTATTTCCAGAAACTCCACTTTTCGCTGGTTCTAAGGTCGCATGACCTGATTGCACCAGACTTTTTTTATGGGGTTATGTCAAGCAGGAGGTGACTGAATTGAAGCAGTCCATTCAGGCCGCAATAAACAAATTTTTGATCAGTGTCACATATGTGTGGGTGAGCGTGAAGGTCATTTGCGGTTTACTTCAAACCCAAACGGAAAATCAATTTTTTTTTTCAATTGATCAAAACACTCAATATTTCACATCTTCGTCATAAGATCCTTTAAAATTAAAATACTTTGACTCGAAATGGGCACCAGAATTCTTTCAGACCGTAAAGTACCTATAGTTTATAATATCGGGTTTTCCAAAAGAGACTCAAAAAACTTTATATTAATTTTGTGAACGCACCCTTTCACTAATCATCAAACCATCGTTGTCTAATCAATCAGTAAAGTTAACATTTTCCTCAAGGTAAAGTATACGAACGTGCAACGTCTGTAAGTTACAAAGTTGCTCTAATGAAATTCCAAGTCGGTGACCGCAACTTTAAGAGCTTTTTTTTATGTGATGAAGCTCATTTTTGGCTCAACGGATACGTCAATAAACAAAATATGTGTTATTGGTCGGGTGAACATCCACATTCGCTTCATGGATCACCACTTCATTCACAAAAAATAACAGTTGGCCCGGTTAGCATGCCAGAGGCGTTTTTGGGCCATATATTTTCGTCGACGGAAATGAATGGCTAATTTGAAAAGAACAAGAGGCAGTACCAGTGAAAAAAAAATATTATAGGTGGCACAGGCAGCGATTACACCCAGACCTCCTACGCCCTTACCATAGTCCATCACGCCACAAGTTCTAACAATAAAGGTTACATATTACCTTCCCCCCAATCTTAATATGCTACTACCGTCCCTGGTACACAAGGTGTATCACTCGATGGCTCAATTCTGTTCTTCAATACACGGTTATTTATCCAAGTGTAAGAAATGCCTCCTGAATTCGGGTAATTCAATTGAACAGACACAATTTTCAATAAAGAACTGAAAAAACCCAAACACACGAACACACATTACCAAATTCTTATCAAGGCCGAAGATGATGAAGCAATCAATGCGGTGCGACTGGAAACGGAAAAATATAATAAAATACAATATAATACAATATAATGTAATATAATATAATAGACTAAAATAAATACCAACATGTAATAGAACGTCTTCTTTATCTTCCTCGGTCCTAACTATCTTAGCAGATATGGAATATTTAAGCTCAAACTTGCTCGATATACATACATACATACACACTTACCCTTTATTTACATTTGCCTAAAATAAAATATTCGGTTTTCTTTCGCTTTTGTGATAATGATAATTATTATGTGATGCATTCGTGTAGAATAATCATATTAACTTAATTTTAACTTACAATCATCGTCATCATCGTGTTTATCACAAAAGAAAATAAAAACGAATACAATAAGTTAGAAGACCGAAACAGTCATCTGGATAGTAAGTTAAGAGACCGAAACAGTCATCTGGATAGTAGCTAACCAATTTGTAATGTTATATTGTATCGGTGAGATATCCTTTCAGAAAAAGGAAAGAAACAAAATGCGATGTGAATATTAATCTTTTCATTCGATTTTTATCAAAAGTGACTATTGGCTACTGGTCGAAGTGATATTTAATTCAAAACAAGTACAAATTAATTTGAGAAAGCATCCTGCAATTTAAGATTTTTGCGGAGCGCCATCACGTCATCACGTGGCCCAAGTCCATAAGCATGGTTTTGGTTTTAATTTTGCTTATATCCCAAAGCTATGGTGCGTAAGATCGAAATTGAGTTTGGGCTTTGAGTGGGACGTTAGGCCAAAACTATTTGAACAATAGTTTTATTTGAACAAACACCCATCCCCTTCCGCCCACGCTTGGGCACACTATAGGATTTGGGCCAGGTGCAAAGTTGGTTGGAAGCAAAGTTTATATGAACTAGGGCCTCACCCAACAAACTTCTTCATCTAGCTCGGACCCTAGCTAGATGGCTCCATTTGCGAGCTCCAAGCTGAGTAACTTTCCATTTGTGCGCGCCACCTTGATCCGCGGCCTTCATCTACTGCGCTGTCCTTCATCTTCTGCGCTTTCCGTGCCGGAGCATTTGCTTCCATGCGCTCTACATGAACCAACCATCTCAGTCGTCGAACTTTTATCCTTCTGGCAAAGTCTCCACTCACCTTCTATGCATACGGGACCTTAGATCACGCGAAGAACTCTTCTCTCGTCCGCTTTTGTCATAGTTCATGCTTCTGCCCCGTATAGCAGGACGGGGATGATGAGTGTCTTATATAGCGACACTTTGGTCGCTCGAAAGAGGGTTTTGCTCCTCAATTGCTTTCTTAGCCCAAAGAAACAGCGGTTAGCAAGAGTAATTCTTCGTTTGATCTCAGTGCTGATGTTGTTTTCTGCGTTCATAGCAGAGCCTAGGTAAACAAAGTCCTTAACTACCTCAATGTTACGTCTGTCAATGGTGACGTACTGACCAGACGTCCGTCGGTGTTATGGGTATTTTCTTGATGGCAGCATGGGCTCCGCGAAATTAGGCCCCAGGAAATTAGGCCCCAAAAGAAAAAATGAAATAAGGCCCCAAATTGGGGTAATTTTTCATAATGAAATTATGCCCCAATGAAGTAAGGCCCCATCGAAATGAAAAAAGGCCCCAAAAATAAATGAAATAAGGCCCCAGTTTGTTTTGTCTTTTTTATTTTTAATGAAATAAGACCCCAATTTGTTTTTTTTTATATTAAAGTATATTTTCAAAAATGAAATAATACCCCAAACCATCAAACAAATACTTGGATTGTATCCTGTACAATTTCCCTGCAACAAGGACACTTGTAATTCTCCTCTCCTTCAGCTATAGCTTCAGCTTGAATTTTGAGGTTGCATTCAGCACACATTTTTAAATGCCTGCAAGGCAACAGAACAATATTTGGTCGCAAATCCTTACAAACAACGCAAATATGTTCGTCAATGGATGTGCTTACAAAAACAGGGCTTTCATCCTCTTCGTTAATGTCTTCCTCACAGGATTCGTCAACGTTAAAAATATCTTCTTCTGGAAGCATCTCTACACATATTCCATTTTTGTCGAAAACCATCCTTGAAAGGAAGGAAGCAACGGTTAGTTTACCCTCCTCAAGTAACGAAGTTGCTTCCTCAATTTTGGAGCTTCGTTCTACGTTGTATTTTTTACGTTTGGCCCCCATTGAACCACCACTTTCTGCTAAAGTTGAAAACTGTCGGCTTTTGAAAAACTCTTCATCCCTTATCATGGCAACAAATTTGAAGAAGTTTCCATTTTTTAAGGCAGAACGACCCAAAACACCGTTGTATGCCTCAACAGCAGAAGTCGTTCGGATGTTTTCTTTAAAAACAGAAAAGTTGACACACCCTACCTAAAAATAAAAACATGAGTAATTAACAGAACAAGACGTAGCGCTAAAACTTAAAAATACCTTTTGAATCCAGAATTTTTCAAAATAATTAAGGAATGATCCGAAATTATTATTACTGTCCATCAACAAAATCCTTGATTTGATGTCCCGAAATGCCATTGGAATCATATTTGGTGGAAGTAGAGGAAGAGCCATTATTTTATGAAATGCGCATGAAGCTGGTTTCGAAGCTCTTATGTATTCAAACAAGGTGTGCCTGCTTCGCATGTTACGCCTTACGGCCTGACAAAAATGGAACCTTTAATAATTTTAGAAAACATTGAAATTTACTATGTATAAACCATTTTATTAAATATGAAAAATTATTACCAGCAACCGATTAATTTTGCCTGCGGAAAAACATTTTTAACGGCTTGTCTCATTCCTTGTTCATAATCCGTTAAACACTTGGAAGGGTTTAAATCAAAAATATGATTTTTTATGTATATGAACAGCTGTTCATACGCCTTTTTTGTTCTTTTATCCATAAGAACAAAAAAAATGGGAAAAATCTTAAATTTTAAAATATGTTAAAAATTATATATGCAAGTAAAAATCCGCTGATTTTGTCAGCTATTCTGTTACTTACTGATGCTTTTCAATATAAGGATCGTGTTGAAAACCATCAGCGAGTAACAGAATAGCTGACAAAATCGCGCGATTTTTTTCAGCTATTCTGTTACTCGCTGATGGTTTTCAACACGATCCTTATATTGAAAAGCATCAGTAAGTAACAGAATAGCTGAAAAAAATCGCGCGATTTTGTCAGCTATTCTGTTACTTACTGATGCTTTTCAATATAAGGATCGTGTTGAAAACCATCAGCGAGTAACAGAATAGCTGAAAAAAATCGCGCGATTTTGTCAGCTATTCTGTTACTCGCTGATGGTTTTCAACACGATGCTCGAATTTAAGCATTCAAAATAATTGAATAATCTTACCTCGTCAAAATATTCTATATATATAACCAACAGTTGTTTGAAACACCCTTGCGGGACAATTTTAAAAGTTCCGTCCATAAAGATGGTTCTGTTGGTTGGAACGTTCTCTTTAATAAGTTTTATTGTTTTGTATGATGAAAACAAACAAAACGTGAACAGCCCTTCCTCAACTATACATGATGTATAAAATGGCATTGGATTTGCCTCGTCCTTTGAAACTCCAAAATTGTTCCAAACCGTTTCCAATTGGAAAGCCTCAATTATTTGCAGCGGACTTTTTGGAGATGTGACAAACGCTTTATTTACTATATACTGCAGACCCCTTCTTATCTTTGAAAATGATAAATTCTGGGTTTCTTCCTGAAATCTTTTTTTAAGAAAATTAACACACTGTATATCATAAATCACAAAATTAAAATAAACGAATTTTCATGTTCTAGAAGTACTTAATAGCTCTTACTTTTTACAAGTATTGCGAAAGGCAACTCTTATTGTGCTTAGAGCATTTACTTCCGCACCAAGAGTTCCTGCTGCATCCACGCAATCGTCTTTAATTTTATTTAAAGCCTTAAGTTCATTGTAAGAACCCTCATCGTTCTCATGACTATGGTCCACATAATTTTTTGCCTTCTCACAAGTTCCATCTGGCAATAAAACAATTCTTGCCTTACAAGAACTTCTCCAGCACTCATATTTAGTAATGTCTTTATACACTGATTTTTTTTTGTATATCATTTTTTGGATAGGAACATACAGTAATTCACTGTTCCTCCTTTTTCCCACAAACTTTTCACAATTCATAATAATTAATATAAATTAGATAATTAAAATCCGCACTTAACAACACTTCGTTAATCTGATTTAACCAGAGTGACGATGGTTTTCTCTTCAAGCTTTTACATCACCTCGGTTTTACATTGAAACATAATTGCTGGGACCACACAAAGCGGTATTTTGCTAGCTCTGGGTCCTCGATTAGCGGATTTTTTCAATACTTTTTGTGAAAACAATGTTGTTTTGGCAATTTTAAGTAAATTATGCAAAATGAAATAAGGCCCCAAATTGTTTTTCAAAATAAAATGAAATTAAGCCCCAAATTTAATATTGGGGTCTTTTTTCATTGGTCCCAAAAAAAAAATGAAATAAGGCCCCAAAAAATGAAATAGCACCCCAAAATTCAAGAATTTTCATTGTTGTTGTTTTGTATGCCTTTTTTGGGGCCTTATTTCATTTTTTCTTTTGGGGCCTAATTTCCTGGGGCCTAATTTCGCAGAGCCGGCAGCATGTACTTTCTTTTTCCCTCTTCAACCTCTTAACCCATTTTTACCGTCTCTGCCTCAATACAAAAGTTCCATTAACATCACATTGAGTTCTTCCGAATTGTGTCAATGTCATTAGCATATGTGAGTAATTGGACAGACTTTTGAAAGATAGTGCCTCTAGTATTGACATGCGAGCTCTGCACTATTCTTTCAAGTGCGATGTTACAAAAATCACATGACAGCGCATGATCTTGTCTTAAGCCTTTTTCGACATCGAAAGGTTCTGTTAAGTTGTTACCAATCTTTATAGAGCAGCGCGAATTCTCCATGGTCATCCTGCACAAACGAGCAATTTGGCATTGATGCCAAAACTAGACATGGCTCTATACAGATCATCTCTGTAGATGATGTCATATGAGGCCTTGAAATCGATTAAGATGAGATGGTGAGTGTCGATTTGATGTTCTTGGATTTCTTTTAGAATTTGCCGTAGTGTGAATATTTGATCGAGTGTAGACTTTCCTGGTCTAAAACCACACTGATAAGGACCTATCAAGTTGTTGACGATGGGCTTTAAACGTTCACATATTACGGCAGAGAAGGTTTTGTAAGTGAGGTTTCGAGGTTTATGTACTTTTGATACTTGTGATTTTCGTTTCAACTGCTCATAAAACTTTAGAAATTCATTTATGCTTTTAAAGATGTTGAATCTTCGACGGCACGTTTTTCTTCTCTCCCTTTTTTTTAGAGCTTGTGAGCAGCTCTTGTAAAGTTTTTATGCAGCGCCGCTCTGCGTGCCTGTTGTTTGGCTGTATTTGCATCCCGACATTCCTCATCAAACCAACGCAACGGTTTCTTGTTGGTGGCTGCTTGAAACCCAGCACATTAGAGGCGGCTTACTTGTAACTCGATCGGAGAAGTATTGGGCGATCTCTTGCGATTGTAGTCGTTCGACGTTGTATCTTCTCCCTCCAGAAATAAGAAGTGCTAACTTGCCTACAACGAGGTAGTGGACCAGATAAATTTAAGAAAAATAATTTTAAAGAAAAATAAGTACACAAGTTTTCAATTCATTCTTAGCCATTTTATTGATTTTGTTTATTTAGAAATAATTGTGAAATTACAAAGTTTAGTTTCAATTTAAAGTGCTGTGGGATACACAATATTTCTTCTTTTTTCATCTGGTACATAGACGAATGAATCAAAAGGTTTTCCGACACGTGAGCAAGCCACATAGAGCTGTCCATGAGAGAAGCATGGATTCTCCAAATTTAATCCATAGGTACACTTGTAACGATTGTCCTTGTGCTTTGTTAATAGTCATTGCGAAAGCGATTTACACCGGGAACTGTAAACGTTTGAATTCGAATGACATATCTGTCGGGATCATTGGGATACGTGGCAATAGTTGTTGCTTCGATAACATTGTTCATCATTTTCTTAACTGAGAGTGTGGCTCCGTTGCAAAGTCGTGGTGGATGTTTCGAAGAAGAATGATGGGTACGCCAATTTTCAATGTAAGAATGTGCGGTAGTATGCTTGGAAAATCAAGCGAATTCAAGAATTGAGTTGGATAGTTGGCAACTTCGTCTTGATTCACCACAATATCGATGGACTTATATGTTGTCGTTTCATCCACGCGTACTGTACTGAGCCACTGATGGTTTTTGTAGTTTTATGCAATGTTTGGAAAAACTTTCTGCACCAATTCGTTGATGCTTTTTTTGATCTTACAGAAGTTTGCTGGCAGGGTGATACATTGTTTTGCAAAATTTCCAGACGTTGTAGTTGTACACGCAAGTTATTTTTCAAAGTCAATTTTGTTAATGACGCCATAGAACTGATGATTTAAGACATGCATTAGGTTCATCAGCTGGTGTTGAACGTGGTATAATGTCAGCAGGATTGTCAAAAATCACCAGACAATAAAATGAGTGCGCCACCGAAGATCCATCTGTTTCCTTGCAAATCTCGCAGTGTACGAAAGAAAAGAAAGTTTATATAGTTTTATTTTACTTATCGCACCATAAAAATATATTTTTCGAACTTATATTTATACGAATTCGATTAGATAGGTATATATTAATCAGTATTGGACTTGATACATGGAAGCGCCATCTGGTGGTAATTTTCATAAATACGAATATCATATTTATCTTACACAAGAGCATATCATACAAATCTTCTCCGTGGAAAAATACATATGTATACCAATTTTCATAACAATCGGTCCAATAGTTTTTGAGTTCATCGATGACATACAGGCAATTTTTATATTATATAGATTTATAAAACTTTAAAAAAATAAGCTTCGACAACATTTTTTGTATTATGATAGAAAAACAAAAAAACACATTTATTACCTAAAACCCTTTCAGATACAAAAAACCATTCAGACGCAGTAGCCCAAAAACGCAAAATTTTCGACAAAAATCCTCAATATCTTCTTAAGCTCTCTTGGGATTTTTGGAGACTTTTTTCATTTCTAAATAACGTTGACCTCAGTGTCTGTACCAGTTTTCATAGATATGCAAATAATTCCAAGGTGCTATGTTTATTTTGAATGGACTACTATTATTATTTTATATGATCGGGAAAATTTACCAAACCGAAAGGAAAAATTATTTTTTTAAACTTTTTTAAAGCTGCTTCTATTTTGTGTTTGTAAGTAGAGTAAAAACCAATATTATACCAAATTAACCCCTCCAAAATCCACACAAACGTTAGATTTACATCGGATTAAATCTTTCAATGTGAGTCTTTTATTTTAGCACATTTCCAAATAATATTCCAAAAGGACTGGCAATCTGATTCTTTATACTCTGAATATTATTCCCTTTGAAATCGCTTCATAACAAAGTTATATGATAAATGTGCTCTCGCCCCTATTCATTTGCCCAACGATAAATCACTAAACTCAAACCGCACCACAGCAGTGGTGAATATCTAGGCCAAGTACACATTCATAATTAATCTTGAGACTTTGGGTCAAGCTCTTAGTTTTCCTGTGCAGCTACAAGTATGTACATATGTATTTAGGTACATGTTTTTCGCAAAAGCAAAGCCAACATATGTGTGCGATGTGTGCTATAACGGAGTTGGTAGTCTTAACTTTGTTTATGTTTTGCTCCGTTCAATTCCACCGGGGCACAACCCACATCTCCATAAAGAACTTTGTTCATCACAAAGTAATAAGTTACATCACCGGAACAATTTGTTTGAATCGCTCTTCATGTCAGTTGGCGCCATATTACTAAAGGGAAAAGGATGATATAAATATACCTATAAATACATAAGAGAAAAGGTATATGAAATACTCTTTCGATTCCAAAAGTTTTATGTAAGCATTATAATTAGAAATTAATCCCTATTCCTCACCAATTTTCCTCTCTATAAGGAGCATCCTTAGAAAAAGAAAAAAACCTTCATTAAGAGAAACACGTGTATCTTCCAATCCTTGGAGCAATTTAAGTTGAGATGAAACTGTCGTGTCCTAATTAAATCATTGTTTTTCATTCACTTAATCCCAATTTTTTATAATAGCAATTTATTTTACAATAAATTCTTTAGCCATTCGAAATAGTAACAACTTTATTTATAAACGCATTACGATTACAGAGACTATTCAGAACACATAAGTGTTGCCAGTCAATAAATCTATAAACATTAACATTTTGACAAAAATACAATAATTAACGGCTATATTCTAAGATGTTGCTCAATCTTTTGACAAGGTTTGGCACTTGGGACCTGAATACAAACTGCATAAGGACTCGGAACTAAAGAAAATAAAAGCCGGTTTATCGCAAGGAAGTGTCCTAGGACCAACTTTTATCTAACGGATATCAACGCTTTCATGGTCCCCTTTGATGTTATTGCAATATTGACCCTAGATTGATCCGTTGTATAGGCTACACAAAAATTGCAAATAGTATTCGATGAATGACACATACATTTTACAAAAAAAAATATGAATGTCCTGTTTGAGAAACACGCTATATCACACAATCAACGACTGGAAAGGCATACCAACTCCGAAATGGCAACCGTCTTAAATGTTCGAGAAAATGTTCGGTGATCTAGAAGAACCAAGCATCCATCATAAGCTGATGGTTTAAAAGCCTTGGAAAAGTATTGAAACTATAAACTTTCCCTAAAGTGAATTACAAATTAAGACAATAAAATACAGTCCTCGATCTTTCATAGATTGGACCTTTTTAATCGGTGGTTTTTGGCAATAACGGCCAATTTCTTGACGAAGTTCTAAAACAAAATAAAAACTCGATCTAGTAATTTTCGGTTAATCTATTGAACTTCATTTTAATAATTTTTAGAACTCGAGCATTTTTTCATATCTAATCATAAATAACTGTAGAGCTTGTTTTAAAATCATTTTTGAGTTCTTGGAATTTTAGATCGCTGTTGAAGGGAACTGAGTCCTAACGTTCTAACGTAGATAGTTCTGACTCAAAATTCTGACATTTTATAAACAAAATTTAAAAAAAATGTTTGTTTTTATATTCTCACATTATTTCGGAATAAAAAGTGAATTTTCGTGTTCTATTCAATTTCGTTTAAGATTTGTGTTATTTAAAATTATTTTTTTAAAAAGAGGATGGGATGCGACCCACACTGATAACTTCCCATCCCGTCTGTCGATTTGTCTTGCTTCAAAGTTTGTAGGTTTTGGTGTGTTGTTAAAAAAGTTGTCAGTTGAATTATTCTTAAAAATTATCAACAATATTTTGCACATAATAAAATAGTTCCATTTCGAAATCTATTTTTGTTAACGAGATTTTTAGTCGAAAACCAATTTTTACCAATTTTAGTAGCATTTAAAAAAAAAATGTATTTCTTATATAAACAAATACAAAGTGGATTAACGAAATTAATTTGAAGTCAATATCTTCTATTGTTCACGAGATATCGAAATCCGAACATCAATTTGAACCAAATTTGCGTACTATTTCTTGTAGATTTTAATTTTGTATGAAAAAACTGACTGTTGGGTTCTTGTTAAAAAATTACTGAATGTCGAAAACAATATTTTCTGTGAGATAAAATTAGTTTGAAGACAATTTTTAATTTTAGAAAAGATACTTGAGTCGAAAGTAAATTTTTACCGAGTCTTTAGTATTGTTTCTTAGGTTTTTATTTTTTGTAAAAAAAATTGTCAATTTGATTTTTCCATTTTACCGGATGTTGAAAACAATATTTCTTATAAGATAAATTTAGTTGGAACCCATAATTTTAAATTTATGAAATGATATTTGAGTCGAAAATCAATTTTTACCAACTTTTAGTAATGTTTTTTTTTAGGTTTTTAAAGGTGAACATTTTGGTTAAACCTAAATATCTCATGAACCAATGACGCTAGAGACTTGAATTAAATTTTATATTATATATTGTAACGTGATACAAAACAAGTTTATTTTTGGAAAAAAATCCAATTAACGTTTTTTTTAATAAATCAAACTGAAAAACTGAAAAAAAAAATTTGTCACCTCGAAAATCTTACGACTAAAATATGATTTTATCTCCAAAACAATTTTCTGCAACGAAGAATAATGTTTTTGACATTTGATAAAATTTTGAGAAAAATCGAATTGACAGTTTTTTTACAAAAAAATTAAAAACCGAAAAAAAATTAACAAATATTGGTAAGAATTGATTTTCGACTCAAATATCTTTTCAAAAATTTGAGATAATGGCTTCTAACTAATTTTAACTTATAAAAAATATTGTTTTCAACATTAGGAAAAATTTTGAGAAAAATCGAATTGACAGTTTTTTTTACAAAAAATAAAAACCTAAACAAAAATTTATAAAAGGTGGTAAAAATTGATTTTCGACCCAAATATCTTTTCAAAAATTTGAGATAGTGGCTTTTAATTAATTTTAACTTACAAGAAGTATTGTTTTCGATATTCGATACAATTTTGAGAAAAATCGAATTGACAGTTTTTTTTTACAAAAAATAAAAACTTAAAAAAACAATACTAAAACTTGGTAAAAGTTTACTTTCGACTCAAATAGCTTTTCAAAAATTACAAATAAAATTACTTCAGTAATTTTTTATAAAAATCCAGCAGTCCGTTTTTTCATAAAAAAATAAAATCTACAAAAATAGTACGCAAGTTTGGTAAAAATTAATACATATAGACAGACTTTTAAGCAAGACAAATCGACTGACGGGATGGGAAGTTATCAGTGTGGGTCGCATCATAGCCTCTTTTTTTAAATTGCTATGGTAAAAAAACCACCCACACAATTTTTTGAGAGTCCTTTCTGCATCTTTCTGCATTATTATCTGTATAACAAAATTTATTTGCAGTCGATATCTCTACTGGTTCTTGAGCTATTAACGACGAAAAAAACGTCGCGAACGTACGGAAGTACGAACGTACGTACACACACACGCACAGACATCTCTCTAAAAATCTTTTATTTCGACTCTAGGGACCTTGAAACGTCGAGAAATGTCAAAATTTTCGATTTGAGAAATCAGACCGATTACATTAACTTCCTATGGGAAGTTAATAAATACATACATATGTATATTCGTGTTGCATAAAGATCAAAAGAAATTGGTTCCGAGTTCTGCAATCTCTATAATATCATATGATGAATGCAATTTAAGTGACAGAAAGTACTATATTGAACAGTTTCAAAAAATGCAACAATATTGATAAAAGTTGCGTGTTTCAAATATTTCTTCAGATGTACACTACAAATGGACGGCGGCGTCGTCTTGTCTTCTATAAACAGATTTATCTACACTCTTATCCGCTCATTTTGTCAGGAACATTGATTATTTTAGATTGGATGTTATTTTTTGACATAATTTACATAAATAGCTGTTTTGTCTATTTGTGCAGACTCAATATCAATAGTAGTTGCGGTCATTATAAATGCTAGTATGATGTCCTACCTCATTTTGGTTTAAAAAATGGGTACAACTAAAATAAAGCATACGAAAAGTTAAAAGTTTAATTTGTTTAAATGCTTATGTAAATTTTACACTTTATAATACTGTCAGTGTCCACAGCATTTTACATTATTCAGCTCCTTTTTATGACTTTTTGGAAAACCGTTCATGTTTATGTATTTTCTAAAAACATTTTATTATTGCACATAAAAATCCTTGTGGTCTGAAATTTAATCCAAAAACGGAATGAATTTAAAGAAAAGAGGCTGGGATGCAATCCACACTGATAACTACCCTTCCCTTCTGTCGACAAAAAGTTTAACAAAATATTCATAACAATATTTTATGTGAGATAAATAATTTGAAGTCAATGTTTTTCTTTATTTTTTGTCTTAATACTTGAGTCGAAAACCATTTCTAATAAGTTTTTTTGTTGTTGTTGTAGGTTTTCATGTTTTGTTAAAAAAGTTTGCAGTTGATTTTTTCTTAAAAATTACCAACAATATTATGCATACGATTTTTTAGTCGAAAATCAATTTCGACCAGCATTTCTTGAAGGTTTTTATTTCTTATGTACCCAAATACAGATTGGATTTTTTAATAAAATTTAGCATAGAATGAAAACATTTCGAAGTCGATTTATTGACGAGATATCGAGAATCAAATACGTACTTTTTTTGTAGATTTTAATTTGTATATAAATTTAACTAAATGTCCTTTCCGCATTATTATTTGTATAACAAAGTTTATTAGAAGTCGTAATTTACATTGGTTCTTGAGATATGGACGACGAAAAAGCTTCCCGAACCCACGGGCGTACGGACGTTAGGATCTTAAAACGTCGAGAAAAGTCAAAATTTTTATTCGACAAATCGGAACGATTACAATAACTTCCTATGAATAAGGCATTTCGAAGAAGTAAAAACATTTCTAATCCGAGTTCTAATATCCTAGACCCAAAATTTTAGGATCTATTAAATCAAAGTTCTATCTCAAACTGAGATCTAAATTAGAGTTCTAACTCATGAGAATTTGGTGAAGAAATGAGTTAAAACTTAATCGAGAACTTATTTATCATTAAACCAAGTTTTTGAGACTAGAACTTTGTCAAGAATTTGCTGTGTGCCTTTTTTAAAAATTCCTTCGGATGAAAAAAATCACGAGATAATTTGAATTAAACTCAGAAACCTATTTTGTATAGTTATAATGCGGTAATAAACCAAACTCAGTTAAGTACAGTTTCCAATAAAATTCATTAAAAGATTCAATTTAGGAATCCATAGTTAATTTAAATTACTAAATGATGAAGAATATTATGTTCTTATGTGAGGAAAATATCAAGATTAATCTTGACATACTGCATTGTATAAGACATCATATATCAGTAAAGTCTGGTAACGGTATACTTGCCTACATTATACCTTGGCTGCATTAGTTTGGCAATGACATAAAAGTCATTGTGTTTTGTTTTGCCGCATATAAATTCATAATTTGGGTAGAATCCAAATTGCAAATTTTCTAATGTCACCGAGCGGAAATGACGACAAATGTTTGTAGGACTGCCTTAAGCAAACCCCTTTATTAGCAAAATACTTAACTATATGCATGACCCTACTTTTAACAATGTCCAATATTTTACTTTTGCTTTCACTTTACTGACCTTTTTCGCAGTGCAGTGCAATTTTTTTATTTTTTTTTGTAAGTTAGTATATTGCCATTTTGTATAGGAAGTCATTATGGACTTTGCCACTTCCTAGTTAGTTTCCCATTTAGCCATCATCTTTGCATATATGGCTTTTACCCCTTTTACACATACGACACGTTGTTGTTAGGTTGGAACCGTATAACTATCAAGCCATATTCCTTATTTAGAAAAAAGTCTACGACTTTCGGCTGCTTTTTTTTGATTTGCATGTGTTTGTAAAGGGATTTATGAAATGAGATATTCAAGTTGTATAAAGTAGCCGTTGGTTATTTTTGTTGTTTGTTGTTATTCAATTGGACATATGTACATTTTGTCTACACACTTTGAAGAGTAAATATGCACAAGCGACCTGAATTAGAATCAATATTGCGACGAATCCTTTGTCACAATTTAGTATAAACAACGTTTGTTTATATTTCTAATACAGCTAAAGTGAAAAAACTAAGTCCTGAGTTTTTAGGTTAATTTTTTTTTGTATCCATACACAGATATTAGTTCTTTTCTAGAATCAATGAAATTAATTTGCAATGAAATAAAAAGAAATGATTTAAATATGATTATTATATATTGGCGGACCAATGATAAAACACTTGCATAGCTATGCCGTATTAATTGTTTTATCATGACTTCGAGAATTTAGTCAAGGCGGGACTTACTCATGTCTAAATCAAAAAAGAGGCGGGGATGCTACCCACTCTGATAACTTCTCCTTCCGCCTTTCTAAAACAAAATGTTACTAGTAAAATTTTGTGTGAGATACAAAACTTGAAACCAACATCTTTTTTTTTCTCCTAATAGTTGAGCCAAAAACCGTTTGTTTTTGGTGTTTTCATAGGTTTTCTTCTTTTGTAAAAAAAATGTATTGAATTTTTCTAAAAAAAAAAAAAAACAAATATCTAAAAGTAAGCAACAATATTTTGCAAATGATCAAATAAGTTTGAGTTTAATGTCTATTTTTGTTCCCGAGATTTACAGTCCAAAACAGATTTTTACCAATTTTAGTAGCACTTTTTGAAAGTTTTTATTTCTTATATACAAAAATACAGATTGGATTGTTCTTAGACCATTATCCAACGTACGTAGACAACAAAATTTAGCACATAATGAAATCATTTTGAAGTCAAAATCTTAGTTTATTCATGATATAAATCAGCTACTTAGATTTTTCTCACAAATTTACCATAAAACGTTTTTTGACAACGTTTATCTTCATTGACAGAATTAACCAACATTTTCAATTCTTTTAAATTCCTATAGTAAAAAAAAGAAAACACTTAAATTTTAATTGCGACATTTAAGAAATATATATGGTAGAGAAGCCGAAAAAAGTGGGTCCCCCGATTCTAATTCCGATCAAGGTTCTTAGCCAATTCGTGTTAGGTATTTTTTTTTTCATTTTTTTAGACTAAAAATAACATACAACATAACATACAAATTTGTTGGTCAACAATTAAAAATGTCTATTTTATATAATATATAGATTTTTTTAATTTCCCCAATAATTTTTTTCTTAACTTTAAAACTTGTGTATTGCTTTTGCTTCAGAAGGGTGCCCCCATAGAACCATTGTTTTGTTTTTAAGTTTTCTCAAGAATTAATCAACCGATTTCAAGTTTTTCTGTACAAGCCCATACACCAACAACATTTGATGATCAAAAATATCAGTTTTTGTTTTTGATTTAAAAAAAAACATACTAAACATATTTTTTTCGAAATTCGATACCTCGAAAATGCGTTTGTTATTTTTTTATGAAATTGAAGGTAAAACGTATATTAATAAGTTTCACATAACTGAATACCAAAAATATTTTTAACTAAAAGTGAAAAATGAATTTGAAAAAAAAAACACATTGACGATTTTCAAATACAAAATTTTAAAAATTAAGGTTTTTGTGAGAAATCAAATGGAGTTTTAATTTTTGAAAACAATCTTTTTTTGCAGTAATATTCGTGCGACCCAGTCGTGCATTTTATTTTGAAAGTCCTTTCTGCATCTTATAGCGAAATGTATTTGAAATCGATATCTGTACTGGTTCTTAAGATATGGACGACGAAAAAAGCTTCCCGAACGTACGGATGTACGAACGTACATACACACGCACGCAAAGACTTTAAATAGATTCCAGGAACCTTGAAACGTTGAAAAATGTTGAAATTTTTAAATCGACAAATTGGACCGATTACAAACTCCTATAGGAAGTTAATATGCATTTTCTTTTTGTGTTTTAAGGTTGTTCTTGGCCAATTTCGCTGCATTTTCAATACCGTAAATGTCACAGTGTCCTGGAGAGTCATTCCGTAATTTTCAAAACAATTATCATTAACGTTATTGTCAATTATTTGCTTCACATAACTATATCACTATCGTCTCGTCAAGCTTTTCCAGTACAAGTTTGTTCACTGCTCTGATACTGTAACTGAAATGTCAAAATGAAAGATAGTGCTTGTTCCATTACTTAAAAATATAACCAAGTTTCCCAAATTTGTTATTTTTTAACTTCCCATAGGAAGTTATTGTAATCGGTCCGATTTGTCGAATTGAAAATTTTGACATTTCTCGACGTTTCAAGGCCCCTAGAGTCGAAATAAAAGATTTTTAGAGAGATGCTTGTGCGTGTGTGAGTACGTTCGCGACGTTTTTTTCGTCGTCCATAGCTCAAGAACCAGTAGAGATATCGACTTGAAATAAATTTTGTTGTAAAGATAATAAAGAACACAAAGATGCAAAAAGGACTCTCAAAAAATTGAGTAGAAGGTTTTTTTACCATAGCAATTTAAAATAAAGGTGAAAATTTTGATTTACCTAAAATATCTCACGATAACCAATAGCGCTATAGCGAGTTTAATTTGTATTATATATTATGACGTGATACCAAACTAGTACATTTTTGGAAAAAATACCATAACTAAAAAAATTATATTTGTCACCTCGCATATTTTACGAACAAAAAACGATTTCATCTCCAAAATAATTTTGTTCAATAAAGATTAACGATTTTCACATCTAATAAAATTTTGAGAAAAATCGAATGGACAGTTTTTTTTTGTAAAAAAATAAAAACCTAAAAAAGATTAGCAAAAGTTGGTAAAAATTGATTTTCGGATCAAATATCTTTTCAAAAATTAAAAATAGTGGCTTCAAAGCTATTTTATCACACAGAAAAATTGTTGTTTCACTAAATTTTTTATAAAAATCCAAAAGTCTGTTTTTTCATAAAAAATTATTATGTACAAAAAATAGTAGGTACTCAAATTTGGTAAAAATTGATGTTCGTGAACAATAGAAGACTTGACTTCAAATTAATTTCGATCATCCAACTTAAATTTGTTTATATAAGAAATAAAAACTTTTAAGAAATGCTACTAAAATTGGATAAAAATTTCGTTAACAAAAATAGATTTTGAAATCAAACTATTTCATCATATGCAAAATATTATTACTTGTTTTTAAAGAATAATTTTAAGAATAATTTAACTGGTCACTTTTTTTAACAAAACACTTAAACCTACAAACTTTTTAACCCAGACAAATCGACAGACGGAATGGGCAGTTATCAGTGTGGGTCGCATCCCAGCCTCTTTTTTTGAAAGTATTTTCTGCTTATTTTGATGTTATTAACGGTAAAACTAAATTTATTTGAAGTCGATATCTCTGAGGTACGTACACACGCATACACAAACATCACTCTAAAAACCTTTGGTTTAGACTCTAGGGATCTTGAAAAGGAGGGAAGTGTCAACATTTTCAAGTCGACAAATCGGACCGATTACAATAACTTCCTATGGGAGGTTAATAATTAAATCGGACTTATGTATGTCAAACGCCTAAAAATAAATCATTGTGAATGAAAAGTTAAAACCCCTAATTATAAGTCGATAAGTTAAGTAGGGTCAAATTGTTTTCAGTGAAATATGTCTCAACTTTATCGAGGCCGTATAAAAATACATTGCGATTATAAATTCTTTCAAACTTATTGGAGTGTATTGAACTATGGTGAACTTTATACATATGCATGTACAAAATGTCGACGCAGCTTTTCTTCTGACTTTAGAGGATTTCTATATGTTTTCTATGTTTGCTTTGTTTTTAGAAGTACAAACAATACAATTCACATCTATCCATTTGTTTTTTCTTCAGTTCTTCCCCTATTCCTACATATACATAAACTGAACCATAAAACTTAATATTTAGTAATGGTGACAGGAAAAAGTCAATATTTTGCAAGGATAATTCCCATCACATGCTCTGCATGTATTGATATGAGGCCGCACGGTTCGAACAATTGATTTTCTCTTTACTTTTACTATTAGGTACCTACTGCCACTTCCCTTCAGACTGGGCTAGGACTTTATGCACGAGACGATTTTCAATAAAGCGTATCGAACCGTGTTATAGGCGTGTGTGTTATTTAAATAACAAGGCAACAAACTTTTTTTACTGCATAGCATATTTTTTCGCTTCATGACTTTGCTATGCCTTCAGCTCTACCCTTTTGTACAGATATTTTGTATAAATTATGATCATGTAAGAAAAAACAAGAGATTTTTGTTTAAGAGTTTGTGATTTGTTTCATGTTTATGGTGTTCCCATTGGAAAATAGAAAAATGTTGGCAATTTATTGTTTCTTGGGGTAATGATGTTGTAAGTGTTGAATGAGGTTTTAGGTATAGGTATTTTTTCATCTGAAAAATTTGAATGCAAAAATTTAGTTTGTTGGATTTTAAAGCTTTTTCATAAAAAATATGAATGTTTTTTTTCGACTAACAAAGCTTTTCAAAAATTTAAAATATTGATTTCAAACTAATTTCATCTTGTAGAAAATATTGTTTTTTTTTATAAAAATCCAACGGTCATAAAAATTCTACAAAAAATAAAAATAAAAATCTACAAAAAATAGTTCTCAAAATTGGTAAAAATCTCGATATCTTGTGAATAAATAAAGGTATTGATTTCATTGTGTGCTTAATTTTGTGGTTAATGCAAGATATTATTTTTAGAAAAATTCAATCTGTATATGTTTGTATAAGAAATAAAATGTTTCAAGAAATGCTACTAAAATAGCTAAAAATTGGTTTTCGATTTAAGATATCTCTAACCAAAATAGATTTTGAAATCAAACTATTTCATCATATGCAAAATCATGTGGGTAATTTTTTCGTTAATTTAAAAAAAAATAAACTGAAAACTTAAAAAAAAACACAAAACCGATTAAAACAATAGAAAAGTGATTAGAAATGGTTTTTGACTTAAGTATTAGGAGAACAAAGAATGATATTAAATTCAAATTATTATTTATCTCACACAAAATATGTTATAAATAGGGGTCATTAATTGATAATTATTATTATTTTTGTAGGAACTCCGTTGAATTCAAAACTGTCGTATTGCGTTAATGTATGTTACTCCCATTATGTTTTTAATTATTTATTTTTAATGTTGTAAGAGTACCTGTTTTAAATTTACTTTGATTCAATAATACTTTTTATTTTTTTTATATATAAGCTGAGTTTGTCATATATATTTTTAATTTTAAGATTCATTCGAAAACTGAGATATCAAATAAAAACAACTAATATTTCTTAATACATTTATTATAAGATTGGTCTTTAATTCTGAAAAGGCCATAACAATATATGAAAATAAAATTTTTATTTTACTTTCTTAAACATTTTTTGCTAAAAGTACGACTGAGGACTTGACCAAGAACATAATAATAATCGGAAATTCAGCCCTTTTCCAATAACGCAGCACTAATTCATCAACTATTGACCAATGGACATTCCAAAAGAGGTTATATGAGAAATAAAGCATTTACAGTAGAGTTGTATAACGAAAGATTTCATCTAAAGATTTTTTAGTAATTTAACGAGATTTACCAAAAAATGATTTCTTGTCAAAAACAACTAACATTTTTGTTTTCACGCAATTTAGAATTTGGAAAAACTTTAGCAATGCTTTAAATTATTTTCATAAAATTTGTTAATAGTAAAAAAAGCAAATATGCATATTCTTAGAAGAAACCAGTTTGATATTAAGTTGCCTTTAAATTCCTAAACTCGACTCAATCTACTTTTTGAAGTGAATTTGCTTTGGATGCTCTAGAATTGAGATTTAAACACGAATAATTTATGTAAATGTCCCAAAAACAGCAAAAGTGACACTTTTGTTAAACTAATGGCTAAGTAAAAAACATAATGAACGTTTCATATCTAATGATATAAAAGCTTTTCATCTTGAGATTTGAAGTGAAAATAGATTCTTAAACGTGTAATTTGTGAGTGCCCCCCAAAAATTTCTTCCCAACTTATTTGTTTACCCTAATTTTTTTTTAATTTATTTTGCATATGATGCAATTGTTTGATTTTAACATCAATTTTTGTTAACGAGATTTTTAGTCGAAACCCAATGTTTGGTATTTTTGAAGTATTTCTTAAAATATAAAGTATTTCTTCAATACGTGCGTTTTGTTCGCATTCCATACATAGTAAAGTGAGAAATTGCCAACAAAACGATCCGCAGTAGTCCGGTTTTTATATTTGAAAGTTGATACAACTAAATATTTGCCAGAATAATTTATCAAAAAATTCTGATTTTTGATAGTTGACTATCAAAATCATGAAAATACGTCTGTGTTATGTGAAAGTCGATTTAAAAGTTTTAACCAAACAATTTGACATAAAATAAAAACTTCAAGAAAGGGGTTTGTTCGTAGACTACTACATTAACATGTGGTGTTGAAGCGAGCTTGAAGCTCGCCTAAATTCTTTATATACCTGAATCGAGTTGAAATGAGCTTGATTTGCTCGATTCCGGTTGGGGATCGGAAATTTGTTAAGAAAAACTTGTGTGGAGGTTTTGGTTTTACAGATAATTCGTTATGGTCTGTTTATTTGCATGTTTGTGTACAAAAAATATAGTTTTGTTTTAATCAATTTAAAAAAAATAAATGCACATGGAGTAGGTAGCATTTTCCTATATGGTGCTGAACTTTTCATTGTTCAACACGAATCAAACTATCTCACTTGCACTTCATAAGAAACATCGAAACACCATTTGCATTTTAGAAAGTGCTGTCAAACTTAATCATTTTTAAATCTTCTTGTGCGGTGGAAACACCAAAAAGATTTATCTAATCTAAACTGAGATAAACCTTTGGTGGAAACATAGGAAAACATAAATATCTTTTCTATTGTTTTCTCTTGCAAAATAAGCCCAGTTAGTCCATTTTCACTAACAAAACTAAATAATATCAACAGTAATAGAGTGGTTTTTTTCCCAATGGAAAACACACATGATTCCAAATGCACAACTACTCAACGAACACAGCCATCGAGATACAAATGTAATATCAATCGTACCCACATTTGAGAACAAAATCACATAAGATCCATTCGAGACTCGTATAAATGTCAAATTTAAAAATTTAGTAATGTTTTTTTTAGGTTTTTATTTTTTATAAAAAACTGTCAATTCGATTTTTTCAAAATTTTACCAGATGTCAAAAACGTTATCCTTTATCGCAGAAAATTATTTTGGAGATAAAATCATTTCTTGTTCGTAAAATATTCGAGGTGACAAATATTTGTTTTTTGAGTTTTTTTTATTTATAAAAAACCGATAATTGGATTTTTTTCCAAAAATATATTTGTTTGGTATCACATTATAATATATAATATAAAATTTATTTCAAGTCGATAGCGTTATTGATTCCTGAGATATTTTGCGTTAACGAAAATTTTCACATTTTTTTAAATTGTTATGGTAAAAACACCACCCAGAGTGGGTCGCATCCCTATCCTCCATTATTAATATTGAAAATCAAAAATTAAAAAAAAAAACGAAAAAGTGTGAACCGGTAATGAGTTCTTAAGAACTCTACTGACTCCGAACACTTTGATAAACATTGTAGAATTTTTATTTTTAAAAAACAGTTTTACAGATCTGGGCAGATTTGAGTTCATATAAAGTCAAAAGGATAGAAAAAACTTTAAATATTTATTTTGTTGAATAAAACTTAGTATTAAATTTATTTATTAAAAAAAAATCAACGAAAACAAATTCTTAGCCCTACGAAAATAGAACTAGACAAAGATTCACTGTTAAGGTAGGACAAATATCGGTATGAAAGCAACATTAATTTATTTATATTTTAACAAAACCGGAACAGGAAATTAAACATAGTTTATTTATGTATAATTATTTTTGTAAGAAATTTAAGGCAGATCTACGTTTCATTTATGCGTGTCGCCGAACTCTCGGATGATATTTATTAGCTCTGTCACTATAAGATTGACCTTATTATTTCTTCACTTGTTTTCTCTAACTTTGCATCTATGTAACATGGCGAACACCCACACATAAAGTAACGAGTTTGTTAAATTCAAATCACGCGCCGACAGCGGATATACACGACACGAGGATGGATTTTTAAAACATTTTTTTTTTATTAAGTAGGTATGTACAATATTGTAAAACATTTTGAAAGGACGGATGATGAGTTGGATGAAAAGATGGAAGTTGGCAGTGCAGGCCTACATAATATACAATGTACATACCTTCATACTATAAGAGATGGGTGACGTTTGACGCGCTTCGAAAGGAGAGACATTTTTCTTAGTTCCTTTTGGTAGCACTTGTACCGGAAGGAGAGAGTAAGTACATACTTTTTTATGTTAATGGTATTTTGTTATAATCCAAATGGATTTTGATTTGCGAGCGATGAACTTCCCTAACAACAACTGTTTTTTTGATGTTGATGAAATAATAATATGTACAACAAAAAAAGTTGTCTGGAACATGGGGTTGTTTTTATTTTTAGAAATTTCAGTTACAAAAAATTTTTACATTGAAAAAAGTTTGTTTCTCAAAAAATGAGTATCTAAGAAAAAGTTAATTTGAATTGTAGTGATTTCTGGTTTATCGACAAAATTAAGTTTTTTTCTGTTGCACAAGCAAAAGAATTATACTTTTTTAAAGGATTAAGATATCCTTAATTCGAATCTCGCCTTTAAATTTTTCTATCACAGCAGGTTTTTAAAATATGCTCCTTTACAAATGCTAAAAACAACCAAAAACTTTTTTAAGTTAAAACTCAAAATAACTGCTGATTTCGACTCCAAACGAAGTTTTAAAAATACAAGTTTTCAAAAATATTTGTATATTTTTTAATATATTTCAAAAACTTGATATATGTACATACATAAAAGAATTGCTTAGACAAAAGATTCGCTACAAGAACCAAACTTACTTTCAAACCGTTTTACTTTTTTTTGTTGAAACCCCTTTGGTTAAGCGTTTCTTTTAGATTTTTGTAAGTGATTTTTGGTGAAATATATCAATTTTTGTATTTTTTTTGAATATTTTATGAAATAATATAAATATCAGCCCTATTCTGCTATTCATCGGGGGGAATTTTCACTAATCACTATTCTGCTATTCATTCGAATTGAATCTGTGTATGTCGTTAACGTCGATAATACTGTGGGTGGTATTATTCTTTTCACGTGAACGCATTCATTCTATATCCGCATATGAAATGTAGCGGATTTTTCATTTGATGTTTGGTTTGGTAATTGTTGTTAGCAAAATGTAAGCAAAAACTAATTTATTGCTTAATTTAATTGTTGTTAGCAAAAACTAATTTATTGCTTAATTTAGAATATTTGTTTTATAAATAAAAGACACAACACTTTCTAAAATTTCTCCGAAGCTCTCTGTTTGAGGATTTTCTTTCTCCTCTGCTTACAATTTTAATAAAAAGTCTATACTTTCCATTTCCAAAAATTACACAAATTAAACAATTAATTGTGCTTAGGTGGATTGATTAAACTTAATTTTTGTATGAATCAAAATAATTTATCCAACATTCTCAAGATTGTCACATGAACATCTATTTACGTGAATGTCAAATTGGTTTGGGATAACGTAGTTCACCCGATGGATAGCAGAATGCAAAGGCAGTGTGAAAAGGAATCGAATATACGATCCACGTGAATAGCAGAATAGGGCTGTATTTCAACTGAATATCGAAGAAAAGGATTATAGATTTGGAATAACCAACACGTTTTTAAAAGCTACTTCATAAATTTAAATAGCATAAAAAAGCCTTATAATGGGTGATTTTTTTGAGGTTAGGATTTTCATGCATTAGTATTTGACAGATCACGCGGGATTTCAGACATGGTGTCAAAGAGAAAGATGCTCAGTATGCTTTGACATTCATCATGAATAGACTTACTAACGAGCAACGCTTGCAAATCATTGAATTTTATTACCAAAATCAGTGTTCGGTTCGAAATGTGTTTCGCGCTTTTTTATCGACAAATTTTGTTCAGCGATGAGGCTCATTTCTGGTTGAAAGGCTACGTAAATAAGCAAAATTGCCGCATTTGGAGTGAAGAGCAACCAGAAGCCGTTCAAGAACTGCCCATGCATCCCGAAAAATGCACTGTTTGGTGTGGTTTGTACGCTGGTGGAATCATTGGACCGTATTTTTTCAAAGATGCTGTTGGACGCAACGTTACGGTGAATGGCGATCGCTATCGTTCAATGCTAACAAACTTTTTGTTGCCAAAAATGGAAGAACTGAACTTGGTTGACATGTGGTTTCAACAAGATGGCGCTACATGCCACACAGCTTGCGATTCTATGGCCATTTTGAGGGAAAACTTCGGAGAACAATTCATCTCAAGGAATGGACCGGTAAGTTGGCCACCAAGATCATGCGATTTGACGCCTTTAGACTATTTTTTGTGGGGCTACGTCAAGTCTAAAGTCTACACAAATAAGCCAGCAACTATTCCAGCTTTGGAAGACAACATTTCCGAAGAAATTCGGGCTATTCCGGCCGAAATGCTCGAAAAAGTTACCCAAAATTGGACTTTCCGAATAGACCACCTAAGACGCAGCCGCGGTCAACATTTAAATGAAATTATCTTCAAAAAGTAAATATCATGGACCAATCTAACGTTTCAAATAAAGAATCGATGAGATTTTGCAAATTTTATGCGTTTTTTTTTTTTTAAAAGTTCTCAAGCTCTTAAAAAATCACCCGATATAAGTGTTTTTCGAATTTTTAAAAGTGATATCTCAAAAATCTAAAGTGATACATTAATTTTGAAGTCAGATTTGAATTAAGGCCGCTAAAACCCATTGGAAAAGTGTAATTTTAATGCCAGTAAGAAAACCTTGTCGACCAGTGTAACCTATGGCAAATTAGATTTTCACTTCAAAAATACATCGACAAAGCTGAATTATGGTAAGGGCCTTCATTTATACGTCCTCTGAATACTTCCGAAAAAGTATCCTAAGGTTGGAGTGCACCAAAAACTTTAAGAGGGATTGAAAAATGTTGAAATGGAGTTTAACCAAATTTTTAAGTTTTTTTTTGAAAAAGAAGTTGTGGGTACTCATTGTAGCTCATGTTATTGTACGCAAAAAGATGTGCATATATACTGGGTTAACAAATTTAATAAAATGTGGTTGTTATTTTCTTGGACAAAAATTTTCTTCTAATAAACCAAGAGAAAAATAGATGGTCAAACAATGAAAGTGGCGAAGTATGAATTTTAAGTGGTGCAATATCCTTCATATACCTTGAGTCAATACAACTTACTTAAGGTGGCGCTACAATCTTGTGTAAACAAGGCCCTCAGATAACAAACTTATTTTATCTAGCTCGATCCCTAACGCGCTGTCCTGTGAGTGTGGGTTCGAAGACTTTCCGGACCGGAGCATTGGTTTTAATGCGCTCTGCATGACCCTTTTCTCTCGAAACGACCCAAGGTGCTTTCTGTCGCATGACAGCGCATCACCTTGTCTAAAACTTTTTTTGACATCGAAAGTTTCTGTTAAGTTGTTTCCAACCTTTATGGAGCAGCGTGAATTCTCCATGGTCATCCTGCACAAACGGACGAGTTTGACAGGGATGCCAAAACTAGACATGGCTCTATACAGCTCGTCCCTGTAGATGCTGTCATATGCGGCTTTAAAATCAATGAAAAGATGGTGGGTGTCCATTTGATGTTCTTGGGTTTTTTCCAGGATCTGCCATAATGTGAATATTTAACCGACTGTGGACTTTCCTGGTCTAAGACCACACTGATAATCACCTATCAGGTTATTGACAATCTTTACTTCGTCTAAGTCGGGAGGACGGGATTGTTGGCTATCGTCGTCTATGTTGAATGGATCATCCGGCCTGACAGCGAAATTCGGTTCGTCATCGCCGTTATACAGTCTGCAGAAGTGGTCATTCCATATCCTCAGCATTGACTGCGGTTCCACTATGATGTTTCCACTTTCGTCTTTGCAGCCTTCGGTTCTAGGTTTATGTACTTGTGAATTTCGTTTCACCGGTTCATAAAACTTTCGAACTTCATTTCGGCTTTTAAACCTCTCAACATCTTCGACCGCACGCTTCTCATGCTCTCTTTTTTTCCTTCTGAGAAGTCGGTGCAGCTCTCGTCCTTTTATGCAGCGTCGCTTTGCGAGCCTGTTGTTTGGCTGCATTTGCCTGCCGACATTCCTCATCAAACCAGGGGTTCCTTGTTGGTGGTTGCTTGAAACCCAGCACGTCAGAGGCGGCTTCACTGATTGCATCTTGGCAATGTTGCCACTGGTTCTCGATACATTGTGTTGGTGGCAGAGAACGTCTAGAGAGGTTACTTGTAACTCGGTCGGAGAAGGATTTGGCGATTTCTTGCGATTGTAGCTGTTCGACGTTGTATCTTCTACCAGCATCTCCCTGTTTTGCCTTGGGTCTGGAAACCCGAAGTGCTACCTTGGCTACAACAAGATAGTGGTCCGAGTCGATGTAAGCTCCTCGGAAAGTTCGGACATCCATGATGCTGGAAGCGTGCCTAGCGTCGATCGCAATATGGTCAATCTGGTTGACGGTAGATTGATCTGGACAACTCCAAGTTCCTTTGTGGATGTTGAGGTGTGGAAAACGCTTACTGGTTACCATGACGTTTCGCCCCGCAGCAAAATCGATGAGTTTGAATCCGTTGTCGGAAGTGTTGTCGTGCAGGCTGTTTTTGACGATTATTCCACAAAACATGTCTTCCCTTCCTAGCTTGGCATTAAAATCACCCAGGACAATTTAAATATCGTAGCTAGGAGACTGCTCATATGTTTTGTCTAAGAGCTCGAAGAAAGGATGGTGTTGTCATCCTTCTCTTCTGTGGGCTTGCTTTGTATTATAAGCTTATAAAGTACTAGCGGCCCGTCCCGGCTTCACACGGGTAGACATAAATAGGTACAGATATTTAAGTTATAAGCATGCTAATTAAAACGACCATGAATCACTATATTAGAAAAAAATTTTATGCTTATCTTAAAGCCTCCCTATACACTACGTTGGCTGTGGTATTTGTAGGTGGCTGTGTTGGGCAAAATTTAATTGCAAAGTACAATTAAAAATAACAATTAATTAATTGTTAATTGTGATATAACAATTAACAATTAATTAATTGTTAATTGTGACTTTTCAATTAACAATTAATTAATTGTTAATTGTAAGTTTTTCAATTAACAATTAATCAATTGTTAATTGTTCTTGCAAATAAATTTGATTATAATATAAGAAGGAGGAGTAGCTACAGTCTGCGAGGTGATACCAGAAAGACAAGGACAGAAGAAACGTACGTGGCCTTAAGTTTGAACGAGAGCGTGGCAAGTGGTAACAAAGGGTCATTATTTGAGAGTGTACAGTGAAATATGATAATTAATTGTTAGTTTTAATTGCTTCTTACAACAATTAAAAATATTAATTGCAATATTTTAATTGTGTCTCGCAATTAACATGCGTTAATTTAAATAAATTAATTGTAATATGCAATTAACAGATTAATTGCAATTAAAATTAATTGCAATTAAATTAATTGCAATTAATTTTTCAATCAATTACTAAGATAATTAAAATTTTAATTAATTAATGCCCAACACTGGTAGGTGGCAACAAAACGTATTGATTTTCAGGATACCCTACTCGAGAAAGTGCCACATACAATTACCCGTGGGAAAAGCACTTTTTCCTTAAGTCAATACCAACTATGGAAAAAGTTTGTCCCTGGGATTTATTTATTGTTAGGGCAAAGGATATTTTTAAAGGGAACTGTAACCTTTTAAAAAAAAATGGACAAATCAGTTGGTATCATCGGGATCCGCGAAACATGTGCAAGCTGACCGGCCGCGGGACCCGTAATGGTAGTTGCTACAATCACATTATATCTTAATTCTTTGAGTCTTGTATTCTATAATATTGTCGAAAATTTGTTTGTCCTATCATTAACACTCTTCGCAGCGTATGCGATGAAAGACATTTTATGGCTAATTTTGTTACACCTTCGGTTGGTTTTAATAGGAATTTCTAAAGATTTCTATAGTAATCTAGTACTAAATATAGCCTATGTAACTCAGTGATAATGTAGCTTTCTAATGAAAAAACAATTATTAAAATCGGTCCAGTACTTTTTAGTTTATTCGTTACATACAAAAATACAAATCTTTCCTTTTTATAATGTTAGTGTAGATAGTTATAATATTAGTGTAATAGTAAATAAATAATTTAAAACTCTCCCTTATCTATGAAAAATAAAGTATCTATCTATCTACTCTCCCAGGGTGAGTAATGACCTCGTCGACCCCTCCTCCTGGATCCGCCAATGGTGAACGCACCCTTTCAATATCAATAATTGAGGCATTGAGAGCAGTAGTGGCGTCACCCTCTTTTTTCAATTTTGAGTTTATTACACTAACATAACCAAAATTAAATTTTCTCTCTATGCAGAAGTGGCGTAGCTCGCACACAATTTTTCGTACGACAGAAATGGCGTAACCCGCTTACGCCACTTCTGCATTATGCATTTTTTTTTTAAATTAATCAATTCCAAACACATACGCCATTTCTGCACCAAAATTGTACCGTAAGCTAAATCAAACATGAACTTCATCTTAGAAAAGCGGAGTCGGCTAGAAATGGCATAAGATATGATGCGGCAAAAGCAAAGGAATCTAATGACACTTCCGTAATTGCATATGATCTTATGAAAACCTTGCCAACCTTGTGACTATCTTGTAAACAAAATTGATCACAAATTTCTATTGAGTGGCCACTCTTACTTACCTCGTGATCAAGACTTTGGTCTTATCGAAAAACAAAAGAATTATTTTAAAGACATTTTTGGCCCTATGGACTGGTATAAGGTTATAGCAGCGGCAAGAAAGAAGAATTCCATTTAAAAACATAGATGGATCTGTGATGTTTTCGACGAAAAAATTGGAAAAAAATATAACAAATCCAAAGATTAATGTTAATAAAGGCAAAGAGACCCCCTTCAATATTTCTTACAAGTACAGCAATAACGAAGACAAGCTTTTTGAAACTGTGATATTAAAAAAAAAGAACATCTGCAATTAATCACAGATCTCGAATTACTGTTTCCAAACGGAAATGCCGTATGTGAAGCGAAAAAGAAAGATTTACTCAACTTACTAAATTTTATTCCCCCGAGTTACCAGAACTTTTATTAGAACTTGACAAGTGTTTCTACAGACAGAGACGTTGGCTTAGTTGAATACGTAGACGAGGATGAAAAGTGATATTTTCATAGCAGTCTTAACTCATAACTTGTAACTATTTTGTACTTAGAAAGTCATAATAGAAAAAAAATTAATAACTTGTATTTTTAATTATTGGTGTAACCAACTTACTTTTTTAAAATTATTTCTGTATCCAGAAAGCAGAAGTGGTGTAAGCCACATAAAATCCAGTAAATCACACATTTACAGACAAGATCTAAAATAGAAGATATTCCACCAGATATGACATAGCTGAAGTTTATTAGCGATTATTTTAAATAGGAAACCAATAATAAACAAATGTTTTTCTTTATTTTCTTTAACCGTGATTTTCTCAATTATTGCAATTTGGGGTTACGCCACTTCTGCTTTCAATGCCTCAATTTATTCAGGAAACTCAACATTTCCATCATAGTTACATAGTACTGTACCAGCAACGTCTGCAAATTATAAAAATTTTCAACCGAATTCAGCGTCAGTGACCACAACTTAAAGAGCGTTATGATAACGATCGTCACGTTACTGTGACCAGCGCCATGATTACCAATTTCTTTTGGTCTGAATAGGAAGATATGTACTGGAACTACATGGGGTATCAACAGGATGATGTCTGATGCATACACAGGAAGGGCAAGTTTGAAATCAAATATTTCACAAGGTTTTGCAAAAAGTTATTTGCATTTTATATTTTATTTTAGAAAGACAAAGAACCATTTTTATGTGTTGTGCTGTTTTCATTTAAAGTTTTCTTGGTTAGCTCCAGCTGACTCCACTGAGCTATTACCATATGTCATCTTCCGTCCATAAAATATTGATTCATAGTGGAAAATTAATAGAACACTTTTTCGATTTTGTCAGCTAGTCAGCTATCAGAAGATGCACAGAAGGCGCAAGATGCTCACAGTCAGCTCCGAACGAAAATGTTTTTATTATATACATCTGAATTCTTTGATGAAGCTTAATTGCAGTTAAAAACGTAGGATTAGATACATACTTGTGCTTTTTGAGTAGAGACTTGATTTGTAAAATTCGCCTCTCGCACTTTGCAAATATCTTCCCACAAATAATTTTTCAATCTATATTTAAAAAAAAATAAGTTGTTTGAAATGTGGCACGTGTTTTATCAGTACATTCACCCCTATTACCGATGTCGTAAACGACAGTAAAATATACGACACGACACAATCTGCATTTCATAAGTCGTTTTCAACTTTTGTCACTCGTTTTGTTTTCGTGTGTAAACGTCAAGTGTGTTAAACGCTTTAATTCAGCATTCTGTAAGACGAAAGGAAACGACGACAATGAAAAAAACGACGGTATTTCTCGTTTGAAAATTTGCTCACGACGAAGAAATGGAAGTTCGCAAAATTGTAAGTTTCCTTGTTAAATAATTTATTTTATGGAATTTATTAGTACTTTATTTGCGATAAATAAGAAATAAATATTTTTGTACATTTTCAGTTAAAATTAAGAAACCAAAACCAATTCGAGGCGCTTGTCCAGCTGACGGAAAGCACCGAGCAGTTGGCTAGGGGATTTTTGAAATGTATGAACAAAGCCGATTTTAAAAAAGAATGGAATGTAATAGCTGATAAACTCAACAGCAAAGGTACTCCAATAAGAGATGGTGATGGTTGGCAAAAGGTTTGAATCAGTTCAATCTATTTACATTAACACATTAACACATTTTTAATACATATTTGCTTTTTCAGGTTTGGGCTGACTTTGAATTCAATGTAAAAAAAATTGTTCAGAACAACAAAAAAGAAGTGAAAGGAAATGGAGGAGGGCCAAACCAATTGCACATCCTATCTGCGCTTGAGGATGCTGTTGCAAATCTACTTAAATATAAACAGATGGTTAAGCCCGAGTGGAAATGCAATTGGCAGCTCCAAACCACTTCAACGTCTTCATCATCCGGACATACATAAGTCAAAGCAAATGCAGGCTACAAATGCAGATGCCGACGCTTCACTGTCCTATTTGTACAATTAATTGTGCCTTTCCAATATTTCGCTCTCTACCTCCTTCATCATTGTCGTTATCGCTGCTTGTGTTGTAATACATTTCAACACTTATCATTTTAATAATTTATTTATTTGGTAATAATTTAATAAAAACACATTTGTTGAATATCGAGTAATGAAATGATTTAGAATTTGATTCAGTTTGACAGATCTCTGATACATTTTCATCGTTTAAAAATCTGCTACAAAATAGTCGCGTCGAAAAAGTGATAGAATGCCACATAAAAAACGACACGACAAAGAAAACGAGAGTTGTCGAAAAAACGAGACGAAATCGGTAATAGGCATGATTATTCAAATTTCTCTTTTCTCTCAGATTCAGATATTGCTTTTCAAAGAAACTTGAAATATTATTTACAGCTCTCAAAAGATTTCTGAAATCAAATATGCATTTTTTATTTAAAAACATAAAATGTATTTCTTGTTACTTCATTGAACCGTTTTAAATTTAAAATTAAAACTCTTAGAAAACTTAACAAACTGCAAACATGTAGTTGCCATATGAACGGAGTCGTTAATGAAGTTTTTGAAAAACCACAAATGGATTGCGTTTTACTGAAAAAAAAAAGTTGCAAGTCCTTATTTGAAAATCCGCTATGTTGAAAGCTTTCCGAGATGTTACCATTTAAAAAAAGGTGTTTATTTTAATTTTAATGGCAATGCACGGCTAGTCTACTTTTGTATCAATAATTATATAAACACTTATTTGTGACATGTTGGACCCTGCATTGTTTGATACTTTTTTTTATAAAAGGACTAGTGTGTCGTATGCACTAATTTAAGTAAATGCTTAAATTAACCCTTTAACGACCATAAAATTATGGGACTAAATAATTTAATTTAATCTTTTTAGAGTTATTATTAATTAATATTAAAGTTTATTAAGTCAATAATATTTTTTGTCTTGGGACAAATGTGTCCCCGTGGTCGTCAAAGGGTTAAGTGGTGGCTTAAATGCTGTCTACAGGATCAAGAATTATGAATCAAAGATTCAATAGCCGACTGCACGAAAATTCCACCCTAATGTTTGTTTCGATTTGATTTAATAATAGTTTCTCAAACCTACACATTTAATCTAGGTATTCAAAGTAACAAAGTAAAGTAAAGCAAACATAAACAAATAAGTTAAATGGCTGACTGCTTTGCATTTGTATTATCTATCGAAAATCGAAATTCTAAAGAAGTTAAAAAACTAGAAATTTGCATTTGTAACTGTATGGCAACAACATTTTTCATGGTGTGGTGAAATCAAAACAAATACTGTTGTTGCAATTTAATTTATTGCACCACACCATGCAAAACAATTATTGTTGAATCATTTTGTAAATAAAAGTACACATTTAAACATAATATTGAAATTAATAAATGAATGCATCAACATTTAGAAAATTCTATCGCTATATTCTTAAATAGCAAATCCATTTTCAACATTGTATTTCACAAAAATTTTCCTGTACAATTAAATTTTTTCTGGAAAAAAAAGGCAAATTAACTGCCAACAACTAGGTTCTGTCACAGAACATAGAAATTCATGTACGAGCAATTGCGAACATAAGTTTTGTACAAAATGCTCCCTCTTACCAACAAATTAATTTACACAATAAACATACTTTCCCTATGGATGATTATCACCTTATTATTTACTTTCTGTTCCAAGTTTTAAAACGAAAACATTGGCCTTCGAACCTTTTTTAGACAACAATTCGATGTTTTTTCTGGGTGTAGAAGAAATGCCAAGTTTACCCATAATATACGATATTATCCTTGTCAGAACACACCTACAGCTTCACATTTTAGCGCATTTTTAAATCACTGTAACTATATTTACGAAAAAACGAGATTACGAGACACACAAATGCACAAAGCAAAAAATGCTGCATCGAACAATTCCAGCAAATAATAATCCCATTTACTTTTCATTCACAAATAAACTTTTTTCTATTTAATTCATCCAGCAATTGAAATACACATGCGGCCACGATATAAAATAAAAAGTTATTATTTTCTGCCTTTTTTAATCAAATTACAAGTCATTCTCATGATGAAACGAAAAAAAGAAGTTTATCCGCGGACGAAAACCTATTTTTATAAAAGACCTCCAAAACGTTTAGTGGGGCTTCCTCCTGAAGGAGCAGCCTGAAAGAAAAATGCAAGGTGTGAGTTGTTTTCTTGGGATTTAAATTAATTTTATCGACGATGAGACTTACCTTCTGTGAGTTTTGCTCGTCCACCAGTTGGCTGGCAGAGGATCGTTGAACAACCAGCGCACACAACGACTCCTTGGGCATGACTAAAGACAGTTGTGATCTTGTAGCATCCTGGGCATTTGACATCCATGAAGTAGGAATTTGGATGCTGCACCAAGCGCTTCAGCTTGTGCTTGCGCTTCTCTTCAGCTGGTAATGGGTGAAGTAAATCTTTTGCTAGCTGCAAATCGAGATGAACATTTTTCGAGATTAGTATTGATTGCACTTGTTTGCATTGAATGTTATAATTTTAGTAGATTTCTTTGATAGTACACAATTTTTGCACAACATTTTGGTTCTAATTGAAACATTTATAATATTTTTTTACTCTGAAAAAAGATTTGTTTCATTTTTGTTCATACAGCCAAGGAAAATGCTGGCGTTTAACACACAAAACACTTGGAAGCCATGTGTACTCGAATCATCTGTCAAACTTTCCGATCGATTTATTTCGACTTAAATAAAAATCTTTCACATAATTTCTTAGTTCATTCGATGTGCAATATTGTATACTTTCATTTAAAATCAACTTTTATGTATTTTTGTGTAATTTAAATATATTTATTTCATTTTTTTATAAAATTTTCACCCACCGGCATGTTTCTTCTTTCACAGCTAACACGGAAAAGGAAATAGACATTTTGTGAGCGAAGTTAGCACAAGTTTTAAAATCTTTTTAAAACCAAGGGCGACATCTACTTCTGATTATTTAATTGTGTACTAAAAACAATAATGATAATTAGGATACGAACACATCTACAGCTTTATTATATTTAAACAAAAATTTGAAGTAGTTAGAAATCGAACTAAATAGGTATGTATCAATAAATGCAATTTAGTTTTGAGAGCATAACGAGAAGAATAAAATATCTAGAGAACCTACTTAAGGAACTTGTTCTCTTCACTAATTTGAAGTAATTCCCCAAATTAGAATACGCGCGTTGCAACAAATTTCCTATGGAAACACAAATCTGTGTCATTATCATGAAGTTTTGTTTAATGTACTCAATTTGCCCAAGCAGCGAGATGGTTGAATCAACCTTTCAAAATAAAAATACTATAAATTTAAAAATCAAAAATAAATACACTTTTAACTTTAAATAGATTTTTAAAATCCCGAAAGTTGAATATACTGAATGTCACTTTTTACGCATCTGCTGTCATGTGAATTCAAAGAATTGCATGATAATGTATACTCAAAATCGAAAAAATCAAATTGAAAATGAGAAGCGCACTCTAGAAGCCAGAAGCAAAACTATATTCTTTGAGCAAATGACACCATCTGGAATCGAAAAAAATTGAAGAGAGATTTTTTCAAATAAATGTTGAGGGGGTATAACGCATAAAGAGTGCTGGTTGGGTCTCTAGATAATATAGGTTCTCTATGGTAGTAAGAAACCAAATTTCAATTAACCTTTATATCGAGACGAATATTTCGAAGAAAATATGATAAATTTATTCTTAAAAAATGACTTTTGAGGGAAAAAAACAAATATTTCAAAAATGGCTGAGGTTTTCTTAAAGCGTTTCCTAGCAATGATCTCTGTAGTGCCAATTGGATTAATTAATTAAAGTGTCAAAATAAATTTAATTAAAGTGGTGAGCAATTTCACAAGCTACATTTACACCATTTGCCGTGGGCACCGAATAAACGCTTGACATACATCTGTCATTTTAAAAAAGTAAAACGAAATTTGATGTGAAAGGATAAATGCACATTGTACATAATAAAATTATTATATGTAAGAATTTACATTTCTGTAAAAAAAAAAGAAGATTTCATAACAAGATGTAGAAGATTATCATAAATTTAGACTTACCATCTTTGAGAACACACTTTTTCTCGTTGTCATGTTATTGGCACAGACATCTATCCCTAAATTGTAGACATAGATACATGAAAGTGTACCATTAAGTAAGAAATGCCTACCTTTGACGAAGTTGTTTTTTAGAACTCAGACACTAGACGATGCCATTTTAAAATGTATTTGTCAAATGTCATGTTTCATTTTTGATTTCTTATTTTTTACTTAAAAATAGGGCATTATTTGTGTTTCTATCTATAAATTACAAAATAAATTGTTATATTCTTAGATAAAATGTTAGAAAAAAGAACAGAGAAGAAACAAAATGATTCCAAACCTAGAGACGATGGTGTTGAATTGGAAAATCAGTTTATATTAAGGATTCCAGAGGTAAAAAAGTACATTAGCCCCAAATTCAAGTGATTTTATTTTTGTATGCTGTTTATTTTAGGAACCCGCAAAGCTTCTACATGAAGCCCTTTTATCTGGGAACCTGAAGGATCGTCTTGCCATCAAAATGGATAACGATTTGCGCTATGGTGAAGTGCGCTTCGATCATTGGCTGCTTCATGCAAAGATTGTTGATTTACCAACAATCATTGAATGTTTAAAAAGCATCGACAACAAAAGTTTCTATAAAACTGCAGATGTTTGCCAAATTGTAACTATTTTTTTTTTAACTTCATCCAGAACATATGATATTTATTATATTTTTGCAGATGATTTGTAAAGAAGAACCCGATGCTCCAGTTCCCGAGGATGAATCTCCGAACAAAGCCAAAAAGAAGGATCCGAACAAGGTTGATAAGAAATTCCTTTGGCCCCATGGCATAACTCCACCATGCAAGAACGTACGAAAGCGCCGTTTTCGAAAAACTCTCAAAAAGAAATACGTCGAAGCTCCGGAAATCGAAAAAGAGGTAAAGCGCCTTCTCCGTGTGGACAACGATGCCGTTAATGTTAAGTACGAGATCATCAATGAGGACGACGATAAGTCGGGTGCAATGCTCAATTCCAAAGATCAATCCACCGACAACGAAGAAACACTACAAGACGACAAACTACTTAACGACTCAAACAAAGACATCAATGTCGAATCTGACGGCGAAGAAGAAAGACCATCGTCGATGCCAAGTAATATGCGCGACGTTGCCGAACATGACATCTTTGGAGAGGAAGTCTCCTCTTCCGACGATGAAGATCGTCCAGTGCGCCGCGACATCGAAGAAACCTCTCGTTTGTCAGCAGATGACAGTCGCATGTCAGAAGAGTATTCAATGTCTGGAACTCATAACAACACCAAGGATATAGTTACTGAGTTTAACAAGTCCATGTTCGGAAGCCCCAAAGACCCCTCCAAATCATTTGGAGGCTCCAATTCAAGTCTTGCCGGTCCGAGTGGATTTTACGAAGAACAAAAACGAAATGATTCTGATGACGAATACTCGAACGAAGCGCAAATGACACGAGAACAAATCACGTCTAAAATATCTGAGCTTCGTGGCCAGTGTGACGATCTAAAGGTGCAACAGTCGCAAAAGTCCCAAGAGATCTCTTCTATACAGAACCCAACACTGAAACAACGATTACAGGAAACCCTCGAGAATTTGTTGAGTCAAATTGTTGAAAAAGAATTGGAAATACAAGATTATCAAAACATGCTCTAATATTCTATATTGCACTAATTTTTTCTATTTTTATTTATTGTTTTATTTTTAGCTATACATTATAATTTGTCGTAATTTGTACATATACAGAATTATTACGGCGATAAAAAAAAATTAATAAAAATACCATTTCTATTATGATAATAAATTAAGTAACCACCAGGAATTTGAGTTTCATTTATGTATTATTAAGCAGTAAACACATCAACGACAACGCCGGTCGACGACGGCAAAATCATATTTGTGCTGCGGTACCATTGTTGTTCGATTCTTTTTGTGTGTCCCTAAAGAAATTTGAATCTTTCAAATAGCGATGTTCAGGATTGTCAAGCGCTAACTCAGCTTCGTGAATGTCATTTTTGATTGTAGCCACCAGGGCTTCTAGAGAGTCGAAGTTCTTTTCTGGTCGTAGGTATCCAACTATAATTACTTTAAGTAAACAGCCATAGAGATCTCTGTTGTATTCGTGCAAAATGTGCGTTTCCTGCAAAAATAAAAGAAATACGAATAAAATATAATTACAGAATTTGAAAATCCGATATTTTATGCCAGTGACAGTGAAAAAGATGACTGAAGATGCCTAACATTGCACATGAGATTATTTGGGATAATTTTAGCCCTCAAATGATTAAAGAAAAAGTGAAATTTTTGCCACACTTGGTCATGTAATTCAGAGATGCTCTTGAAAATTCATATCACACATGTTTTAAGTCGATCAGTAAATTTCCTATGTATGGATGTACATACTTAACTACATAAGTTCAAAAATATGAGTCTGTTGAAAAGATGATAACAACCTACAACCTAACCTAAATACTTTCCCAAGTGTTGGTTTTTAGAGTAATCAAACATCATGGGTAATTTTACTTTTGGTGTTTCATTTACTATGTTTAATAATTAAATTCTCATAAAGTCAGTTTTAGAGATAAGATAACGGAAATATGTCGGTAGGTTGAAGGTTGCATGCAAGGCATTAAATATAGCCTAAGATTAGATAGTAAGCGAAAATAAAGACGCTCCCTAATCATATGAAAAAAAGAGGCTGGGATGCGACCCACACTGATAACTTCCCTTTGGGGAATTTAAGAAAATGAAAAAAGGAAAAAAGTTGTTGAGTTGTTTTTAGTCAAAATATTTCGAAAGTTTAATGTAATCGTTTACACTGGCTCCCAGACTAATCGGACACATGAAATACAAATGTTTGCAATGCTATTTTTCCAAGAAAATGTATGGAGAATGTAGAACTTTATAA
Organism: Eupeodes luniger; assembly: GCA_951509635.1. Taxonomy (NCBI): domain Eukaryota; kingdom Metazoa; phylum Arthropoda; class Insecta; order Diptera; family Syrphidae; genus Eupeodes; species Eupeodes luniger. Next base: position 163,414,281 of record OX608073.1, read on the forward strand.
CCATTATTTATAAAATTACACATGTGTTTTAATTTTGAATAAGCAAACATTACAATTTAAGTTATTTAACAGCGACTTAATATTAAAAACAATAACAACTCAATAATTTAACACCTCACACATAATCGGACACTTAATACTTAGGTACTTAGTTGCGTCTTCATTCAATTTCATGGCTTCCTCAAGGCATCAAGGTATTGAGGAGACATGTTTTTGCATACTTAGCGACTTATTTTTGTCCATTATTCTTGAATCCCATCTTAAGGTCCCTAATGTTTCTAAAGTTCTCTTGAGCAACTCGACACGTCCCAGCTCATCGCATATGTATATGCTCGATTGCAAACGGGTGTTTTTTTTAGACGTATGGTTTTAATCTGGCAATACTTTTTTTCAGAGTTGGTCATTTTTGACAGCTGTCACTTGAGCTATGCTCAGTTTGATATGTATTTGGTTTTAATTCATAATTTCATAAAAGGCTCGTGAAGAACATTTGTGCAAATTTTATTACCAACGAAACGTGGCCTCCAAGATCGTGCTATTTAACACCACTGGACTACTTTTTGTAGGGTTATGTGAAGTAGCTTGTCTATCCAAACTACAGCCCAATTGCTCCAAAAATTGGTCGAAAATTGGGCCTTTGTTTTGGGATTTTTCAAACTGATACTCAACCTTTTTATAATGGTTTATTAAATTAGTAAGAGAAACCCTATGCTTAAAATAAAATTTCATGAGATCTGTTTCATGCAATTAATTATTTACTAATCACAACTATAACTTTCTTACATACAATTTTTTTCAAGCGAACGATCCCAAACTCTGAGTTCGATTTCAGTCTCTGGTTTGCATACCGCTCTAAAAAAAATCTCAAAAAAGAACTCTTTTTCTTTTGCATATAACCTTTTATCTTGGAATCCTCAAACCTATGAAATTGTTTGGATATCAGACAAAGTGAGCAGCAGTGGCACCAAGACATCGGACGGGAAAACAAAAATAGCCATAGCACAATTTTTGGAATTGGGAAGTTGACTGGATAGTTGACTGGAGATAGTCGTTAGGTAGTACATAGTAGGTTCAGACGATAAAAGGGACTTTAAAGTAAGTAAGGCCTGCTGCCGAAAAATTGCCTTCCAATTAAGACAACTTTATTGGAAAGTGCACTGCAAAGTTAGCCAAGAAAAATCTCCCTAACTATTAAGTCAAGTCTTCTTCTATTAGAATGGCAGTTGATCATGTTTTTTTATTCAACTGAAAGCTGAACTTTATTCCTCAATGATTTATTTATTTTCTGCAAAACTTCATTGAATATTTTTTGTAAAAGGGTTCCTTTTCAATTTGAAAAAGAAACAAGTAATATTTCTTTACAATACGAAATACAAATCGTAATGGGCTTGTAACTTCCCTGGGGAGTGTTTTGTAGACAATAATGTTTTTTGTAGTTTTTGTACGATGAACTAAAGAAAGAAGTTAGTGAAGTGAAGTTCCAAGTTTGAAATGTATGACACTTGAAAAACTAACAAGTTGCCTTGGTCAAAATGTACGTTCAAAGAATAAAGTTAACTGCAAATGAAGTCCCTGTATTACAAAAAAAGGCATTTGATAATCGGTTAGCACCTGTGAAACATATGTAATTCCAGCCATGTGGTAAACACAATCAAGTTGTTGTTGTAGTATTCAAACCCTACATACTAAGGAATTTTTCTTTAAAATACATAACACAACTTATGATGAACTTGTAACCAGTATAAAGAGTTTTTTATAGATATGGTACCTTCTGCAAGTAAAAGATAGTCAATTAAAGTTCCAAGTTTGAAATCAATGACATTTGAAAAATTAACAAGCTGCCTTGGTCTTATTTAGCGTTTAAAGAATGCACTTGAATGTGGTCTGAGCCTTCCTAAACTATAACTCAAATTGGAATTTAAAGTGTTGCTGTTTGTTTACAAACAAGGTATTGTTTTTTTTTTTTTGCTAAACCACAACCACGCATTACATCGGTCGGAGTTCTTACCGCCTTTACGATATTTTACAATATCATGTGTCATATAACGTGACCAAGAATTTGACCGCATAAAACCGCACGATAAGAGTACTGTAGGCTTTATATACAAATTTTTCATTGCAATTTTGTTTGTTTCATTTCATTATTTGTGTATAGCAGCAATCTACATATGTCTTCCCTTCTGTCCTGTATACAGATCGAAATCGAAATTTAAGTCTGCTTTTTGTGAACAGCTGAAAGTTGTTTTTTTTTTTTTAATTTGTTGCCAGCATCTAAAAATTTGCCTATTGTTGAGATTGAATGCAACCATTCAAACAACCATAACACTTGAACATTATAGATATTACACACTTCTCAGTTCATAAATGTACAGAGTAGAGACACTGCACCTTGAGCGCTCACTGATGCTTGATTTCGGTGATCGACGGGTTCCGAAACTTTATCGGTGACTAGGCCGTTGCCTTGACACTTGAACATTTTTTCATTTTTTATTACAACTATATTAAACAACAGTTTGAAAAAGAATAGACTACATGAATAGTTAATAGTATTAAGTCACTTTTTCTTTACGAGAAATGTATTAATATTTTATTCCTATCATATGTTCGTATAATGCTTTTTAAATAGTATATATAGTATATATTTCAATTTAACTCAATCTCGAAACTAGAAGCATTATTTTCTAAACGCTTTTACCCAAATTTACTCCTATATTTGAATTTATTACTATTGAAAATAGAAAAAGATTAGAAAATCCATTGTATTAAACTTACTTAAAGTTTAAATGACATCAAAAAGAACTATTATTATTATTATTATTATTTATTACAATATAAATGAATTTATATTATAATACAAAATTTTTAAAAGCGCTAGCTACCAGGACTTGCGGCTAGAATTTACAAAAAAATATGTTGTACACAATATAATATAGTAAAATATAAGTGTGTATGGGGCTGTCGGAGGTTCGGGGTAGCTAAGTAAGATCACAAATCTCCGACAGCCCCACACCTACTTAAGGAGGTATATTCGTTAGATAACATTTTCAATTTTAAGCATTGTTAGGATTTTATATAATTTTTTTATGTTTTCTATAGAGGGTGTTGATAAGAGGTCAATTAATTTTTTGTTAAGTGATTTACAAAGATCATTGACTTTGGAGCAATTGGAAATAAGATGCTTATGTGTTAGGATATGACTGGTTTGGCAGAGGTGGCAGAGTGGAGGGTTTTCCTTTTTAAGAAGATGGCAATGCGTTAACTGGGTGTGTCCGAGTCGAAGGCGTGAGAAGCATTTGTTCATTTTAGTAGTCGTTTCTGTTGGATACATATTTGGTTCTCCTCTTGGGTTAATGGTCGTATAGAGGTGGGTGTATGTTTTCCATTCTTCTACTCTTTTATGTTCCCAGTAAGAGTTGACTAATTTCAGGAAATCTCCCTTAGAAGGTGGAAGGGTATTAATATTTGTTTCTTCAGAAGCGTTCTTCGCTGCACTATCTGCCAGATCGTTTCCTTTAATACCTGAGTGTCCTGGGATCCAGAGAATCAAAAGCTTATTTTTGTTTTTGAATATGTTGTCTCGTATTTTAGTGATTATTGGTGAGCGGTTTTTGACATTCCCGATTGCATTTATGGTGGAAAGGCTGTCGGAGCAAATAACGACGTTCTTAGCTCCCGTGTTCGCTATTTCTGTAGCTTTAAGAATAGCGTGCGCTTCTGTGGAGTAAATTGAGAAATAATTAGGGAGTCTCGTAGTGTAAAGCACGCCAGATGTTTCAGAAACAACTGCAAGTCCTGTGCCATTGTCAGATTTAGATCCGTCTGTGTACAGAATATGCCATAAATTATTTCTGTATTTGTCTATGATACCGTGGAATAGTTGCGAATAGGTTTCTTTATTTGTAGAATCCTTTTTGAAAAATGATAGGTAGGTGTTCAACGAGTTTGTTGGAATTTTCCATGGAGGGGTGTTTCCGGGCGTCAGTTTGTTTATTGTTGGAGTGATGCCAATGTTTGCAGAAGATTTTAGTGCAATGTACATGGTGGATGGGTATTTTGGAGTTTTTTTACGCAGTAAAATCTTCTTGCCATCTTTAATTATTGGAGACTTGTAAGACTGGCAGATTTTTGGTGCGAGGCGAGCTGTTAGGAGGTCTCTGCGGTGTTTAATGGACGGAAGGCCAGCTTCCGTGAGCATGTTTTTTATTGGTGTGGTAGCAAAGGTTTTCAAACTGCTTCTGACTGCGGAGTGATAGGAGGGTATGATAATTTGAAATGTTATTTTTGAGCATTTTCCGTAGATAGCCAAACCATAGTCAATATTTGATAGTATTATATTTTTAGTAACATTAATAAGTTTTTTGGGGTGGACATAGCTATTTTTTGAGGATAAATACTTGATTATATTTAGCCTGGTAGCTAACTTTTTTTTGAGGAGTGAAACGTGATCCTTAAAACTAAAATGTTTATCAAAAGTAATACCTAAAATATTTAAGATGTTTACATTTGGTATTAGATAAGTAGATAGATTGATGTTGAATGTATTACAATTTCTTTTTTTAGAAATATGTAAATGTTTTCTTTTACCAGTTGAGATGATGGACCCTGAGTGGGAGCACCATTCGTTTAAATCTGTAAGCGCGTATTCGAATATTTCCTTAGTACGGCTTTTATCGTTACATTTAGACAGTAAAATTAAGTCGTCCGCGTAAAGGACGTGATTTAAGTTTTTATATTTCAATATAATCTCGCTTATATCATTATATGCTATGATGAACAAGGTCACTGAGAGGGGTGAGCTTTGAGGTATCCCGTTTTCTAATTTATATATAGTTGAATAGAAATTATTTGTTTTGATTCTGAATTGTCTGTTTGACAAAAATGATTTTATAAATGAGAAAATTTTAGGGCCAATCTTCCACTGAGTTAGCTTATTTAGAATTATATGTATGCCTATTCTGTCAAATGCCTTGACAAAATCAAGTGATAAGACTGATACATGATTTTTGCATGAAAGTGCTGCGTTAATGTATTCGTCTAAGTGAAGTAGGGAGTCGGTGGCACTACGACCATGTTTAAAGGCTACTTGGTTTGCGCTAACTTATTTTCCATACATTAAAACTTGTTCTCTCAACTAAAACTTCAATTTATTTTAAATATTCTCAATCTTTTGAAAATATAAATAAATAAATAACTGCGACCTAAATTTTTCGTCGTTATGGTATAATTAAAACAAATATTTTTTTTCATCATATCCATTTAATATAATAATAAACAAAAACATTAGGGTGCTTATTACTGTGAACTTTGTTTACACTTTTCAAGACCAATTTTAAGTCTCTATCTTAGGGTACCAGAAGATAAATTGCAATCATTATTTGTTTATGGAAAACAATATTGGTTTAAGAAATTTCCTAGTTTTTGAATAAAAACCTTTGAGGAAAATTTGATTATTTTTTAGCTTAACGAAGATTACAACAACAAAAAAATAATCAATTCATAGAACCAAAAACTCAATGTGTTGCTTAAATAAATATTCAAAAAAATAAAATTTGCAAAATAAGAAACACCCTTATAAAAATATTTGCTACCTTAAATTAAAAAAAAAACTAATTAACTAAAACAACACACAATCGGAGCCTCTTTATTTTTCCTTTGAAGTAACAAAAACAAAAATAGATCAAATTCCTATGTGTTTGTATATTTTTACTGCGGTTTTTGTTTTCAATGCCAAAACACTCACATTTCAGAATGCCACTTATAAGAACTTTATCATGTTTTTCTGTTTTTAATAAAAATCCACAAACGTCTAAAATTTCCACTTGAATAAAAGCTTGAGTACTAGGCATTCAATTCAAGAATTTTCTAATATAAAATCAAATATAAGTACTTTCTCCGTTGATAAAGTATATTTTCAAAAAATATATAACTTACTTTTAGTAACTTTGTAATTATTTTACAGCTTGTTTGAACCAAACAACACATGTTTAAAGAAAATTAATATTTCTTTTGGTTGTAGTTAAAAAGTCTTTTTTGGAAGGTAATAATTTGCATTCCTTAAAAGAAATACCAGCAATCAATATAAAAATATTCGGAATCTTTTTGGCAGCATTGTATATGTTCCATATCATTTAAAAAAATGTAAGGATTAAAAGTTAATATTTTATGAAAATATTATGAATATTGCAATGCAAATGCGTTAAAATCTCAGAAAAACGTTTAACGACATTTAAGAATATGAAATCATACCACAACACTTAAAAAAATGGCCTGATGTCCCCGATCCACAAAAAAGGCAGTAAAGAAGATCAATCAAATAATCGAGGAATTTCATTTCTAAACGCAACCTATGTATACAATTTGTACATCAAATATTTTTAAACGATTTGAGTTTTAAGCTGGTTTCAGATGGTATCCTTACAAAAAATACAAAACTATATACATTTTTTGGAGACTTTCAAGCCGATTTCGATACAACTGCCCGATTTTTGGATTGGAAGTACATGAGCATCGGGGCATCAGTTTGTGATGTTTCTGAGTGGTTTCAAACGAAGACAGGAGTCAAGCAGGGTTATGCATTAATCCCAAGCTTATTCACACTATTTATCGAAGACATTATAAGAGCATTACCAGGAGGTATAGATTATGCTGCAGTTACAAAGTTCTACTTTTCGCAGATAATACAGTTCTGTATGCCAACACTGCAGCTTATAATAAAAAGTTGTTGGAATACTGTGCGAGATAAAACCTTGTTGTTAATTTGCATAAGTCGTAGGTAATGGTAATCAAAAAATGTAGAGGCAGGTCTAGCACCAACTAGGAATAGTGTTTTAAAACAAACTTTGGCAAAAAATTTAAGCATGGAAAAGTATCACAACGTAAAGTTGATCGAAAACTGCCGTTAATATGACGTGGAGAGAATGATATAACATTTTTAAAGCAGCTCAAGTGCGGTAAAGTAAAGAAGAAGAATGAATCCGTGGAAAATCTGCTCGGTTTCTACATAAAACGAATTCTTCTCTTTCCTTCAAACACTCCAAACGATGTGATAATAATGGAAACCTGTATATCACCAATATTGATAAGAACCTTGATTACCACTGGATAACAATTTGAAAGTGCTCAATAGTTCGAAAAAAGCAGCAACCCAAGCTATTTAAACCAAGTGAGGATAGTTTAAAAGAGTGGTTAGAACTGGCTCAGGAAACTGGTGCGGAAATAGAAATCAACGAACGGGGTTCATGGAAGTAGAATCTGCATGAACTAATTAATCGTTTGAATGAAAAGTATAGAGACGTGCAGGGACCACAATCAAAACAATTATTTTCGAAACGATTTTACTATCAAAAAAATTTCATGTAAGTTTCGACTAAGAGGGGAGATTCTAAATCTTAATTGTACTCTGCATTAATACTTTAAATTTTGTCAATCAGACAAATGAAAATACCATGCTTAAATAATTGTGTATATTATACATACAATTGTAAATAAAAAACAATTATTTTTAATATTAATCTAACAAACTTTTCAAAGGACTTCCCTTTCCTTTTTTTAATAGTCGAGTAAACTATATGAAATACATTAAATGAAAATAATGGAAACCAACCTAATCGAACAAGTATTAGGAACGCATTACAATTTAAAATAATGAACAAATTTGTTTTTATTTGCATTTTAGTTAATTAAGTCCTATCAGGCGGATAAATCTAAGAGCTCGTGAATAATTTTTATTTGTATTTATGTATGCTACAGAGTAACGAAGAATGATTTATTCATAATAGATATCACGTGTATTTTCAAATTTCAATAGACCCTTTTCAAATACCTATGTTATGTTATCATACCAAAAACTGTAGATAAATCGACAATCGACAATGATCTATCTAAATACCCAATTGATTGCAAATAATCATTACTTTCAAATTTATTCTTCCTTGTTATGACGCAATTAATAAATCATTGATATAAAACAAAGGTCACAATCAATTTATAATCATTGATAGCGAATTAAATGTAACCGCCTGTTGATTTACTTACCATGCTTTTCTGTTTATTCTCGTAGAATGGATTCCAGCCTACACTCATAACCATCTTGTGCACTTCTCCACTGTCAATATTCGCCCATCCATAATAGACTCCAGTTATAAATTCCGAAGGTAAAGCCTGCACAACGTCCAATGGAAAGTTAGCTATTTCGCAAGAGATGTTTCATAAAAGTTGTTTAGAAAAAAATAAATACAACGAATATTATGCAACTCATACGAAGAACTTACCAGTAGGTATTCCGAGTTCTTTAGAGCCACGTCCAAATCCAGGAACAATTTTTCCAGATGCATAATGTGGTAGACTTTCCATTTTTTTAAAAGTAGTGATGAAGCGGATCGATGTTGAATGATAGTGGACGTCTTCACTTCTCGCGAGCTTTTTAACAACTCCAGCGGCAGCAATCAATCGGAATCGCAAACGCAAATTGAAGCGTCTAAGGTTAACACATATAAAGCAAAATTCAGAACAATCGCGAAATTGTAATTTGTTTACTTTAATGTGAAATTTTATAACACTCTATCATACCCTAAACAAATAGTCATGTTAGAAATCACAGTAGGGCCGACTAAAACTAGATAATTTTTATTTTCATTTGAATAGAAATTGGAATGTAATTACATAGGATTTTTTCGTACAGCTGCCAGACTGACAGATAATTAGTACCGAAAACGATGGCCACATTCAGAGGTACATATGTACAGGTAGAATTCACATTGCTCATGTCTCATTGCATGTCGACTGGACTTAATATGAAATATCCAATGGAGGATGGCAATCTCATGTTTTGTTTGGATGGCTGCAATTTCTGTCTTCCATTCTGTTTTTAAGGAGAAAGCTTACTTGAAATTGAGCAGACACCTCTTTCTTTTGAGTTACTTGTTGCGTTGATTGATAAATAAGGCTCTTTTCACAACCACGCGTTTGGTCAGTCGGGCTTTTGAAAGTCGTTCAACTTTACGATATTTTACGATATCATGTGTCATAAAGCGTGACCTAAGAATTTGCAAAACGTAAGGGCGTTCAGTTTAATTTTTTTTTGTTGATTTATTTAAACAGAAAGAAAGACACTGCTGCTATACACAGATTTTGAAATAAAACAAACAAAATCGCAATGACGATAAAGTTGTCAGCTGTCAAAGTGCGACAAAATAGAAAATAGATTTATTTGGGCGTTAAGCTCAAGCTTACGATATTTACGATCTAAAGTGAGCACAAGGCATGAGGTAACATATCAGATTGCCTCATTAAAGTCCATTGTTTCTATTCAAACGCATAGTTAGCTATAACTATGATTGATTGAAGAATATCCATAATGAATACAGTTTTTTTTTATTAGATTTACTTAAAACGTCTCTTAGCGGCCATTTCGTTAAGGGCCTGTTCCACAATATAAAAGTAAAGCTAAATTTAAGCTACTTAAAACCTTATCAGCAGATAAAATTCACATAATTAAGGTTTGGCTCTGTTGATCCATTTGGATTTTCAGCAAGTCAAAAATCAACGAGCCCGGCCAACGACCTAAGGCACGAGTCTGCCGTGTTTGGGGAATCATCGAGCCAACTAGGCTCTAAAAACTATCTTAGTCTTTCTCATACAATAGTTTAAGGAAACAAATCCTTGAAAAATAGATTTCAAGTGAGGTCTTGAAATATCAAAAGAGGTCCGTTGATTTCAAGGCAGGTCTTGAAATATCCAGGGAGGTCTAGAGATTTAAAAGTGGGTCTAGAGATTTCAAGGGAGGTCTGGAGATTTCAAGGGAGGTCTCGAAATATCAAGGGAGGGTTGGAGATTTCAAGAAAGGTCTGGAGATTTCAAGGCAGGTCCTGAAATAGCAAGGGAGGTCTAGAGATTTCAAGGGAGGTCTGGAGATTTAAAGGCGGGTCTGGAGATTTAAAGGGAGGTCTTGAAATACCAAGGGAGTTCTAGAGATTTTAAGGGAAGTCTGGAGATTTAAAGGGATGTCTCGAAATAGCAAGGGAGGTCTTGAAATCGCAAGGGAGGTCTAGAGATTTCAAGGGAGGTCTCGAGATTTCAAGGGAGGTCTTGAAATAGCAAGGGAGGTCTAGAGATTTCAAGGAAGGTCTGGAGATTTCAAGGGAGGTCTTGAAATAGCAAGGGAGGTCTTGAAATCGCAAGGGAGGTCTAGAGATTTCAAGGGAGGTCTGAAGATTTTAAGGGAGGTCCTGAAATAGCAAGAGAGGTCTAGAGATTCCAAGGGAGGTCTGGAGATTTAAAGGGAGGTTTAGAGATTTCAAGAAAGGTCTGGAAATTTCAAGGGAGGTCTTGAAATAACAAGGGAGGTCTGGGGATTTCAAGGGAGGTCTGGAGATTTCAAGGGAGGTCTTGAAATAGCAAGGGAGGTCTAGAGATTTCAAGGAAGGTCTGGAGATTTCAAGGGAGGTCTTGAAATAGCAAGGGAGGTCTTGAAATCGCAAGGGAGGTCTAGAGATTTCAAGGGAGGTCTCGAGATTTCAAGGGAGGTCTTGAAATAGCAAGGGAGGTCTAGAGATTTCAAGGAAGGTCTGGAGATTTCAAGGGAGGTCTTGAAATAGCAAGGGAGGTCTTGAAATCGCAAGGGAGGTCTAGAGATTTCAAGGGAGGTCTGAAGATTTTAAGGGAGGTCCTGAAATAGCAAGAGAGGTCTAGAGATTTCAAGGAAGGTCTGGAGATTTCAAGGGAGGTCTTGAAATAGCAAAGGAGGTCTGGAAATTTAAAGGTGGGTCTAGAGATTTCAAGGGAGGTCTTGAAATATCAAGGGAGGGTTGGAGATTTCAAGGAAGGTCTTAAGATTTCAAGGGAGGTCTTGAAATAGCAAGGGAGGTCTGGGGATTTCAAGGGAGCTCTGGAGATTTCAAAGGAGGTCCTGAAATAGCAAGGGAGGTCTTGAAATAGCAAGGGAGGTCTAGAGATTTCAAGGAAGGTCTGGAGATTTCAAAGGATGTCTTGAAATAGCAAGGGAGGTCTGGAGACTTAAAGGGAGGTCTTGAAATAGCAAGGGAGGTCTAGAGATTTCAAGCAAGGTCTGGAGATTTCAAGGGAGGTCTTGAAATAGCAAGGGAGGTCTTGAAATCGCAAGGGAGGTCTAGAGATTTCAAGGGAGGTCTCGAGATTTCAAGGGAGGTCTTGAAATAGCAAGGGAGGTCTAGAGATTTCAAGGAAGGTCTGGAGATTTCAAGGGAGGTCTTGAAATAGCAAGGGAGGTCTGGAGATTTCAAGGGAGGTCTTGAAATAGCAAGGGAGGTCTAGAGATTTCAAGGAAGGTCTGGAGATTTCAAGGGAGGTCTTGAAATAGCAAGGGAGGTCTTGAAATCGCAAGGGAGGTCTAGAGATTTCAAGGGAGGTCTAATGATTTCGAAGGAGGTCTTGAAATATGTTTTAAGGGAGGTCTTGTAATATCAAAAAAGAAGGACTAGAAATTTAAAAGGAGGACTAGAGATTTAAAGGTTGGTTTGGAGATTTCAAAGGAGGTCTTGAAATATCAAGGGAGGTCTAGAGTTTTAAAAGAAGGACTAGAGATTTAAAAGTGGGTCTAGAGATTTCAAGTGAGGTCTTGAAATATCAATTAAGGTCTGAAGAGTTTAAGGGGGGTCTTGAAATATTAAGGGAGGGTTGGAGATTTCAAGGGAAGTCTTGAAATATGAAGCATTTAAGAATATAAATGTTTTTTACCAAATATTTATCTCAATTTATCTCAAAACTAGTGTTGCCAAAAGAAAATAGCAAGCAAAAACATGCAACCATGATAACATTTTTAAGAACTGTTTCTTTGTTTAACCAAACAACTCCCAGAAAATTAATATGGCCTATAAGGCGCTCCTCCATTATAATACAACTTTAATTTTTATACTGGGTGTAAAACCTTAAATCTCATAAATCTCATTGGAAACCCCACATCAAAGTCCAGAAGTAGGTGTTGGCCCTTAAATTTTCTTATAAGATTTATAGGGTTACATTTCCGAATAAGCCCCCAACGAACGTATGCATTTCACGTCACTTTTGTTCAATGACTGAACTTGCTGTCAAGAAACAAGAAAAAATCTTCGTCAGATCGTCACTTTATTCACTGCAAACTCAAAGTGCAAATCTTAAAACATTCTTTAGTCATTTATATTTATTTTGTAAACTTGTTCGTATCTAAATATTCGTATTAAAAACTATTTTTTAAACAATCCATAAGGTAAAGCAACATAATAATTAGCATTCTTCAGTTCAAAATTACATTTAACACCGGAAACTATTAAAATCGATTTCTTGTTTATCTTCATCAAACAAAGTAAAAGGAGCGTTCGCTTTCGGTCATTTTCATCGAGACTTAATTCTGAAAAGAAAGATAATATATACCAATATTACTTAACTTTAAAAAGTAGTTTCCTTTGTAGACATGACGCACTCAGTGCACGCTGAAAGAAGTATACACGAAATGCTTAAAGATACCCCGCCGATGAATGAAAGTGGCAGTGCTATTCATTCGGGCACAGAAGGCAGGCAATATAAGCCACCAAATAGTTTGCCACTGCGCAGCAATCATTCCGGTTAGTTAGTTTTTTCTTGTCCAGATCACTTTCAAAACATTTGTTATTTTGATTAATATTTTTTTCTGTTTCAATCGGAAGCCCCGGTTACTCCTATGAGTCCAAGCAGTCCACAAAATGGCATCGATACGAATTTTCTTCGAACCGGAGCGTCGAAAATTGACACCATTAAAAATTGGAGTATATCAACTTACAAGTGTACGCGCCAAATCATGCTGGAAAAATTGGGTAAATCACAGCGAACTGTTGACTCTGAACTCGAAGCTCAAATCGAGCAATTGAGAGAAACTCAAAGGAAATATTTGTCTATATTGCGTCTTACCAGAGCGTTTAGCTCACATTTTCATCATGTAGTTGTAACGCAACATGCCTTGGCTGAGGCTTTCTCGGATTTAGCCCAAAAGAGCCCTGAACTGCAGGAAGAGTTCACTTGTAATTCGGAAACGCAAAGAAATCTAACCAAGAACGGAGAACTTTTGTTGAATGCTTTAAACTTTTTTACATCGTCTGTGAACACATTGTGCAATAAAACAATTGACGATACTCTGCTGACTATTCGTCAATATGAAACTGCAAGGTAAAGTTATTGAAAAGTTTTTTGTTTTTTTAATTTTTCAGAGAAATATGATAACTTCAACATTATGTTTAAAAATTAAGTTAGATCATTCTTTTATGTTCTTGTTTAGTTATCATAGAAGTGAATATAGTTTTTTTTTTAAGTTATCATCTTTCTATTGAACATTATAGATTTAAATTATACGTGCCTACATATATGTTTTAGTTATTTAACACTACTCAACCAGGTATTGTTTTTCCTTTAGAAATAATTAATAGATAAATTATTTGCGGAAATTTTGTCTTTTGTTGCACCAAGAAGAATGATAAACCTTGTTGATTTCCAATAATACCACTGTGCCCTGAAACCCAATTTTCAGTGACGGAAATGTTCAGCTATAAACATCGTCCCGCTCTTGTCATACCAGTTAAAATGATGATATTGATAAAATATAAGATGGCATAAACCATTACGGAACCGTAATTGAAATAGAAAATTTCTATTTTATTATTATTGATTGTAATTTTCAATGATCCATTTTAAACTGTTTACATATTGAGTAACAAGTGCTTGCCAAAATGTTAGTGATACATTTGATCTTTTGACAAAGTCTATAGAGATTACAACCAGACGAGAAGAGAAAATATTTCTTACCTCGGAAACCCCAAAATTTTAGCAATGTTTTAGCAAATCGCTTCCATTGAAATATCAAATAAAAAACATTCATTTTTATATCTTTTTGTGTAAAAAATCAATGTTTGATAACTTTTCGCAGCAATTTCGGCCGCTTATTGGCAAAAACGTGCCAGAACCAAAGGCCTTTCCCATAAACATCCTCCAATCCATGTACGAAAAGTCAATAATCATGGCTCTAAAGAGTTCTCCATTGACTGTTTTTTGGACGTCTTTATTTTTGAAGAAATATGAACCAATAATATCCTCTGCCCGTAGAGCGCACCAAACAGTGTCCTATTCAACCCAAAATAAGTTTCATCGTTGAACAAAATTTTTGTTGTTAAAATCGGGGTTGGTGGCCATCTCGTTATGGGGTCATTTACGGAACGTGTCAAGCGCTTGATGGTCGTTCGGCTTCAATTCTTGAAATGGAAAACCAAAGTGAGCATAAATCAAGTAATAGCTTTTAAAAAGACCAACTCCGAAAAAGTATTGCCAGATTGAAAATTTCACGTCTAAAAAAAAACACCCGTTATTTTTCTGTAGCCAACATAATATTTCTAACATATTTTGTATTTAAACTGCTTGGTTTTTGTGGGTATCTTTTATTTTTAAAGAAATTTCACTGCTTGACAGAATTCCAAAAAACACTTTGAAACTCGATCTATTAGATTTCGTATCCGTCCGTACACGACTGAACTAAATAGCATCGTGTTCTGGACCTTGATTAAGCTTGAAGCCAATCCGAAAACAAAAATTATATGGCTCATTAAAAAAAACATGGAAACTCAACAAATTCTGGTTATTTCTCATTGATAAGGGTTGTATTTGAATTACGCATCGGGTTTGAATTCCATTGATGATGTTTCCTGATGCATTTTTCTCATCACTATAACCGGCTCCTAAGCTCAACTCCAGTTTTTTTTCGGAATATGGAAGAAGAAATACCATAACAACGTTTTAAGCATTCCGAAATGTGTATAAATATGAATTATGGTTTCGTTTCATAATTGTCTTTTCAGCTGTACGGTTCTTTTCTTAATGTAAACACAAATGCATTTTCTACTCTTTCTAAAAGAAATGCTTTTAGACAACCAATTGAAAACGCAATAACTTACTGCCATTTCATCATTTCACTCATTTTGCTTCTATTTGTGACCTATTGAGTATACTTACATACATTTGTGATTATGAACAACAGTTCAGAAAAGGTCAATCTTTGCATTATAACTTTCTTTTCTTGTTCTTTCAAAAAAGTCATTGTCATAGACGCTTGAGTAAAATAGCCGAGCAAGGCAATAAGAACAAAATGTATCTTAATCTAATTAATCCGAATTAATACTTAGGTTTATTATTCCTACATATTAAATGTTTAATCAAATTTTCTGCTGAGCTAAGGTTATTATATCGATAATGAGAAACTGAAGTAGAATTTTTTTTATTTCGGAAAATATAAGATTTTTATAAATATAAAATGTGATTTCACTCAAATTAATTTTGAAGTAAACAACTTAATTTTTAAACTTTCTTTTTATAGAGTTGAATTTGATGCCTACCGAATGGACTTGGAAAATTCAAGACCAGAAATACCACAGAGCCCAATATCAGAAGAGGCGCAAAAGAATTTCCTACGACAAAAAGAACTGTACGAAAAACTAAGAGCAGATGTGGCTGTAAAGATGCAGTTTCTTGATGAGAATAGGGTAATCTATTTGTTATTTAAATTACATCTTTAAATTTAATAACTTTTTAAATATTTTATTTTCTTTAAGATTAAAGTGATGCATAAGCAACTAGTGCTTTTGCATAATGCTATTGCTGCTTATTTTTCAGGGAATGCTATAGCTCTAGAGAGTACTCTTAAGCAATTTAACATAAAGGTAAGCTTTTGGCCTACATCGATATTGACTATAAGGACAACAATATATTTTCTTTTTGCAGTTGAAATCTCCAAACACATCAACAGGTTCTTGGCTAGAGCAGTAGTGTTGAATGCAATCTCCACCGCGAGTATCAATTTACTTAGAAAACAAAAGTATATCCCATCCATAGTTCCTTTGGGAACAGCACCCGAATTAAACATTTTTAACTCCATGTATGTATGTTTTAATCTTCTTAACTGAAATAAAAGAATAAAAGACCTCTCGCGAATCCAAACAAACAAAAAAACATACAACAAAGTCTTCAATGTAATAATCTCACATAACACACATACTTCGTTGTCCATTTGTACATTTTTTAACGTAAATTTATTCTAGCTAGGCTAGACATTTTTTATAAAAACAAAAGGAATGATAACACCAACAAAATCTGAATATTTTTTGTATTAAATATGCTGGCATTCCATAGCAAGATGCAATGCAATCGAATTTTTACATGGCAATTAACAAGCATTTTAACTTCTCTTTTTTTTTTGGGATATCGAATTCCTTATTTTTTCTTCGCCAACGGATTTCACAGAATATGGTACCCCTTACCCTGCACTTTGCTGCTGATTCATTTCGAATATTATTTTTTTTTGTTTTGTCATCAGTATTTGCAACCCCCTTGAATTAAGACAAAAGAAAAACAATGTTTAACCTAGTCAACGTATATAATTACATTCTGTAAACATGTAACTTAATAATTATAATTAAATATAGTAATAAAAATTATATATCGATACAAATTTAATTGTTTAAGTTCAATTCTTTTCCAGACTTAAGTCCTTTAGTTTAGTATGCAGCTGTTCTTCTTCGTCTTCTGCTTTGAACATTTCCTAAAATCGGAATATGACTTTATATGGATTAAAATGATTATTTTGTTTACACTTACAGGATCGTAGATAACTTTTACAATAAGTGAGCAACTAGGACATGTAGCAACTTCTTCGCCTTCAATTAATTCGTCCTAAAATTTGTATTTATTTAATTAAAATCAAAAGAACAATAGAAATTCTCTTTTGGATTTAAAAATCTTGCCTTTGAAATTTGAAATCTATCGCCACAGGGACAGGGGTAGTAATACATTTCTTCTTCTTCGTCATATTCAAAATCTTCAATTTCAACTTCGTCATGATAAATACTCATCGTTTTGTTTTATAACATTAAACAATTCTAAATAAACTCAGAAATATTTAAAAATCGTCAGTCTTTGGCAATCTTTTGCTTTAATGATGATGTTTTTAAGAAGACACATGTTATGACTTATAAGATTTTTTGAAGCAGTTTTCGGAAAAGTCAGTAGAGTGACGTCAAAGAAATGACATGTGAGACATTTGTGAACTGAAAGCATTCAGATACATTTTTTTTTTGTTAAAAAAAAGAGCGTTCAGAAATGGCTGAAACACAAATACGGTTCGTCTGCGTTAAGCAGCATTCACATGAGCGTGACCAACGAACGACGAATGAATTACAAAATGTGAGTTTAATTACTTTTGAAGACATATTTCCACACAAATTCGTAACAAAATGATAGCAATATAGTTTCTATTTGATTTATGATGCATACTTTTACTTTTCAATATCATATATTAACAAATTTAAGAAAACAAAATTTATTTGTCGCGAAAAAAATTTTAGTTGATACGAACTGTCAAACTTTATTCGAGTTCCACATTATCCACAGTCTTGCTTACTTACTTAAGGCGGCGCTACAGTCTTGTGTGAACTAGGGCCTCACCCAACAAACTTCTCCATCTAGCTCGGTCCCTAGCTAGATGTCTAAAGTTTCGCGCTCCGAGTTGGGTGAGGTCACCTTCCACTTGCGCCCGCCACCTGATTCGCGGTCTTCCTCTACTGCGCTGTCCTGTGGGTGTGGATTCGAAGACTTTCCAGGCCGGAGCATTGGTTTCCATGCTCTCTACGTGACCCAGCCATCTTAGTCGTTGGACTTTTACCCTTCTGGCTAAGTCTACGTCGCTGTACAGCCCGTACAGCTCGTCGTTCCATCTTCTCCTCCACTCCCCTTCCATGCATAGGGGACCGTAGACCACACGAAGAACCTTTCTCTCGAAACGACCCAAGGTGCTTTCATCCGCTTTTGTCATAGTCCATGCTTCTGCACCATATAGCAGGACGGGGATGATAAGGGTCTTATATAGCGACACTTTGGTCCTTCGAGAGAGGATTTTTCCACTTAATTGCTTTCTTAACCCAAAGAAACAGCGGTTAGCAAGACTTATTTTTCGTTTGATCTCAGCGCTGGTGTTGTTTTCTGCGTTTACAGCGGAGCCTAGGTAGACGAAGTCCTTGACTACCTCCAACCTTTATGGAGCATCGTGAATTCTCCATGGTCATCCTGCACAGACGGACGAGTTTGGCAGGGATGCCAAAACTAGACATGGCTCTATACAGCTCGTCCCTGTAGATACTGTCATATGCGGCCTTGAAATCGATGAAAAGATGGTGGGTGTCGATTTGGTGTTCTTGGGTTTTTTCCAAGATCTGCCGTAATGTGAATATTTGATTGACTGTGGACTTTCCTGGTCTAAAACCACACTGATAAGGACCTATCAGGTTGTTGACGATGGGCTTTAGACGTTCACATATTACGGCAGAGAAGATTTTGTAAGCGATGTTAAGTAGACTGATTCCTCTGTAATTGGTGCAGTTTAGAGGGTCTCCTTTTTTCAGGATCGGGCAAACAATACTGAGGTTCCATTCATCGGGCATGCTTTCTTCCGACCATATCTTACAGATAAGTTGGCGCATGCTCCTAATCAACGCATCTCCAGCTGCTTTGAAGAGCTGGGCATTCAAGCCATCCACTTCAGCGGCTTTGTTAGACTTCAGCATAGATATAGCAATCTTTACTTCGTCTAAGTCGGGAGGACGGGATTGTTGGCTTTCGTCGTCTATGTTGAATGGATCATCCTGCCTGACAGTGGAATTCGGTTCGTCGTCGCCGTTATACAGTCTGCAGAAGTGGTCCTTCCATATCCTCAGCATTGACTGCGGTTCCACTATGATGTTTTCACTTTCGTCTTTGCAGCCTTCGGTTCTAGGTTTATGTACTTGTGAATTTCGTTTCACCTGTTCATAAAACTTTCGAACTTCATTCCTGCTTTTAAACCTCTCAACATTTTCAACCGCACGCTTCTCATGCTCTCTCTTTTTCCTTCTGAGAAGTCGGTGTTCCTCTCGCCTCTTCTGCTCATAGAGCTTGTGAGCAGCTCTCGTCCTTTTATGCAGCTCCGCTTTACGTGCCTGTTGTTTGGCTGCATTTGCCTGCCAACATTCCTCATCAAACCAGGGGTTCCTTGTTGGTGGTTGCTTGAAACCCAGCACGTCAGAGGCGGCTTCTCTGAGTGCATCTTGGCAATGTTGCCACTGGTTTTCTATACATTGTGTTGGCGGCACAGAACTTCGAGAGAGGTTACTTGTAACTCGGTCGGAGAAGGATTTGGCGATCTCTTGCGATTGTAGCCGTTCGACGTTGTACCTTCTCCCAGCATCTCCCTGTTTTGCCTTGGGCCTGGAAACCCGAAGTGCTACCTTGGCTACAACAAGGTAATGGTCCGAGTCGTCCATGATGCTGGAAGCATGTCTGGCGTCGATCGCAATATGGTCAATCTGGTGGACGGTAGATTGATCTGGAGATCTCCAAGTTCCTTTGTGGATGTTGAGGTGTGGAAAACGCGTACTGGCTACCATGACGTTTCGCCCCGCAGCAAAATCTATGAGCCTGAATCCGTTGTCGGAAGTGTTGTCGTGCAGGCTGTTTTTCCCGATTATTCCACCAAAGATGTCTTCCCTTCCTAGCTTGGCATTAAAATCGCCCAGGACAATTTTAATATCGTAGCTAGGACCCTGCTCATATGTTTTGTCTAAGAGCTCGAAGAACATATCTTTGGTGTTGTCATTATCCACACTCGCAACAAATAGAAAAATCGCGCGTACTTAACCTAAAAAATCATTCTTGTTTTGGTTTCGGTGGTGAATGTCAAACTTCATTCGCGACGAATTTAAAACTCTCATGTGAAAGAAATGTCAAAATCGACGAATATTCGTCCATTCGTTGGTCGTTGGTCGTGCTCATGTTAATAGTGCTTTACGATGGGCCTGCTTCGAGGTTGCTTTGAATGACATTTCTTAAATGAAACATCTGTCATTAGCAGCTGTTATTTATTAAAGTTTTTTTTGATTTTTCGTGCAGTAAAAAATATGAATTATGAAATCGAAAAATTAAATTTACAAAAATAAAACGTTTTCAAGAAAAAAAATGTAGGTAATAGTTATTCTATGTATATTTCAATAACTTACCTTTTAACTTTTTCTAATAACTAATGGGAATCCCTCCAAAAGCAAATGTATTTTGTTTGTTGACTTTTCTTACAGCTGTTGATCTGTCAGACAAAGTAAATGTTCAGCAAATTTGAACTAGGGCTTCCGTTTGAAGTCTTTTTACGTTACATTACGTTCTTTTCCTTACAATTCTCAAACGAAACGTGAGGTCAAAGCTTCATTGCGATAGCATGCATTGAATTCCTAAGGCTGAACTTGTAAACGTCATACGAAGCCGAAGCTGAAGCGTGTTTGTGTTTCAGCCATTAAGATCTGCCATTGACTTATGATATGATATATGGACTGTTAGTTGTCTTTGTATATACATTTGAATACAAAGTAATATCATGGAACAAAAAATCGTGTTACGGAAGCGGACCCATGGCGGCGCTGCCTGTACAAAAATTAAGTGTTGAACCTAAGAGCGACTGAAATAACAAATGTTTGATAGATGCTCGAGATTATGAACAAAATTTGACAAAATCAACTTTTTTTTTATGTATTAAAATCAATTTGAATTGGTCAGACAGCATTTTTGTTTACAAATAATAATTGAAGGACTAAACTTCCACTTACAAATTTTGTATCATTACAATATTTGACACTCGATGTTGCAAAAACTGAAATGTCAAAAGAAAATATGTAAATGTTTAGTGTGAATGATTTTTGGGTTCTCGAAAACTTTTTGCCGAAAACTCGGTATTTGGGTTTGGTGTGACAAGGCTATTTGATAGCTGTACTAGATAAGATTGTGTAAATAGAGAGAACTACTTGGTTCGTTGCTTCCCCACACGGCAGAACCAAGTCTTGGCTCGTTGATTCGAGCTTATGGAATTTTGACTTGCTAAAAACCCAAATGGATCAACAAAGGTAAACCGAGCCATATCAGTTTCCCCACACATGATCGATTTTTAATCGGGTTGGTCCATTTAGATTTTTGGCTCTATCGTGTAAGGCTACCTTAAGAATTTAAGAAGTTTCCTAATTAGCGATTGAAATCAACTTTAAGTTGCTGGCAACTAGTTTGCTTGTTGAGACCTTATCTAAGCGAATATTTAAGAAATCCGCTTTGTCAGTTTACAATATACAAAATTAAAACCCTATAATGTGATTTAGTTTGTATTGGAGAATTATTTCCTTGTTTTTATATTTGTTCCTTCCTTACCATTTTCTAGAAATGAATAAATATTTCAAAATTCTTCTACCATATATAAACATATATTGATAACTTAGCCTTGATGAGAAATGTCACAATTTTGAGGGAAATGTCATGCTAGAGCTTGTAGGCAAACCAAGATGGCTCCCGAGGATTTATATCTTTATAAGATTGTTTTTGGCTCTGCCCCACTGCCCATTTTGTTGTTGCTCACTGTTCACGAAAAACTTAAATTATTAACTAAAATTACTAACTTTTTCTGTTTATCACAGAAAAAAAGAGGTGCATTGACTTTTAGTTTTTAGAGCTGGGTCAATATAACATCGAAAGCTTACCACTGTTTGACGTATCAGAACGCGGTGGATAGCAACGCGTTACATAATACATAGTGCTTGAATACCGTTCTCTTAAAAACTTGTTTTTTGAAAAACTAATATACCAAACTGGAAAACTCACTTTTTCGGAGAATAATTGTTGAACCGACCTATTTAAAGCCAATTTCGTTTATTGACAGATGTAAATGTCAACAAAAACTATCTGTCTCACTTCCATATGATTCAAATTCAAAACAATAAACAACTTTCAAGAAATCACAGACGAAATAAAATGTAAGTAAACAAAAATAATAAATATGTACAAGAATATAATAAAACTAATTACTTACAGATGATAAGTGAGCAAATACATATTTTTTTCTTTTCGAAAGGAGAATAATTTGAAGTTTGGTTGTTATGACATTAACCAAACTGCAAATTAATCTCCTTTTCTTTGGTGGAAACACCTCATGATTTATTTTAAATCACTTGCCTTAAATCTCGGATTATTTGTTGGTGGAAACGTACTATTACATTATGCTTTTTAAAAGTTTTGCAAGACCTTGTCATTGTTCTCAGTGTTAAATGGGTATTATAGATTTATTACAGATAGTAATCGAACAGAACTACGCCTATTCCCAACATCAAACAAACCTATTTTAAATCATCAGATTGTCAAATTGACAACAACGTTTGTTTTCCAAAAAGATCTTGAAAAATCAACAACAAAAACCATGTCGGCTGAGTTTGCGAAATTAAATCTCTATGAATACCTCGGTGTGGATGTTGATGCCCAAGAGGCAGATATCCGAAAAGCATATCGAAAAAAGGCACTTGCCTGCCATCCGGACAAAAATCCAGACAATCCAAAAGCGGCCGAGACCTTTCATATACTTTCAAGGGCTTTGGAAGTCCTTACTGACGCAACAGCAAAAGCAGCTTATGACAAAGTTTGGAAGGCAAAAAAAGCAGCTGAAGTCCGAAATCAACAGCTAGATAGTAAAAGACAAAAATTAAAAGCTGACTTGGAGCAACGCGAACGGGATGCAATTGTTATTAGTCAGTATAACTCTAAAGGGTACTCAACAACTCCGAAAACTGATGAACAAATACTTCAAGAACAAATCGATCGACTGCGTAAAGAAGGCTCTAAATTGCTTGAAGAAGAACTGTCTTCTATGAACCGTGAGTTGAAGAAGACCTTATCGACACAAGCTCCCAAATTTGATTCTACTTTGCATCGTATTAAAATCAAATGGAAGGCACAAAAGGGTGATACGTCAAATGGAGGCTACTCTGAGGCAAAGTTATTGAATTATATTAAGAAGTATGGAGAAATTGAAGCTTTTGTTATGTCCAAGAAGAATGGCAGTGCATTAGTAGAGTTCAAAACACTAGAATCCAGCGAAATGGCCTTGTCATATGAGAAAGGCGATCTAAGTAATCCTCTGACTTTGGACTGGGTCACACCACCTCCGTCAAAACAAGCAAACAACAATAGCCATCTTGGGTCATCAAATGACTTTGAAAGTTTAGTCTTAAGGCAATTACGACAGGCTGAAGAACGTAAGCGTCTAATTGAACAAATGCAGAAAGAAGACCAGGAGACTTCATAGAATGTGTTAGTTACTAGTATTAGACCGTAATATTATGTTTAAAAAATATGAATAAAATAATAAAAGTACAAAATGATTGTTATTCATACATGTACATAGGTATAATTTAATTCAAACAAAATTGTTTGTTTTTATTTCTGTTGCGCGCTATCTCTTCATTAATTCAAGCAGCATATGCACATATAATGATAGCTGGGACTTAATTTTAGATTAATGGTATCTATTCCAGAAAAAAAGATTTTCAGAAAATAGAAATAGCCGTAAAATCCTGAAATACCAATACAATTTCCCTTTTTTAAATACTAATGCTTTGAATTTTCGAGGATAACTGAAAAGTGGGATGAAAAAGCCGATTATTTAAATTAACTGCAATGTAATTTTTGAGGAAATGATTTGGAACTATAAAAATAAACTGATACAAATGAAATATTGTACCTTTTAGAAATACATAGGATCAAATTGTATGTAAAGAAGCGCAACACACACAGAGTATTCGAGTCAGTAGTCGGACACTTGCCTTTCTTTTTGTTGTTTGAATTTTCTTCAAAATTCTTTGAGTTTTGGTTATGAAATTTATTTTATCTTATTATTTGCAATGTCTACACTTAAAACTATTTTTTCTTTGCATTACAAAAAACTATTTGCAAAAATAAAAGTTTGAATCTTACGTAGTCGGCCCATCAAACTTTAGTAGTCGGCCAATAGAGAGTTATCGGCACACATATAAGGTTCTGAATAATGAACAAAGTAATCAAATAAACAAAACTTATGTTGTATCATAACCATATCCTTATTAACAAACTAATTATAAAAATAAAAAAAAAAACACACACAAAACTACTTTAATCATTGACATACTAGATATATAAAAAGAAGGGGTTTAACCTAATATTCTATGACTATGGACAAATGCAAACATTTTTTAAAACTTTATTGCAAGAATGGGTTTCCGGCTCCCAGAAAAGTTATATAACAAAAAGAACGGTGTTGCCGTTGTTTTCCAATCTTTGATGTTGTATGTCAACTCACATTTTTAAAAATTACCCCTTTCGCCTAACATTGGGCTTATAGACCCCATCCCTCACAATTTTGTTTTCTTCTTTTGACCCAATCTCACTTCAGAGTTATTGTATACCTTATGACAAATTGTCGTTGTTTTATAAAAAAAAAAAAAAACATTTTAGCTAATTTTTTAACAACTGTGTTCTGTAAACCGTTAGATTTAGAGACACAACATTAAACTCAAATTGTATTTAATTCATTTTTTATACAAAGTACCTGTTTTTTGTGTCACATCAATAGGGACAAGATCTAAATTTACCTATTAGCGTGTTGTAAATCATATAAAAGGGTACTCTAATTGTTTGGGAGCTTAGGACGCGAAGTATTGGTAGAGGTAAGGGTCTAACCAAGGAGGAAATAGGCCAAATTCGAGCTTACAGGGATCTCGGCAAACAATCCGTTTTATAGCCAGCAAAATTAGATGAAGTTCAAATGTTGTATACAACTACCACAAGAACCCAGAGAGCTATAAATAAAACCACTAAGGAAGAGTCAAGAAAGCCACATCATTTCAGGAAAGGCGGCCGATAGTGAGAGCTGATTCAAATTCAAGGCTTTTCATTAGTAAAATCAAGGCAGAGAATGGGGTAAATGCTAGTATATCGATTATTGCTTGTGTGATAGGCAGAAGGCAGACCATATACGACACCAAAAAATGAAGAAAAAAACACCATTGAATGCTGCACGCAAGAGCCAACGCCTTAATTTTGCAACAAATCACATCAGGTGGAATCGAGCTTTGCAAACCGTCGTCTTTTGCAATGAAAACAACATTCAATTTGGACGGACCTGATGGATAAAGCTGCTATTTCCATGATTTAAGAAAGGAAGAAATCTATCTTGAAAAAACGGCACTGCAAAGAAGGTGGTGTAATGATATTTGGAGCTGGATTTTCAAAGCTCTTGAATGACGGCAATCACTTACAAATCGATTCTGGAACGAGCTTTTCCGCAGTTTTCTGAATGATTTGGTGGACAACGATGAACTTTCCAACAAGATAATGTACCAATACATACCGCACGGACAAGAAAAGCCTGGATTCAGGGGCAAAATGTGAACCTATTACCATGGCCTCCATATTCTCCTGGCCTCAACATCATGGAAAACGTGTGGTGATGGCTTTCAAAAAAAGTCTACAAAGGAGGACGGCAATACCAAAAAACCGAAGAGATTATTGAAGCCATAAAACGGTCTGTAATATTTAGATTTGCTTGCCTTGCCTTTCGAGTAATTTCTTATTAATAAATTATTATTATTTACATATGTCTGTTCGACTGAACATTTTCCTAAGACTACTTTGTTTATATATTTTAGAATGAAACGTCGATACTACATCTACTTTCTCTTTTTTTTTTAACACTATTCAAATAACTTAATATTTTTTCTTTTATTTCTGCTCTGATAAGTCGTAGTCCAGATAATGATTTGGCATCGCTCTCTTACGTTTTGAAGATCGAGTTATTTGTTCTGATGAGTCTGGTTCATTGGATGATGGTATTGTGGGTTTGAAAATTCCTGCTGGAACTTTTTTAACGTGTGCCACATTTCGTCGGTACTTAGTTCCAGTGTTCGGATTTTGAACCGTTACTTCAGATCCTTTTCGCTCAATCACTTTGTAAGCCGTAGTACCCGTGGCATGATGGTTAGTGCGTTGGACTGTCATGCGAGAGGTCTTGGGTTCGATCCCTGCCTGTGCCACCTTAATTTAAAAAAAAAAAAAAAAAAAAAAAACGGGTACTGCCTCTTGCGAGGAATTGACAAATTCTCCAAGAGTAATGCTTGTCATGAAAAAGTGCTTTCTCAAATTAGCCGTTCGGATTCGGCATTAAACTGTAGGTCCCCTCCATCCCTGACAACAGTACTCGCACACAGGAATGGTTGAGAGTTGTAAGTCACTAGGCCCTGGTTCTCTACGGACTGTTGCGCCACCTAATTTATTTATTTTTACTTTGTAAGCCATTGGCTCAAATGTTGTGGCGAGTTTATTAGTAACCACTTGGCGTTTCATAATAACATTATCGCCTTCTTCAACATCATTTACTTTAGCTTGACGTTTACTATCTGCATAGCACTTTCCCTTCCACTTTTCCATGACATCATGATCTCGCACTTCGTTATCAATATTCGAAAGCTGTAGAATTGAGGGCAATTTATCACGAATGTTTCTGTTAAACATAAGTTCAGCAGGTGTCTTCAGAGTGGTTGAATGTGGTGTCGAATCGAATGTACATTAGCAGATAATCTTGCAAGTCTTCTTGCCAATTTCCTTTCTCATTTTGAGAAATGGTTAATCTCTTTAGTAAGGATCGATTTTGGCGCTCAACTTCCAACACGTGAATTTTCTTTGAGTATTTGTGTTAGTGTGTACTAACCAAATTCAACAAAAAAAAAAAAAACAAAATTTGTTCTTTTCCAACTGTTCAACTTATTTTTCTCCAAATTTGGATCGTCGACTTCTCTCCCCAAATCTGAGTTTTCTTTTTAAACTTATTATTCTTTAATCCTTAACAAAATTTGTTCTTTTCCAACTGTTCAACTTATTTTTCTCCAAATTTGGATCGTCGACTTCTCTCCCCAAATCGGAGCTTTCTTTTTAAACTTATTATTCTTTAATCCTTTTCACGAACTCAACATTTTTTTTTCAACTTTTTTTTTTTTTTTTTTTTTTTGCACATCAGGATCATCGACTTCTCTCCCCAAATGTGTATCTTTTCAACTCATTTATTCAATTCAATAGTAAAATTTGCTCAAATAGAAATAATATATGTATGAATATTTTAATATTTATTTACCTTTCTGTGCGTTGGTTCTTTTATTTTTCTCGTCGCCAATGTAATATTTAGATTTGCTTGCCTTGCCTTTCGAGTAATTTCTTATTAATAAATTATTATTATTTACATATGTCTGTTCGACTGAACATTTTCCTAAGACTACTTTGTTTATATATTTTAGAATGAAACGTCGATACTACACGGTCTTGCGACCAAATTTCGCTCAATTATGTATCTTACAGCACTCCATGAATCCATACACCTCAGGTTACTTGAAGTAATTCAGAAATCAGGAGGCATCACACTTTACTAAACCATTAGATTTGTTGTTATTTTCTTTACTTTAAAGGTTCTTACAGGTAAATTTAGATCTTGTCCCTATTCATGTGACACAATAAAAATTGTATAAATTGTGTTTATCAACTTGATACAAACATTTTGTTTTTGCAATGTAAAATTACTACATACCCCATTTATTCCACATTTGTCAAATTAAAAACGAAAAAAGCTATTCATGTGACAAGAACAAAAATCTACTTCAGGGTAAAAAAAACGTTTGAGTGAAAAAAGCGCTGTTTTTCTGATTTTTGAAAATCTTGCGTTCGGCGCTCGATGTCGGAAACTTGGATTATTAATAAGGCCAACGTCATAAACAAGTAACCAAAAAATCACAACTACCGGATTTAACCCATGGTCTGATGTATATATATAGAATATACATACATAGTTACCTGAGTTTTCGGAGATATGGACCAAGGCAACTTTATTTACAAAGACAACTCAAAAATGGTTTTCTGGCTTCAATAAAAGTTTTATCAGATAATGTAGGCCTTATCGATGTTTTCCAATGCTAGATTTGGTGCCCATGCTAATTCGCTTTCGTTTAAAGTTGCCTCAACCATTTTTTCTCAATCAATTTAAATCTTAACGCTACAAAGTTATGATACACCTCATGGCATGGTTATATCTGATTGTTTTTTTTTTTTTAATTGAACAACATGTACCTATTCGTCTTAAGGTCAAATTGAAGTAAACCTTCCGATAGGAATAGGGACATAGGCCATTCTGTTAAACAAGAGAGGGTACTTTTCCAACAACTTATCAATAATAGTTTATTAAAATTAAAAATTGAATTGAGTAATATAATTTCAAGTTTTTTTTTTTCAAAAATGAGTTAAGATGAGAAAGTGTTCTTTAGAAGGGCTGCGATCCAAGTATTAAGCTCAGATTTGTTATTTCCTAAATTTTTGAGTAATTCAAAAGTGAAGATTTTTTCAAAAATAAATTATTCCACTCACTAATGTCTACATACAATCCAAAATTTTGGACCAAAACTCTACTTTGCCTACGTAAACCAAAGAAGGCGCTTTCAACCCACGTGTAAAAAGGGGGGATTTTTTGTTATTTTTATAAGGCTCCAACTTACAATCACATCACATTTTTATGATCTACTTTGAAGACTGTAAGGTCTATTGTTACATTTATTTTTTGTTTATAAAGTGCCTGGTTACACGAGCGCAAAAAAGAATTACTTTTGTGGTTACACACAGAAAAAAAAAATTAAGTGGGCATGCAAGAAATAGAGGAACAGTCGGAAATTAAAACACAAAAAACTTCGTTGGATGCTCAGCCGCAGGTACAGCACGAGCAAAACAAAAGCAAATTTGGTGTACATTCTTCTTCGCCGGCAAATTAGAAATGAAAATGTTTGTCAAAAGGAGAACGTTTGAGAAAGTGCCTGGTTACACGAGCGCAAAAAAGAATTAATTCACGAAAGAGAACGGATGATTTTTAGAAAGAAGGAAAGGGATGGAAAAAAATGCCAAGTTTCGTCTTTTTCCTCATCTTCAGATATGAGTTTGTGCCTGGTTACACGAGCGCAAAAAAGAATTACTTTTGTGGTTACACACAGAAAAAAAAATTAAGTGGGCATGCAAGAAATAGAGGAACAGTCGGAAATTAAAACACAAAAAACTTCGTTGGATGCTCAGCCGCAGGTACAGCACGAGCAAAACAAAAGCAAATTTGGTGTACATTCTTCTTCGCCGGCAAATTAGAAATGAAAATGTTTGTCAAAAGGAGAACGTTTGAGAAAGAAACATGATTTTTAACGCAAAACTCATATCCGAAGATGAGGAAAAAGACGAAACTTGGCGTTTTTTTCCATCCCTTTCCTTCTTTCTAAAAATCATCCGTTCTCTTTCGTGAATTAATTCTTTTTTGCGCTCGTGTAACCAGGCACTTTTGCGTTAAAAATCATGTTTCTTTCTCAAACGTTCTCCTTTTGACAAACATTTTCATTTCTAATTTGCCGGCGAAGAAGAATGTACACCAAATTTGCTTTTGTTTTGCTCGTGCTGTACCTGCGGCTGAGCATCCAACGAAGTTTTTTGTGTTTTAATTTCCGACTGTTCCTCTATTTCTTGCATGCCCACTTAATTTTTTTTTTCTGTGTGTAACCACAAAAGTAATTCTTTTTTGCGCTCGTGTAACCAGGCACAAAGAAACATGATTTTTAACGCAAAACTCATATCTGAAGATGAGGAAAAAGACGAAACTTGGCATTTTTTTCCATCCCTTTCCTTCTTTCTAAAAATCATCCGTTCTCTTTCGTGAATTAATTCTTTTTTGCGCTCGTGTAACCAGGCACTTTTGCGTTAAAAATCATGTTTCTTTCTCAAACGTTCTCCTTTTGACAGACATTTTCATTTCTAATTTGCCGGCGAAGTAGAATGTACAGCAAATTTGCTTTTGTTTTGCTCGTGCTGTACCTGCGGTTGAGTATCCAACGAAGTTTTTTTGTGTTTTAATTTCCGACTGTTCCTCTATTTCTTGCATGCCCACTTAATTTTTTGTTCTGTGTGTATCCACGAAAGTAATTCTTTTTTGCGCTCGTGTAACCAGGCACTATTGTGAATGTCAATATATCAAATTCAACAGAACCATTAGGCGCCTAATTATATCAAATTTTCAGCGTTCGAAAATCGTTATTTTTCCCCATTTTGAGGTCGAAGTGATTACCACACGAATGATACATCAAAAAAAACAGAAAAAATCCTCTGATTACAGAAATGTCTGTTCAAGACTTTTACTTTCAGCCTTCTGCTTGCCAGACGCATTTAAAGCCTTTTCAAATGCATTTTTCAACTTAAAACCTTATAACTTTTTTCTTATAATATATAGCCCCAAGAATGGTATAACGAAATATCAGAAAACTTTTTCTGATTAATGAAAAGGAATGTCTAAGGCGTTTTGGTTGCAGCTTTTTACTTGCCAGACGCATTTTAATAATTTTTAAAATGCATTTTTCAACATAAACCCCAACAATTGTTTTAAAAAACTATTAAAGTTGCAACCAAAACGTCTTGGACACCGATTTGTGTAATCAGGGGAAATTTTCTGATATTTTGGTATATCATTGAGCAGGTTCAGACAATATAAGGGACTTCATTTGCAGTCAACTGCAATCTTTGAACGTGCATTTTGACAAATGCAGCTAGTTAGTTTTTCAAGTGTCATAAATTTCAAACTTGGAACTTTACTTCACTAACCACTACCTTCAGTTTACGGTACAAAAACTATAAAAACAACATTATAGTCTACAAAACACTACTCAGGCAAGCTACAACTCCATCAAGATTGGCATTTTGTATTGTGAAGAAATATTACTTTTTTTCAACTTGACAAGGAACCCTTTAACACAAATCATGTAACGGAATTGTGCAGATAATAAATAAATCATAGAGTAATAAAGTTCAGCTTTCAGTTGAATGAAAAAAACATACCTAAGCAATTGTCGTTTTGACATACATAAGTTGACTTGACTTGATAGCTAGGGAGATTTGTGTTACTTTCCAGTCAACTTTCCACGTCTGTCATGTACTTATTCGAACTCAGGAAGTCAACTCGTTTTAAATGGGAGCAATCTAAAATGGTTTCCCAAAAGTCCAAAAACGCCATAATAAACGCAATTTCGTCGAAGTCTACGACGAAAATGCGTTCACGTAGACGTCTGTCATGTACAACATGACATGTCGCGTTTTCGGCGACCTCTGCAGGACAAATGCGCCACCAACACGTCTGTCGAAATCATATTTGAGATCATCGATTCGTAGGCGTCAATATGCAATACATTTGAAATGGTTTCCCTCCATATTTCAATTTTCGGAAAAGTTGTACTTTTGATGTACTTTTTCTCAGAAACGTAAATGTATTGCAATCTTCGTCAATAAATTCAATCTCACTATTGATAATGATTGTATTCTTTTACAACCCTGGTACTAAAAAAATTTACAGAAAGAAATGTGTGTGAATGAAGAAATGGCTTCATTTAAATTAAATTCTTATTTTTCAAAACAAAATTTCAATAGGTACCGATTTATTTATTTACTGGTGCACTTGTTCTATTCTTTTCATCGTTCTAAACGGAAAAGCAAATAAGAATACGTGCATAATCAATCATGAGTATTGCTTTATATGTAGTACACAGTACACTATTTCAATACAGTACGCTTGAAACACCCTATCTAAACATGTTGATAAGATACAAATATTAGATATTTTACACGCATTTTTTCAGCAGCTGCGGTGTCCGAGTGGTTAAGGAGATGGACTTGAAATCCATTGGGTTCTACCCGCACAGGTTCGAATCCTGTCCGCAGCGACAGTAATTTTTTTTAATTAAATTTTGTATGAAGTCGTTCTTATTATATTAATTTATTTTCCAATTAGTTACATACCTATATAGTTGTTAAGAAATATTCTTTAGAAATGAGCAGAGCACTTGGAGGAAATCAGTTCTTGCATAGTAAGTTGCATATAACAAAATTTTGAATTTCTCGTCATTTGAAAGGCCGTTTTATTGAAAAGAACTCCTAATTATTTGATTTTACTGCCAAATTCTTTAAACAATTCGCTTATGTAATAATCATGCGGCCAAGCACTTCTTTTTAGAACGGGCTAGACCGATTTGGTGGAGCTAAATCAAAATAAAAATTATCGTCTATTTTTTTAATTTATTTCTTCATTACAAAAAATCTAGTAAAATAAAATTCTAATACATTAATTGCTTGCTTCTTGCACCCTTAGTACTCTTCCATCCAATAAATGATGGGTATGATTGGAAGCGCTATTGAATGCGTCGCGCGTTGAAAATACAACAAAACCATAGCTCTTAGAGAATCCGTTGTTTTTATCGAATATAACTGATGCATTTGCAACATTTCCAAATTTCGAGAAGTACAACTGCAGCTCCCGGCTTCCCACGGTCCATGGTAGGTTTCCAACAAAGAGTTTATAAGAATTGCGAAGAAATGACGCCTGAGACATTATACCTATATTTATTTTGTTTAAATAATTACTTAGAAACTTCAACTAAATGAATGGTATGGCCGCCCATTAACTCAATCAAATCTACACCAGAATACTTTCCAATGTCGTCGATATTTATCTGAGCCGCTTGCAAATTCCACTTTTTTAGCAATGCTTCGATTGACCAATCCGCACTACGCTCTTGATATGTGAATATGAACTTTGCTTCGGGATTCCTGTCCAATAAAAACGAAACTGTTACAACAATATCCTCGAATACACTTGGATCGTAGTAACAATCTGCAGCTATGATTAAATCAAGAGAACCCAAGTTAAAAACACTGTTCAATAGTAAACCCCAACTGAGACCAATAACATCGATACTTTGACCAGGAACCAAGTTATTTGCTAAACAAGCTCGGCGTATATGTGCCAGAGATTTGGGTAGAATACAATTATCACTGAGAACAACTTGCGCTCCACACTTTGCGGCTAATATACCAGGCAGAGCTGTGCCTGCTCCAAGTTCTAGAACTCGTTTTCCAACCAAAGAATGACGCCTTTCCCACAAAAACCAAGCGAGTATTGGTGCACAAGGCCAAGTGTAAAATGAGTAGCCGGATTGCAAGAGCTATAAGGAAATTTATATCAAAGACAAAGCTAGTTAGAATACAAATGTAAAATTAATACTGTCAATTCAAGAGCTTACCTCGGGGATAAGTATTTCAAGAGACTTTTCTGGCGGTACCCCTTGATGGTTTGGTTGAGTAACGTTTGTGAAGACGAATTTCTTCAAATGTTCTGTTGCTGATCCATCAGTCATTTGTAAACGACCTGATGTCATTTGATAAGTCAAAATATAAATAAATACTTGTGTATTTTATTGAATTGTTTAAACAAATGATCAAAATGCGCAAACGCAATTTTTGATGTAAGACAAATTTCGGAGAAATGGACACATTCAGTGCTTTAGTAATTCTACACGAGAAGATTATGATTCTGATCAAAAACACTTTATATATACTAGAGTGTTTTTGATTCTGCTATTTGATTCTTGAAAGAAAATACATACATATATTAGTTATTGTATTGGCGTTGGTTAAACGAGATTTCATAAATAAACAAAATTGTTTTCGCAAAATAAGCACGAAAAATAGGAGAAATAATTGAGATTTTGACAGATTCAAATATAATAATGAATTGTGGTTAAAGGTTTGTATTCGTGTGATAATTGAATATTCTCTTGAACCTCAGGTTATTTACAGAAATTATTCAGATAAAACTAGAATCGTGTTTTGATAAAAGAAATAGTAAATTTTGTTTAGTGTTTGAACGATTTTTGGCTAAAACTCTATCAACTTCATAGATCATAACACAATTTTAGGAGAATTAAGAATTAATCTATAATGTTTTTGATTTTGACCAATACAAAATAAATCCAAGAAAGTTGTTTTACAAGTTTTTAATTTCATAGCTACTTCTATATATTTCGCTATTGTACTTTTTGCAAAAAGTGTTAAATAAAGATAAGCTTTCACTCTTGAGTTTTGACGTTGATATTTTGCGAACGGAATTTGAATTGTGGTACTAAGGCTTAACTTCATTAAACTTCAAAAAGTTAAAAAAATATTTTGTTTTTTTCCAAAACACTGCGAATTTCTTTCTTTCTCTCATCGCTTTAAATGAAAAGTTAAAACTGCCTTAGTTTGGCCATTCACAACACAAAATAACTGGGAAAATTGTATTGAATTTTACACACTTAACTGGGCGAACAGCACAAACAACCCCATTCACCACATTAGTTAACTGATTTAGATTTAGTTTGTGTGATTTGAATTCGACAAGAGAAAATTGATTAAAAACAGTAGTAGTTTCACTTAAAGAAAAAAAAACCTTAGCTTCTTTATATAATGAACCTAATTCGAGAGAAGTTACAGCTTCTACTTTATATTTTTTAGGAAAAGGACACATTTAAAAACTACACTTCCACAACAGAGTCTTTTTCACCATATATTTGGAAACTGCTTATCGCAAAGAATAGAACATCTTATGGGCATCAACACACTGCAAATAAAAAACACTAATATTTTATATTATTTATTTTATTGAAAAGCACAGAACAAATAAAATCATAAGAAATAATAACAAATTATGACAATGAACAATATTGTTTATTGACTGATGTAATATACGTCAGCTGATTTAATTTCACTCAAAGTGATTTCGAAAAGTATTCGAAGTTATTAAATCGATCAAATGATAGAACCCTAAAAAGTATAAGTGTTTTTGCTGCAGATTTGGCGTTCATTGCGATTAGCAGTTTGAAAATATCGGTTGGGATAAACTCTGGTGTCGAAGTCTAGTTTCTGAATGTGTCTTGAAAGTTTTTTAAATAACGTTGTTTTATTCGTAATGTTTTAATAGAGTAGACATTTGGTGTGTTGAAAAATCATTTTAAATGCTTTGTCAGTTCCCTCAAATACAAAGTAGAATCTGTATTATACAGTTGGTGTGATTTGAATTTGACATATTATGGTCGAAATAAAATCACTTGAAAATACAAAAATCGAAATGTAGATTGTTAATGTAAATTCACTTCTTTTTAAATTAAAAAAAAACGAAACCGTTAAGAGTGAATTTCAGAACTCTAATTTATATTTTGAATCGATTTCATTTTCATTTATAGTGAAAGTGAAATGTAGAACCTATGTAGCTGTATAAGTTTTTTTTTATAATTGAAGAATTGGGATACACTTTTGTTGGTGTTGGCTTGCCATTAATAGAACCTACACAACGAGTCGGATTCCAAAAGTAATCTTTTGATGACTTTTGAGGTATATAAATTGGTTGGAGGACTTCCCACAAAACTCTTCAAACTTTAGGAATTATCGTTTGAGCTTTTAACCTTGTAATTCGATAAGCAAGTAAAATGATATCACCTGTTGCCAGATATCTGTAGTGTTGTTGCTTATTGTTTATTATTTATTATTAATGTTGTTTGTTATTTCTTATACTGTAAAAGACCAGGATGTAAAATAAAAGACGTGTTTTTCACTTCAATACTTTATTTAAACTGTAACGATTTAAATCGTTGCTCTCATTCATTAGTGAGGGTATCTTGCTCTAATTATATTTAATTGGCATAACGTTAAATGATGCCAAATAGCTTGAACATTACAATATATCTATATAAAAGAGAGTGCCACTGGGTAGCCCTTTTGTGGGCTATTTTTTCTAAAACGGTTACGTTCAAGGAGGTGTTCGAACTGAGGAGTCGTTCCGTAACCTTTATAACGAAATGTCAAAATGAACTCAACAAAAGTTAATGCTTGTCCGATAGCTTGAAAATGTTATTAAACCTAGTTTTTGTCTATGGGAAATTGTAATACCCACAGGGGACGGAACTTGGGTTCCAAAATATTTGTTGATTCCGAAACTATTTTGATTTGATCATGAATCGCTATTGTTTCTACGAAATCACTTCGACGATTATCGTCGTACGTGAAGTGAGGCTATCGTCGAAACGCTATCGTTTGACGATAATCGTCCCCCTGATTTACATTCATTCTTGTATATATAAAGAATTTATCGGTATAGTATGCCTTTATTTCTTCCATCACATCGAAATCTATTTGGTCCGATCGATTCTCGTTTATTTGGTGAGTCCACCATATGCGTTTTTTTATTTATTATTCACAATGTTGAATATGTTAGCAATTCTTTAAGCTTACTGTTTTTAACCTTATCAAAAAACATAAATCAATAATTGAATAATATATTAAAGTGTAAGTGTATTTAATAAAACTTACCTGGAAAACATTTTCTTTTGCTTTTTTTTATACAAATATTCAAATGAACACTTATCTGTTTTTTCTGAAACACACACTTATTGAATGTATTCAATCCCTTAAGACTTAGGAGCTTAGGACTCTTTTCCTTTTTTAATGCCTTCTCAAAGTTGCAGGTTGCATTTATACGAACCAACTTTTTATAGTTTTAGTTAGACTGCTGTCATATCATATCATAAAGAACTGTCATGATTCAAAAGCATTCAAGGACAAAAGTATACCATCTCTGACTTGGTCATCACGTTTTGGTTTTTAACAACAACAAATAAAGAAAAAAACATCAAATAACTGTATTTTGAGTACAGTGCATAATTTTCGTATATTCGATGCAATAATTTGATACCTGACCTGGTTGCTTCTGATCTGGGATTCCAATTTGCAGGACAACGGCAAAAAAGCCGAGTGAATTTCTGAAAAAATATATTTTTAACTTTGTTTACGAATTAATTTTGAAATCAAAACTAAATATTCTGTATTAAGCCATGGATGAAATCAATGATTTTTTCGACTTTTCCAAAAAATTTGAGCGAGTTACTGTGCCGACAGGCTGCCTCTCTGGCCAGACGACAACTTATTATCCACAAACAGCCATTGACCCTCGAATAGTCAAACGTGAAGAGAAAGGAAATGAATATGCTCTCGAGTACAGCATTGCTGAGAAGAAGCGTATGATGGAGGTGAGTCCTGCTTGGTTCAAGACATTGTTCTTCGCAACCTTTGTTTTATTATTTAAAATCTATCGCTTCTTGTGTAGGAAGAGAATGTTGCTGCAGGCCCACCATCTACCTACGCCGAATCATCTATGTTATCAGAAATGGAAACTTTGGATGATATTGATGACGACGAAGATGGCATTGAAGACAAAAAGCCAGGACCAACTGATGATCCTGTCTATGACAAATACCATTTCAATATGCAATGGAATGATGGTCTTCCAATTCATGACTCTCATAAGGAAATCATTGAGACAATACGTCAAAGACGTGTTGTCGTTCTTGAGGGTGATACAGGATGTGGAAAGACGACGCAGGTAAATTTTTAATACCTGCCTACTTATGTTTTATATATTCGGAGTCTAAAGCGTTCTTATGGTCTTATGTAGGTGCCGCAGTACATTCTTGAAGACGCTTATAAACGACGTGAGCGCGTAAACATAATCGTTACCCAGCCACGTCGGATAGCTGCAATTAGTATTGCCCGTCGTGTTTGTTCACAGCGAAAATGGGAAGAAGGAAGTATCATTGGTTATCAGGTTAGTTTTGCAAAATACAATGCAAATATTCTTCATATTAACCAAGCACGATTTACTTTCTCAGGTTGGATTACATGCTAACATGTCAGAAGATACACGCCTTCTATACTGTACAACTGGTGTTCTTTTGCAAAAACTTATTAAAGAAAAATCTCTAAGAAACTATACGCATATTATTTTGGATGAAGTCCATGAACGTGACCAAGATATGGACTTTTTATTGATAGTTATACGCCGATTGATGATGACAAATTCAAGGAATGTAAAAGTGATTCTTATGTCGGCCACAATTAATACTGGAGAGGTTAAAAATTTCACTTTTCTACTAAGATAATTTCAGTGTTTTATTTTAATAATTTTTTTTTTTAATCTATAGTTTGCGGACTATTTTAAATTTGGAAGAACTCCCGCACCAGTAATTAAGGTGGATTCAAGAAGAAATTTCGTCGTCAAAGAGCATTACCTTTGTGAATTATCCAGAATTAATAATGTAAGTACCGTATTATTTCAAAAATATCATCTTTTTGCTAGTAAGAATAGATAACTTTGAACAAGAATTCAAAGATCATTAATTTGGATAAGGTTTAAAAACAGTGTATTATGTTTTGCATCCTAGGTTCTACTCAAAAATATAATTTTTTAAATCTTATGCAGTGTAGCGCTAAAATATTGACACGCAACCTTACATATGAATTGATTTAAGTTAATAAAATGGATAAGAAAAAAATACTTATTAATAATTATTCGCACAAAATTATTTTCACATGGACAAATCATAAGCTTAGACAAGCCCTTCTATTAATTAACAGTGGTTAATCTATTTTTCGTTTTAGTATTCGGACACACAAATTGTGAATTAAGTTTGAATCGTTGTAGTCTTAAATAAATAATTCTTTTAATGTTTTTGTAAGTATACTTCAATAATATTTGTTTAGTAGTTAAAAAAATATTTTATTCAATGTGATTAACGTAGATTGATACATAGATGTACAATGATGCTTAAGGAAATGGTCAAAATTCTCTATTATAAATGTATAAAACGTAGGCAGACATATGTTTAAGTTCATAGCCAAATTTTAGAAATTTTGCTATCGCGAGCTCTCTGCTAGAATATTGAGAGTTTTCTTGCTGAGGGTACTCTCATAATCGTGTCCACTTGATAGATTTCTTTTGCTAGCATATTATCAGTTGGCCATGTATTCTTACAAGTGAAGGGTTGCAGCTGTTTTAATTATTGGCACTGTTCTTAAAAAAGAAAAAAGAATCAAAAACAAATTTTGGGTCAAACCGTGGGTAGATCGTCGTAGCCAATTCGATGCGGGGTCTGCTCTTTCAAGAGAGCTTCAAATTGAAGATCCTCAACAGTTTCGAAATTTTTGCCGTTTCTGAGTTAGTGAAATTGAATTTTTGATACAAAACGTTGGACCCATAATTTTTAAAAAAGATACCCAATTAAGGGTAACTATACCAGTGTTTACTGGTAACACTTAGATTTT
The DNA here is from genome assembly GCA_951509635.1 of Eupeodes luniger. Lineage (NCBI taxonomy): Eukaryota > Metazoa > Arthropoda > Insecta > Diptera > Syrphidae > Eupeodes > Eupeodes luniger. The sequence goes on from OX608073.1 coordinate 163,453,176, forward strand.
TAGCATCCGGTAAGCATATGAATCGCTTTAGAATACGAGAACTGTTTCGCAAATTCGGTTAATATTACACTTTTTTATTTCTATCGCGAAATGATTTATCCGCAGTTCTCCACAAAAATTTAACTGACTCATATTTTTCAATAAGTTGATTGGTTTCCTCCAATATTGCTTTGCCATGTTTACTCTCGACAGCTACTCGCAAAATACGAACTGTGTTGGTATTCCGCGAGCTTATCTCGGATAATGGTAAACACATGTGTCCACTTGCGAGTGACTTTCAAAAAGATCGAATGTCGAGAGTAATTAGTCAACTCTCCGCGAGCTACTCTCCAGACTATGTCAACTTGCGAAATCGCTCTCGGGAGCAGCTTGAGAGCGACTCGCAGCACGTTTACTCTCAAATGGACACCCACCTTTACATTGGTATCATCTGGACACGTTATAGTGCCCGACACTTAAAATACAGTAATAGAATTAAATAAATTTGTCTTTTTTTGTAATTATTTAAGTTTAATGTATTTCAAAGAAAAGTAATTACATTCCATAATAATAAGTTCAGAAATACTTGTTCAAGTACCTAGTTCTAACAAACACTACTACTACTTTTTTTTTACCAAATCGATGAGGCGTAACTTCTAAAATATACATTTGATATGTCTGAAATTGAAGATGTACATTATATGTATAAAACATAGGAGAAGGTATTTTTATTGTTGTTTATTGTAAACTTTTTATGAGCGATCTATATTCGCAAAAAAAGTTCCAAGTGAGCGGAAGCTAACTCTGTAATTACGATGTGTATATTGCAGAATATTTTATTTACAATACTTTTTTAGCCAATTGAACAAAAAACCATAGTCGAACAAGTCCAGATAAACTTTACGTTCCTATGAATATTTGTTTTCCTCAAAATGTTTGTTGCCAAGTTTCAAATTTACGACAGTTTAATATCAACTTATTTTTTAAAATCGAATGCTGAATCAACTTTTTAGTAATGGAAAATAATAATTATGGTTATTGCCTAAGGCTGTCATACCAGAGATTTTGGGTTCAATTCCTGCCTATGTTACCTAATTTTTATTTTTTTTTTCACGGGAACTGCCTCTTGCGCGGAAGTGACAAATCCTCCAAGAGTAATTCTTGTCATGAAAAATGCTTTCTCAAATTAGCCGTTTGGATTCGGCATAAAAACTTTAGGTCCCTCCATCCCTGAACTGACTCGCACACAGTAATGCTTAAAATTTGTAAGTCACTAGGCCCTGCTTCCTTGCGAGCTTTTGCGTCATCTTATTTAAATTTACAGATAATTGGTTTACTGGTTAAAAATAAATGGGTTTACTTGGCAAGTTTTAAGTTACTTTGCTATCCATTTTTAGTCAGTAATCATTTAATAGCAATTATCTATCAATAGTCAAAAGTTTGCAGATAACCTTTAAGCCAATCAATTAATCCAATTCGTGGTTAGTTTTATTATAAAAGTAAGCGCAAACTACTCTTCCTAATTTCATCATGCTATTCGTTCCACTTGAATGATAACATGAGTATATAATTTCCAATTTTAAAGTTTGCCTTGTAATACACATTCATCCCTTCTTCTCTGTTTAATTTCATCATTATACAAGCACCGGAAGTGTTGTAGAATTTCATCATTCTACTAGAATTAAAAGTATTTCATATTAACTCATATCGCCTTTAAAAAAGTGAGTGGATACCACGCCCCCTGAGTGGATACCACGCGCCCTGAGTGCGTACTTTTTGCGCTTATATTGTTTCTTTTATGTTTTGATATGAACACCTATCATTTCTCTTTTCTACAACACTTAAAAGTGGTACCTTTGTATATTATCCCCTAAATCGAAATTAACAATTTTTCGATTTTTTCCTTACCTTTCACGATTCAGCGATGTCGAGAAGTGCTTCATAATTTTGATGATCAATCTGTCGGCCAATTACGTTTTTTTTGCGATTTTGGAAGCGCTTAATCTCACCAATGAAACATTTCAGGAAACATTATTTAAAAAAACTTTTCAGAATCATTTCCCATTTGATTTTGATTGGTGATTTTGATTTTATTTTTTTTATATTTTCGTCAAGTGGATCGTGTTGTGTTTTAAAAATTTGTATCGTGAAATCTCTCAAAAATGTTTCTTTTTTGGTTGGCTGGACTCACCTTTAGAAACTATTTCGGCTACGGAGCTGAAATATAGTAGGTTTTATGTCATCAACTAGCTTAGTAAGTGTGCAAATTTGCAGTTCCTGGCTTAATTGGTTCTGTAGTAAGAGGAGGTCAAAAATCAATGGTTAGTGTTAAGCTAAACGCCATATATGTACATAATAATTCTTATGTGCAGCAAACTTTTCAACAGGCAACGGAGGTACATTTGGAGTAATTTACAAATATCGGTTTTTCCAATAAGGACTTTACAACTTTTTTTTTAAATCAATCAAAACATTTTTGAATGGAACTCGACTTGGTTCATGTGGCTAACGCGGACACGTTTGCAGCGGTTGATTCGTTGGTCCTAATTTTCGATGACGCGGTCGAAACGGTCGCTATTTCATTTCAATGTTAGCTCAGAGCTCTTCCAATGTCGTCGGCTTGTTGGCATAAATCAAATGTAGCCCCAAATAAAATAGACTAGAGACATTAAATAGCAAAAACGAGGCGGTCAATCTTCCATAAATTTATTTATTTATTTATCTACAAGCTTAAAGCTAACAGATAATCATGGTGCGATAACTCAATAATGCCGCTTGCATGCAAATCGCACCAACAAATTATTTTTTGGTGGATGAAGTGGTGATTTATGAAGCAAAATGTGGATTTGAACCCGACCAATATACCATATTTTGCATATTGAGCATAAAATGAGCTTTATCACTGAAGATGATTTTGCGATGAAATTCATAACTCTCTAAAAGTTGTGGTCACCGACTCCGAGTTTTGGTAGAACATTTTTATAATTTTCAGAAATTTCTTGTTCGTGTACTTTACCATGAAGAAAGTGTTAAGTTTATTGAATAAATTGCAATAACAGTTCGATGATTAGTGAGTTCTAGTTTCTATACAACAACCGTGAGATTAATTCACAAAAACACTTTACATAACTATAACTTTATACTTATAATATCCTAGAAGGCAATGAGAAATGAAAATCAAAATATATACTTTTTCATAAATAAAAAACGATTCATCGCCTTTAAAAATCTAGAATTAGAATAAATAAGTTTGCTTTTCCTGATATTGGTAAGAATTTTGTTTTTTTCTCAAAAATAATTCTATGAATAGGAATTATTTATCGAGAGCAATTGCATTTGTTTCAGAAACGTGCGTGGTTAAAAAATAATTCAAGAAAATGCGTGAAATTGTTCATATTCAAGCAGGTCAATGTGGCAATCAGATTGGAGGAAAATTCTGGGAGGTTATATCCGACGAACATTGTATTGATGCTTCTGGAACTTATTATGGCGATAGTGACTTACAATTGGAGCGAATAAATGTTTATTACAATGAAGCAACCGGGGCAAAATATGTGCCCAGAGCAATACTGGTCGATTTGGAACCAGGCACAATGGATTCAGTACGATCTGGACCATTTGGTCAAATTTTTCGACCAGATAATTTTGTGTTTGGTCAATCTGGTGCTGGAAACAATTGGGCCAAGGGGCATTACACCGAAGGTGCTGAACTAGTTGACTCTGTTCTGGATGTCGTGCGAAAAGAATCCGAGGGATGTGATTGTTTGCAAGGATTTCAAATGACGCACTCGTTGGGTGGAGGAACTGGGTCAGGGATGGGTACCTTGCTTATATCGAAAATTCGAGAGGAGTATCCCGACAGAATTATGAATACTTTTTCTGTGGTTCCATCTCCCAAGGTTTCTGACACTGTTGTCGAACCATACAACGCAACTTTGAGTGTCCATCAATTGGTGGAGAACACAGATGCGACCTACTGCATTGATAATGAAGCATTGTACGACATCTGTTTCCGCACACTGAAACTTACTACTCCAACATATGGCGATTTAAATCATTTGGTTTCAGCAACTATGTCTGGTGTGACGACGTGTCTGCGGTTTCCCGGACAACTTAATGCTGATTTACGGAAATTAGTCGTAAATATGGTTCCATTTCCCAGACTGCACTTTTTCATGCCCGGATTTGCCCCTTTGACTTCCAGAGGTTCACAGCAATATCGTGCCCTAACAGTTCCCGAGCTCACTCAACAAATGTTTGACGCCAAAAATATGATGGCTGCTTGCGATCCCCGACATGGTCGATATCTTACCGTGGCTGCTATCTTTCGAGGTCGAATGTCCATGAAGGAGGTGGATGAACAAATGCTTAATATCCAGAACAAAAATAGCAGCTATTTTGTTGAATGGATTCCTAATAATTGTAAGACAGCCGTATGTGATATTCCGCCTAGGGGTCTTAAAATGGCAGCAACATTCATTGGCAACTCAACAGCTATTCAAGAGCTCTTCAAACGAATATCAGAACAATTTACCGCTATGTTCAGGCGAAAAGCTTTCTTACATTGGTACACTGGAGAGGGTATGGACGAAATGGAATTCACTGAGGCTGAGAGCAATATGAATGATTTAGTATCAGAATATCAGCAATATCAAGAGGCAACAGCAGATGAAGAGGGTGAATTCGATGAAGAAGAAGAGGGTGGCGGCGAAGAATAGGAAAATCTTTCAATTTTGTTCTGTATCATTCAAAATTAAATTAAAAGTTTGTTTATAAAAATTATGTCGTGTTTCTTTAAAATATGTATATTTTTCATGCACTGCGAATAGGTATACACATATAAATATTTTATTTTTTTTTTCTGAATTTCTATAGTCAGAGCTGATGATTGCCCCCGGGTAATCATCTACCCGAGTACGAGGTTACTCGTTTTTTTGTACCCGGGTAGTTAATTAACGGGTGTTTGGTACTCGGGTGGGAATAAAATAGTAAAGTAGAAAACTCTTATTGCTTATAACGGCCTCACTTCGTCGTTTCATAGAATCTACCAAAGCCTGGCATCTCTCCAATTTGATACCTTTCCATGCAGTCTCAACTGTAATCCAAAGCTGATTATCGTTGGTGGGTCTTGAAACTGCAACCATTTTTTTAACATCTGCCAAAAGGTTCTCTATTGGGTTGAGGTCAGGTGATTTGAATGTCCTCCTCTGCATAATGCAGCTAGTTCCCTGGAGAATGTCACCGTAAACGTGCTGATTTATCACACCATTTATTCGGTATATGGGACCTACACCATGGTATGAGAAGGATCCCAATACCAAAATGCTAAAGCAGCCACGTTTTATGGTTTTTCGGGTACACCTAGGCACGTATTCAGTGGTGGGCGACGGAACATATTCACGAGAACCAGGGCTGCCATATAAAACAATTTTCCTTTCATCCGTCCACCAAATATTTCGCTAATCTTAAAGGGGCCTATAAACACGAGTCTTGGCAAATTGAAGTCTTTTGGCAATGTGCTTTTTTGTCAAAAGTGGGACTTTTCTTTGGATTCTGCATTCAAATTTAATTTTTTTTATATCAGTAGCAGGCAAGTGGGGTAAGGACTTCGGGCATCTTACAATCCTTCCTACCGATTTCGGAGATAAAACTTTTTTTCTGAAACGCGTTTCAGGTTTTTCTTCATAATTGTTTGCATTTGAAATCATTTTTGCAGAGACTGTTTTGGATTTCCAAATAAGTTTTTCCTTCAGATAGAAATTAGTGAATGATTCGGCGTTTCTCCGGAGTGTAGAGTTTACTACGGCGCATACTGTAAGTTTATCTGAGTGTAAATATGTAAATACTATGAGGTCTCGAAAGCTTATCTGGAAACTTAAAATGATTATAATTTAAATATGCACAGGATCAAAAAACAGTACACGATCAACATAATAACAACATATAAATAATTTTTACTCGAACTAGAGGTATTTTAGTTATATAGGGTGGCCAGTAAACTTTGGATAATTTTTAAACTGCGTGTAATCCAATTTATGACTGAAATGGGCACGCAAAATAAGTTAATATTATTTGCTTACTTTATGTTTTTGAATGCCATGGCCACAAATGGATGAATTCCATCAATTTTCCTTAGAAATGTTCTACAACGTGCGTTGGTGACAACAATTTATAAATAATACAATAAAAAAAACATTATTTTCTTTTATTTTTAGAACGTTCAAATCGACTACGAAGAACCCGGAATCAGTAATGAAATGTACCAACTTGCTTTGAAACTAATAATAGTTATAGAAAATATTGAAAGCCATGAAAGCTCAAATAATCCAAACCAAAAGACTTCTATTCTAATATTTCTTCCAGGTATTAATGAAATTGATAGAATGGATAAGAAACTTGAGACAATTCAAAACATGTAAGCATTATAATAATAAAAACAAAAAATATCTTAACGTTAAAACTTTTAGTTTATTTCACAATTAAATAACTAATTAAAGAAATAATTTTGAACACCTTGTTCAAATGCTAAACGAATGTGGATGAATGTTAAAGTTATGATTCGGAAATCTTGTATTTTCAGTTTGCTTTTCATTCGTTCGGAATTTAAAATATGCTGTTAAAATGTTTGTTTGCTTTTTAGGCAAGGTAGCGGTGTAAAACTGATGCCAATTCGTTTGCATTCGATGATCTCACCTGACGAACAACAAAAAATCTTTCATCGTGCCCCACCAGGTCACCGCAAAGTAATTTTGGCTACAAACATAGCAGAGAGTTCGATTACAGTACCTGATGTTAAATATGGTATTTCAAAAACAAAAACCAAACAATTAATCATAATTTAAAAAATATAAATACCTATATCCTTTTAGTAATTGATTTTTGTTTGACAAAATCTCTAATAACTGACACGAGTACAAACTTTACATCATTACAATTGCATTGGGCATCGCGGGCAAATTGTCGCCAGAGAGCGGGACGTGCTGGACGTGTAATGAATGGAAGAGTCTATAGAATGATATCGAAACAATTTTATTTGGTGAGTGCGCTTTTTTGCTATGTATTTATGTGTTTTTCTTACAAAAAATTAAACACATCACTAGATGCCAAATAAACTACTTTCTACTATATTTATTTTATTAGAATTATTTGGATGAATTTGGAATACCAGAAATGGTTCGTTGTCCTTTAGAGACTTTGGTTCTAAAAGCAAAACTTCTTGATATGGAACCCCCGCCGGTTATACTAGCCCTAGCAATGACCCCTCCAAACCTCTCAGACGTCCATAATACTATATTAATTCTCAAAGAAGTAGGTGCTCTTTACAAAACAGTAAATGCAAAGTATTCAATCCAAGATGGTGACTTGTCATTTGTTGGTCGAGTAATGGCTGCTTTACCTTTGGATATTCGTGTCAGCCGTTTGATTATTTTCGGTTACATTTTTAGTGTTCTTGAAGAAGCTATTATAATTGGTAAAGTTTTTATTTTTTTAAAGTGTTTCATAATTCAAAAACAAAAATGTATTCTTTTCATCTAGCTGCTGGGTTGAGTGTTAAATCTATTTTCACTTTCTCTGACAAGAAGAGAGGCGAATTGGCAGCTTACTCTCAAAAATTAGCTTGGGCAGATGCTTCAGGCAGTGATTTATTTGCCATCCTTAAGGCATATCGGGTGAGTCTGATATTATTCAGTTGTTTGAATTCAGGTATATAATATTGAAACAAATATCAGGTTTGGTGCACGATGCGCGAACAACATAATATGAACGAAGAATCTGGCGAATATACCTGGGCTGATCGCTATTTCATAAATATTCGTTCCATGAAAGAAATGCACTTACTTGTTATGGAATTAAAGGAACGTCTAGAAGGTTTGGGCATCAAAGAGACAACCGCCTATCAGCGCATTCATTGGCTTGATCGGGAAAAGACAATCATTTTGAAAATTGTAATAGCTGGGGCATTCTATCCATACTATTTTCTTCGTTCGAATTTAAATAATTCGGAAGCTGAACGATCTACTTATCATACTATTTTCGGCCATGATCCATGTAGCACGGTTTACTTTAATAATTTTAACACAAAACATATTGGCCAGTTGTATTCGAAATCGATTAAAGACCTTTTCAAGCAAGCCCGAATACATCCGAAAAATATTGACATACGTTTCCAGCCAGGAAGCGAAAAAGTGTTGGTGACATTTAAGAGTGATCCCGAAGATGAATATGGGGGAGAAAGTAGTAATCGTGTTCAAGTTCCTGGGAGTGTGCGATTGGAGGTGTACAAAGCAATTAAAATGAGACATTTAAAACTTCCTACTGTCATTAAAGTAATGGAGTAAGTATTCGGCCATTGGGTGTAACAAAATACATTGTATATGGTTAAAGTAAATATAAAATTTATATTTCTTTCATTTCAGTGCTAGATCAGGGATAAATTATGCTGAAGAACGTGGAATTGGTGTTATGTTTGAAGGCACATGGATTCCAACAAAGAAGCAGATCAAAAACCCAGAACTTGTAGTTATTCCAACAGTTTTTACCAAACAGACACGTGGATATGTGACGCATGTAAATTTGTCAAAAATGTATATTAAACAGTCTAGACATAATAAACACTTATTTTCCAGATTGAACATTGTGGAAAGTTCTACTTCCAACCTCTCACAGAAATGGAACGCCTCAAAGAAATCTCAGCATTGCTAAATTGTCCTGAAGCTGATGAACGTAAATTCCGAAATGCTTCTGCAGTCTCAAAGGGTATGCTTCTTGCTGCACCGTTTCAAAATCAATACTACCGTGCAAAAGTGGTACAGGTTATACATAGTTCTCGACAGCATTTGGAATTCCGGGTAAGTCCGTTGTTTTTATATTCGAATGTCAATTCGATCATGATCGTTTTCAGGTACTTTTCATTGATTTTGGTAACACTTCTGTTGTCAACTTTACCGAATTGCGTCGTTTAAGTTTCGAAGCTGAATATCTTATTGATATTCCACCACGTGTATATGAATGCCGTCTAGCAATGGTTCAACCTTCTTCAGTGAGAAGTCCCAGTGGAAAGTGGTTGGACGAAGCCATGGAATATATGCAAGAAGTTGCGGATTCTGGTGTCGTTGAATTGGAGGTATATTCTGTGGTGAACAGCGTGAGTTCTGTCATCATTAAAATAGGTAACTCTACTGTAAACGATATTCTCATCGAAAAAGGCTTAGCACGAAAATCTGATGAGAATTTCATGTCCAAGGTAAAACTAAATCACAAAAAGTGTTTTTTTTTCATAATATATTTATTTTCTAACTATCCTTAGACTGATCATGATTTACGTATGAGAAAACAGTCAGTTGCTGAAAGATTCATGCAGGAAGATTTTTCCAAACAAAACGAAGAGTATTTGCGATCCATTCAACCAGAAGTTGACTTAGAAATCGATCCGCCACCACCAGAGTTGTGTTTAAATAATATCTTTCTTCGAGGTCCATTTAGCCCGCTGGAAGCCAAAATCTTCTCTGCAACTCGTGTAGGTGCTTGGAAGGGTGTACATGTCGAGAGGGAATCAGTTAATTCAATTCTAGTTGATGCTGATCCTCAGGATGTTCATGAACGGTTAATTGTGGCTGCTGGTGTTTCTGAGTCGGTGGATCGAAGTTCGCTCACAGCACGTCAAACCACCCTTATGCCAAACATACATGGTTTTGCATCTATGATGACTTTAATATTTTGCCCGACTATGCAGATTCATAGGAACTCTAGCAAATCTAAATACGTTTCGATTTTAGCTGGTCTTGGACATGATGAGAAGTATAAATCGTTGTTTGAAGAGCACGACATGGTGTTGCACTTGGACTCGGAGATTTTAACTTCCGATCTGGAATTGGTAAGATGATTATTTGAGGCAACATGACTGACATGATGATGAATATAAATTATTTAGATAAATCAAATTCGTTACTCGATGGACACAATTTTGTACACAGATCCAGGCGATGATAAACCAACCGTTTCGCCCAACATTCGTGCTGATCTTGCGGCTAAAATTAAGAGTCTTATTATAAAGTAATTAAATTTACTAGGTCATTGGTGATTTAAACTTATCTCTTATTTTATCTTCAAGGCTTTTGAGTAAAACTCGCAAATATATAGAAACGCATGTCGATTCTCAGGACCATATTTGGGTACGACCTGACGAAAAAGATGTCATTGAAAGTCCTCTTATTTATGGAACCAGATGTATTTTTCCTATGCATTCTGCTCTACGTTTGTACGATGAATCATTCGATCGTATGCACGCGCTGAATGTACATTGCCGTGAATTACATAGAATGAAGCAATTGTATGACTTGAAATTGTCTTTATTTCTTTCTAAAATTCTAATATTTATTCCTTTTTTATTTTTAGTGATGGATCTGTAGTGGCAATAACCTGCCAACTTTGTGATCAAACTTTGGAAAACATTGTTCATTTAAGAATTCATTTACTTTCACAACTCCATAGAGATAGAGAATATCAAATTAATTTTAAAGCTCCTCACTAATGTAGAATACTTTTCTTTTCATATATTTTTGTTTACTCGTTTGACTGCATTAAATCTTTATTTTTTTTTTTTAATAATACCTTACATAAATGAAAATGTTTTTAAGTTAGTTTATCTATATAATAAAATATTTTGAAACTATCTATCTGAATTGGTTCTAATTGAAATATTTTTTAAATAATATTTGTTGACTAAATATATGCGATCCGAAGAAACACTTGAATTGCCGGGAAACCTATACAAAAAACAAATTAAGGTTCCTATAATGTCAAGGGAGTTAAACCTTCCTTTCTGTCGAAATTTGAATTGTAGGATCCATAGAAAGTTTAACTCTTTCACATGGCCATTTAGGAAGACAGCGCGATGGGCTTAATGTTATTGTAGTGTGGGCACTCGGACTTTATCATTTTAAATTCGGTCTATATAATATGCATCTCGTATGAAACAATTCCATATACTTGCAAAAAATATTAAATATCAGTAAAAAATCTGAAATTGTCAACAAACTTAATGATGTCCTCCCACTTGGGCTTGATGAGCCTATCATTTTCTAAAAAAGGTGTTCTGCTTCCCTATCATCTCCCCACTCATAGTCTTTATTCTATGGTGCTTATCGTGAATCTCCCTGGAAATTTTCTTTCCCTCGGAATTTTTTCTTGGAATTAAAATTTCCGTCGAACACAAATTGAATGCAATTACAACAAACATTTCCCTGGAAACTTTTTTCAAAGTAGCTAGTAATTCCCCTGGGAAACTTAGGCATTATTCAAGTTTTCAATGTTTAAAAGAAAACACATTACAAGGGAAATTTGTATTCACTATAGTCAAGGGAATTTTCCACATGTGTGGAAAACCTTCTTCAACCCCAACTCACAATTGCCAAACTGTCCCATATTCCAACATTATTTGATAGCTACATATTTAAAGTTTTCATTGCTAATCTTTCCTTTTTCCTAGACAACATAGTTTTCAGTCTACAACTACCAACCTTGTGGAATTTGTGTCTTTTGACTTTAGCAAAGTCTTTGACAAAATATAATGCAGACTTATGCTCTTAGATTTTTGCTCTTGGCTTTAAACTGATTTTGTTGGAATGGATTTCTTCTTAGCTTGAAAGCCGCTTAAACAATGATCGCTTTAGATGCGCCCTCTCTTACCCTTTTCTTTCTACCTCTGGCGTACCACAAGGTAGCCACTAAGGTCCCCTCCTTTTTAGCATCAACTATTAATAATATGGAGTTGATTTCTAAAAATTCCTATATCTCAATTTACATTGATGACACAAAAAAATTCAAATCCATTGGACGATGATTCTAACCATATTCAACTAGACTTCGATAAAAGATCTAAATACAAACAAATTAATCTCTATCAATTACCTTTTCCCAAAAGCGAGTAAAAACTACACTCCATCAATACTTTCACCATAACGAACCCATTCCCTCTGTTGAGGTTATTCGCATCCTTGGGCTCTTATATGACCGAGAGCTAAATTTTCGTGTTAATATAGATGATTTAATACTCAAAGCCAACTCAGCATTCGGCTTCGTAAAACGTTGGCCAAAGAAATGGCTTTGTGAATTGTTTCAATAAGTCTGTAATTGAGTACAAACGGGCAAATGTTTTGAACTCAGAGTCTTAATAGTTACAGGTTGAGAGTGAAGCAGAAAACTCTTACTTTTCGCAAACAACACAAATTTTGAAAATGTACGGATTCTCACATACATAAACTATCATTATTCAGCTTTAAATTACCTTTAATTAAAAGTGATTTTCCTGTACTTAAAAATAAAAGAACTCTTAGCATACTATTTTTGTTTTATATTTATTTTATTTACAAAAATTTTAATAAAATACCACAGTGGTATGAAATACAACATTATAATGCTATGATTTTTGTCTTTAAATTTAATTTTAAAATAAAATATTTAATTATTTAATTTATTTATTTGAATAGGAATAAAACGTCAAAAATATTATTATAAGTGCACTTTTAAGCACAAATAGTATAGCCGGACATCCGATTAAGAGGCTTGCTGCATAAACCACAGATTTTACTTTTAAATACTCCGAATATTTCCAAGTTGAGTAAATTGTTCATATCGAATTGTATTGTTGATTTCATGGAATTGTGCTCTATATTCATAATATTCTGTTCGTTTACGCCAACTCTGAAAATTAACAAAAACATTTTAAATAGCTCATAGTACCTATGCTATGCTGTGATGTAGTGAAAGCTTACCTGAATTCAAAGTCTTTTTTATCATCTGGATAATGGAACGGACTTGACCTAATGTCCACTTTGTAGGTATTATTAAGACCTATGTAAATAGGACCTTGACTTGACACGTTTGTCTGAGGATTGAAGGTTAAAAACGTTTCACCGAAATGAATTTTCAAGCCATAGTTCGTTTGTTCCGAATCCGCTGTTGGAATAAGGAATATTGCCATTTTAGGTTGTGTGGAGCAGTCTGCCGCAAGAAGCGTTATGCACGATCCATTGCGTTTGAAATATTCGCTAATATTAAGGGGATGATCATCGAAAGTGCTCACCATTCCGTTAATTATTGAACATGACCCTTAATTCGAAAGAAACGATAGATTTACATTTGAAAGTTTAGCTAAAATAATGTTTACTTTTTAGACCAGTATCATAGGAAAGCTGTTCCGAAATATCGTATTTCGAATCCAATTTCTGAAGAAGTGGGATATCATAGGTGGTCCAGGTGACATTATTTACTCCAATTATCAATTGGAAATTGTCGTTGGGGGTTTGAATGGAAACATCAAGCTCCTTATCGAGATTCAATCGTTCCACCTTTTTGCTAGACAGGGCAGATACCAGATGATCTAAGCGATTAGACCATAATGCAAACCATTCTGGCATCTATGAAAATGAAATACAAAAATTAAATCTAAAATGTTTCTTTTGTTTTTTTTCTTTAAATAAAAACCAACATCAGTAAATTTCAAATCGATACCATAACGTGTAATAGAAGTAAAGTTTTCAAAATTAATTCGTTTGCAATACTTGGAAGTTGGTATTGGACTAAATTTAAGAACTTCCTTTGGACAATAGTTTGTATCGATGAGTTCGGTGTCATTTAAGAAATATTGATGAGCATGTTCTGAAGGCTAGATTGGGATAAATAAGAAATATGTATGAGTTTCTTATACATTTTCAACTGAATGATCCAATGAAACTTACCCCTGCAGTGGCAATCATTATTACTTTTGACGCATCCATTGGACAAGATTCCTCTCCTAATGTTTTACCAAATATGATCTTGCCATCAAGTGTATGTGGTCGTTTTGTGAAAACTAATGGTGAGTATGTAAAGTTAAGGCAGGCCTAAAAATCAAAATAATTGATATATTTAGTAAAAAATATAATTACAGAAAAAAGAACTTAAGAAATGTGTGCTTGAATATTTATAGATAATATTGTAGGTATGTACATAAATATTTAAAAGAGCAGAAATATATCTGTCGGGACAGTTAGTAGTGTCTAAAGCCAATGATGCAGACATACTCCTTGCAAGTACTATCTTAGAGGATATAGATATCAAGTTCAATTCTTGTTGGTTAAAATTAAAACCGTAATAAGGTTTAAATTAGTTCTTTGTCCAAAAGGCTTTAATATGGTGTCATATAATTTAACTTTGTGGTTGTACTCCTCAAATTTTCTTTTAAATTTGATGCTGTGTTGCAACCCTCAAGTTGCAAGTTTAACAAAAATTAATAGCAACATTTTGTGTTAAATAAAACATTTTGAAGTTAATGTTAAAAGTTAAAGTTAAAAACCAAAGTTGTCAATTGGAATTTTGTAAAAAAAATTACTAAAATTTAGAAATAAGATTTTGCATGTGTTTAAATAAGTTTGATTTCAATATCTGTTATTGTTCCTGAAAACGCCATTGAATTTTGCTAAGAACATTATTATTATTATTTATTAAACTATACATAAATGTACAAAACCAAAAAACAATACTTAAAAGCTAATAGCTACCAGGGCTTTGGTAGGTTACTATTTTGATATTGTTAAGTTGCTGTTCCTAGCGGTTATTTTTGTTTCATTGCCTTTTGCTCCGATGTGACCTGGCAACGAAAAAATCTTTCCAAGTTTGATGACTTTGGGTAAATTCACAAACGTCAAATTTTTCGGTAGTGATTAGACATCACTGCTTTTTTGCGATGCTGATCGTTGCTCGGCTGATTATGATGCGATGCTGATTGATAAAAAGTTTTACGTTTAAAAACAACTTTTGCTTTATGATGGATATATTACCAATAAAAACTCTCATTGTAATTAAAATCTGGAGCCACACATTTTATCTCCTCTAAGACTTTTTTCCACAATACTGACTTTGATTTTCTGCTGGCAATAAATTCACCTTCTTATTTTTACCTGGTTTCTATTAATAGTTTAATTTGTGCGTTGGTAAAATAATCTCCGAAATACATCAAATTAATTATTTTATAAACAATTTAGAATTTGATTAAATACTTTTCATTGTCTTTTTCCGCTATTTTTGCTCCAAATCGCATCCGCATCAACAACTTATCAAGAAAATTCGTGATGCCTTTTTTCTTTATATTTGCGCATCAGTTTATCAAACTTTGCATTAATGAACAATTGACATTTTAAGTGATGCCAATTATTTGCGTTTATGAACGTGCTAAAGGGATGATCGCAAATCATCTCTGCAGTGATGCGTTTGTGAATTTACACTTTATTGCTGATTTTGCCAAAGTAGGATGATCGACTTTTGATGACGGCTAAAGTTGAAAGACTGTCTGTACTTTTTTCTTTCTTGGATTTGTAGGCGAATTGCGTGGCTTTTAAAATCGCTAAGGCTTCGGCTGAGAATATAGAAAAAATGGCGGTAGCTTTTCTCAAGAAAGGATATTGTTGTTTGAGTCAACGATTGCGAAAGAGGTACCTTCACAATTAGAACAATCGGTAAAGAGGATATTCCAATTGTTACTGATGAAAGGATTCATTAGTTTGTGAAAATTCTGAAGATATATGTATTTTTTTCGGAGTTGAATCTTTTTTAAATCGAGCGAGTGCAATGTTGATGGATTCATAGGGGAATAGCCAAGGACAAACGACATCTTTTTTTAAATTTTTGGTTCAATGCCGATTTTTCTCGCAAACATTAAAGTTATGTAGAGGGCTGATGTTTTTTTGGAGTCTTTAAGCGTTTTAAGATTTTCGTAGAGTCCAATAGAATTAGAATTGGAGAGTCATAGGATTCAAGTATTTTGCTTACAAGTCTTGATGTAAGGACTTCTTTTCTTTCTTCGATCGACGAAAAATCTCCCTCAGCTCTGATTGCGGAGGGATATGATAATTGAATAGGTTAAATGCAAGATTTTGCACATTTGCTATGTATAACAAGGCCATAATTAATGTTTGATAATATTATGGCTTTTGTAACGTTGATCAATGAATTCGTATGGGTCAAACTATTTTTTGTTGCTAAATATCTTATGATGTTACGCCTGGTAGCCAAGTTCGTTTTTCATGCTAAACAATGTTCCTTAAAGCTAAATTTACAATCAAATACAATACCTAGTATACCTAATTTATTAACAGAAGGAATAAGGATTTTATTTATGTTAATACAGGACAAGGTAGGTTTTCGTGTTTTTCTAAAAATGTTGTCAGTTGAATTTTTCCTAAAGATTAACTTAAAATTAATAACAATATTTTGCACATGATGAAATAGTTTGATTTCAAAATCTGTTTTTGTTCCCGATATTTAATTTTGCAAAGAATGAAATAATTCTGAAGCGAAATGTCTTCATTTATTCTCGAGATACTGGAATGGAACATCTGTCTTTACCAATTTTGTGAAGTATTTTCTGTAGATTCTTGTTTGTTTATAAATAATTTGACAGTTGGAATTAAACAAAAATTACCAAATGTTAAAAACGATATTTTTCGTAAGATAAAATAAGTTTAAAGGCAATATCATAAAGTATTGCCAAGATATTCGAGTCGAAAATCAATTTTTACCAACTTTTATTAGTATTTTTTTAGGTTTTTATTTTTGGTTAAAAAAATGTTCACTGGTTTTTTTTTTTTCAAAAAATGTACTTTATTATTTAAGGTGTAATACTATGTTTGTTCGCAAAATATTTAAGGTAACAAATAGTTTTTTTTCAGTTCTTTTGATTTATAGAAACCTGTTAATTGAATCTAGTCGATATATCTAACGGTCTTGGAGATATGGCTGACGAAAAAAGGTCCCCGAACGTACCTACAGACGTACAGACGCACTGGTGGCGTACGAACGTACGTACCCACGCACTAACAGATATCTCTCTGAAAACCTTTTATTTAGATTCTAGGGCCCTTGAAACGTTGAGAAATGTCAAAATCGGACCGATTAAAATATAATAACTTTTTTACGTGTACTGCATTCAATTTTAAAATGTATGCATTTAATTTTACACTGTATACTTAACTACTTAAAAACACATACATACCTACATTCTCGACCCTAGCAACGTTTAGTTTTGATTGTTTGTTTGATCGAAATAATAAATTCATACATTAAAAAAAAAACTAAAATAAATACAACATTTCCGGATAAAGGAACCATATTAAAATCCTGTGTACCAGAAATTTAAACAAACACTATTTTTCATTAATATGACATCTGTGAGTCCTCATTTTTATAAATAAAAAACAATTCATTTATACTTAATTCATTGTTATAATTTTAATATTCAGCTCGAAGCTAAGCGCACCCAATTCCGAAAATACTTGGAAAGAAGTGGTGTTGTTGATGCCCTTAGCAAGTCACTTATAAAACTTTACGAAGAGCAAAATAAACCTGACGATGCAATTCGTTTTGTACGCAAACACATGTGTGAAACATGTCCAGATGATGCTATGTATGAAGCTCTTAAATCTGAAGTTGTAGAAGCTAATCGCATTATTAATCGTCTTGAGCAAGAACTAGAAACGATGAAATCGAAAGTGTAATGCTGTATTTTAGTTCCACATCTTATATACCAAAATTATATGCAACATTTTGTTCTCTCTATAGGAAACTAACACCCAATGAAGTAGCAGTAATAGTAGATGCCGGATTCAAAGCCCTTATGGAAGATAAGGAGTGTTTAGATTCTCTGTTGCGCAAGCACTTGACAAAAGATATTTGTGACGATTTAAAAAAACTGTTCACTCCAGCACCCATCGAGGCAAATCTACTAGATTGTTTGAAATCTGGATTCGAGCTCCATGCATCATCGGTTGGTATATACGCAGCCGATGCGGCATCCTATGATGTCTATCGGAGCATCTTTGATCCCATAATAGTAGATTACCATGACCAGTCAGAAAATGCGAACGAAGAACGTCTGCAGAAGGACTCAGATTGGGGTGATATAGATGAAATTGAAAACCTCGATCCGGATCACAAGTACATTATTTCCACAAGGATACGTATTGCTCGCAATTTGGTGGAATATCCTTTCTTCCCCAAAATAACTGAAGACCAATACGGAGAAATCGAACAAAAGGTGGGCTGGTTTTTGTATGATGCTAAAATATTTCCTTTTAAATAACTAAGGGTTTGAAAATTGCAGATTATTGAAGCAGTTGAGTCATTGGATGGTGAACATGCTGGTGTATATTTATCTCTTAAAGATCTGGATGCAGACACCCAAGCAGATATGGTCAGTCGAAGGATTTTATTTCACAAAGGTGACGAGTTCCTCTCAACCGCTGGTTGCTATCGGTTCTGGCCAACAGGTCGTGGTATTTTTCACAATCCAGCTGAAACTTTTTTAGTTTGGGTGAACGAGGAGGATCATTTGCGAATTATATCAATGACTCCGAGTGGTGATATAGGTAAAAGGTTTTATTTTAACTTAAAAAAAAAACATTTTTAAAATTATTTTTCTAGGTGACGTTTACCATCGAATGGTAAATGGCTTGCGTGAATTAGAAGAACGTTTAAATTTTGCTCATCATGATCGCTATGGTTTTCTAACCGCTTGTCCAAGTAATTTGGGAACTACTTTACGAGCTTCTGTGCATATACGACTACCATTGCTTTCAAAAAATATGGATCGATTGAAAACTCTAGCGGACGAATTAAATTTACAAATCCGCGGAACTGGAGGCGAACACACTGAAATCGAAGATGGTATCATGGATATTTCAAATAGACGTCGTTTGGGGCACACAGAATTTGAATTAGTTAAGATGTTGCATGACGGCATAGCAGAGCTGATTAAAGCCGAACAAGAAGAAGAAATGAATGAATAGAATGAATAGATTTTGACGAAATTTTAACGATATTTTTGATGAAAATAAATTTTATTTTTACTTTGAAGAAAACATTTTTTTGTAATAAAATTCGGCGAGAGAAACTTAAATATACATACAATACAAAATTGAGAATTAGTTTTAAAACATGTTCCTCTGGGTGATTGCAAAATTTTGAGAGGGAAACATGAACCGCCCAAGATTTTTTGAAAACTCTTTTTTTTTTTTTATTTAAAATGTTCCATTAAGACCTCAAAAATGATGTTCCAAAAGAATATGACCGGGAAAAATCTTTAAGCTGGTCTGGTACATACATACTCGGTTTCCAATTTTGGTATTAAACGTATTTCAAAATTATACATGAATTTCAACTTGGTTCTCAAAACTTCATACGCGTTTATCTCATTTTTAAAGTAGGCCGAACTCACAACTCAAGATATTTTGAAACCGATTGTCTTTAAAATATATCTTGCAAAATACATTCTCTTTTGAAGTATGTAAGTATTTTTTTTTTATATTGTACAGTTTATTTGTTATTAACAAAACGATTTCTTATTTCATTTTAGATGTTCGCTTTCCAGTTTAGAAGTTCACCATTTGTCGAAATATCAATACCCTAATGTATAATGTATAATTTTGTTGTTACATAAATGAACATTCAAAGGGAGTCCTATTTGAATGAGAGAAGTTCAGTCTATACGGTATTGGTAGATAATTTGATTCTTCTGTGATGGTTTCTAGTTGAAGGTAGCTTAATGATCAAAATTTCAATAGGTTATTCAGACTACAGCCCATAACTGAAGTTGCTCAGAATAGAAATTAACGTGACCAAATGGGCGAAGATTATACGAAGCGAGCAATGTTATTATAGACAACATTATGTTTTCTAGATATCACATAGGTACCACAAATCACTAAAAACATCAAGACATTAAAGCAGAAGTGAAAGTAAAAGGGTTTTTGCTAACAGAATTAAGTGTTGACTGCTATAAACCTTTTCTATAGAGTTGTTAAGATGGTCACTCCAAGTATAAGTTCGATAAGAAACAATAACTAGACTAGATTACGGACAGAGTCAACATAGGCGCTGTTTTGATTCTCTGTCTGGGGAAGGCTTAGTATTGTTTCATATACTTACATAGTTGCGACATAAAGGCAAGTATTCCATTCGTAAAAAATTTAGAACTTGAAATTTTAAACAAACATGACATTACAATGGTAGAGAAGTCGAAAAAAGTGGGTACCCATATTCCGTCTGTCTGTCTGTCTGTTCTCGGCCCTACATTCCAAACCTTTGGGCACCGGCACAGATAATAATTTTATACAGATGTCTCACCCTTTTGGCGAGAAATGATATATGAAACTGAAATCAACCAAAAAAAAGAGCTTTTTCAAAAAGCTTTAACTCGTCTTCTTTCCTATGAATGAAAACCAAAAACACTCCATTACCAAGACCGGAATCTTTCGTACGCTTCACTCTCCAAAACCCGTTTGTTTACATTGTTGTATTTGTAATTTTGACAAATAGTCCATTAATAGATGTGAGCACAAAAAATAAAAAACGATGCCGTGGGCTAGCGGCACTTTGCAAAGCAAAAACAAAATGGAGGGGTTAATAAATTTTTTTTAGGTTTTTCTTTTTACTTTTTTTCGATGAAAAAGTCAGTTTTAAGCTTTAATTTTGCAGGCATTTTGTTGATAGTGAACCAATGTACCTTTTTGTCTTGAAAAAAGCATGTTCAACATCAATTTATTATAAATAATTCACTAATTTACAGTAATCACTACGAAATTCTTTAAATTTCATAATAAACCTCGGATTTTTGTATCAAAGATGCGTTCGAAGAACCATCAAGTTAAGGGTGCGAGCGCAATTTTTGTATTGAATTCTAATAAATTTTCGTTAACGAACGGCCCAAATATTTTGTTTGCAAGTAATTAAAATCTGTATCAATTTTACTAATCCAAGTATGTTTATAGTTTGTTTTTAATGATTTAAGCCTGCAACTATTTTTCAATGCCATTTTGATTAATAAATAATAAATTTAAGATAAGTTATAATCGAAAAATACCTTATCCGTAACATTCTTGATTGATGGAAGCATACATATATTTTCTATCAAAAAAACTATGCATCAAAGGAGCAGCAATGTTTTAAAGAAATAATCAGAACGATTATAGCGAACCTGTTAAATAAATTTTGACATATATCATAAAATGAAAACTTCTCAAAATCGTTCTGAATTCATGCACAACTCATTCAATTCATGTAAACGACATGAATGTTTATTGTTGCGTACAGAGGTTTTTTTTAGTGAATTCCCACAGTCTAACGCAAAATATAATTTCCATTCATTTCTTCAAAATGTTTAGTTACCAAAGTTGAAGTTTACTTATTATTGTTTGAAGGGTATGTTTAGTAAAAGTGCTGCTAATAATGAACAAAATTAATGAGTTTTACGAACATGTTTTTGTTTTTCTTAATATAATAAATAGTCCCTCAAAAAGCAATTTTCAGGAATATTTCTGCAACAAACAAAACTTAAATTTGGTCTTGCAATTACCGAACTGCTTAAATGATGAAAATACTAATCTAATTGAGGAATCTGAACTAGCTAAAGTTGGCAATCGAACTTCACAAGTATGCTACTCGTAGCATTGTCTGTACAAAAAAAAACGAAAGCACCTGCCTATTGTTTCAACCTGAACTTCTAACGTCGCCAAAAATTGTCTGTTTTGTTGTTTTACAAAGTATTGAGTTACACTTTTGTCCATTTCCAATAATTATACTTAACCAGTTGCAGCGCATGTTGCGTTCGCAAATAATTTAAGTAAACAAAATAAATAATAATAAACTAATAAATCATTGAATAATATGTATTTGGTCAATTTGATTTAATTTAATATACATTTACAACATTTATTTTGGATTGAAATTAAAAAGCTATACAAATCTTCCAATTTAAGACCATGTCAGCACTTCAGATTCTGTTGGTTAGGATTGTTTAGTTTTTGAACGAGGCCATGAAACATTCAAAATGAAGCATTTAGATGGGGCTGATTACTATAATGAAGCATTTTGATGGGCCTGAGGACTAAATGTGAGAATGTGTTTGGTTTTTTGCATCATTTCACGCACACTTTCTCACATTTAGTCCTCAGTAGCTTGTAGGCAATCCGAAATGTCAGTCTGAGATTCCGGTCTTGGTAATGGAGTGTTTTTGATGAAAACTAAAGGTGGCCACAGACGACGAACATGCTCGCGCAACATGCTCGTGCTCGCGCTGAATTCGTCGTCTATGGGGTTGTTCGCGAGCGGCTCGCTGTTGCCGAAAAATTTCGATTTCATCGTGTTCGCCGGTTTCAATGTTCGTCGTCTGTGGCGATGTTCGCGAGCAAAACTTCATTTTTATTCAGATTTTCGTAGAGTACACATCGCGGAAGAAAAACAATGGTGACAGTAAGCCGTGATTTCATTGTTGAATTCATCCGAATTTTGCGCGGTGAAGATGCGATTTGGAATTGTGTGTGTGACAGTTATAAGAATAAAATTGAAAAAAAGAAAACAAATCTTGGAACAATTTATTAAGATAATATAAAGAAATAGACCAAAGTGCGACAATTGACAGGGTGAAAAAAAAATAAATCTTTGCGTGCATCAAACAGGCGAGAACTTGCCAAAGTCAAAAAATTTGAAAAATCTGGTGCAGGTGCTGATGACCTGTATGTGCTAACCCTTTGGTATTTCAACCAAATGGATAAAGCCAGTCCTTCATCCACTCTCTTTTTTTGCTTGATTTTTTTTCCTTTCGCAAAGGTAAATCATCATAAGGGCAACGACTTGCGCTTTTTCATCACACATGATGTTTCCTCCTCGGAGATTCAAAACGAAATGAATGTTCGCGAACAATGTTCGCCGTCTGTGGAGGAACGCAGGTGAGCATGTTGCGCGAGCATGTTCGTCGTCTGTGGCCACCTTAAGGCAAAGAAAAAACTGAAATCATTTTTGTATGTTCTTTTCGGGTGAGTTCAAAAATGCAACTAGTTGCACATGCTATGCCGAAAAAATTCATGCAATGCATTTATGAACGGAAAAACTACTGCAAGAATGCGGCAGATATACAATATAAAAAACCAGTTCATAAATGTCACCAAAGTAGGCGTCTATAAAAAAAGAATGACAGAAATAATAAATTTTTCTTTCAGTTACGAGGGTTTTGGTTTTTTAGTGTCTTAACAAAATTCTTTCAAAATGTCCAATAAAAATGTTTAATTAGGACTTATTCCAAATGTTTTGAATGGAACAAATTCATTCATTCATTGATTCCTATGAACTATAAATATTATATTTCAACTTATTAATAACAAATCATTTTATTTTTGCCAACATTTTTATAAATATTCAATTATTTTACCTACTCATCTTGTTCTGACATTTTCCTGCAGAGCGGCAACAGAAATAAAATGACTGCAGGTTTGATCGCATTTCAGCTGTGAGACTGTTTTTTTGAACAGAGTTACCGACTGCAGTAATGCAGTGTATTTACATTTATGAACGCAAATCTTGCATTACTGCTGCATTATTACATTAATGAACTTAACCTTCCTCTCATAATCCTAATGCACAGATACACATAATACACCACGATCATTGGTCGCATTCGGAAAGCTAGTGGCTACGTAGTCAAGGGATTCTGATTGGCTAAATCTAACTACAAAAGTAGTTGAAATTTCCCCTCAGACGTAGTGTAAAATTTTCGGCTACAAAGTTAGTGCACACTGGTTTTGACGTTTCACAATCAGCTGCTCGGTAAGGACACAAGAATTCAAAATGAAATTAATCGTTTAGTATTTAAATACATATAAAAATCACTTATATTATATCTTACATTCGGTTTTATTGAATTTGAAAACAAAACAAACTATTTAAAGTACTGAAAACACAAATGTTTCCTATATTATATATTTGCATTTGTCATTTATATGACAGTTCCGGATTGACTAGCTTTGTAGTGAAGTTTTGCATTCACAAAACTAGTTGAATTTCGACTACGTAGCCACTAGCTTTCCGAATGCGACCATTCTTCACAAACCAAAACTCGTTTTATTTTGGTTTTTTTGTGGTGTGGTTGGTGGTGATGCGTTGAAAACAAGTGCAGGAGAGTTGATCGCTTGTCGACGACGAGAAAAAAAAATATTTACAGTTGTCTTTGGAAATAGAAACAAAGCTAGGACAAGGATGTCTTTATGGCTCGAGTTCGTATAATCGGATATGTAAATGCTAGCTGCGTGCATTCATGTGGATTTTTTTTTTATAAATTCATCTTTTTCGTCAATTTTCTAAAATCTCCACGAATACATTTTTCAGTTTTATATCTTTTTAAACGTAATGAAGTGTTGTTGACTGGTGTCAATTGGATGATGTAAGTTATCACGGTCAGGCATTGACCTGACAAGAAAAATTGCAGACGATGCACACGAGCGACGGAAATCGGCGATCGTTCCCACCGGGTAATTTGAGGCGAGGATATGCATGGGAACTGCATATCAGCAAATTTAGTTTAAAACCAAAGCCAACAATACTGAACTTAGAATTTAGACAGACATTCTTATTTGTACCTCTAAACTGTGCGGTCGCACTTAATAAATATTATAAAGATTGAATTCGTGTTTTATTTCGGGACCAGTGTTGGGTCCCTAGGAATATTTTTTTAATTTACAAGGAACAAAATTCCTTTACTTGTACCTTATTGTACATAATGAGTCAACAATTAAAATAATATTTTTAACTTCCCATAGGAAGTTATTGTAATGGGTCCGATTTGTCGAATTGAAAATTTTGACATTTCTCGACGTTTCAAGGTCCCTAGAGTCGAAATAAAAGATTTTAAGAAAGATGTCTCTGCGTGCGTGTGTACGTACGTTCGTACGTCCGTACGTCCGTACGTCCGTATGTCCGTACGTCCGTACGTTCGCGACGTTTTTTTCGTTGTCCATAGCTCAAGAACCAAAAGAGATATCGACTTCAAATAATTTTGTTATACAGATAATAAGGCAGAAAGATGCAGAAAGGGCTCTCAAGAAAATTGCGTAGGTGGTTTTTTTACCATAGCAATTTAAAAAAAAAGGTGAAAATTTTGGTTAAACCTAAATAACTCATAAACCAATGACGCTAGAGACTTGAATTAAATTTTTATTATATATTGTAACGTGATAAAACATAATTATATTTTTGGAAAAAAATCCAATTAACGGTTTTTTATAAATCAAAAAAACTGAAAAAAAAAATTTGTCACCTCGAAAATTTTACGACTAAAATATGATTTCATCTCCAAAACAATTTTGTGCAGCAAAGAATGATGTTTTTGTCATCTGATAAAATGTTGAGAAAAATCGAATTGACAATTTCTTACAAAAATTAAAAACCTAACAAAAAAATTAATAAAGCTTGGTAAAAATTGACTTTCGACACAAATATCTTATCAAAACTTTGAGATATTGGCTTTAAACTTTTTATCTTTCAAAAAATATTGTTGTCAACATTCAGTAAAATTTGGAAAAAAATCGAATTCACAATTTTTTTTACAAAAAATTAAAAACCTAAACAAAATTTAACAAAAGTTGGTAAAAATTGATTTTCGACTCAAATATCTTTTCAAAAATTTGAGATTATGGCATAATACTACATTTATCTTTCAAAAAATATTGTTGTTAACATTCAGTAAAATTTTGAAAAAAAATCGAATTGACAGTTTTTTTACAAAAAATTAAAAACCGAAAAAAAAATTTGACAAAAGTTTGTAAAAATTGATTTTCGACTCAAATATCTTTTCAAAAATTTGAGATAATGGCTTCTAACTAATTTTAACTTATAAGAAATATTGTTTTCAACATTCGATAAAATTTTGAGAAAAATCGAATTGACAGTTTTTTTTACAAAAAATAAAAACCTAAAAAAAACAATACTAAAACTTGGTAAAAATTTACTTTCGACTCAAATATCTTTTCAAAACTTAAAAATATTGGTTTCAAACTTATTTAATGTGACAGAAAATATTGTTTTTGACATTCAGTAATTTTTTTTATAAGAATCCAACAGTCTACAAAAAACAAAACGCAAAATTTGGTAAAAACTGATGTTCGGTTCTCGATGTCTCTCAAATTAATTTCATTCATCCAATTTGTATTTGTTTATATTGTTCGCGGTAACGTACGTTATTTGTTGTTGCATTTTATCACCCCCATCGAAATACATAAAACCCTTTGATGCGCTCGTTGATTTCTTCGGGGGCCTGTTATGTGTTTGTTGTTGTGATTTGTTAGTAATGTTAGTAATGTGTTTTAAAGTTTTTATTTTTTATAAAAAAAACTGTCAATTCGATTTTTTTTTAAATTTTACTGAATGTTGACAACAATATTTTTTGAAAGATAAAATTAGTTTAAATCCAATATCTCAAAGTTTTGAAAATATATCTGAGTCGAAAATCAAATTTTATCAACATTTATTAATTTTTTTTTAGGTTTTTTTATATTTTGTAAAAAAATTGTCGATTCCATTTCCAAAATTTTTCTGAATATTGAAAACAATATATTTTATAAGATAAAATTAGTTTAAAGCCATAATCTCAAATTTTTGAAAAGATATTTACTTCGAAAAACAATTTTTACCAACTTTTGTTTAATTTTTTTAGGTTTTTAATTTTTTGTACAAAAACTGTCAATTCGATTTTTTTTCAAAATTTTACTGAATGTTGACAACAATATGTTTTAAAAGATAAAAGTAGTTTAAGGCCAATATCTCAAAGTTTTGAAAAGATATTTAAGTCGAAAATAAATGTTTACCAATTTAAGTAGCATTTCTTAAAAGTTTTTATTTCTTATATAAACAAATACAAATTGGATGAATTAAATTAATTTGAAGTCAATATCTTCTATCGTTCACGAGATATCGAGAACCGACCATCATTTTTTACCCATGTTGGGTAGGTACTTGTAGATTTTTTTTATGAAAAAATGGACTGTTGGATTCTTATAAAAAAATTATTGAATATCGAAAACAATATTTTCTGTGAGATAAAATTAGTTTGAAGCCAATATTTTTAATTTTTGTAAACATATTTGAGTCGAAAGTAAGTTTTTACTAAGTTTTAGTAGATAATGTTTTTATATTTTGTAAGGTTAATGTTAACTTGATTTTTCTCAAAATTCTTGAGCTATGGACGACGTACGTACACAGCCACGCACAGCACGCACAGACATCTTTCTAAAAATCTTTTATTTCGACTCTAGGGACCTTGAAACGTCGAGAAATGTCAAAATTTTCAATTCGACAAATCAGACCCATTACAATAACTTCCTATGGGAAGTTAAAAATAGAAAACACAGAAACCAAGTCATGTGCACATTCACTTGTCCCTACTTGCCCACACAATTTTCATATATCAATACACAAGCAACTTCTTCTATTCTCCTTACCAGACACCTAACAATCTAACATTCACAAAAAAATAAACAAAAATGATCAACTCTTTCTTCTTCTACGCACCAAAACGCGCATAAAAAAACAAGATACAGACATAACCTACATCAACTCCCATATACTTCCTTGTAAAAAATAGGGTTGTTGTTGTTTACATTTGTTTCCAATGGTCCGAACTTTGTTTTTGTATTCATTGGCAAACAAAATGACAAAAGAGAAGAGAAAAAAAAAGAAAATATGCAAGGCAAAAAGAGCTTTCTCAGCTTTATTTTTAAAAGCTCTTGTCTGTTAAGGCTTGTCTGTTAAGGGAAAAAAATGTTTCATTTTTTCCTGCAGGGATGAGACATCTGTATAAAATTATTATCTGTGCTTTGGGTCTATTGAGTTCAATCTTTTAAATTAAGGTTTTAAGCGGATTCGCTTTAGGTGTTTTAGATTTAGTTTTAAATTAAAAAAAAAACAGTAGTCCCCATACAAATTGTTTGACCAAAACTGAATATTCGAATTTTCGCAAAAATTGTTCTTAAGTTTTTTCTCAAATTTTTTTTTCTCAACTTGGCTTCTTTCAATAAAAAAATATATTTTGTATTGCTCCAGAAGGGTACCCCCCATAGAACGGTTATTTTGTTTTGTTTCTCAAGAATTAATGAACCGATTTCAATAATTTGTTCTCTGCATGAGCTCTTATACTCTTATCATAACATCTGATGATCAGAAATATCATTGTTTGGATTTTTTCAAAATTCGATATTTCAGAAATGGGTCAACATTTGTTTTTGTAAAAATCACATGATAAACGTATATTTTTAAGCTCTGCAAAATTGCATACTAAAACTATCTGTAAGAAAAAACTAAACAATTTTATTTAGGTATACAAAATTAATTGAAAAAAACGGCATTTAAATTTTTGAAGACAAACTTATTTTTATGGTAAAAAAATAAAATATAAGAAAAGCTTTTGACTTGGTAGAATTAATGTGGAGATTATAAGGGAAGACCAACGTAAGATGGTTTAGTTCCTCAGAGCAGTCTCTCCGAGAAACTAAACCATCGTCCTTCACAGTTAAGAGTCGTTTGATCAAAAGTTGAAGGCCGTCAGCATACAAATAGATAAAGTAAATCTTAACTATGTGTGGTAGATTATTAATATAAATAGAGAAGAAAAGTATTGATCTTTATGGGATCCAGATTCAAGGTCCCTAGAGTCGAAATAAAAGATTCTTAGAGAGATGTCTGTGCGTGCGTGTGTACGTACGTCCGTACTCCGTACGTTAGCGATTTTTTTCGTCGTCCATAGCTCAAGAACCAGTAGAGATATCGACTTCAAATTAATTTTGTTATACAGATAATAATGCAGAAAGATGCAGAAAGGGCTCTCAAGAAAATTGAGTGGGTAGTTTTTTACCATAGCAATTTGAAAAAAGGTGAAAATCAAAAAAACTGAAACAAAAATATTTGTCACCTCGAAAATTTTACGAACAAAAAAAGATTTTATCTCCAAAACAATTTTGTGCAACGCATAATAACGTTTTCAACATCTGGAAACATTTTGAGAAAAATCGAATTGACAGTTTTTTTTACAAAAAATAAAAACCTAAACAAAAAAAATTAATAAAAGTTGGTAAAAATTGATTTTTGACTTAAATTTCTTTTCAAAACTTTGAGATATTGGCTCCAAACTAATTTTATCTTATAAGAAATTTTGTTTTTAACATTCGATAAAATCTTGAGAAAAATCGAAATGACAATTTTTTACAAAAAATAAAAACCTAAAAAAAACAATAATAAAACCTGGTAAAAATTTACTTTCGACTCAAATAGCTTTTCAAAAATTAAAAATATTGCCTTCAAACTTATTTTATCTCAAGAAAATATTGTTTTCAATGTTCAATAATTTTCTTATAAGAACCGCAACAGTCCGTTTTTTCATAAAAAAACATAAAACCTACAAAAAATAGTACGTAAATTTGGTAAAAATTGATGTTCGATTCTCGATATCTCTCAAATTAATTTCATTCATCCAATTTGTATTTGTTTATATAAGAAATAAAAACTTTTAGGAAATGCTACTAAAATTGGTAAAAATTGGTTTTCGACTAAAAATCTCGTTAACAAAACTAGATTTTGAAATAAAACTATTTCATTATATGCAAAATATTGTTGGTAATTTTGAACTTTTTAAGAATAATTCAACTGACAACTTTTTTAACACAACAGGAAAACCTACAAATTTTTAAGCAAGACAAAGCCACAGACGGGATGGGAAGTTATCAGTGTGGGTCGCATCCCAATCCCAGCCTCTTTTTTATTTATCTGTTTGCAGACTGACTTTTTAAATATTTTTTAAAGAAAGGGTAAATGCCAGAAAGGGTAAATATAATGTTTTACCGTTCCTCATTTTTCCTTTCTTGCTTACAGCTTACTTGAAACTCAGATGTTCTCAAAATACATAGATACATTATGTTACAAATAGCCGAATGTAAGAAGGCAAAAGTTTGATCGATTCAAAATAAAGTTTTGTAAACAGTCAATATGTTGATTATTATAGTACAATTCAGTACTTCTGAAAAAATCCCTGCGCATAAAAATAAATATTTGTTATTACCTTCCATCCGTTATCATCCGATCCGGTAGTACGTTCAATTTTACCAATAACATTATACCATTTAGTTTTAGTAGATTGTTTAAAGTCCATTGTTGTATTCCATTTATGTAAAATATCATTTGATATATCATCAGTATGAATCATGGTGAAATCAAAATGTTGTCCAACATTATCGTCTCCATTTATAATTTGCGTATTACAAAAACATCCTTCGATCTTTAGAGAGAAATAGAAATAATTACTAAAAACAAAACGGGTAAATTTAAAAGTTCTTACTTTTGTGCTTTTGTCATTTGTTACTAACAATGAAAAATTTCGATCATGTCCCAAATGTATTGAACTTAATTGAGCTACTCCAAAAAGATGCATGAGTATGTTTATGATGCTACTTCTTGAAAACCCACTACAATAAAAAAATATAAAGTTAATAATACGAAATCAGTTTTAAAAAGTATGTAATTAGAAATAATACACTATCAAATTATTTAAAAAAATGAAAAACTAACGAAAGAAATTAAAATACTAGTAATTAATATTATCATTTTATTATTATGTATCTGCAAAATAAATAGCTCAAGATTTCGTCGAAATTAAAGAACAAGAATTTTTGTTAATAAGGCACTCGTAAGCGGAGAAAAAGTGCGCTTTAGATTTACATATTTTGTATGGACTTAGACTGATTTGAATATAAAATAGTAAAAACATTATTGCAGATTTTTAGATATTTGAGTTAGAAGTTGAATCAAAAATCTAGTTTATTGATCATACAAATTCATAACATTTTACATTTCAATGAATTTACATTTCAATGTTTCTAAAGATTTGTAATATCCGGTTTTCCAATATGGACTTGACAAGTTTCAATGGGCAGGTTCAGACATTAGGGACTTGAAGAAAATTGTCTGGTATCTGGCCAGTTGCCAAAAAATTGCCTTCCAATTAAGGTAACTTTATTGGAAAGTAAGTCAAGAAATATCTCCCTAACTGTCAAGTGAAGTCTACTTATGTCAAAATGAAAGTTGATCACGTTTTATCATTCAACTGAAAGCTAAACTTTATTACTCATGCACATTTCCAATTCATGTTTTGTATAAATGGTTCCTTGTCAAATTGGAAAAGAAATAGGTAAGTAATATTTCTTTAAAATACAAACCTTGATGAACTTGTAGCTTGCTTGAGGAGTGTTTTGTAGAAAATTATGTTTTTGATAGCTTTTGTAGGACGAACTGAAGGTAGAGGTTAGTAAAGTTAAGTTCCAAGTTTGAAATTTATGACACTTGAAAAACTAACAAGCTGACTTGGTCAAAATGTACTTTCAAAGAATGCAGTTGACTGCAAATGAAGTCCCTTATGTTATCTGAACCTGGCCAATGTGATTTGTAAATGCATTACTTCATTAATCATTAAAATATAGTTGTAATTTTATTCAGTAAACTAAACATTTTCATTATGTTAAAGTATCTACACAAACGAGCAACGTGTGCAAATTATAGACAAATTCTAGAGCCACATATTCTTTGTGCGATGACAACGGCCGTCCGTATCAAACGATCCAAATTAGCGGATGGAACATTGAAAGTGATCTACGTTCTCCGATAGGGCTCTGGAGAAGATGCTCCAAGATGATGTATTTTATATAGCAAAATCAATAATCAAGGAATGTTAAGAAAAGTTAACAATAGTAGGAAAAAGAAGAGACATTAGAGCCAACAATGAATGTGAAATAGCGTCCGTTTCGAATGAAATGTTTAGCCGAGTCATCGAAAATTGAGTCCAAAGAATTGACCGTTTCAAACGCCCTCGCGGTGGCCATATGAACGAAATAGTTTGCTATACTGAAACATAAAGTTGTAAGATGATTCTTAATTAGGATTTAAAAGCGTTCAAAATTAAATTTGGAAAATGTACGGAAACCTACTCTCAACAAAAAAAAAATCAAACTAATGTTGAAGTTTTCGAAAAAAGAAAAGTGTATGCTGCAATAATGTGTGGATTATCCCCCCTAATATTTAAATCTAAGCGCTACATATGTATACATAAAATCCTTGTTCTTATTACAAATTTTTCACTTTGTAATTTTTCTTAATGTTGTTTCATCATAGAGAAGATTATTTACATCTAGATTGTTTTAAATTAAGTTCTTCCTGTATCTTTATATCAGACCTATTTTTACTTTTTAAAATAGCCTAAATATTTCATAGGATTTTCGTGTTGAACAAGTACAATTTTCACAAGTAATTGAAAATTTACTTAAATCTTTGTATTAAAGCTTTTAAACATGAAAGTGCTTTAGCAATGGAAAATTCATGTTTATGTAGTTTGCTTTAGTTTCCATTTTATTTTCAAAATTCTACTTTAACTCTTGTAGAAGTGACCCTTTGCCGGCCCATGGCTGAACAATACAATTTTTGTCCAAATGTCTAGTTATAGCTATCATTGGGCAGGTTCAGATGACATAAGTGACTTGAAAGTTAGGGGCCGGTTATAGCTATCAGTAAAATCCATCAGTAAAATTTTTGTTTTTAGTTTTTGAACATGTTACAGATTTATTTCTAGCAAAAGATTGATGCAATAAGATGAATCCTATATTCAAGTATTATTTTCAAAAAGAAACAGTGCATTTAAAGTTTTATTTAATTTATAAATCCATTTTAGTTTTTTTAATGATGAAATTTCATTTTACTGAACAGCTGACTGCCAAAAGCCAAAAAAAAAAAATCCATTTCGTTTTGCTGTTGGTGTTTCAATTTTTTACTGTTCCGATCACATCATTAAAAATTTTACTGATGAAAGCACCAGTAAAAAAATTATCTGAGGCGCGAAGCTTCAAAATGACATTAAATTTAATGACGTAAATTTACTGATTACTATAAACGCTCATCAGTAAAACATTTCAAATTCCTCCTGTTTCAAATTTTACTGATGGATTTTACTGATAGCTATAACTGGCCCCTTAGGCAAGTTTCTAGTATCTGATTTGCCAGCTGCCAAAAAATTACCTTCCAATTAAGGCAACTTTAATGGAAAGTTGACTGAAAAGTTAGTCAAGAAAAATCTCCCTAACTATTAAGTCAAGTCTACTTCTATCAGAATGGCAGTTGATCATGTTTTTTCATTCAACTGAAAGCTGAACATCATTACTCTATGATTTACTTATTTTCTGCCCAACTTCAGTTGATGCTTTCTGTAAAAGGATTCCTTGTCAATGTGGAAAAAAGATAAGTAATATTTCCTTACAATACAAAATACAAATCGTGATGGACTTGTAGTTTGCCTGAAGAGTATTTTGTAGACAATAATGTTTTTGTACTATGAACTTAAAGTAGAGGTCTGTGAAGTAAAGTTCTGAATTTGAAATCCATTATACTCGAAAATCTAACTAGTTGCCTTGGTCAAAATTTACGTTCAAAGAATGAAGTTGACTGCAAATGAAGTCCCTTATGTTGCCTAAACCTGCCCATTGGTTTTCATCATTGAAACCAATCATTGAAATGTGTTTGACAGGTTGGTTATACTTTAATTGAAAATTTCTGCCATTGGACACAAATTTCCTGATTGTTATCAAGCAATTATTGATTGGCATCAAGCATTTGAGGTTAGAGTTGATGATTACAAGTAAAACTAGCAGGTGGGAATTCAAAGAAAATGAAACGCTTTCAGTAGAACGATTATGTTCCGTAATGTGGAATCAACAATCAGCTGTCCGTTGAAAACGATTTTAACAATAAAAACCTAGAAAATAACTAAGGCGCCAGTTACAGCTATCATTGGTTTTCATCATTGAAAACAAAAATTGGATTTTTTTGGCAGGTCGTTTATAGCTTTCATTAAAAATTTCTGTCATTGAAAAAAATTTCCTGATTGAAATCCACCGACAAATTTTTACTGACAGAAATCTGTCATTGGAATTGTGTGAAGTTGGAACACAAATCAGTGGAACGATTCGTTTCACTTTTGAACAAGAAAGTATCAGCAGTTCAGAAAAATGAATTTCCGTCCGGAAAATAGAAAAATAAATTTTTACAGAAAAATAAATGCGCAATTACACTTTTTCTTCACAAAAAATTCTTTGTGTGATTTTCAATCGATCAGTATATAGTTTTCATTTCTAATCAAAAGGAAACAACTTCAAATATCGATTCAAAAAATTTTCCGGATCGATTTCAATGATAGCTATAACTGGCCCCTAACAAAAGAAAAAGTTTTGGGTTGAATAATGATAGCTCCCTAAACCAGGGACCGGAGTTTCCTTTACGAATGTTGATAACCCTAAATTAAGAGGTATTTAAAGAAGAAAGATAATACAAAGGGTGTTTTTTGACAATATTAATATGATTTGTTATATTCCAAACATCTTGGTAATCGAAAGTAAAAGAATATTTGTTTTAATAAATAAAGTAACTTTACATACTTTTCCATGAACTCCGATTTAAGAAGCATTCCACAATACTTAATAAGCTCATTATGATTAGTGTTCATAGCCAAAGATACACCCAGATCATCTGAATCGTATTTAAAAAGCTGGAACTAAAATAAAAACAATAGCATGTTAAGATCATAGGTGTTATTTTGTTTAATAAAACAAACCAATCCTTGTTTTCTTTCAGGCAAAATAAGTTCTTCAAATGGTTGAGATGATGACTTAGTGATAAAACCTTTCGTAGATGTAAGTGATCTTGATTTGAAAGACATCCCACTTGTTAGTTTCTCTGGTCTAGAAAATGAATACTTTAGACAAACGCTTGATATATTCAAGACAACGTCATTATTAAATGGAACATAAATTAAGAATCCTTGTTCACGATTTATCTCATGATCCAAATTTAAAAACGGATTATAACTCCGACTGCGACAAGATGCATATGATGAATATCTAAAAATATAATTAATTTATTTTATTTCGATAAAAACATAAATTACAGTGAAATCTAACCTTGCGTCAATTTGATGAGTCCTCTTTATGGCATTTGGCAGTGTGTGTTGGGTTATGTTTCCCCTTAACGATGTTAAAACTGTCGTTTCCAATAAGACATCAGCTGCCGTACCTAACACCGTTGGTGCAGCGTATTTTGTCATAAAAGGCCATCGCACAGTCTGCATATTGATATGACTGTCAGTTGCAATAAGGAAGCTTAAACGGCTCATCACTAAAAATATATAAAATTAATTTAATAAGCATAGATACTCATTCGATGCTTAATTACAGTCTTGATAGCTTAAATTCATGTAGCTCTGTTGATTCAGGTAAAATGACAAAACAGTTTTGCCTTCCATTTGAACAATTAGTTCTAAGTGCAGAGGCTTATTTTCAATTCGAGGCGCTTTCAAAAGTTCTAAAATTTTGTTCAGGTTTTCAAACTTTATTGTATTTGCTTCGGGCTTCATAAGCCTTCCAATAACTGCATCAGGAAGACCACGAGCTTTTATGTAAAGCTTTAGTTAAAAAAACAAACAGAAGATTAGTAAGATGATAAATTTATGTAGGTACATTATATGTTTTAAAAAATAAAAACTTACCGCTAATTGTCCAGTAAATTTTCCTAGAGCTTCTGTGTCAAACTTAAAATACATAACGACAGGCAAATCTGAAACGGGATCTCCAACGATAAAGGCTTGAAGCATTGCTCCGATTCCGAATTTTGAGTCACGATAGTCAAAAATATAATTCCCCGTTACCCAGTAACGTGGTTCTGGTTTTTGTGGTAGATGTCGATGCATATAGGAAAGAAGACGGCGTCTTAGAGGTTATAAAAGAAATAGATTATTTTAAATAATGCCTTACCAACTATTTAAAAGATTTTTGAAATTTTGAGATACAATTATTTTAACTTACAAATTCTGGTAACAGGGAAATGTAGTTTCCGAAATACTTATAATTGTTGTCCTATAGTAATTTATCATATGAGGACATGTTTCACTCTGGATTATCCGATGAATACTTATCAAACGAGCTGGAGTTGGATTTGAAATTAAAAGTAATGTAACAGCTGCCACTCGTAGTTCGAGAGTTGCATTTTTTGATTCAAAAATTGGCCAATAAATTTCGTAGATCTAAAGAAATTATAAACATTTTATATTGTATAAAATCTAAGAAAAAAATATCGGCTTATAAATGCTAGACCTTGTCTGGACGAGTTGTGGCCAAGGGTAATGTAGCCCAAGCGGCTAAAAATTTAATATCATCATCTTCGTCATCATTATTAACTATTGGATCTAAATAGTTGGCAACATTACCAAGTTGTAAATTGCTTAATCCTTGTAGATACAACATTTTATTTTCGTAGTCATGCTCGTCTGAAAGAATTGAAATAAAACATTAAATTGTGTTTGTAAGATGTAACTTGAAAAAATGAAAACCAAAAAGTTTTACATTATGCTTAGGCATAATTACACATTAGTTTTTATTATCAAAAAAAAAAACGTATAACGAGTTGTAGAGATTGTTTCTAAGGGAGGAAGGACTGATATTCAAATAGGATATTGTTTGCACGTTATTAGCTAAGCTCAGCATTCTTGTAATAGGTTCAAAAGGCCATAATTTGTATGGTTATGAGGAAGGCGAAAAAGAGGGGCCTGACTGACGTACCTTAAGTTAGTATTAAATAGAAATCTTTTCTAGAAGAAATAGTAAGTCTGTGGTATCTGTTAAAAGCTGGTGTAGAATAAGAATATCAGCGACTTTGCAGCGTTTTTGTAGGGTTTGCAGATTAATAGGTTTTAAGCGATCTTCACAAGTGCAAATCGAAGAAATCTGGGTTGTGTAAGGAATTTAGTGACATAAAGGTTCGTGAATTCTTGAAATCAACGTTTGATGAAGCCAAGGGATGAGTTGGCCTTGTTAATAATAAAATCAAAATGAGTGTCGCAAATAACTCCTACATGTGCAGACTGTAAGTTTGTTATGGATTGACATTTACCTACATTAAGTTCTATGAAAATTTTGGCACACCAAGTCTAAAATGAGCCAAGATCATTTTGGAGTAAGCATCAGATACGAATTGGAATAACCTTTGTTATTTTCATGGCATCAGCGTGAATAGAGCCAGTTGAATTATCAATGACATTCATAACGTCGTTGATAGTTAAGACAAATAACAAAGGGCCAAGGTGCCTCTCTTGAGGGACACCTGAGTTTTTGCATAAATGGGATAGGAAATTGAGAACCTGAAACAACTTTATTTGTTTACTTATTTCAATAAAGGTAGTACCCGTGGCTTGATGGCTATTGGCTAGTGTGTTGGACTGTCATGCCAGAAGTGTTGGTTTCAATTACTGCCTCTTGTGATGAATTGACAAATCCTTCAAGAGTTATTCTTGTCATAAAAATTGATTTCTCAAATTAGCCGTTTGGATTCGGCTTAAAACTGTAAGTCCCATCCTTCCCTGACAAAATTAATCGCACACAGGAGACAGGAATGGTTGAGAGTTGTAAGTTACTAGGCCCTAGTTCTAGACGGATTATTGCGCCACCTAATTTATTTATTTATTTCAATAAAGCATTGTTAGTATAAACGTCGAAAGTGATCAAATTCTCGTATTAATAGGTAGGAGAGCAACGTTAAAAAAATGTTTAGGTTTTAAACTTGAACTACAAGTAAGTGTCCATAAATTTATAAAATGCTTCGAATATATGCGACAGTAGATTCTTTGGAACGTTTCAAAGAATATTTCGGAAACGTGGCATTGTTAATTAAATAAACAGCTTTGTAATTGTCTATGTCCTTAATATTATAAAAATACAATTTAACACTAAAATAACTTACTTAGAAATAGATTAAAATATTTTTGAACAAACATATCAAAAAAGTCCTTTGATATCCCTCTGCCTACGAAGACGTTATGTACGAGCGTAGCGAAACTCAAAATAGCTGCTTGTCGCACTTCGGGCCGATCAGGACCTAGGAAAAAATTAATGATTATAGAATTTTATAGTTTTCAACTTTTCGTTGAGAATAATAATTATTATGTACATACATATGTAAGTACTTACCTAGGGATAGAAATGCTTCACACTCCTTAACCAAATCCTTGGAGAGTTCAAAAATATGGAATGGCAATGAAATTAACAATTGCACTGCAGTGGTGGATTTTATTTGTTTCTCCATCACCAGGTCCCTTGTCAAGAGTACTGAAGCTTTTGTACCAATTCGTGGTATGATCTCATAGAAGATGTTACGTATAGTCTCTTGTCGGTAGGACGTTCC
The DNA here is from genome assembly GCA_951509635.1 of Eupeodes luniger. Classification (NCBI taxonomy): domain Eukaryota; kingdom Metazoa; phylum Arthropoda; class Insecta; order Diptera; family Syrphidae; genus Eupeodes; species Eupeodes luniger. Next base: position 163,491,264 of record OX608073.1, read on the forward strand.
GATATCAAGTTCGGTGTAAAGTTTCTGCAGCGATTCGTAATCCATTTGGGAGAGAACTTTTATTATCTCGGACAGGGTGCTGTCATATGGTTCGCCAAATTTCAAATCTGAACTCTCCAGGCCTTCGGCCATAGTATTGAGCATAACCGATGCATTGCTTTTTAAATGTTCCTGCAATTGCGGATGCCTGCCACCAGTTGGATCATTTGGATCCAATGGAAATAGTTCTAGTCCGGATATAGTCGATGCCATTGCTGTTTCAATATCGATGGGAATGTCGATGGTGGTTTCGTTCAGGAAGTTCAACAGAAGTCTGAACAATTAGCATTGTTGCAAAGCGGGTGGTATTTACAAGCATGGTGTTGGGGTAAAAATGAAACAAAACATTTTAAAACAAATTACATTCTATTAGGTATACTGTGTTGGGAAAGTATGGGGGTAGGTGGTTAATCAATGTGAGTCTCTTACTCTGAGTTAATGTATTGCGCCTCGCCTGTGGACTCGAATGTATGGATAAGAGTGTTGCCTCTTACGTGGGCCATACTGAGAAAATATTCGGTATCCTTGTGTGGAAGCAGTCCGTAGACAGCTTCGTTTCCAATTATAACGTTCTTTTGAAAATCGAACTCGCACAAATTTGGTGGTACATTACTGCGGGTTATGTGTACGGCCTCTGAATACGGAGTACAAGTTTTAAGTTCAGGAGTCTTTCGGATAGATATGTAGTTGGTCTTGTTGGACACAAAGTACTCAGTGGAGCATTTGCCATGGATACCCGTCTGTTCAGAGATAATTGGTTACAATTTGAATTGTTTACTTGCTGCTTTACCTTTGGTTACCTCATCAACAACAAAAGCTCCAACCGATTTCATTTGGAATTGTAGCGTGGATGCTATTGCCCTTTTCAAATTTGTCGACCAAATCGGATCGTTGTCTTTGAATAGTAAATGCGATATAATCCCTTCTTTGGTGAGTACGATTTTAAATGGCTTATATGGGGGATACATTTCTTTGTTTTGTAGGAACTTTTCACCTGAGTTATTGAGTCGCACTTCATCGATTGAAAGCTGAAATCATATAAGGGATTTTGTTTTTAAGGTTAAACATTAAAGAAACCATGATATATTTTAGGCTAAGAATATAAGCTACTTGTAAGTTATGGTATACAAATTTTTAATTTTGGGATATTTAAAAAATCCATAAAATGTATAGGCGATAAAACTTACTAAACAAAGTTAATCAATAATAAAATACTTCTTCAATAGTTCGAAATACTCTTTCTTCCTGTTAACTTAAGACTAATACACGACTCAAGCATTAGGCATTTTTGAGTGCCTTCGAATGAAACAACATTAATTAATTACCACTTAATAACCCTCCTTATATAAAAATAACTAAAGATAATGCTATTTTAAAAGTTATGTATGCAAAAGTTTGTTTCTTTATATGTATACTTAAATTACGGTTTATTTTTAAACCCCATCATTATGTTCTTAAAAATTTAGATCTTGTGCCAAAATCCATGGTCTGCTTTTTCTTTGATATTTATGACATGTGTCCAAGGTATTACATTAGATTCGAAGAACAATAAAATCGTAATTGTATCAAGCATTTGTAAGGCCAACCTATTTGATGAAATGTGGAAAACAAATAAAAGGTGTTGAATCATTCTTCATAATGACAACGCAAATCCACAAAAATCAGTTTAAACAGATTTTTTGAAGAAACATGGAATTGATGTGCCATCCTCGAACTGATTTGGCACTCAATGAATTTTTCTTGTTGAAAAACATAAAAAATCAATTGCTTGGTCAACGATTTTCTACGCCAGAAGAAGCTATTGATGAATTTAAAAATCATGTTCTGAAAGTCTCTTATGCTGAGTGAGAAAAATATATATATTTAAAGTATATATATATTTAAAGTGAACTTCAAAAAAAATTGTATGACTGGTAATTATCAAGTTTCGTTTATTGTTTCCACATTTGAGTTAAAAAATATAAGTTTCAACATAGTTATTTAACGCACTCGGTCTGCTGAGCTGCAGATATTGTGGTTGTATTCAGCTTATTTATGAAAAATTCTACTGTAGATTTCTTGAAAACCAGCAGGTGTCAAGAGCTGTACATCTCTCCTTTGAGATCCGAGATTCGGTCGATGTGAAAAATTGGATATAATTTAGATCTTGATCGTCTAGCTAATTTAGGATAAAATGTATTAAAAATCGTTTTGAGGACATTTTATACCTTTAAAAGAGAACATATTTTAAACAATATAATATCAAAAAATTGTTATAAAGTAAGGTTTATAGAAAGCGATTACGTACATTTTACACATTTCTTAGAAGAAAGGCTATTTCCAAAAAGGCTATAGAGAATCTTACCTTGTACGTTATATATTTTCTTGGAAACACATTGTAATCTGAACAAAAGTGCTCATTTCATTCAAAATAATTTTGTATAATTTACAGGCACTCAAGGGGTTACTAGTACCCTTTATATATTTATATTTAAACACAACGGGAGCGTTAGGTCTTAAAGTTCTGAACACCAAAATGCGAGAGAAAAACAGAGTTGGATAAAGCATTCCACATTCTTGAAGTGCGGTTTAAGAAAGAATATCTATACTTGACAGTATGCGTGAAATTGAGCTTGAGGGTAAACAGATGAGCATTCCTAGAAATGCGATTATTACATCTGAATTGTTTAAGAGGTGAAATGCAATTGCCTAATTCGACAGAACATTGTTTGTAAAAATATCAATAAAACAACAAAAGGCATAAAACATTTCGGCGGTGTTAGAGAAATGTGAATGTTTCTATATGTTTTTATAACTTTCAAAGCCTTTTGAATTCTATGCAAGAGATTTAAACTTGTTTTTGGGGCACCTTTTTTGATATGCCAATTATATTCAAGCTTTATACGAATAAAGGCTTTCTTATTTATAGCCTGATCAGAAAGGGTGAACAATTTCTGGCACCGTCGCAGAAATCCTAAACACATTTGCATTTTTGGCAATGTCGAATATGTGATCATTCCATAAGAGGTGATCTGTGATACCCATACCGAGTACTGAAAGTTAATTAGTTTCCACAAGTGCCACTCATGGATAGCGGCATTGGGGTAGGTTACGCTTTAACGACACGAGACAGCATTGAGTTTTTAAAGCATTAAATTCTACACGGTTAATAATACCCCATTATACAATGGTGTTGAGATCAGAATTTATTGAACTTAACGTACGCTGCCGTTGAAATTCCACATGCAAAGGACAAGGATGTGAATCTATAAACGAATATGAAAAGCTGAGAGTACTGTCGTTAGCGAAACAGTTAAATGGATTAGAAGTGGCAAGCAAGAGATCGTTAATAAATATCAGGAAGAGAGTCGGAGACAAAAAGGAGTCCTGGGTAACACCAGCATTTATTTTATAAATTTCAGAATTGAAATACAACTTGTATTGAACGATAAGAAAGGTAGTTTTTAATCCAACGAAGAAGATATTCATCAATACCAATAGCACGCATTTTCGATAAGAGAACTTGGTACCAAACTCTATCAAATGCTTTTGAAATATGAAGTGCAAAAATTTTACTATCTCCAAAACGATTTAACGATTTGTTCCACTGTTCGGTGAAATAAACCATGAGATCACTAGTACACCTATTGCAACGAAAGTCATACTACCGGCAGTTAAGAAGCTTCCGAGCTTCTTCGAGATATTTCTTAAGCTAATAATTAATCAGCGTTTACATGACCTTGGAAAGAAGGGACGAGTGTGCAAACTGTTAAGCAAATTGGTTTTATCAAAGGAGCTTACATAGGGAGTGTAATTGTGAACGAGAGTTGCAACCGAGGATAATGTGGTGTTTCTTACGTTTTTTTACAAATGACCAGGCATTCTTGCTGAATTTGGGACATTGTAGTATTTTTTGCGGTTTTCCGCAGTGGGGTTGGATTTATAACAACGGAAACTCACATGTTTGATCTCAATAACCTCTTTACAGCTCGAATCAGATCATGAGATTTTGCCCTATTCGTGATAAAATTTCTCATTCCAAAAATAATTAAATTTGCAACCATATCTGCGCTGGAATCCACGTCAATATCGAGGGAGCACAAGCACAGTGACCAGTTAAAGTTCCTGAAGAGTTCGTTGAGACCGTCCCAGTTGGCTTTTTCATATTGCCAAACGGTTCTCATAAGAGTTTTTCTTTTAACTGTTTTGTTTTGTCATGAGAAATTTGCAGATACGATAAAATGGTCTGATGTGCCTAGAGGCGGTTATACACTGATTGTGTATTTATTAGGGTCAGAGGTAAGAAACAAGTCTAGGTGTTGGAGGATTGAACTGCAACGTCAGAAATTCGAGTTGTCTCATCGACAAGGTGAGGTAATTGATTTAACCCAGCAAAGACCTCAACATACCTCCCTTTGGGTGTTGTCTGACCAGAATTTTTACTTATCTGAGTTTCACTCAATGCCAGGTGAGAGTCAAAGTAAGATCTGGGCCTGTAGATTTAGATTAGATTCTTTATTTCATATTAGGGTTTTACAATATAACTTAAGAATAAGGACATGGCAATACTGCCGTCTGCCTGAGAGTACATTTCATAATAAAAAAGAAAAATATATAAAAAGATCAATGTAGAAATTAATAAATAGGTTAATGAAATAATAGCAAAATACGAGTAAGTACAAAATAACATTTAAAATAATAAGCTGTATATCAATTTTAAACAATAAATCTTAAACAATTTTCAAATTTTTGTTAACATTTTTTAAACAATTTTAAAGTGATTTTTAAACACAAAAAAAAAAGATCAATAAAGAAAAAAAGATTCCATTTATATATGCATATAAACATTTTCCAATTTTAAAGAGATTTGAAACACAAAAATAATAAACAGTTTTTGAATAGTTAAAAGGTTGAATAATAAAGCTTCACATAATTTATTTATTTAGCTTAATACAAGCGAAACTTAAAACTAAACTTATTCTATGGTGGGTTTATTTTTTTATTTTTATTTTTGTTTTTTTTGTTTTTGTTTTTTTTGTTTTTTGTTTTTTGTTTTTTGTTTTGTGTTTTTTTTTTTTTTTTTATTAACTTCCCATAGGAAGTTATTGTAATGGGTCCGATTTGTCAAATTGAAAATTTTGACATTTCTCGACGTTTCAAGGTCCCTAGAGTCGAAATAAAAGATTTTTAGAAAGATGTCTGTGCGTGCGTGTGTACGTACGTCCGTACGTCCGTACGTCAGTACGTCCGTACGTCCGTACGTTCGCGACGTTTTTTTCGTCGTCCATAGCTCAAGAACCAGAAGAGATATTGACTTCAAATAAATTTTGTTATACAGATAATAAGGCAGAAAGATGCAGAAAGGGCTCTCAAGAAAATTGCGTGGGTGGTTTTTTTACCATAGCAGTTTAAAAAAAGTTGAAAATTTTGGTTAACCCTGAATATCTCATGAACAAATGATATTAGAGACTTGAATTAAATTTTATATTATATAATGTAACGTGACACAAAACAATTATATTTTTGGAAAAAAATCCAATTAACGGTTTTTTTTTTATAAATCAAAAGAACTGAAAAAAAAATGTCTTACTTCGAAAATTTTACGACCAAAATATGATTTCATCTCCAAAACAATTTTGTGCAACGAAGAATAATGTTTTTGACATCTGATAAAATTTTGAGAAAAATCGAAGAGACAGTTTTTTTTACAAAAAATAAAAACCTAAAAAAAAAATTAATAAAAGTTGGTAAAAATTGATTTTTGACTCAAATATCTTTTCAAGACTTTGAGATATTGTCTTTAAACTACTTTTATCTTTCAAAAAATATTGTTTTCAACATTCAATCAAATTTTGAAAAAAATCGAATTGACAGTTTTATTACAAAAAATTAAAAACCGAAAAAAAATTTAACAAAAGTTGGTAAAAATTGATTTTTGGCTCAAATATCTTTTCAAAAATTTGAGATTATGGCTTCCAACTAATTTTAACTTATAAGAAATATTGTTTTCAACTTCAGAAAAAAATTTGAGAAAATCGAATTGACAGTTATTTTACAAATAATAAAAACCTAAATAATAAAATTAAGTAAAGTTGGTAAAAATTGATTTTCGGTTCAAATATTTTTTCAAAACTTTGAGATATTGGCTTCAAACTAATTTTATCTTATAAATAATATTGTTTTCAACATTTGGTAAAATTTTGAGAAATGTTGGATTGACAGTTTTTTTTACAAAAAATAAAAACCTAAAAAAAAACAATACTAAAACTTGGTAAAAATTTACTTTCGACTCAAATAGCTAAAAATATTGGCTTCAAACTTATTTTATTTCACAGAAAAAATTGTTTTTGATATTCAGTAATTTTTTTATAAAAATACAACAGTCCGTTTTTTCATAAAAAAGTAAAATCTCCAAAAAATAGAACGCAAATTTGGTAAGAATTGATACATTTAGACAAACTTTTCAGCAAGACAAATCGATTGACGGGATGGGAAGTTATCAGTGTGGGTCGCATCCCAGCCTCTTTTTTTAATTGGTTTGGGCCCGAAGGCCCACCCACCAGTTTTTAAAAAACTTAAAAATAAATCTTAAAATAAGTGAGGAAAAGACAGGGGATTATTATTATTATTATTATTCATGCTTTATTCACTCTTAAAAGTATAAATTTTTTTTTTTTTTTTTTTTTTTTTTTTACATTTTTATTCAATAAGTTTGATGAGTATAAGCCTCCCCCTTCGTCTTCCACAATTGTCGGTCTAAAGCTTCTCTCCAATAGTTTGGGCAAAAATGCTGTATTTCGTCTCTCCACCTTTTGAGTTGTCTTCCTACATTTCTTTTCTTGTCTCGCGGGGTCCACTCTGTTGTTATTTTGGTCCATCGATCGTCTGAGGTTCGGAATATGTGTCCAGCACAATCCCATTTAAGTCTTCTTGTTCTTTGAAGAACATCTTCAAATTTCGTTTGGTTTCTTATGTTTTCGTGGTTAATCCGTTGGGATAACCTCACTTTAAGAATCGATCTTTCCATCGCTCTTTGGCAAGATTGGAGCTTATTTTCGAGGGCTTTCGTAGATTGCCATGTTTGGCAACCATATGTCAAGACTGGAAGAACCGTCGAGTCAAAAACACATTTTCTTGTTTGGGTTGAGATATTAAGATCCAGCAGATTCTTCACATTCCAAAATTGTCTCCAAGCGCTTGCTATTCTATGGTTAACATTTTTAACGTCTTTATCGATGAATGATATAGTTTGACCCAAATAATTGTAGTCTTCTACGTAGTCTAAAGCGATATCATCAATTTTTATTATGGAATGGTTGCCATTTGACATTATTTTGGTTTTTTGTCGATTAGTGGATAAACCGACTTTTTTGCATTCTATACAAAGCTCGTTTAGCATAGTTTGTAATTCATGTTTTGACGTGGCGATTAAAACAATATCATCTGCAAATCTAAGATTTGATAGAAATCTACCGTTTATATTCAATCCCTTGTTTTCCCATTCCAAGTTACGAAAAATCTCTTCCAAAGTTGTGGAAAAAAGTGCTGGTGAAAGTGGATCACCTTGCCGTACTCCACGTGTCGTCTGAAATATTGGTCCTGTACTTTCCGTTTTAATGCGCGCAACATTATCTTTGTACATGTTTTGAAGAACACGAACAATTTTCGGTTCCACACCTTGTTTAATTAGCGCTTGCCAGATAAATATTTGCTCAACTGTATCGAACGCTTTGGCGAAATCAATAAATGCAATATATAGCGTTATTTTATATTCCTTGCTCTTTTCTATGATTTGGCTCATTGTTTGAAGATGGTCCATTGTTGAGAATCCAGATCTGAACCCAGCTTGCTCAAAAGGTTGATTGAATTCTAGGCTTGTTTTCATTCTATTGAAAAGGCATTTCGCAAATACTTTATAAATGCAAGATATTATACTAATGGGCCTATAGTTGTTTATGTCGTCCGTCTTGCCTTTTTTGTGGATGAGGATTATTTCGGATTTCTTCCATTGTTCTGGGATTTCCTCGGTGACCAAAACCTGATTGAAAATATCTTTCAACCAGTTGGCCAATGAACATTTTGCGTATTTTAAATACTCTGCAGCAATTCCATCACTTCCATTGCATTTCTCGTTTTTTAAGCTTTGAATCGCATTCTCGACTTCGCTTTTAAGTAAAATTGGAAACTGTTGCTCTTCTTGCCAATCAGTGCTTGTGTCAGCATTTAAAAGTGAATGAGAGTCAGAATTGCTTAGTTGGGTTTTGTATAAATTGCTGTAGAAGTTTGTTGCTATGTTGTTGATATCTTTCCTGTTATGAGTCTTGCTAGCATTTTTGGATAAGGCAACGATCCATTCTTTATTAGTTTTTAATGAAGCATTTGCTTTTTTAATTGATTTTGTTTTTTCAATTATATTTTGTAAAAAGTTGTCGTTAAAAGTTTGGATGTCTTCTTGTGATTTTTTCTTAATTTTTTTCCTTAGATTTGCAAGATTATGTTTTTCGGATCGATTAAGACTGACCTTTAGGCGTAGACTCTCACGTTCTTCAATAAGCTTTAATGTTTCGTTTGAGAGTTTTTGCGGTTTCATTGCTGATGCTGTCAAAATGTGTCTATCTGCAGATTGCTTGATTGTTCGTTCTAAAATGTTATATTGGTTTTGAAATGGCTCATGTCTAGATGCAAGTATTTGGTATCTTTGTTGTAGATCAATATTGTAATTCCTTATGGCTTCATCGGTGAGGGTCTTTGGTACATTCTTCTTTGTTGTTCTGTGGAGTTGTCTGTTGTTGTGACTAATTCTCAGTTTGGCTCGTACTAGTCGGTGATCCGAATCAAACTCGAAATTATTCAAAACGCTTACATCTTCTAAAACAGATCGTTTATTTAATAGGATATAATCGTATTGGTTTTTGTAGTTCCTGTCTGGTGATATCCAAGTCCACTGGTTTTGTGGTTTCTTTTTAAATAAGGAGTTGCCCACCACTAGCTTGTTTTGCCAAATATGCTGGATGAGGCGGCTTCTTCTTGCGTTTCTTTCTCCATATCCAAATTCACCCATAATTGGTTCTTCTCCTCTCTCCCTTAATCCAATTTTTGCATTAAAGTCGCCAATTGTTAAGATAATTTCAGATTTGAGATGGGTTGTTGCTCTTTCAAGTGTATCATAAAAAGTATCTATTTCTTCCTCTGTTGCCTTCTTAGTTGGTGCATATACTTGAATAATGGATATATTACATTTGTCAATTTTGAATCTTACACCTATCACTCTGTCGCTAAATCCTTTTATTTCTAGAATGTTCGTTTTTAGTTTTTTGTTTATCATGATTCCAACGCCAAAGGATCCTTTTTTGGTACCGAAGTATGCAAAAATGTTGCCGTTGTCTAGTTCTCTAATGCTTTCTCCATGTCTTCTTACTTCAGCTAGACCTATAACATCCCAGTTTATCTTTAAGAGGGCATTTTCGAGTTCTATAAATTTTTCTTCGGATAGTAAAGTTCTAGTGTTTAGCGTTGCAATATGTAATTGCTTGATTCTGTTTGAGTTTAAATTATTGTTTATATTATTTTTGATATAATGTGGTTGATTTTTGTATTCATTAGAAGGGGGGTTTTGGCCATGTACCTCCACGGTGGCCAACCGGGTTGGAGGCATAATTTGAAAATTATACAATTCGTTTGTGTTATTATTCGTTTCATTTTCGTGCAAAGGTTGGCTTCTTAAATTGTTTCTTAACTTAGATTCTGCTAGTTCTGTGTTAGTTCTTTTTCGGATAAAAAATCTTGACCGGAGCTATTGTAAGTATTGAGGTTCTCCTGAGATACAGTTTTTTGAAGAACGTATTTTCTTAGTGGAGAATTTGAAGATAATGTTTGTGTTTTTCGATTTGGAGTTGTTTTGTTCTTTTTTATTGTTCCCGTTCGAGGATGCGTTGATTTTTCTTCTTGTTGTGGATCCTCATCAGACAGCTTTCGTTTGTTTTGTTTCTCATTTGATTGTGAAGGAGCAGGTATCTCCTCTATTTCTTGGTCTGAAAGTTGTTTGCCGTTAACCCATAGAGTGTTATGTTTGATTTGAATCTTTGCATTCCTTTCCTGGTTTTGAATGGCATCAGCCTTTTGTTTTAAAATTTTTCTCTTCTCTACATTCTCTTTGGGTAGGTCCTCAAATATGGAATATTTTGTTTTGTTTTTGTTGTTGTATTGTTTAAGAGCGCTTAACTTACTCATGATATGATTTTTTATTCTTTGGGCAAGGAATCCTATCTTTATAGGAAAAGACAGGGGATAGAAGGACTTTTTTATGGAAGTGATTTTTTTTTTAGGAGTTATAGAGAGAGTTTCTGAGAGAGGATGGACTGATGTGAAAGTCAAAGGTGTACTGTGAAGTATTTGCCAAACGCAACATTCTTGAAATCGGTTCAAAGAAGCCGTAGTTTGTGCGGTGGTGAGGTGGGCGGAAGAGTGGAGCGGATCTGATGTTACGTGGGTTAGTATGGATCGGGATCATTTCCAACAGAATGGGTGAATCGATTGTACCCGTAAAGAGTTGGTGAACGAAGATTATATCAGCGACTTCTCGACGTTTTTTAAGAGTTTGCAAGTTTAACAATTTTAATCTATCTTCATAGGGGGGCAAGATGATATTATCGGACCATGGAAGGCCGCGGAGGGCGAACCGAAGAAATCTAAGTTGCACAGCTTCAATTCTTCGGGAGTGAGAGATCTGATATGGCGACCAAACTTGGCTGGCGTATACAAGGAGGGGCCTAACGAAAGTAATGTAAAGGGACTTCGTGACGTAAGGGTTCGAGAATTCTTTAGACCAACGTTTTATGAAGCCGAGAGAGGAATTGGCTTTGTTAATTATTTGATCGAAATGAGAACGGAAGTTAAGCTCACTGTCACAAATAATTCCAAGGTCTCGAATGGAACAAACAATGGCAATGGCTTCATTACAAAAGTAGTAAGTTCTGGGGGGTGAGGGTAACAGTTTACGGGAGAAGGTTATAGATTGACATTTAGCAACGTTGAGTTCTAAAAAATTCTTATTGCACCAAGTTTGGAATAGGTTTAGGTCGTTTTGGAGTAAGCGAATGTCAGCGGAAGAAGAAATGACGTTAATGATTTTCATATCATCTGCGTAAATAGACAGATATGAGTCACTAATTATACTTTCAACATCGTTTATTGTTAGGACAAAGATAAGAGGGCCCAAGTGACTGCCTTGGGGGACGCCTGAAGTGGCGTTGATGGGATCAGAGATTGAGAACCTGAAGAGAACCCTGTATTGACGTTGTTCTAGGTACGATCTTAACCATGAAATGAAAAAGGGAGGAAATCCAAGGGCATTAAGTTTAAGGTATATAGTTTGATGACAGATTTTATCAAAAGCTTTACTAAAATCTGTGGTTATGACATCAACTTCTTTACCTTTCTCTAATGCATTAAGTGACCTAGATACAAATTCAGTTAGGTTAGTTGTGGTTGATCTACCCTTAAGAAAACCATGCTGCAGGGGAGAAAATATAGACTTACAGTGAAAGTAAAGGCAGTCATAAAAATTAGAAGTTACAAGAAACAGTTTCGATAATTAAGAGCTTGTTCACAAAACCCATACAGGCTTGTCCACCCTGCCAATCCGTTCAAAATTCCTATCAATTGTATTCTGGAGAGGACGCTTTGATGGAAGTAAAGTCTTCTGATTTCCTGCAGAATTGGGCATACAGCTATGAAGTGAAAAACATCATCGCGCTCGAATCTATTACAAAAATTACACAAGATTGGTAAGTCTGAACGATGAGGGACATAATTTAAGCTAAGAATTTCCACTCTTGCTCGAAAAATGGTGCTTATGACTTTCACAGGGAGTTCCATTTAAAATAATTGTTAGCTCGAAGTCGATGATTTAATTCATTGTATATAAGCCATGTTGATGAAGCCGCCGCGCGACTTAGATGTTGAACGTATATTTGTTCATCAACCTTTGCTATTACATTAGCAAATATCTCACTCCAGTTATCTAAATTGGATTCAGTAAGATCAAACTCGAGGCCATGAGAGGTTGCTAGATCACTCCATTCTTTGAATGGTATTGAATTTGTACGCAGTAGGTAAGCCATAATCGATTTGTGAAGACTTAAACCAGGCTTTTGCATGGTCTTTGTCAAGAAATCGGGAGTTACTTTGAGGTTTCGAATGTAAATTGGGGTAATACCTGACTCGACGTGGATAGCATGTGTTGGGGTGGTTCGGTAAACGAAATAAACGTTTGAAGAAGAACCTTTGAATCAATTCGAAATCCTCGAAATACTTATAACCGAAAACTTGGACTCCATAACACAAACAAGCATTAGTAGTAGCTTCGAACACACGGTATTTGGACCCTAAGTCTATATTTTGGTTTGCAAAGAGGTTTGGCCACATCACGTTAAGTGCAATTTTTGGCTTCCTTACACTTTTCATGTACATGTTTTGCAAAGCTAATGTTTGAAGAGATCAGCACACCCAAATACTTGAATTCATGTACTACCTCTATGCGTTCACCATTCAAAAGCCAGTTTTCAACTCTTGACCTCTTACATTTACGAGCTTCAAACACCATAATTTTTGTTTTCATTGCAGTTATTTTCAAATCCCAGGTGTTACAGTACCTCTGAAGCTTATTTATTTGGAGTTGAAGAGAGGAAGGGTTATCAGCCAACATAACCAGATCATCTGCGTAAAGAAGCACTTTTACATGAGTGTTGGAAATGCTGACTCCCCCAGGCAAGCACTCACTAATGTCGTCGATAAAAAAAGCAAAAAAAATTGGGCTCAGAATACATCCCTGAGGAACAAAAGCAGAAGTTTCGAACCAATTCGATGTCTCAAAGCCATCCCACACTGCCGCACTAGTTCCAATCAATAAAGATTCATACATTGTCAAAAATTTCTTAGAAATACCAACGGAAGCCATTTTGTAGATGAGAGTTTGACGATTGACAGTGTCAAAGGCTGCTTTAAAGTCAACGAAGCAGGCATATAACTTTTTTTTCCCTTGGGTAAATTTATTAGCTATGCTAGACAAAGCAAAGATGTGGTCAAACGTTGAGAACCCAGCGCGAAAACCGGCTTGAAATATACTCAAACGTTGGTTTGATTCTATCCAGTTAGAGAGTCTCCTATACAAAATTGTAGCAAATACCTTTCGAATGGAGTTAAGTATTGAAATACCCCTATAGTTTTCTGGGAAGTTTACATCCCCCTTTTTAAAAATTGAAATCTGGGCCTGTATTGCATTAACGAGTTTCATAGAGAAAGGTAGACAGCAATAATCGAAACAAATATTATCTAAGCCGATTCCATCCCTGATGTTCATTTTGTTTTAAAATTGTATTGCTTCTGTTTTTCGTTTTGATTTCATCATTCGATATCAACATATTTTTGAGAATGGAAAACTTGAACAAATAACTTAAACGATATTCTATAAAATAAGAAAAAAAAGCATTAGGGTTTTAAAGAACTGTCCTTCACTATAACGGACGTGATCCAAGCCAAATCATAATTAAACCTAACAATTTTTGTTCAATACAAATAAAAAGATACAATTTTCTCAACAAAAATGCGTCAATTAGTTATGTATTCTTAATTTTTATACAGAAAAATGATCAAAATAACAAATAAATATAAACAATATAATTCAATATGACCATAAGTAGTCCATGATATCATTTCCAAACACATGCTAACAGACACTACTACTACAAGCGCAATAGTATGCCTATATACAATACATACATAGAATGTATCGCTAATAGACTTTTCGGTCAGTAAAATACTCTTGAGAAAATGATAACAAATAATGACGTACAATTAAATAATATCAGCTGTACTGTACCAAAACATTAAGTACAAATATTGAGCTGATATAAAATAATGCAGTTTTTCTTATTTCATTCTCATTTTAATAAACTCTTGATAACGAAAATCGTAATCATCATAAGGGTATAAGTAAAACCGGCAATAAATGGCATCAACACAGATTAATAACAGATGTTTAGTGACGATCCGTCAAAACAGTTCATTCATAAAGACTCAGAGGTTAATTTGATTGACACTACTTGCTCTCAGTTGCGGAATTTTCATAATACTCGTATGTATGATTTTTTTTTCTTTTAAAAAGAGCTGCCTGCTGATACACACTTAAATATTATTGTGCCACTAGTGATAGAGAAGAGGACAATGTATAATAGAAATATGCTTAAATATCATTGGTTGGTTAAGTTTTTGACATAATATGCAAATTGATAATAAATTTATTGATAGTGGCATGGTTGGCAGAAATGATTTTTTATTCGCATTGCTCTCATTATTTTTTGGTTGTCTTTTCTCTTAATTAATATTTAATATTTTGCACATAAAATAAGTTTGATTTTAATGTCTTTTCTTGTTCCCAACAATTTTAGTCGAAAAACAATTTTTACCAATTTTAAAAGTTTAAATTAAAAAAAAAATATCGGGACTGGATTTCTCTAAGAAAATTAAATTTATTAAAAACAATATTTTGCTTCATTTATTCTCGAGGTATTCGTGTTGAAAATCAGTTCTTACCAATTTTGTGTAAAATTGACATAAAATGTTATAAAAAATTAGGAACATTTTACTAAATGTTTAAAACAATATTTTATATACAATAAAATTAGTTTAAAGGCAATATAGAGATATTCGAGTCAAAAATCAATTTGTAACTTTAAGTAGTATTTTTCGTAAAGGGTTTTTCAATTGGCGCGGGTAGATTTTGGATCCCGTTGCGGCCATTTTGTTTTGGTGACATCTGTCAAATCTCTTATTTATTTTTCAGTTGTTTATTCTAAATCATCATGGCAAGTTACACTTTAAAAAACTTTATTATCAAAATGAGTGCTCGTTAACGCAAACGTTGCGCGCATTGCGCCCATTTTACGGTAGACGTGGTGGCCCATCACAGTCGACTCTTCAACGTTTGGTGGCCAAATTTAAGACGACAGGTTCAGTAAACAATCAGACAACACCCGTACGTTCAAGGAACGCAGGATCGGTCGAGAACATCGCCGCGGTCCGTAAAAGTGTACAGCAGAACCCGAAGCAGTCTATTCCTCGCCATGCACAAGAACTCGGCCTTTCGCAGACTTCAACTTCGCGAATTTTTCGTTGGGGTCTTGGGCCTACACCCGTACAAGATCCAATTGACCCAGGAGCTCAAAGTTCATGACCATAGACAACGCCGCACCGTTTGTTCGCTGACTGGGCTTCGAATCGTTTGGAAGAGGACCCCAATTTTGGCCGAAAAATCATCTCTAATTACGAAGCGCTTTTTGGATGAATGGCTGTGTTAGCAAGCAAAATTGTCGTATATGGGACGACACCAACCCATACGCGAGATTCACCAGGTGATAATGCATCCTAAAAAAATGTTACCGTTTGGTGTGGATTTTGGGCGGCGTAATTGGTCCGTAGTTTTTTTTAAAACGACGTTAGTGAAGTGGTCACCGTCAACAGCGGGCGCTACATAACGATTATAACTAATTTCTTATGGCCCAAATTGGACCATATGGACCTAGCCGGCATGTGGTTCCTGCAGAACGGTGCTACGTGCCATGCAGCAAACGCCACGATTGACATTTTGCATGAAAGATTTGAGGGTAAGGTTATCTCTCGTGGGGTGATGTGAATTGGCCACCAAAGTCATACGGATTTAGGGGTTTCTTGAAGTCGTAGGTCTATGCAAATAAACTACAATCGACCGATGCCCTAAAGGTGAACATATTCCACACTTAATGGCATACATGCGCCTTTCAAATAAAAAAATAATTTTGTTAATACAAAATATTCACTCTTTTCTTTAAATTGCTATAGTAAAAAAAAACACCCACTCATTTTTGTTGAAAGTGGATGTTATTATCTGTAAAACAAAATTTATTTTAAGTCAACTTATTTGACGGTTCCATTTATTTAGATTCTAGTGACCTTGACACGCCAAGAAATGTCAAAATTTTCAATTCGACAAATTAGACCGATTGCAATAACTTCCAATGGCAAGTTAATAAATTTCAAATATATATTATTGCCCATAGATTTTCCAAACTTCCTTTAAGAGGAAGTTAATTCCTTTTTTGGAAGAAGTAGAAGAGTGTAGTTCTATTGCATTGGCGTGATGGCTATTGTGTAGGACTATCATTCTAGTCTTATTATTTTTTTTATTTTATTTTATTTTATTTTATTTTATTTCGTGAATGCTTTATAACAGTAAGATACAATATCTTATAATTTAGTTACAAGCTAATTTTTACAAACAGAGCAAAAAAAATATAACAATAAATTAATACATATCATTTAGAAAAAAAAAGAGAAAATAATCAAATATTAAATTTCAGTTTAAATCATAAAATTCATAAATCTTGCTGTATTTTGTATATCTTTTATACGACGTGGTAAAGTGTTCCAAAGACGAACGAAGTTTACAAAAAATTGACGCTCACATGTTAAGAATGAACATCGGGGATAAATCAATTGATGAGATCGATGGGAGGTTGCAGTTCTTATTCTATGAAAACAGTATTGGGGTTGGTGCTTTATTAATATATTTGAGAGAAAAATTAATGTACGAAACTTCAGATGACTTTCAAAAAGCATAGACAGCACCCTACTAGCAAAGCCAGACAATCTGTCATATCTTCGTAGGCCATAGACATAACGTACTGCACTATTAAACGCAACATTGAGCTTCCGTTTGCTAACATAATTACAATTACAATACATTTCACAACCATACATCAATATTGGCATTATTAAAGTTTTTACAAGTAATAAACGTGTTTGAACAGGTGTAAAAGAATGGGTAACCCATAGGGTACGCAGTGCACCAAATACCTTGCCCACAAGTGCATTAATATGGTTATCCCAGGTCAAATTGCGATTGAAAGTAACCCCGAGATTTTTCGCACTTTCCACATAATCAATTGAACCATTGCTCAATACAATCGAAGGAAAATATTTGGGATCAAGACCTTTCCTTGATATTACTACGCACTTAGATTTTTTTGGATTTAAAAGGAGACCATTTAATTGAGACCACTTTTCAATTTTCTCTAGGTCTTCATTTAATCAAAAAGCTGCATGCTCAATGAGCCCAAGGGGACAGCTCATGTATAATTGGTCGTCATCCGCATACATACATATGAACCGAACAGTTCTTGATAATTGGTGGCAGTTCATTGACATAGATTGAGAACGGCAGAGGACCGAGTATAGAACCCTGAGGGACAGGGGAAACGTTAGGTAGAAAATCAGATAAACTATCCCCAATTTGCACAGCTTGCATTTGATTACTCAAATAAGAATAGAAAAGCCTTGTAGCACCTGCTGAAAAATTTTGCATAAGTTTGTTACACAATTTAACGTGATTGACAGTGTCGAAAGCCTTAGAAAAATCAAGCAACACTAGAAACGTAACCTCATCCTTATCCAAAGCTTGCCTTATATCGTCAGTAACTTGGTCAGTCTTGGGTTCAACTCCTACCTGTGCCACCTAAAGTTTTTTTTACGGGTACTGCCCCTTGCGAGGAGTAATTCTTGTCATGAAAAGTGCTTTCTCCGTTCGGATTAGGCACGTAAATTGTAGGTCCCCTCCATTCCAGACATGACTCGCTTACAGGAATGGTTGAGATTTGAGAGTTGTAAGTCACTAGTCTCTATAGGTCTCAATACCCAATTGGTGCATACAGTGCTTTGCAGAAGTATAACACATCTGTAAAAATGCTTTTTATATAAAACTTGAAATTAAATTGATGAAAGATCCCGAATCTTATGGGACAAAAAAAGTATCTGGGCGGGCATAGAAGCTGGCACGTTGCGATATGAGCCGTTTAATCAGTGCTGTATCCAATTCGGTAAATTTTTTGCTGGAAATGCGTGACGAATGCTAGCTTCAGTTTCAACGGTTTTTCGTTCCTTAAAGAAGTTTAACCTTGATGGTTATGGATATTGCCACGATCTGATAAAGGAAAAAAATTGTTTTTCCTAGAGAAACTTTGACGGTGGCAGTTGTATGGTTTTAGGGGGCCTCTGTGAACGTGTTAATGTTGCACTTGCCTTTACCTTTACAATAATGAAAAGTTCAGCTTATATCCAGGTATTTCAGGATAATTTGGTTCCCGACTTATGACGGTTTCCATGAGTTCGGCAAGATAATGCCTTAATTCACGTTAGTCGTCAAAGTTGTTGTTAGATTCTCGATATCTCGTGAATACAAAATTGTGTTGATTTTAGAAAAAATCAACTTACAACTTTAAAAAAAAAACACGAGAACCTACAAAAACAACAAAAAACTGATAAGAAATGGGATTCAACTCAAGTATTATGAAAACAAAGAAAGATATTAACTTCAATTTTTTTTAAATCACACAAATTAGCTGTTCGGATTCGGCTTAAAACTGTAGGTCCTCTCCATCTCTGACAACAGTACTCACACACAGGAATGGTTGAGAGTTGTAAGTCACTAGGCCCTAGTTCTCAACGGAATGTTGCACCACCTAATTTATTTTAAATTAAATCCTAGTTAAAGGAAACTAATTTACAAGAGCAAATTAGAGCAACTTAAAGTTGCTGGTATTTAAGTTGCCTAATTATCATTCTCCCATATAAATTTAATTATTTAAAATAAATTAATTAACTTCCTTCTAAAATTCTAATTTCCTGTACGTGAGTCTGAGTAATTATCAAAAACCAACACAATCCAGTTATTATCCGGTTGAGATAAATAAATTATTTGTATAAATATGATAAAAAATTGCATATTCAACGACAATTTTCATACATATTTGAAACTAAGATTGTTTTTAAATAACGGGTGTTTTTTGTTCAGATGTTTTGTTTGCTACATTGAGCTTTACTTTTTTTAAGTTAGTCTTTTTGACAGCTGTCACTTGATTTATGCTCAGTTGGTTTGCCCATTCATAATTAATAGACTTGTTCCTGAAAAGCGTTTGCAAATTGTTCAAAATTATTATCATGATAATTGTTCGGTTAAAGTGACGCATTTCGTTCTGCGTCCAATATTCAGTCGACATTATCGCCCAGCGGAGTCGATAAGTCCAGCAACGTGAAGTAGCTTATCTACGCAGATGAGCCAGAGGCGTTTTACGGCTCAGAACAGATTGCTGTAAAAAGCGGCCGAAAATTGGGCCTCTCGGCTGGAATTTACTAGCCGCGGTAGTCACTCGGAATCATTTTTAAAACATAATGGCAAAACCCACCACATCTAAAACAGACACTTTTTACTTAAATGTAAAATTTAGAATTATTTTAGAAATCAAAATTTGTATAAAAATAAATTTATGATGCAATACCAGTGAGTGGTTGTCATTTTTACTGAAAAAAAAAAAAATATAAAACACTAAATTAAGCTTGCCAAAAACGTGACACTCAGGCTTACAGGCTTTTGCAGCGCCGAAAAATAGCTTCTGAAATTTCATAAAACACAGCATCACCTTTTTGTTCTTCTCATTTAACAGAGTTAACATAACTGAAAACATGTAAAAATACATAACTAACATATTATAATGTTGTATACAGGCGGCATTTACAAAATATTCCTTTTAAGAATCCATATATTAATGGTACACATGACATTACGATGGCAGAGAAGTCGAAATCCAGCCGTGCGTTGGGGGTCATATACTTAACATAAAGATGAGCTTCAGAGCACCGCTTAAAAATGTTCTTTAATGTTTTCAAAAGGAGGCTGACAAATTTTAAATAACATAATGTGTATCCTATTCTTACATTTACATATTTCAAGGGCTAAAACGACAACTTAAGTTATTAGATTATTTAAGAACACTGTTGTCCAACAAGATATACATATTACAAATATTTAACTTGGACGACCCCTACACATGAAAGCATTTCAATATTGAATCAGTTTTCTAAATATGTCGTATTTAAGAGCTAAATTACAATAGTTTAGAGATTTTTGGTGCATTTCACGCAGAAATGTTAGAAATTTTGTTAAAACGTAGGTTTGTTCCAAAAAAAATTAAAATCAGTTCTTGTTGGCATTTTTATAAAAGCGAAGAACGCTACAAAAATGTAGAGTAAAAACCAGAAAATGAGGAAATTCTAAAAAATGACTGTTTTGCGTGAACGTTTTGAAAATATTTTGATCTTTAAAAGTCAATAATACTTAAGATCTTAAATGTTTTTGTATTTATAAGAAAATAAATTTTGAAAGAAAATACACTAAGAAAGCTTTACACTATTTATCTGCGTCAAAAAAAATAAGATGGAATTGAAGACGAGTTTCAGAAATGTAAAGGTAACTTTATATCAAATTAACAATCTCTTATTCAAGGTTTTTTCTTAAGAAACTGAATATTTGTTCTTTCTATCAGAAAAGATCTTATGCAAATAATTTAAAGCATAACTAAAGTTTTTTCAAATTCTAAATTTTGTGTAAACAATGATTATAGTTGTTTTTGACAGCAAACTGCTTTTGGAGAATATAGTTAAATGTCTAATAAATCTTCAGATGAAATATAATTTTTTTATAAGGATCCAACAGTCCGTTTTTTTCATAAAAACATAAATTCTACAAAATATAGTACGCAAATTTGGTAAAAATTGATGTTCGATTCTCGTTATCTCTCAAATTAATTTCATTCATCCAATTTGTATTTGTTTATATAAGAAATACAAACTTTTAAGAAATGCTATTAAAATTGGTATTGGTTTTCGACTGAAAATCTCGTTAACAAAACTAGATTTTGAAATAAAACAATTTTATTAGATTCAAAATATTGTTGGTAATTTTGAAGTTTTTAGAATAACAACTATAAAGTTTCAAGCAAGACAAATCGACAGACGGGATGGGAAATTTATCAGTTTCAGTTGAAAGTCTGACATTACGAAAATGGATCGCTTAATTATCGCACAACGTATACAAATTGTTAAAACCTGCTACAAAAATGGTGATTCTGTCACAACCTCATATCGTGCTTTAAGAGGAGATTATGGTTTACATAATCGTCCAACTACGCCAGCAATTTGCAAAATTGTGAAGAAATTTCGTTTCGCTCGTACCACTGAAAATATCGCTGCTGTAAGTGAAAGTGTTGCCGAAAACCCGAATGTGTCGATTTCCCGTCGTTTTTAGGAATTAGCATTGTCTTACGGCACATTATGGCGTATTCGTCGTCGCGATATTAACTAGCCACCAAGATCATGCGATTTGACACCGCTGGACTTTTTTTTTCTAGGACTACGCGAAAGATCTAAATAAAAAAGAAATATTATGAAAAAATATATTTTATGTGTATTTTATTTACGTTTACTTTTGAAACCGCAACATGGTTAACCCTGTGTTTTCATCTTATAAAAAATATAATTTTGAACATTCAGTAAAATTTTGGGAGAGATCGAACTGACAGTTTTTACAAAAAATAAAAACGGATAAAAAACAATACTAAAAATAGGCTGGGATGCGACCCACACTGATAACTTCCCATTACGTCTGTCGATTTGTCTTGCTTAAAAATTTGTAGGTTTTCGTGTTTTGTTAAAAAAGTTGTCAGTTGAATTATTCTTAAAAATTTTAAAATTAACGACAACATTTTGGATCTAATGAAATAGTAGAATAATATTTACCAATTTTAGTAGAATTTCTTAAAAGTTTTTATTTCTAATATAAACAAATACAAATTGGATGATTGAAATGAATTTGAAGTCAATATCTTCTATTGTTTTCGAGATATCGAGAACCGAACATCAATTTTTAACAAATTTGCGTACTATTTTTTGTAGATTTTATTTTTTTATGAAAAAACTGACTGTTGGATTTTTATAAAAAATTTACTGAATGTTGAAAATAATATTTTCAGTGAGATAAAATAAGTTTGAAGGCTATATTTTTAATTTTTAAAAAGAAATTTGAGTCGAAAGTAAATTTTTACCAAGTTTTAGTTTGTTTTTTTTTTTTAGGTTTTTATTTTTCGTAAAAAATGTATCAATTCGATTTTTCTCAAAATTTTACCGAATGTTGAAAATGATATTTCTTAAAAGACAAAATTATTTTGAAGCCAATTTCGCAAAGTTTTGAAAAGATATTTCAGTCGAAAATCAATGTTTACTAACTTTTAGTAATGTTTTTTTAGGTTTTTGTTTTTGTTAAAAAAAATGTCAATTCGATTTTTCTCAAAATATTGACAAATTCTGAAAATAATATTTTTTATAAGACAAAATCATTTTACATAATTTTTACCAACTTTTAGTAATGTTTTTTTTAGGTTTTTATTTTTTATAAAAAAAACTGTCAATTCGATTTTTCTCAAAATTTTACCAGATGTCAAAAACGTTATTTTTCGTTTCACAATATTCTTTTGTAAAATATTCGAGGTGACAAATATTTTTTTTCAGTTAAAAAAAAAAACCGTTAGGTAGTTGGATTTTTTTTTCCAAAAATATACTAGTTTGGTATCACGTTACAATATATAATATAAAATTTAATTTAAGTCTCTAGCGTTATTAGTTATTATTTTTTTTAAATTGCTTTGGTAAAAAAAACACCCGCTCAATTTTTTTGAGACTCCTTTCTACATCTTTCTGCATTATTACCTGCATAAAACAATTTATTTGAAGTCGATATCTCGACTGGTTCTTGAGCTATGGACGACGAAAAAACGCCACGAACGTACGAACGTAAGAACACACGCACAAACATCTCTCTAAAAATCAAAATGTCAAAATTTTCAATTCGACAAAATCGGTCCGATTGCAATAACTGCCTATGGGAAGTTAATAAAATACGGTAGACCTTAAAATGTGTTAAAAACTACTAAATTTGTGTTTTATTGTTCGAAGTTAGCAACTAGTGAAGTTATTATTCCAAGTCAAGAGTTTACTTTATAAGAATTAAATAAAAACAAAACTTAATATTATTTGTTTACTTCCCATAAGAAGTTATTGCAATCGGTCCGATTTGTCGAATTGAAAATGTTGACGTTCCTCGACGTTTCAAGGTCCTCAGAAGTCAATATCTTCAATGGTTTTTGAGATTTGGACGACTAAAATGGTATCCCGATTGTGCCAACGCACACACAGACATATTTCTAAAAATCTTTAATAAAGATTCTAGGGGCCTTGATACGTCGAGAAGTATTAAAATGTTCAATTTGATAAATCGGACCGATTACAATAACTTCCTATTAAGGATGTTAATAAAGCACAGACAGAATTGAAAATACTTTGAAGAATCGAAGTTCAAATTGATTTGAAAAGAAAGTTCATTAGGTATTCAAACGTTTGCTTTGGTAAAAAATGCCGATACTGACAATTGACATTTTAGCTTAAGTGAAAATAAAACACTATAAGATAAAATAATGAAGTGAAATGTTTTTTAAAAGTTATGGGACTTTCTGATGGTAGTTTTTTGAAAATGCAATAATGTAGCCCATAAAATTATATTTGCGAAACCATGAGATTTTTAAGTTGTTCTCTATGCTAAAAGTTGAAATTATCCTAAGGAACAATCTTAACAATTAAATGTTGATAATAAATGATTTGAGATTTTGTGTACCAAAAACAACAAGACTTTAAATGTATAGATAGACAATTAATTTTCATTTTGTTTACACTCAATATTTGTTATGAAAACAACTTACAGCTGCAGCAAGCGTTTCCAAGCTTTGTCGTTGTAGTGTTAATTTCCCTTTTACAACCCATCCAGATTCGGGTGGTGCGGGATGGTCATCGTCCTGTGGAGATTTCGCTCCTACCGCAACATTTCCCTCATATTCATATAGCATTTGTTTATTTATTCCAATAATATTAAATGTGCTACCAGCATCGATAATAATTATTAAAAATGAATCTGAATCAAGAAAAAAAAAACAAAATTAAAGACGAAGTCATCATTATTATTATTGACACTGATATCCGTATATTTCCAAGAATTAAAAAAAAGAAAATAATGAATTTTAGAGGAAAAAAAACAGTAATTTAAAATAAAATTTGAATATAATTTTTTGATCAGCACACAACTTAAGATTATTAAAAAAAATAAACTTTCGTACAATGTTGATAAGAATTATCGACAGAGCAAAATATTAGACATTTTTCATATATGTACATATATGTACACAAAGATGTATGTTTGTATGCATATTATATATAACGTTAACTTTCCGAGAATAAACTTGCACGAATAATTTTTAAATTAAGGATGTTAATTTAAATTGAAGAAATCAATTTCACCATTTTTATTAAAAAGAAAATTGGAGTCTTTATATTTAAAATTCAAATTTGTAAAATATCATAATTAAATCGATAACATACAAAATAATACTGAACACTTATGACGGTTCCTCATTTTGCCGCCGGAAACACTGTTTTTTTTATTTTATTCACTTCTTTTGTTGAAAATATACAATTTATGTATATTATTAAAATTAACGGCCTGATAAAAATTATAACGAGATATTTAACCGTATATAGCGAGCCACACGGTTTTTATAAAGAAAAAAGTCGATAACACTGATAAGGTTCCTTAGTGCGCGCGGTCTTTATAAGTCATGAGTTGGATAGAGATAGAAGATCCTGATATCATGCTTTTCGATGCAAGAAGATGCGCGTCTCGATTTTAATAAGATTATCAGAATTTGTCCGCGATCCTCTACGTTTGGGACCAAGACTGAGACTGAGACAACTGAGAGAGTTAATTGGCCGTCAAGTCGAGTTAAATTTGATTCCAAGATCAAGTAGTACCAATCAACGATGATGACGAACGCCGCCGCGTCGCAGCCGGAGGCTATACAGCTTGGTGGATGAAGTCAGTCATCGCTTCGGCTACTGTTGCTTGCAGCTATTACCACCCGCGTTGCGATGTTCGACGTTCTTCCAATTCTAACCAGTGCTCACAGGCTGGGATGTAGCGCTGCTGGGAGCTGATAAGAGGAAAAGAAAATGTTGAGAAGTCAACAAATCGATGATTTAATTCCATCAACCCATTTAGTGTGACCAATGGTCATTTACGCTAGCTTGATGTAACAGTCAAATCCCCTAAGAAACGATAAGCTTGGCACATATTTTGTACTTCGAGTTTTGTAATATACAATACATTGCATGCAGTTTATGCAGAACCCTTCACAAAAATATTGTCAACATTTTAAGAGGTGGAGTTTGATATTTTTGTTGACTACAAGTAATTGCACTTCTCCTGTGGATGGTCGAAGCGGTTCTAGTGCCAACACGTAATAGTTGTTTTTCTAAATATCAGTTTGGTTTATTTCTACCGTTTTATGCAACGTTGTCTAGTTCGAATCTAATATCAATAATAGTTTTAGTTTTAGTTTTAGTTTTAGTTTTAGTTTTAGTTTTAGTTTTAGTTTTAGTTTTAGTTTTAGTTTTAGTTTTAGTTTTAGTTTTAGTTTTAGTTTTAGTTTTAGTTTTAGTTTTAGTTTTAGTTTTAGTTTTAGTTTTAGTTTTAGTTTTAGTTTTAGTTTTAGTTTTAGTTTTAGTTTTAGTTTTAGTTTTAGTTTTAGTTTTAGTTTTAGTTTTAGTTTTAGTTTTAGTTTTAGTTTTAGTTTTAGTTTTAGTTTTAGTTTTAGTTTTAGTTTTAGTTTTAGTTTTAGTTTTAGTTTTAGTTTTAGTTTTAGTTTTAGTTTTCGTTTTCGTTTTCGTTTTCGTTTTCGTTTTCGTTTTAGTTTTAGTTTTAGTTTTAGTTTTAGTTTTAGTTTTAGTTTTAGTTTTAGTTTTAGTTTTAGTTTTAGTTTTAGTTTTAGTTTTAGTTTTAGTTTTAGTTTTAGTTTTAGTTTTAGTTTTAGTTTTAGTTTTGGCTTTAGTTTTAGTTTAAGTTTTAGTTTTAGTTTTAGTTTTAGTTTTAATTTCAGTTTTAGTTTTAGTTTTAGTTTTAGTTTTAGTTTTAGTTTTAGTTTTAGTTTTAGTTTTAGTTTTAGTTTTAGTTTTAGTTTTAGTTTTAGTTTTAGTTTTAGTTTTAGTTTTAGTTTTAGTTTTAGTTTTAGTTTTAGTTTTAGTTTTAGTTTTAGTTTTAGTTTTAGTTTTAGTTTTAGTTTTAGTTTTAGTTTTAGTTTTAGTTTTAGTTTCAGTTTTATTATCTTCCTATGGGAAGTTATTTTAAGCGGTCTGATTTGTCGAATTGAAAATTTTGACATTTCTCGACGTTTCAAGGTCCCTAGAATCTAAATGAAAGATTTTTAGAGATTTTAGTGCGTGCGTCGGTACACACGTTCGTACGTCCGTACATTCGGGAAGCTTTTTTCGTCGTCCATATCTCAAGAAGCAGTAGAGATATCGACTTCAAATAAATTTTGTCATACAAATAATAATGCAGAAAAATGCAGAAAGGACTCTCAAGAAAATTGAGTGGGTGGTTTTTTTACCATAGCAATTTAAGAAAAAGGTGAAAATTTTGGTTAACCCAAAATATCTCACAAACCAGACTTGAATTAAAATTTAGTATTATATATTGTAACGTAATACCAAACCGATATAGTTTTGAAAAAAAAAAAAAAAATTCAATAACGAGCTTTTTTATAAATCAGAAAAATTGGCAAAAATAGTTGTCACCTCTAAAATTTGAATAAAAATCGGATTGACAGTTTTTTTTACAAAAAAAAAGTAATATATAAAGAACATTATTAAAACTTTATAAGAATTTATTTTTGACTTGAATATCTTTTCAAAAATTTGTGATATTGGCTTTAAACTTATTTCCGTATCGTAAAAAAATGTTGTTTTTAAAATTAAGTAAAATTTTGAGAAATATCGAATAGGCAGTTTTTTAACAAAAAATAAAAACCTAAAAAAACACTACTTAAACTTGGTAAAAATTGATTTTCGACTCAAATATCTTTTGAGAAATTAAAAATATTGGCTTCAAACTAATTTTATCTTATAGAAAATATAGCTTTTGACATTCAGAAAAATTTTTATAAAAATCCAACAATCAGTTTTTTAATAACAATTTAAACCTACAAAAGATAGTACGCAAAATTAGTAAAAATTGATAT
This sequence comes from Eupeodes luniger, assembly GCA_951509635.1. Taxonomy (NCBI): domain Eukaryota; kingdom Metazoa; phylum Arthropoda; class Insecta; order Diptera; family Syrphidae; genus Eupeodes; species Eupeodes luniger. The sequence continues at coordinate 163,518,323 of OX608073.1, forward strand.
TCGATTCGCGATATCTCGTGAATGTATGAAGATATTGACATTGATTGATCAAAATGATTCTATTCTGTGCTAAATTTTGTTGTTAACGTAAGATATTGTTCCTAGAGAAATCCATAATCTGTATTTGTTAATATAAGAAATAAAAACATTCAAGAAATTGGTAAAAATTGTTTTTCGACTAAAAAAAAACGGAAACAAAAATAGATTTCGATATCAAATATTTGTAAAATGTTGTTGGTAATTTTGAGTTTAATTTTAAGAAGAATTCAACTGACGACATTTTTAGAAAAACACGAAAACCTACAAAAACAACAAAAACTGATATGAATTGGTTTTTGACTCAAGTATTAGGAGAGCAAAGAAAGAAATTGACTTCAAATTATTTATCTCAAAGTATTAATCTTATCAATTTTATTAAAGTTTTAAGCAAGACAAATCGACAGACGGGATGGGAAGTTTTTAGTGTAGGTCGCATCCCAGCTTCTTTTTTGACATAACTTGGAGTTGTTATGATATCGATCTGCTTAAATTTATTTTAACAAAGAACATTTATTACATTATATTCATACATTATTTAATACGGATAAAGAAAAGATCAGAGAGACTTATAACAATTTTCTATCATTTTCAGCTGTTATCATCATATTTCAATCAATTTCCACAAACCCTTAACAAACTATACGCCTAAACATTCCGCTGGAAACCACTTTGTAAATAGATGATAACAGCATGAAAATCCGTTCAACAGTTTTTGAGATTATCTCGAACATACATATAGGCAAACAGACGGAGCAGCTAAGGGCTTTAATTTAGAATAGACCTAAGTGATTTATATATATATGGCAAAATCTATGAGTATGGCAAAAATCTATGAGTATGGTTGGTCACACCATCATAAAGCAATCCCATCGACACCAAACTGCCATATTATATTTAAAGCTATGCTGGGAGATGCAAAGAGATTTTTAAGTGTCAGGTGCAAGGCAAATACTCTACGTAACGTATACGAAAGTCTGACCTCCACCCTTGGTTCAAATACAAGCCGGGCGGGCGGCCAGCCGGCGCGGCCGGCCGGAAAGTGGACAAGTGCAATAACTTATGTAAGCAATTGAACTAAGTTATTGTTTTTGTGATGTCGTTGATGATGAACACTTCAATTTAATTTAAAGCAAGATTATTTAAGAAATAGGTACGTACATATGTATAGCCAGATCGGTTGTCTTTTAAAGAGGCTGTGCCAGACCGATTTAATTGTATTTGAGGAAAAGAGTTGTTGAAATTCACACCCTGAATTGTGTTTTCTTTGTTTCTTACTTCTTTTTGTATTTTAAATTATCTGCGGAAATGAGAATTTTGCCAGTGGAATAGTTTATATACCTAGAAAATTAGTTTCAAATACCGTGATCTAATTTATTTTTAAGTAAAGGTTAAAAAAGGGAAACAGAACAGAAAACCTGTTTAAGTTACCTTTCATTGATATGAAGAAACACAAGATTCTAAATAAAGAGTGTTTTTTTGGACGTGTTGTTTTCAAGATGAAATAAAACGTATATAATTTAATGTTAGAGCCAAATTGAATTGGGGCAAGTGACTGCAGCTGTCTTAAATAAATTCCAGCCGACGCGACAGTACCAATTTTCGACCACTTTTTGCAGCAATTGGTTCGTATGTCAACAATAAAGAGCCGAATATTCTTTTCAATGGCGTTAATCGTTTCGAGCCTATCGCCACATGCGCTCACCAAAAAATTCAGCCTTGATGGAACCAAAGCTTGTACAAGTCAAAATCCTCCAATTTAGGCACGAAAAAGTCATTCAACATTTCTATATAGCGTTCTACACCCTAAGCAACATTATGGCCGGCTTAATTTTTCTTCGGTACTCTACTCCATATTAGCAATAGCGCCTGCGTCTCTGAGGTTGCGTATTTTCACCATTTTCGTAGTGAATTTTCTCGATTTCAATGCGTATTGTTCCATTTTAGTCATCGCGTGGTTTTAACTTTTAAAATTACAGCTTCAAAAATGACAGTTTCAGCTGTCCTTATTATTTGAGCGTGTTTGACGTGATTTGTCAAATGAATGAAGATGGTAGAGTTCCAAATCTATTTTATTTATAAATATACCTCTCCCTTTAGTTTTCTCTTGTGCTACACCCGTACAAGATCCAACTGACCCAGGAGCTAAAAGTTCATGACCATAGACAACGCGGTTTGTTCGCTGACTGGGCTTCGAATCGTTTGGAAGAGGACCCCAATTTGGACCGGAAAATCATCTTTAGTGACGGGGCGCATTTTTGGATGAACGGCTGTGTTAACATGTAAAATTGCCGCATATGGGACGACACCAACCCACGCGAGGTTCACCACATGATAATGCATCCTCAAAAAGTTACCGTTTGATGTGCATTTTGGGACGGTGCGGCGGCATAATTGGTCTGTACTTTTTTTGAAAACGAAGTTAGTGAGGCAGTCACCGTCAACAGCGAGCGCTACATAACTATGATAACTAATTTCTTATGGCCCAAATTGAACCATATGGACCTAGACGAGATGTGGTTCCAGCAGGTCGGCGGCGGCGGCCGGCGTGGCGCTACGTGCCACACAGCAAACGCCACGACATCTACCCGCCCTTATTGAAAACTCCTATATAACAATAAATTTTTAACGATAAGGCAAAGAGAATAAAAAGGTTTACAAAAATTGCACACATAAATCTCGGAGTTAGTAAAAATATTTGAAAAATCATCTAGATTTAAATTAATAAACTACAAAACCCATATTTTATCAAAATAGTTTAGGAATTTACTATATATGAGGACTTATTATGTTGCATTTAATTGCTGCATGGTTTGTTTTAAAATTGGTATTCTGTTATTACAATTGTTTTATTTGTATGTATATTTGCTCCTTTATAAAGTTATAATTTAAATAAAGCTTAAATATCAACTTCCTAATAAGGTTCTAATTAATTTAGCTTTTTGTAAGATTTGTTTTTACTTCCCCAAAATTACATAAAACATTAGTTGTGACTATCACTTTGCACCTCCGTTTGCACTTCTCATTCTTTAGAAAAATAAGAAAAAACACCCTCACTAAAAAACACTATTACATAACTTTCAAAACTCCAATTTAGGTAAAACTAAGTCCTACGAACGGGTTGCAAGTTAGAAAATCCACCTGTTTGTGATTCTAATTGATTTCCAACTCATTAAGCATAATTTAAATGCTTTGGTTTGAGTGGAAAAGAAGAGGTACACTTAAAATCTACTCTGCAAACAATAAACCGTCAACTTGTGTGAGTTCGAGATTTTTCAATTTCGTTTTTCATAAGGATTTCCATTTCCACAAGTGCAATTGTGTCCAACAACAGTAGATAACAAGTGAACATGAACAATGACCTAGGGATGACTTGAGCAAAAACGGTTCCTGCAAGTTTTAATTGCTAAATCACTTTATCAAAAGAAATATTTTAAGTTTTTAACAATTATTATTATTAATTTAATTGTTTTGTGTTATGTGGTCTATGGTGTAAATTTGATTTAGAAATTTTATAGATCAAAGAGTAAATTTAGATAAAACGAACATGCAACTTGACAACCTTGAAGATGCATTTGAAAAATCAGCTTGAAATCAAATACCATACTAGTTTTGTAATCATGGAAAAGTTCACACATTTTAAAATTAATTTTTAAATTTCAAGTTGGTTACAGAAACTTAAAGCTCACTATTGTTTTATTTAATTTTTTAGAAACTCCAAAGAGAGGAGTGCCCGATACCTACATCAATGTCCTTAAATTTTAATATTTAAAATTAAAACGTTGTTTTAAATGTTACTGTGTTTTTGAGGTACCCACCTTTTTTATTTTAAATTCTAATAAGCACACATTTAGCAGAGTTGTAAAAACTGCAGTCGCAGTTAATTAACTAAGTTTTTGAATGTACATAAGTTAATACTGCGACTGAAAACTTTAACAGCAAGAACCTAGCCAGCAGTCAGAATTTAATTTCCGACTTGACAGTTAAAAAGCAGTTAATCAGCTAAAGGTTGATATACTGCAGTACTTTTAACATGGTTTTATTTTTTGTAATCAGTAGTCAGTACAATTTTGTTTAGATTAGGGTATAGAGAGATGTCTGTGGGTGCGTACGTTCGCGAAGCTTTTTGGTCGTCCATAGCTCAAGAACCAGTAGAGATATCGACTTCAAATAAATTTTGTTAAGCAGATAATAATGCAGAAAGATGCAGAAAGGACTCTCAAAAAAATTGAGTGAAGAAGTTGAAAATTGTGGTTAAACCAAAATATCTCTCGAACCAATAACGCTAGAGAATTTAAATTTTAAATTATATATTGTTACGTGATACCAAACAAGTATATTTTTTGAAAAAATTCCAACCAACGGTTTTCTTATAAATCAAAAAAAAGCTGAAAAAAAAATATTTGTCACCTCGAATATTTTACCAACAAAAAATGATTTTATCTCCAAAATAATTTTGTGCAATACAAAATAACGTTTTTGATGGTAAGATTGTGAGAAAAATCGAATTGATAGTTTTTTTTTTCTAAAAAATAAAAACCCTAAATTAATTTTATTTTATAAGAAATATTGTTTTCAACATTCGGTAAAATTTTGAGAAAAATGGAATTGACAGTTTTTTTTACAAAAATAAAAACCTAAAAGAACATTACTAAAAGTTCGTAAAAATTTACATTCGACTTAAATTCCTTTTCAAAAATGAAAAATATTGGCTTCAAAGTAATTTTATCTCACAGAAAATATTGTTTTCGACATTCAGTAATTTTTTTTTATAAAAATCCAACAGTCAGTTTTTTCATACAAAAAATTAAATCTACAAACATTTTACGCAAATTTTGTAAAGATTGATGTTCGGTTCTCGATATCTCGTGAACAATAGAAGATATTGATATCGAATAAATTTCATTCATCCAATTTGTATTTGTTTATATTAGAAATAAAAACTTTTAAGAAATGCTACTAAAATTGGTAAAAATTGGTTTTCGACTAAAAATCTCGTTAAAAAAATAGATTTTGAAATCAAACTATTTCATTATATATGCAAAGTATTGTTGGTTATTTAAAATTTTTTAAGAATAATTCAACTAACAACTTTTTTTAACAAAACACGAAAACCTACAAAATTTTAAGCAAGACAAATCCACAGACGGGATGGGAAGTTATCAGTGTGGGTAGCATCCCATCCTCTTTTTTTTAAAGTTTGATAAAAATTCGAGGAGCTTAAAGACTTCAGAAAAATTGAATGGGTTTAAAATTTCTTAGCTATCTGTCAATAAAAAATTACTGCATATTTTTCTAAACAAATTCATTTCAAACTCATTGATTTCAGATCGTTTTGATATGAGCATCTCATTACAAAATTTGCCTAGGTATAGATCTTCAATCGGTAAAAAAATACTTTCATCATTCAAATTAAATTCAAAAATACATATAAAGAAGATTTTCAATATATTGTTTTGACATACAGTCTAGAAGTGTTCTGACGTTAGTTCAATTTTTGAATAAAGCAGATGTATTCTTACATTTTCCGACTGCATTTTTTAATTAAGTTTATTAAAATTAAATATAATTGAAAATGTTATATGTATGATGGAATGGGAATGTTTTTAAAAAGAGCTTTGGTATTAAAGCGTGAACGTTATTGGACTGACTGTTTTTCCCGTTTTCTGGGTTGGTTTTCCCTTTTTTTCTTTTAAGGTCGAAAAATCCCGAAAAACGGAAAAAATTCCTCAATCTAGCATTACAGGGCCAACATCATAAACTTTAAACATTTTAGTATTCATTCAAAAACAAAACAATTCAGTAGTGGCATTTCAAATTATAAAGGGTTTTTCAATAAGGGCGGTTAAATGTTGAAATGGAATAAAACAAGCTGTGTGTGAGGTATATACAAAAATATTTTTTTTTGAAAGACGCATGTATGCCATTTACGCCGCTTTCCGGCCAAAATTGGGCCCTTTTCCAAACGATTCGAAGCCAAGTCAGCGAACAAACGGCGTTGTCTATGGTCATGAACTTTGAGCTCCTGGGTCATTTGGATCGCGCAACGTTTGCGTTAACAAACACTTCTTTTAATAATAAAGTTTTATCATTTGAACGTGCTGTTTAATCGTGTAACTTCCCATGATGATTTTACATAAAAACAACTGAATAACAAACAAAAGATTTGACAGATGTCACCAAAACAAAATGGCCACCACAGGGGCCCAAAATCTACCCGGCCAATTAAAAAACCCTTTATTTGAGACGTACATTTATTAAAATACATTTTTGTATATTTTTATTTCGTACAAATAAATTTCCATAAAGTCTTACGTATGAACAATTAAATTAAAATAAAAAAAATAAACAAATTAAATTATTTTCAATAGTTAAAAATGCTATATTTTGTAATTGGTTTGAAGTACCTATCAATTAGTATTTTCATGCTCTTAAAAAAAATATGGTCCTTAAAATGGCAAATATGCACTCAAATATTCACTTAAGACCATTTATCGTATCCTATACAATTATTCATCTTAATCTACATACAAAGAAATTAAATTCTTTAGATTAACTTTGGATGAGTCGGAACGTGGCAAAAACAAAGAATTAAGGAAGACCATGTTAATGTAAATTATGCACTTCAACTGACTAAACCATTCAGCTTTGTAAATTTAATTCTTTTTTAAAACAATTTAGAAATATCATTTCAAGACTTATACTCAGCAAAAAGTACAAATTTGTTTTATTACACACAAAACAATATTTCACCGCCCAGTTAAAAAACATGCAGAAACTCCTTAAAGTCGACCGAAGTTCCTCTTAGAACTCGTATGTCCCTATTTTTCTTATAAATGAACATATGTATGTATATACACTATTATACAGGGTGTCTGGTGGCGGATTTATGTTTTTAAATACAATTATTTCTAAAAGTAAAAAGAGGCTGGGATGCGACCCACACTGATAACTTCCCATCCCTTCTGTCGATTTGTCTTGCTTAAAAGTTTGTCTATATGTATCAATTGTTACCAAAAAACGGACTGTTGAATTTTTATAAAAAATTATTGAATATCAAAAACAATATTTTCTGTGAAATAAAATAAGTTTGAAGCCAATAATTTTAATTTTTGAAAAGCTTTTTGAGTGGAAAGTAAATTTTTACGAAGTTTTAGTATTTTGTTTTAGGTTTTTATTTTTTGTAAAAAAACTGTTGAAAACAATATTTCGTATAAGTTAAAATTAGTTAGAGGCCATTATCTCAAATTTTTGAAAAGACATTTGAGGCGAAAATCAATTTTTACCAACTTTTGTAAATTTTTTTTAGGTTTTTAATTTTTTGTACAAAAACTATCAATTCGATTTTTTTCAAAATTTTATCGAATGTTGAAAACAATATTTCTTATAAGTTAAAATTAGTTAGAGGCCATTATCTCAAATTTTTGAAAAGATATTTGAGGCGAAAATCAATTTTTACCAACTTTTGTTAAATTTTTTTAGGTTTTTAATTTTTTGTACAAAAACTGTCAATTCGATTTTTTTCAAAATTTTATTGAATGTTAAAAACAATATTTCTTATAAGATAAAATAAGTTTGAACATTTTGGTTAACCCTTGAAATCAATTTTGTATTATTTATTGTAACGTGATACCAAACAAATACATTTTTGGAAAATATTTCAATAAACGGTTTTTTTTAAATAAAAAAAAACTGAAAAAAATGTGTCACCTCGAGAATTTTACGAGCAAAAAATGATTTTATCTCCAAAACAATTTTGTATAACGAAGAATAACGTTTTCAACATCTGGTAAAATTTTGAGAAAAACCGAACAGCTTTTGGACAGCTGAAATTAAACTTTCAGTGTTTATTGTACACATCTTTTTTCTACGTCGCTCAGCGATCGATTGAAAAATTAAAACAGATTTGATTACAGAGCGACGTGCGTCGCTCTGTCGCTTAATAAATCGCTCAGTCGCTTAGGGTTTATGTGGCCGCCTCCATACGATCTCATGTGTTCTAATTTTTTTGCGTCGCTAGGTCGCTCATTGCGTGGCCGGACCCTTAGTCTCAAGTTTTTGAAAGTATATGAGTCGAAATTCAATTTTTCCCAACTTTGAGTAATGTTCTTTTTAGGTTTTTATTTTTATAAAAAAAACTGTCAATTCGATTTTTCTCAAAATTTTATCAGATGTCAAAAACATTATTCTTCGTTGCACAAAATTGTTTTGGAGATGAAATCATATTTTGGTCGTAAAATTTTCGAGGTGACAAATTTTTTTTTTCAGTTTTTTTGATTTATAAAAAAAACCGTTAATTGGATTTGTTTCCAAAAATATACTTGTTTTGTATTACGTTACAATATATAATATAAAATTTAATTCAAGTCTCTAGCGTCATTGGTTCATGAGATATTTAGGGTTAAGCATAATTTTCACCTTTTTTTTAAACTGCTATGGTACGTGATGGGCCAACTGTGAATTGGATTTGTTCGTGGGTGCAGAGGTTCCGCGCAACTGCTTTGGCTATGAACACTCCACGGACAGGGTCCAGTCGATCTTCATGGACTACCGAGAACATTGAAGTGTTTGAAGAGTTTACGTGAAAATGCACGACTTTCGACACGAAAAAGGGCAGCCTCACTGTGACTTCCAAAACCGATTATTCATGATATTTCAAAAAAGGATTTAAGGTTCCATCCATTCACATTTAAATTTTAGAATCGTTCAAGAACTCAAATAAAATGATTTTGTTTCACGACATTTTTGTGAGACGATGTTGAAGCGTTTTCGTACTGTCAATTTCATTTTTTAATAAACAAAACTGGCGTTAGTGGGCTCCAAGAACCCATAACCCTCGACCGGGATAACTGTTTGGTGCGCCTTATCCACTCATCAGATAATAATCGATAATGCTCGGGACCAGTCGATAATAATTAAGATAACGAATTTCTTTTTGCCGAACCTGCAAGCTCTTCCATTATTTTCATCGCATATGTACGTGGTACGATGAATTTACTTCGGAAAGCTTTCCCTCAAAAACTTATCAGTCCCTTTGGGGACATCCCGAGGCCATCGAGGTCCCCCGACTCAACCCCAACCACGAGGCTAGTTGATGGAAGACATTTGGATTCTGTTCTTTAATAAATAAACTAGGTGGCGCAACAGTACGTTGAGAACTAGGGCCTAGTTTCTGTGTGCGAGTAATGTTATCAGGGATGGAGGAGACCTACAGTTTTAAGCCGAATCCGAACGGCTAATTTGAGAAAGCACTTTTCATGGCAAGAATTACTCTTAGAGGATTTGTCAATTCCTCGCAAAAGGCAGTACTCATGAAAAAAAAACTTAAGATGGCACAGGCAGGAATTTAACCCAAGACCTCTGGCATGGCAGCCCAACGCAGTAACCATCGTGCCACGGGTACTGTTGTTTAATGTTTCAAATACAAAAATATATCAAATAGACTTTTTTAAATTTTATTTTGAAAGTATAAATCTGTCGCCAGACACCCTGCATGTGAGAAATATTTTGCATACGATTTAAGGCACAAAAATAGATGTGGATCACTCATTCTATTTACAAAGTTCTTAAACCATTAATCAAAACATTTGAGTTTGGTTTCAGCTTAAAAGGAGTGGCAAATCCTTACATTTAATCATGAAAAATATTAGAAACAAAAATCCTTTGCAACGAAAAAAGAATTGAAGTGTGTGTCTGCATAATTGTGGTATGAGAGACTTAAGTTTAGGCAAGTTTCTAGTTTTATAAGGCAACTTTATTGGAGAGTCAACTTTTCACGAAAAATCTCACTTACTAGTTTGCTTATGGCAAAATATGAGCGGATCTTCTGTTTTCATGCGACTGAAAGCGGAACTTCAAACCTCTGTGATTTATTTATTTTTTATTTACTATACAATTTTATTTAAACTTTAGTTTTAAAGTGTTCATCGCTATATTGGAAATGGAGTAAGGAGTATTTTATAACAATACAAAATACAACTTTTTATGGAGTTGAGGGAATTTTTTTTGGTAAAAATGCTGTTAGACCCTTGTGCACGATCAAATGAAGGTGAAAGATAGTTAAGTAAAATATAGATATTAATAATATTAATATGGAGAAATTCTTTAAGGAGAAATTGGTTAAGACGAAAACTGCTATTAATATGACATGGAAACAATGCTTCGTGAATAATTGTATAACGTAAAGTATAGCAAGTTTAAAGTGTTTGAAGCAGTAGCTGCGAGCATACTTTTATATGGATTGCAGGTATGGGGATGTAAAAAGTACATATTATTAGGTTAAACATCTGCTAACGCACTTTATAAAGGGAATATTTCATTCGCCGCAAACTACGTCATCATGGTGAAATCGGGTCTTTCTTCTTTATTTAAAAAACATTGAAGTTAGCGGACTTCTTGCTTACAGTTTTGTAAATGAATGATTCACTGGTTGTGAAAAGAGTGCCATAAAAGCTATACAAGATTCATATAATTGCTGAGAAATCGAGTATTTATCAGCCGCTAAAAACATCTTGTATGAAGTTATTTTTAATGTTGTTGAGGAATGTAAAACTGAATATATTGTTGAAGCGTCCAATTCCTTGTACAGAAAACTTTACAGCACATCAAATAATAACCTTGCAGAGAACAGCTATTTTCAGGATTACAATAATTTATATGTGATCACTATGATGGTCAGTCTACGTAGTGAACTAAGCGATTTAAATTACATTCCACACGGGCCGGATTTACCACTATAGTTTAAATTGTGCAACCTAACAGAAAGAAAGGATACTGTCCACACATTCTCAGCAAAATCAGAAGGAATGTATCGTGTTTTTCAATAAGAACGCTACAAAAGTTTTTTGTTTTAAATAAAACAAAAACGGTTTTGAATATCAATTAAATTCTTTATTCTTTTGAAAGTACGTTCGATGCCATTATGAATGGAGGTCGCTTGCAGAAGTCCAGACGCTGAACCCAATTTTCGACGGTTATCAAGCATAAATCAGCCGATACTGCTACAATTTCACGTTCGATATTCGTACGAAGTTCAGCAATCGTGCGTCGCTGGCTTGTTGGCATAGACCATAGACTTGACGTAGCCCCACAGGAAATAGTCTAACGGCGTCAAATCGCAGAAAGTTTGACCCCTCAAGAGCGCTTGCTTAATAAGATAAACGTTGGTACAAATTTTTAAACTGATATAAATACGACTTTAAAAAAGAACCTGTGCCTTGTTAATTTTTTTACAAATTCGTGGATACATCCACTGATGTCAATATTTGTTCATACTTGTAAAAGTACATAAATATGTACATATTCACAAAGTTGGTATAATATCTCTATTAGTGACATGGCAAGAAAAAGCCGCTTCCTTATATTTAACATTCAAGACTAAAACATTTGCATAACCCCATTGCGAGAAAGTTAGAATAAGAAAGGATATGGGGTATACATACGTATGTGGGGTTGTGCCTTCGGGAAATTTCTACGTCACTTCACTTAAAATGGCAGCCACAACATCAAATATTGAAAAAGTCTTCGTGTTTGACTTCCGTATTACTGACAATTTTAATGCGATGGGAAAGCTTTAGTGGGTTTTACGCTTCTTGCTTGCATTTTAAAGGAAGCGGATTTTATTTAAGCTTAATTATTGTAAAAACTTCTTAATTTATGTTAATTTGTATGGAACTTCATGTGGAAATTCGTATGAACTCTAAATGCATTTGATCGACCAAAAATTAAATCGAGTTCTTATTTCTACGGGAAATTCGTGACGATATCCTAATATGGGATTTGGTATTTTGTCTTGTGTTTTATTCAGGATCAATTGAACGAACAAATAATAATAATTTTTTAAGCACATGCTTCACAATTCCTTAGATATTAATGTTATATATTTATAGTTTTTTTGTATGATTCCAACAACACATTTTTATTCATATCATCACTACCCGAAGAACGATTTCGAATAGAATTGTTTTTGTTTTTTCGTTTACCATTTATTTGTTGCTTGTATCCAACTAAAGGATCTTTGAGCTAAAGGATGAGAAAAATAAATAAAAATGGTGAAGGTATTCAATTCAATTGCAATTGGAGAAGCACAGAAGAATGTGCCACAAACAATAGCCTGTTCCAGCTGAGATGGTATAAACTATACTCATGATATATTTGAAATGCCGATGTGGCAATAGATTTCAATAAACGTCCGCACGTTTAAATTGTTGCGGTTGAATGGAAATGAAAGAGCAAAACGTTTGGCAATCTTAAACTTTTCACATTCCAAAAAGTCTTGATAAAATTTGATTTCAAACTCTTTTTAAGTTTTGTATGTATTGTACCAATCAATATTTCAAATTGACATTATGAGAATTACCCATACTCCTCGTTAAGTGAAATGATTATCGCTCAAAATTAAAAATTAAATTATATTTAAAATATAAGCTGTATGCGGCAAATAAACGTGTTCAGACTTCGAATTTTCTTTTAATTAATCTAAGCATATGAGCAGGAAGACATTTTTGGTGGAATAATCGTGAAAAGCAGAATATGCATGACAACGGTTTAAAGCTTACGATTACTGCGGGCGCAACGCCATGGTAGCCAGAAAGCGCTTTCCACACCTCAACATCCACAAAGGAACTTGGAGTTCTCCAGATGAATCTACCGTCAACCAGATAAACCATATTCCGATGGACGACGTTAGACACGCTTCCATCATCATGGATGTCCGAAATTTCGGAGGAGCTGGAGCTGACATCGATTCGGACCACTACCTCGTTGTAGCTAAGGAAGCACTTAGGATTTCTAGACCCACGGCAAAACAGGAAGATGCTGTGAGAAGATATAACTTCAAATGGGTACAATCACAAGAGATCGCCAAATCCTTCTCCGACAGAAACACAAGTAGCCTCTTTCAAAGTTCTCTGCCGCCAACCAATGTGTCGAGAACTAGTAAAAACATGGCCAAGATTCAATTAGAGAAGCCGCCTCTGATGTGCTGGGTTTCAAGCAGCCACCGAAAAGAAATCCCTGGTTTAATGAGGAATGTCGGCAGGCAAATGCAGCCAAACAACAGGCACGCAAAAGCGGCACTGACGACGAGAGCTGCCCACGGAGAGAGGAACACCGACTCCTTAGAAGGAAAAGGGAGAGCATGAAAAGCGGTCGAAGATGTTGAGAGGTTCAAAAGCAGAAATGAAGTTCGAAAGTTTTAAGAGCAGGTGAAACGAAATTCACAAGTACATAAACCTCGAACTAAAAGGCTGCAAAGACGAAAGTGGAAACATCATAGTGGAACTGCAGTCAATGCTGAGGATATGGAATGGCCACTTCTGTAGACTGTATAACGGCGTCGACAAACCGAATTCCACTGTTAGGCAGGATGACCCATTTAATATAGACGACGAAAGTCAACAATCACGTCTTCCCGACTTAGACGAAGTAAAGATTGTTATATTTAAACAGAAATCTAATAAAGCCAATGGAGCAGATAACTTAAATGCCTAGCTCTTCAAAGTAGCTAGACATATGTAAGCCGCATATGACACCATCTCCAGGGGCGAACTGTACAGAGCCATGTCTTGTTTTGCATCCCTGCCTGCTTATGTAGGATGACCAAAAAAGTTAGAAACAACTTAACCGAACCTTTCGATGTCAAAAAAGGTCTTAGACAAAGTTATGCGCTGTCATGCGATTTCTTTAACATCAATCTTGAAGGAATAGTGCATATCTCCCATTTCAACACAGAGATCTTTCAAAAGTCTGAACAATTACTGGTATATGCTGAAGACATTGTTATAATCGGAAGAGTGGGATTTTTGTGAGTATATTGAGGCAAAGGCGGCAAAAATGGATTTAACAGTTAATGAAGGCTAAACAAAGTACATGCTGTCATCAAGAAATTACCTTCTTTGGGCTAAGAAAGCAATTGATTAGTAAAGCCCTCTCTCGAGCGACCAAAGTGTCGCTATATAAGACCCTCATCTTCCCCTTCCTGCTATATGGTGCAGAAGCATGGACTATGAAAAAATCGAATGAAAGCACCTTGGGTCGTTTCAAGAGAAAAGCTCTTCGTGTGATCTACGGTCCCATATGCATAGAAGGTGATTTGAGGAGAAATTGGAACTACAAGCTGTACGGCTGTACAATGACGTAGACTTTGCCAGAAGGATAAAAGTCACGTAGAGCACATGGAAACCAATGCTGGAGCTAAAGTGACAGTTTAAATTATTTTCGAAACTGTTGCTATTACCCAATCCTACGAAAGAAAGTTGAACGAATGTCGGTAACATGCCCAGCACCACCAACATTTTGTTCATTTTATCTGGAATCGCAACCCTTTCGCACTCCATACTCTTTCTATAATCGGTCATATGGGCAAATTTTCGGACGAATCTGAATGCAATTTTTAGTTAAATGAAAATAAAATAAAAATAAACAATAGAAAGTTCAAAAATGTATATTTTTCAAAATTATACTAGTTTGGTATCACTTCACAATATATAATATAAAATTTAATTGACGTCGCTAGCGTTATTTGTTCGTGAGATATTTTGAGTCAACCAATATTTATTTAAATGGTGATTTACCGACATTTATCATTATTCCCATCAAACAAAACAACAGCAATACCGGTAGTTTTAAGAATGCTCATCACTTCATCAGTTTACCCTTGATCCCGATTTCAGACGTATTGTTAAGTAGGTTTAAAGATTTTTGTTTGTACCCGCAAAACATGAAATTGGAATTCGTTAATAGGTTACCTTTTCTAATTGCTCGAATCGTGTGTTTAATAATAATATTATAAGGGGATTCATAACCCCACAATTCATAACTCACCTCTAGGATATGAGTAACTGTTTTCAAGCAACTAAAGTCTAATTGCACTTACGTCCCTTCTTTAAATGGTTATGGAAACGCTGATCAGCTTACGAAATGTCTTGCAGAACGAAAGCATCTCAATGACTGGCAGTATGGGATTTACAGCAATAGGTCTACTGGTGATCTTATGGATCTCACCGAACAATAGAACAAATCTTTACATCGCGATACATTGTTTTGGAGAAGGTAAGATTATTGCACTTGATATTTCAAAGGCATTTGATAGAGTTTGGCATCAAGCTCCCTTATCGAAAATGCGTGCATTTGGTGTTGATGAATCTCTTTTTTATTGGGTTAGAAAATACCTTTTGGATCTTTCAATTCAAGTAGTATTAGATGAATTCAAATCTCATATTCACAAAAAAAACGCTGGTGTGCCCCAGGGCTCCCTTTTGTCGCCGACACTCTTTCTTATTTGTACTAATGAGCTTTGGTTTGAAGCTTCTAATGCACTTAATTGTTTCGCTGATGACAGTATCCTCAGCTTTTCATATTCTTTTATAGATTCTTATCCTTTTTTTTGGGTGTTGACTACCAACTGCAATAGCGTATGATAAGCTCATTATATTCTGATATTGCAATGGGGACTCAAAAACCGTGTAGAATGTAATACTTCGAAAACTCAATGCTGTCTACTGCTGCAAAAGCGTTACCTTTCCACTAGTGCCACTATCCATGGGTGGTACTTGTATCGAGAAAACTGAACAGCTTTTAGTTATACCACTTGTTGTGGAGTGATCACTTATTTGACATCGCCAAAAATGCTTAAGTTTTCTTCGACGGTTTAAGATATTTTTACCCCATATGATCGAACTATAAGTTTTTTATTTTAATTGTCTAAAACATGAAAAGTGCTTTCTCAAATTAGCCGTTCGGATTCAGCTTAAAACTGTAGGTCCTCTCCATCCCTGACAACAGTACTCGCACACAGGAATGGTTGAGAGTTGCAAGTCACTAGGCCCTAGTTCTCAACGGACTTTTGCGCACCCAAAAAAAAAATGGAGTACAATTATCATATTTAGGCTGATGCAGTTTCCCCAATGCCGGATTGAACTTTTTGGATAGAATTAAAAAGAGGTTGCATGTCTATAATTGTTTCATAGATATTTTTATAAACAATGGTCTATAGAAAAAGCCATATTGCCACCGTTAAATAATTTAACCGTAATACCCGTATGCTCATCAGTTTACCCTTGAGCTCGATTTCATAAGTACTGTTAAGTACATTTATGTATATTCTTTTATTAGCTACTTTACCAGAATCAATATTTCCAACTTATTGTATCTTCATTGTAATCCTTTCTTAATTGCTCGTATTTGTAACAACAGATAATCTTTCGTTAATAATTCAAACAAATTCCAATAATTTGTAACAATGAAACTTAAACAATTTTTTGACATATGTAACAACAATATTTAACCAAAGTAAGGTTATTAAAATCACTATGATGTTTCGTTGAGTTTATCAAACAAATATGATTAATGTTCCGCAACAAAATCCTTGAAAAATACCAAAACTGTTAACTTAACCAATTTGTAAAAAACATATATTTAGAGTCTTACACCATTGCAGGAATTCATATTTTTGTATATGTGATTGAACTTAATTGTTAGTTGAGCAATATTATAAGACATGGAGAAGAATAAAACCACAAAGGACTCAATTTACTAAACAGGGCCTACATTTCCCCTTTTTGAAATATATATTCAATTGAATAATATTTTCGTCTTAAAGAAATTGAAAGAAAACTTCTAGTCAAAATAATTCTAATTACTTGAAATTAAAAATCAAGAAACCAATTACCGAGTTATGAGGACAAGAACCCTTTTTTAGTCAACTCAATTTTAGTCCCGTCGTGCGTCGCCGGCGCGTTATCGTCGTCGTCGGGACAAACAAAGTATTGGTATATACAGAATAAACCGCAAACTTAATGGACTTTTGATGAAAGGTTGATATAGCAAGAAGTTATTCACTCTAGCTAATAAAAGGACGAAAAATGGTAATTAAAATTAATTATTCCAAAATCCCCAAAGCAATCGATTGCCTTTTTTATAATTTTTTTTTTGTATTAGGTATTAAGTTGGAGTTGAGTTTCTTCTTTTGAAAAGGATCCCTTAATGGTTTGATTAAATAATTTACATACGATTTTATTGACTTTTTGGGAGGAAAAGAAAAAAGCCAAAGCAATCAAAATTTTATCTAATTATTGGTGATATGGTGATGGTAGGATAATAGGTGGGTGGCGTTAGCTAATGCAAAAGGTGTTAACTTAAACCTGTTAAGATATAAATAGGTAAACTTACCTATATACAAATATTGATTTAGTGGTCTTTTTGTAGAGTTGAAAACCGATGTTTAATGAACAATTTTTATTGACAATTATTAGTTAATTGATGTTATAAATAAAGATAATATGTATGTAACTTTTTTGTTAGATTTATTGCTGTCAGGCCTCTATCTTAAGAAATGTTCACATGTGCAACGAGAGAGAATAATAGATAAAATAATTTTATAATAATATTAATACATTTAAAAAACCAGTATAGGACTGTTAGGAACGGTTTTACTATTGTGTTATGTTGTTGTTTATTTGACACTTTTAATTTGGATTGCCGTAGTACCCGTGGCATGATGGTTAAGGCGTTGGACTGTCAACATAGTAATTCCAGAGGTAACCATCTTTTTAATTTGATGAATCTTTACAGCGTTGAATATGGCGTCGACCTGCTGGCTACTGAAAAGCCATCGTATCCAAGAAGCGACTCCTTTCTGGATCGTTTGCTGTACGACACAAGACTGACAGTTACAGACAAAGTGGGTAATCACCCTCGAAACTGCTTACAGACAATCGAGTACGACAGTGATCACTGCGGACTGGCTGCTGTAATGCAGATTCCGAACGAACGCGTGGAGTTGAAGGAATACGTTGCAACGCATTCTTACAATTACAGTAAGATGCGCTGGCCTCGTTTCACCAACGCCTTAGCGAGAGAACTTCGTTCGAGTGTCATAGCCCCACCAAACAACAGAAACCTGACAAACACAGAAATTGACCAACATTTACAACAGATGTACGAAACAATAAAACAAACGATGGAACGAACAATACCAAAGTACAAAGAACGGGACCAAATGGACGCTTACAGAAACGCGACTATTGACGCACTACGTAAGCACAAGAGTGGCTTACTGACAAGACTCAAAAACTTGTACAGACGACTTACAGACCCACACGACTTGGAGGTTAGGACACTGAAGTCGTCAATAAAAAATGTCAATCTGTTGATTAAGGAGAACTACAGGTTATCAATTAACAAGTACTGGGACCGCAAGATCCGGTCAGTTAATTCCAATGACTCTAGTATGTTCCCTAAAATCAACAAGATATTTAGGAAAAAGAACGACAATGACCTTCCGTGTCTGAAACTCCAAAGAACTGAAGAGAACAGAGACGTACTCATGACAGCGCAAATAGATCCAGAAGAAGCCATCTTTGACGATGACTTTTATATAATTGAAGATCCGAAGGAAAAAGTGGAGGCGGTGGGAGCTGCTTTCCAGCAAGTGTACAAGGTGAATGTTAGCATTCGCCCCAACCACGACCTGGAAAACAGAGCCCTACTTAATCACTTTTACCTTCGAAATGATATAATACATTGGCGATCTGAGAACCGCGGTTTTATGCGGTTCGATGACGATTCCCTGGCAAATGCCATAATCGCCGAGCAAACGGGACCAAGTCCCTTGTTAGTGACGAAGGTTGAGCTTCAGCTCATCTTCAACTATAAAAAATAAAAAGTCAGCATGTGTCGATGATATATCGTACTAACACATTTACCGATGGAGGCAATTCACATTTACACCACACTCTTCAATAATGCACTGAATAATGCATATTATCCAGTGCATTGGAAGACCGCTGTGGTTCATCCTCTCCCGAAAAAGGGAAAGGACAACTCCAACCCGTCAAATCTTCGGTCGATAAGTCTTCTTCCGAGCATCAGCAAAGTTTTCGAAAAAATCATTAATAGGGCTCTGACTAAGTGGGCTGCGGACAACAAAATAATTCCGGATAAACAGTTCGGGTTTAAGGCAGGTCATGACACAATTCATGCTGCGTCTAAACTCGTTTCTGATATCCAATGGAATAAATCAAAACAACAATGCACAGGTGCTGTTCTGGTTGATTTGGAAAAGGCCTTTGACACCGTATGGTTAGAGGGTCTTTACCTAAAACTGAGCAGGCTTGGCATAAGCAAGCCATTGTTGTATATACTTTATGATATGCTTAACGGTAGAAAGTTTGTTGTCAAAAGTGGCAATGTAACTTCTACCACAACATTCTTAATTAAAAATGGTCTTCAACAGGGAGCGATGAATTCGCCGATTGTCTTCAGCATTTACACCATCGATCTGATAGGTAGTCTTACAAAGGCAATTGCGTACGCCGACGATCTTATTGCGTACAGAACGGCCCGAAAGGTTGAGGTTTTTAGAATTCTCTTGCAGCTTAATTTTGACAAGATTCAGCGATATTGCGACGACTGGAAACTGAAAATAAATGTCCAGAAGTCGGAGACAATTCTGTTCCGGACTCCGTTGGCTAGGGCCACGAGGGATACGTGCAAGAATTGGCGCAAGATGGTCATCATTGATCTTCACGGGCAGCCATTAGCGAGCAAAAGTGTGGTGAAGTACCTCGGTATCTGGTTAGATCAGTATTTATATTTCGACAGACATAAATGCTGGTTAGATCAGTACCCGTGGCATGATGGTTAGTGCGTTGGACTGTCATGCCAGAGGTCTTGGGTTCGATCCCTGCCTATGTCATCTAAAGTTTTTTTCACGGGTACTGCCTCTTGCGAGGAATTGACAAATTCTCCAAGAGTAATTCTTGTCATGAAAAGTGCTTTCTCAAATTTGCCGTTCGGATTCGGCACATAAACTGTAGGTCCCCTCCATCCCTGACAACAGTACTCGCACACAGGAATGGTTGAGAGTTGTAAGTCACTAGGCCCTAGTTCTCCACGGACTGTTTCGCCACTCAATTTATTTTTTTAGATCAGTATTTATATTTTGACAGACATATAAATGCTGCTCTGACCAGGGCCAGAGGAGCCTTCGCTCTGACGAAACGGCTGTTTTACAGCAGTCGGCTTGACTCCAGAGTAAAGGTAATTTGCTACATGGCCCTCATACGGCCGATGATCGTTTATGGTTGTCCTGTGTGGTTCAACGTTGCCCCTTCCCAGATGGAGAGGTTTCGGGTGTTCGAGCGGCAGTGTTTACGACGCTGTACCGGCTTATATCGAACAGTCGAATCTTCTTACCTGCATTACTATTCCAACGAGGTCCTATACAACGGGGCTCGAATCAACAGAATTGACAATTTCGTGATAAAACTCGTCCGAGGTCACATTGCAAGAGCTATGTCTTCGACCAACAATTTAATTTTCAGGGCGTTCTATCCGAACGACGAGTATTTTGAGAGTGCACGCTTGGGCGGCTTCATTCCACCAGAGGCATTCCTCTTTTTAGACAGATGCGGTCTGATACAGGATAGATTGGCAGTTCCGCTAATCTACCACGTCAGACGACGAACCGTGGAAAGGCAACTCCTGTACAATCGGGACGTCATGGCACAAGGCGGAACAGAGCTCCTTCGGTTCAGTAGGGCTGTGTCCGAACGGGACCGAACTGGTAGGGTGAAGCAGGAGAACCAGTTTTGGTGGCTTCAATCGGCACTTGATAGTGGGTAGTCGGGATGGGGTTTAAAGCCTTGGCCGGCTTACATACTTGTTTTATAGTTTTAGGGTTTAGTTTTAAGTAGAATAGGCATGGTGGCACAAAAAAAATATTAAAAAAAAAACAAAAAAGAAAAATACAAAAAATACAAAAAAAAATAAAAAAAACAATGAATAAAAAAAAAAAAAAGACGACAAAATATGAAAAACAAAAAACGTTAGATAGTTAGATTTGCTGCTGTGGTTGTTCTAGTTTTAAGTAGTTTATAGGTAGAATAGGTAGTTTTAGTTAGCTTTAAGTTTTATATTAAGGACTTTATTTTAAGTAGTTTTTAAGTAAAAATAAAAAAGGATATTGATATTAGTTTTTTTGAAATTATCTAATGAATACAAAAATAAATAAAATGGAATTAAAGTTAAATAGATCTTAGGGCCGAAAGGCATTAGCATTAAGAATTATTGTGTAACTTAGAGTGTCCGTATGGGACCAGTAAGTTAGTTGTAAGTTATGGTTAATTAGGCTAGTTTTATGAATTTTTGTCTAGCTTTAAGATAGATTTAAGATTGAATTAATAAAAATGAATTTGGAATAAAAAGGCGTTGGACTGTCATGCTAGAGGTCTTGGGTTCAATTCCTGCCTGTGTCATCTAAAGTTTTTTTCACGGGTACTGCCGGTTGCGAGCAATTGACAAATTCTCCACGAGTAATTCTTGTCATGAAAAGTGCTTTCTCAAATAAGCCGTTCGGATTCGGCTTAAAACTGTAGGTCCCCTCCATCCTTGACAACAGTTCTCGCACACAAGAATGGTTGTGAGTTGTAAGCCATTAGGCCCTAGTTTTTAACTAATTGTTGCGCTACCTAATTTATAATTTGAATTGACAACACTATATTTTTTTTTAGGATTCTGAACCATCACCAACTTAGTGACTTACAACTATTCTGTGGGCGAGTAATGTAAGTGATAAAGGATTTCTTACCTAATCCGAACGCGTGTGGTACGAAATCTCGCATCACATAATCTTATTTCACAAAAGCCCACATTATAAAATCCGGAAAACAAAATTAACAACGATGTATGGATTGTATTTTCCATAGTAATGGCGGCACTAATAAATGAGAATCAACAAGAGCAATTAATGTAACTTGAATATTCAATACGAAGCAGACCGCTCTTATTTTTTTTAATTTTTACCGAGCTCTGATTATCTAAATTCTTAGTTCAAATTCTAAAAAGTAAGCTTAAAACTGTAACAAAATTTTCATATTAATATTTTGTGTGAGATAAATAATTTGAACTTATCAGTTTCTTGTTGTGCTTGTAAACTTCCGTGTTTTGTTTAAAAGTTGACAGTTGAATTTTTCTAAAAAATTAACTAACCAATTTTAACTAACGTTTTTATTTTTTGTAGGAAAACTGTTAATTTGATCTTTCACAACATTTTAATGAATGTTGAAAACAATATGTTTTATAAAATGAAGCCAATAACTTAAATTTTAAAAAAGATATTTGAGTCGAAAATCAATTTTTACCAATTTGTATCAATGTTTTTTTTTTTAGGTTTTTGTTTTTTGAAAAAAAGAATCAATTTGATTTTTCTTAAAATTTTACCAGATGTCAAAAACGTTTTTCTTCGTTGCATACAATTATTGGAAGTAAAAAAATTTTTTGTTCGTAAGATATTCGGCGCGACAAATATTTTTTTACTTGCGACATATAGGAACTATATGGCAAGTTTTGCATTCGTGCAGAATTTTGTCTGTCTGTCCACGCTCCTACAGCCTAAACCATTGGGTCGATTGAGTTCAAACTTGGAAGTTAAGGTTTTGAGCAGATTCGCGTTAGGCGTTTTTTTCATTTTTTTTTTAAGATCAAAACTAACAGTGGCCCCCATACAATTTTTTTGGTCAAAAAACGATAATTCGAATTTTCTCAAAAACAAACCGATAGATTTTTTTTTAATTTTCTCTAAAATTTTATTTTTTAACTTGGCTTCTTTTAATAAGAAAAACATATTTTTGTATTGCTCAGGAAAGGTACCGCTCATAGAACCGTTTTTTTGTTTTTTAATTTTCTCAGCAAATTATGAACCGATTTCAACAATTTTTTTTTGAATGAGCTCTTATATTGCCTTAACAATATTTGATTATCAAAAGTGCAATTTTTTTTTGTTTGGATTTTTAAAAAAATATTGATTTTTTTTTTTTCAAAATTCTATATCTCAAAAACGGGCCAACATTTTTTTACAAAATTCAAATGTAGAGCGTATATTTACAATCACTAAACAACTGCATACCAAAAATATTTTTAGAACAAAATTGAAAAATTTTATATATAAAAAATTAATTTAAAAAAAAACCGCTCTAACGATTTTCGAAAAAAAATTTTGAAAAATTAAGGACTTTTTTATTTATAAAATGGCATTTAAATGTTTGAAGACAAACTTATTTTTCAGGTAAAATTTTGAATCTTAAATTAATTTTTTTTTTAAATTATTTTAACTGTATTGAATGTAACCCCCTCCCAAAAAAATTGAAAAATGGAGGTTTTTTCGACAAATCAAATGGCATTTATATCTTTGAAGACAAACTTATTTTACAGGTATATTTTTAAATCTTATACATAGATACTTTTTTAAACAGACTCTTTGAATACAGGAGCAAGTTCGTGCGACCCAGTCGTGCATTTTATTTAGTTTGTTTTTAAGTGCTGAAGAGTTAAAGGTTTATCTGCATAAACACGGCCTTCCAAGTAGCCGTACAAAAAAAGTCCAGCGGTGTCGAATCGCATCGCATGGTGGCCAGTTGATTTTGCCACAAAGAGAAATTACGCGTCTCTTGCAATGAAGCCATATTTACTCGAGTTACGTCGGATGTGGCACCGTCTTGTTGAAACCACATATTTTTTTTCAAGTCGTATTCTTCAATAGCAGGCAAAAAAAGTCGGTTATCATATGACCGATGTGACAGTCGTTCCATCGTCGTTTTCGAAGAAGTAAGGTTTAATCACAACTCCGGACCAAAAAGCGCACCAAACAGTGACTTTTTGTTGATCTAATGGACTCTCTTCAATTAATTGAAGAAACCCCAAATACGACAATTTTGTTTATTAACATACCCACCGAGTGAGAAATGTGCTTTGTCGCTGAAGAAAATTTTGTTCGAAAAATCGCCGTCCACCGCCTGTTGTTCAAGCACTCATTCGACATATCTACATAGTTGTGAATGGTCAGCTGTCTTCAGTTTTTTTGTGAGTACGAGCGAAACGATGATGCACTGGCCTTACAATATCTGTAACCAATCCAATCCAATGTAAACCATAATCTCCTCTTGAAGCACGATATGTGGCTGTAGAAGAATTACCATTTTTGTAGTAGGTTTAACAATTTTTATGCGTTGTGCGATAGTTAAGAAATCCATTTTCGAAAGTGTTAGACTTTCAACTGAAAAAAAATCCCTTAATAGCTTAGTTTGACAGATGTTAAATTACAGCCCTATACTTTTAAAACCCGTTAAATGTTATTTCGAATGCACATGCAAAGGCAGGCTTTGTTGCTTAACTGGAGAAGCTAAGCGAAAAAATGTTCATATACCACGTATTCTCTATAACTCTGTCTGTAAAGCTTTTACCACTAAACCGTAAAACCTTTTTTATGAATATTAGTATTAATACGGATAGCACCTTCTTTAAGTAGGTACTAATTCTAACAAAATCACGAGTATACCAGCTAGTTGTCTTAAACCTAAGTCTACCGTAATTGTTCGTTGCATATAGATGCTTTATTCGAATGACAATTTTTCAACAGTTTTTTTTTGTAGTAAAATGTTCATTGGATTTTCATAAAATGTACAATATTTTAACCCTAGACCCGTGTACTTAAATTCTAGTTTACGTGTACTTGGGCACTGTGTGCCCACGAAGGTTTTTCCTATGAATTACTTGAAAATAGTGAAATAAAAAAAAAATATTTTACAAACACTATTATTTTTTGTGATATTATTTATTTGAAAACAAAATTTAAAAAAGCTTTTAAAGTAATAGGTAATTTACAACCACCACTTTTTGAAATTAATTTGTATTTCTATTTTTTTGGCGCTTTGCTGGTGGACCGGCTGAAGTTGATGGAAGTGAATCTCCGTCAAAATTTTCATCTTCTTCGGTTTCGGTAGTATCAATTGCAGTTTTGGTCACAAAACATTTCTCGCACATTCTTATGTAATGCTTACTGCAAGCTGCAACATAGCACAGATCGCAGACCGCCGTAGTTTTGTTGTCCCTTTTTTCTTTCTTGCAGGTATCACAACGTTGCTTTGCTTTGTTTTGTTGGATTGTCGGTAAGGTACTTATAGATGTAATTTCATACCCGATCAAACTCATTGCTGTTTTAACACTTTTTTGAAGAGTTGGCTTAGCTATTCGATTTTTGATATGGCTATCTGCAAGTTCAAAGGCCAATTCTTTCAAAAATTTCTTTCTTTTTTCTGACCTTTTCTTGCTCGAATACCAGTTAGGCTGACAGACATCAAACATTCTATACGCTGCAACTCCTGCACAATCCAAAAGGTTGTAAAAGAGAGTAACAGGCCAACGATTAGTTTTTCGCTTGCAGGTATAAACTGTTGCCAAACGGTCGAATGTATCAACTCCTCCTTTGGTTGAGTTGTAATCCATAATAACTGCAGGTTTTTTTGTGACCTCATCAATTTTATCCTCATGATGAGCAGTGGACAGCATTAGCACATTTTTTTTTGTATTGCTTGCGTAGCTACACAACTGCAAGCATCTCGAATAGCAACATTTTATTGAAAATTTGTCCCTCGTTTGCTTGAAGATTTTATCCACTGGTGTAAATGGCTTTGGCAATTGTGGCTTATTGGACTTTATAGTACCAATCGTGGTTGTTCTTTTACTCATAAGCTCCAAGGCTAATGGTACCGATGTAAAATAATTATCTGTCGTTATGTTGTAATTCATGCCTAAATATCTCTCAGCTAACCGCATTACCAGCTGGTGAGATATGCCATCGGACCGAATATCGCATGTTGCTGGCCAACATAAATTTCACCTCGAAGTGGATAACTGTTTACGGCGTCAACTATCCAAAAAAATTTGATGCCATAATTTTCCTGGCTTGTTTGGCATAAACATTTTGAACGGGCATCTTCCCCTTGAGCCGACCAACTGTTCATCTACTGTCAGCTCCTTTGACGGTTGGTAAAACTCAACAAGATTTTGTTGAAACAAATCCCAAACGTTCCTAGAAAATTGGTAAAAATTTGTAAGCCTATCAATCAAACATTTTATCTTTTATACCTAAATGCAGCTAATTTGTCAGTTTGAAGACGAAACGCTCTAGTTCTTCCGTCATCGAAACGTATAAAGCGTCGTATTTGTTCAAATAGTTCCAGAGACATAACGGCGCGGTAGAATGGTACACTTGTTGGATGAAAAAGATCCTTCGCTTCCACCCCATAGGCTTTTTCAGCTCCAGCTCCAACAAAATTGCAATATATGCATATATTTCCTCTTCAAATGTGTCATACCATCTACGCATTTGCTTTGGGTTGAGAGACAAACGATTCTCCTCGTAAGTTCTCTTTGCCTTTCTGTTTGTCTCCAGCACAATATTTCCAACAATATTTGGAGTAACTAAGGACTTGAAAACCTCAGCCTTTCTCGAAAACAAGTTGGTGCATTTTGGAACATGTCTCATTCGTTCATTTCGATTTCTTATTGTTCTTTGTCTTTCGCTTTCGTCCGGCATTGACCACCAAATGTCATCGAATTTGGCATTTCTTGCAACATACCGCATTCCTCTGTTTGGTGCAATAGGGTCTTCATCTTCGTGTCCATTCCGGCTTCCTTGCTGTTGTTTTTCTGCCTCCTCTTCTTCTTCCATATCTAAACCAGCCTGCGAAACCCGTGTATCCAACAAAGCAGTACCTATCTGGTTCATAGTTTGGATCATCGGCATCTGATAAATCTCCATCGTTATCAGTATCACTATCCTCCTCAGTGTCAATGCGTCGAACTTCCTCCTCTTCTGCATCTAGGAACCTGGAGTAATTCTCATCAAAGAACTCTTGCTCCGCCGCAGTCAAATCCCGGTTGGAAGATCCATTCAGGAGATACAGAACACGATCCATTGTAGCATCCATGATTCTCTATTGTTATAGGATCTCATAAATAATAGGCGTAAATTTAAAAAATTTAGGTACTTACTTTAGTAGATAAAAAAATATTTTTCAGAAAAAAAGCACTTGATCACAAAGAAATCGCACTAAAATCACTTGTTTACGCAAACAAATTTCAACCGGTGTAAAATCAAAAAAAAAATTACTGTATTACCTAGCAAAACAGTAAAAATTCTCTAATACGAAAGCTTTGTAAATAGAATCTCTCTATTTCTATATTTTTTTTTCTAATCTTTGTAATGCTTTTCCTGAAAGAAAGTGACCATTCTTCAGAATAATATTATTTTCATCCATGCACCAATCTCTTCAATTTTGTATTTATTTTTGAAAGTGTGACTAGAGGACTTTGACTGTAAAAATCGATTGCTGAAGTGATTGCTACGGTGAAAAATGTAAAAACAGTCGATGTCCCGGAACAAGTAAAAGAAATAAATTGTCCCTTATTCGAAATTTTTCAAATGGCTCCCAGTTTTTCTTTCTAACAATGATTCCCAAACCTACACTTATTATATATCCTCAACTTGGCTAAAACGTCATATGATTTTTCAGTTTTTGGGTAGAAACAAAAAAGGCTAAGAGGTATTCGACTGTAAATCAAATTCATATCAAAATACCGTTGAAGATCAGCAAATAAATCAATACAAGACCATGATTTCCATACAAAAAAACTCTGGGCACTGAGTGCCCAAGTACACAGTTTTGACATATTTTTCTTTAATTCTTATTGTGTCACCAATACTCACTCAAACTATATAAAAAGTATATTTTTGTAGACCTATAAACATACTAAACTAACTATGTGTAAATCTAATTGGAATAGAAAAGTGTAAGAAATACGTTCCAATTGGATTTGAAAAATGAATTGGGCACTGAGTGCCCAGTACACGGGTCTAGGGTTAAAAATAATTTTTAGTGGTATTTTTTGTAATAGTAACTCTCACTTGAATGTCAAAAACGCCATTCGTCATAGCATAACATTATTTCAAATTTTGGGTTGGATGGGCTAATTTTCGTTTTTTTTTTCATCAATATTTCAAAAAATTAAAAGTTATTAATTGATTAGGAATTATTTGTAAAGAAAAAACTATTCATTGTTCCACAAAAAGAAATAGAAATAACTTCTCCATTGCAATTTCAGTATCTGTCAAAAACATCTGTATATTTAAACCAGAGTTAACTCACTGAAAAACTTGATCTTACTAATTAAAAATGGTTGAGTTGCGAAAGTTGAAAAAAAAATGTTTTTCGACGCATGTGAAAGTTTTTATAATATGTGTACCATTATTATAGGATGAACACGAACAGTCAGTAAGTCACTTTAAAAACGTTTATTATAACACAGTGTAAACGTATTGGACATTGAAAGATTGTATCTATTTTTTAAAAGCTTATGGCGAAGTATTGGTTTCCTAAAAGTAATACTAAAACTTCAAATGCAAGCTGTAAGGATAGTTTTTTTTAGACGTGTGGTTTTCAAGAAGAAATAAAACGCATATAATATAATGTTATGACCAAGAATTAAGCTTTAATATATATTATGTATAAGGGTTATAGTGTTTGCCGATATGTTTAAAAATCATTTGGGAAAAGTGGCCGACTGGGCTGGCTCCAATAAATTCCAGCTGTAAGGCCCCAATTTCGACCACTTCTTGAAGTAATTGGAGCCGTATCCGTATGTAAACAATAAAGCCCCGAATATTCTCTTCCAAGACGTCAATCGTGCTGGCGTGTGGGGTTCACATCCCCACACAAAATTGTTTAGCGTCGTTAAATCTCACGATCTTGGGGGTAACGCCACAGGCCCACGACAGGAGATAATGCGCTAGGATAACTAGGATAGGATAGTTTACATCTCAATTTATGATCGCAATATTATTTGATTGCAAGTTATTTGTCTTTTATGTTAGCTCCAAAGATTCTGGAATGACTGGATTGAGTAAGTATTCAATTACAATTCAATTTCATAACCACCACATGTTACCAAGGCTAAAGTATAGGTTACATTTATTTTGTAGTAAAGAACATGCATTAATTTCTACTTTTTTAATTTTTGGTGTTAATAATTTAAAAAACAATTACTAGTTCTTCAGGAGAAAAAATAATTGATTCAGAGTATTTTTCCGGATATAAAGAGTAATTACTTCATAACTGGCTCAGTCATCGGGCTATTTTGGCTGATAAAAATGTTGACGTTGACGAAATTAACTTTCAGACACAAAATTGTTACCAGGAATTCCGATGTCTTTTAAATCAATCGATACTGTTGTTAATGAAAATGATAGTGTATATTTTCCAATTGAATTTTTAAATTCACTAGGCATACCTGGAATGCCACCACATAATTTTCGATCAAAGATTGGGTCACCTATTATTCTCCTGCGTTATTTGAATCCATCTCAATTATGCAACGGTACTAGTTTGGTCATCAAAAAGATCGCCGGAAATATTTTTGAAGAAACCATTTTAACTGGAAAGTTTAAAGGAATAGTGGTCCTGTTGCCAAGAATTATAATGATACCGTCAGATTCTACCATACCCTTCAGAAGGTTACAGTTTCAAATTCGTTTAGCTTTTGTCACGTCTATAAATAAGTATCAGGCCCAAACAGTGTCTATTTGTGGTTTGGATTTGGAAAATCCATGTTTTTCTCATGGGCAGCTACATATATGTTGCATGTTTACCTGTAGGAAAACCGTCGAACCTATCTGTGATAGCGAAAGACAGGTAAACCCAAAATTTTGTGCACTGATTACTTATTAAATTGAATTTAAAAGCATTTATTATTCAAAATAATAAATATTATTGTAAGAAGATTTTAAGCAATCCGTCCTTAACATTTGTAACAAATAAAAATAATAATACATTTTAAATTAATTTTTTTGGTATTGATTTTTGCTTAAAATCAACTGTACGAACATTTTGATCAAGAGTGTTTAAAGCCCTTCCATCTTTGATGTTTCCGTATTCGTTCGTAAGTAATAATTTCATTGGAATAGGTAACGGTAGTAGAAAATCAATTATGAAGGTCGCCATTTTTTTTACAAATGGCATCTACATATGTAAAAACGCATGGTAGTGCCCATGTCTGATGTTCTCCTAGTTAACAACAATGTAATATGACAAAAAATGTCAGCCACAGCAACACGTGGCCGTGTCAGCTAGTAGATTTATAAATTCATCTAAAAGTTGTTTAATTTATTTTTGTATAAATATCAAAAGTCTTCAAACTTTCTTACAATCATCTTCGTGCCACAATTTTAACAGCAAGGACATGAGAGGTTTAATTAAGAAAGCCATACTAATATTTTTAGGACCAGCGATCCTACATGTTAGATAGTTTGTTACACCTTTATAGAATGGTGGTTTCTAAAAATTACTTTTGTTTAACCCGTTCATCTTTCACCATTCCCTTTTCACCTCAATGAAATAGTTTTTCTTTTTGTTTTTCTCCTCCAGTACAAAAGTGGTATTTTTTCAGTTTTTCTTACATTGTTTTTATTTTGTTTTTTGACTTTTGTAAAATGTTGTTTTTCCTACTCGGTGCTTTGTTGTCCGTTGACTTGTTATAAGAAGCCTTGGGGGATGCAGTGGGAGGCAAGCTTGTTTAGAGGAAAAGAAGGGAGGCTTCCCTGTGTATAAATGTAAAGTAAATGCTCAAAAACACACGCCAAAAAAGAAGAGGAGGAAGCTTGGAGAGGAAGGGTTTGGAATTTTGGTTGAATTCACCTAGAGGTTTTTTTCTGCTACCAACTTTCGGGGATATTAAGTTGGTTGTGCAAAATCACAGAGGAAATTTAATTTAAATATTTCAAATTTCTCCTGAGAAATGGTTGGCAGGCAAAAACAACTTGAGTGGAGTAGTGAATTTCGTTTGAGAAGGTTTTTTGGTGGACGAGGACGAGGACGACAACGACTACATCAACGAACACGAGCGAACGGACGGACGATGACGCTGACGAAGGTACAGTAAGGGCACCATTGATTGTAGCTTTTTAACAGTGCAGTTCGCTTGAATATAAACGTTTTAAAATTTAAATTTTTTTAGATTTCTTTTAAGTTTTTAAACGTGATAGCTAGGCTGTAGCCCTTTTTGTATCTTAGTTTAATTTCTGTAACATTAAATATTTAGAACTTACTGTGGAAGCAACCTTTAAAGATAAAGGCTGTACAAAAATGCGTGCACACAATGCTCAATATGAATTTGAAGTTGTCAACACAACAATAAAACATGAAATTTAATTCAGGTTTCTAGCGTTATTACCCGTGTTTTGTTGGCAAATCTATCCATAATATAGTAGGATTTTACACGAATAACAAAAACAATATCCATAGTATGAATAACACCGATAAAAGTTGGAGTAGAATCTCACTATGGATAGGTTTTTGACATTTATACGAGTCTCGAATGGATCGTATGTGATTTCGTTCTCAAATGTTGGTACGATTGATATTGCATTTGTATCTCGATGGCTGTGTTCGTTGAGTAGTTGTGCATTTGGAATCATGTGTGTTTTCCATTGGGGAAAAAACCAATCTATTACTGTTGATATTATTTAGTTTTGTTAGTGAAAATGGACTAACTGGGCTTATTTTGCAAGAGAAAACAATAAAAAAAGATATTTATGTTTTGCTATGTTTCCACCAAAGGTTTATCTCACTTTCTTTTGATGTTTCCTTCCACCGCACAAGAAGATTTAAAAATGGTGTTTCGATGTTTCTTATGAAGCGCAAGTGAGATAGTTTGATTCGTGTTAAACAATGAAAAACTGAATAGTTCAGCACCATATAGAAATATGCTACCTACTCCATGTACAATTTTTTTTTTAATTTGATTAAAAGAAAACTATATTTTTTATACACAAACATGCAAATAAACAGACCATAACGCATTATCTGTAAAACCAACTCCTCCACACAAGTTTTTCTTCACAAATTTCCGATCCCCGAGCGGAATCGAGCAAATCAAGCTCATTTCAACTCGATTCAGGTATATAAAGAATTTAGGCGAGCTTCAAGCTCGCTTCAACACCACATGTTAATGTAGTAGTTTACGAACAAACCCCCTTCTTGAAGTTTTTATTTTATGTCAAATTGTTTGGTTAAAACTTTTAAATCGACTTTCACATTACACAGACGTATTTTCTTGATTTTGATAGTCAACTATCAAAAATCAAAAATCTGAATTTCGCTATTTTTTTTGGGAATTTTTTGATAAATTATTCTGGCAAATATTCAGTTGTATCAACTTTCAAATATACATAAAAACCGGACTACTGCGGATCGTTTTGTTGGCAATTTCTCACTTTACTATATATGGAATACGAAAAAAACGCACTTATTGGTTCGTAAGATATTTAGGGTTATCGAAAATTTTCACCTTTTTTTTAAATTGCTGTGATAAAAAAATCTTCAACAAATCCACCTAGCTCCTAGGCTATGCGGACGACATAGACATAATCTGTCGATCCAAGAGAGCTGTGCTTGAGGCCTTCACAGCGATTGAAGAACAGGCGAAACTAGTTGGTCTTGAAATGAATGAGGACAAAACAAAGTACATGTTATCAACAAACAAAGCAACATCTGTCCACCGCCTAGGACAAAACGTCACTGTTGGTAGCAGCAATTTCGAGGTAGTTAAGGAGTTCACCTACCTTGGAACAAACACCAATCCCACGAACTACACCTTAGTGGAGATCCGAAGAAGAATTACCCTAGCGGTTCGGTTTGGCCAAACAACTGGGTTCAAAACTCCTCACTCGAAAGACAAAGTCTCTGCTATACAAAACTTTGATTGATAATAATCAATATAACCCTGGATAACATGACCAAATACAAGTGTAGATAAATCCTGTTTATAGAAGACAAGACACCCATTTTGACATAATGAGCATTTTGATATTTAAAAGTACTAAACTTTAAGCAATATTGTTGCAATTTTCGTATCGACAATAATCTTTTGGCTGAATCTACTAAACACACGATTTCTTGAAACTTTCACTATAATACTTTCTATTATTTAAAGTGCATCCATCACATGATATTTTAGAGATTGCGGACTCAAAACCAATATCTTTTGATATACATACATTTGAGTAAGATTTTAGTGCAACACGAATGTATGTTGTACATGTGTAAAATTATCAAAAACGAATTATTTTAAATAACAGAAATCTTATACTAAATCCAATAAAAGATATAAACACAATTTTTATTTCGAAGAAAGTTATAATATCAAAACCAAATCCTAAAAAAAAAGGCTGGGATGCGACCCACACTGATAACTTAACATCCTGTCTGTCGATTTGTCTTGCTTAAAAGTTTGTAGGTTTTCGAAAATCAATTTTTACCAACTTTTGTTAATTTTTTTTTAGGTTTTTATTTTTTTGTTTTTTTTTTATTTTGCCACATATTGAAAACGTTATTCTTCGTTGCACGAAATTGTTTTGGAGATACAATCATTTTTTGTTCGTAATATTTTCGCGGTGACAAGTATTTTTTTTTCCAGTTTTTTTGATTTATAAAAAAAACTGTTAATTGGATTTTTTCCAAAAATAAACATGTTTGGTATCACGTTACAATATAAAATATAAAATTTAATTCAAGTCTCTAGCGTTATTGGTTTATGAGATATTTAAGGTTAACCAAAATTTTCATCTTTTTTTTCAAATTGCTATGTTAAATAAAATGCACGACTGGGTCGCACGAACTTGCTCCTGTATGCAAAGAGTCTGTTTAAAAATGTACCTATAAAAGATTTAAAAATATACCTGTAAAATAAGTTCGTCTTCAAAGATATAAATGCCATTTGATTTGTCAAAAAACTTGTGATTCATCCCAAGACACAACTCATTCCAAAAATGAAAAATACTTGTAAGCATACTTAACGAAAACAATTGTTTGTGTATTCAACTAGTTAAAAATATTTAAAATTATTAAAAAAATAAATAATTAAAAATAAAATAAAATAAAATAATTAAAATAATTTAAAAAAAAAATTTTAGATTCAAAATTTTACCTGAAAAATAAGTTTGTCTTTCAAAATTTTAATGCCATTTTATAAATCAAAAAAACCCTTGATTTTTCAAATTTTTTTTTTGAAAATCGTTAGAGGGTTTTTTTTTTTAAATTAATTTTTTATATATAAGATTTTTCAATTTAGTTCTAAAAATATTTTTGGTATGCAGTTGTTTAGTGATTGTAAATATACGCTCCACATTTGAATTTCGTAAAAAATTGTTGACCCGTTTTTGAGATATAGAATTTTGAAAAAAAAAGAATTCAATATTTTTTTCAAAATCCAAACAATAAAAAATTGCACTTTTGATAATCAAATATTGTTAAGGCAATATAAGAGCTTATTCAGAAAAAAAAATTATTAGTTCATAAGTTGCTGAGAAAATTAAAAAACAAAATAACGGTTCTATGAGCGGTACCTTTCCTGAGCAATAAAAAAATATGTTTTTATTATTAAAAGAAGCTAAGTTAAAAAATAAAATTTTAGAGAAAATAAAAAAAAATCTATCGGTTTGTTTTTGAGAAAATTCGAATTTTCGTATTTTGACCAAAAAAAATTGTATGGGGGCCACTGTTAGTTTTAATCTTAAAAAAAAATGAAAAAAACGCCTAACGCGAATCTGCTCAAAACCTTAACTTCCAAGTTTGAACTCAATCGACCCAATGGTTTAGGCTGTAGGAGTGTGGACAGACAGACAAAACAGACCGGACGGAATCGCGGGACCCACTTTTTTCGACTTCTCTACCATCGTAATATCATGTTTGATTAAAATCTCGAGTTCGAAATTTTGCACGAATGCAAAACTTGCCATATAGTTCCTATATGTCACAAGTAAAAAACGACCCACTCAATTTTCTTGAGAGCCCTTTCTGCATCTTTCTGCATTATTATCTGTATAACAAAATTTATTTGAAGTCGATATTTTTACTGGTTTTTGAACTATGGATGACGAAAAAAACGTCGCGAACGTACGGACGTACAGACGTATGGACGTACAGACGTACGAAAGTACGAACGTCTGTAACACACATACATCGCTCTAAAAATCTTTTATTTCGACTCTAAGGACCTTGAAACGAGAAGTGTCAAAATTTTCAATTCGAGAAATCGGACCGATTACAATAACTTCCTATGGGAAGTTAATAAATGTCCGCTCCAACGAAAACTGCAAGGTTTTTTAAATTTTGTTCGTAAAATGTTTGAATTTTGGGTCAGAACTATCTACGGGGTGCTACAAAAATAGCATAAAACACGTTAGAATTCAGTTCCATTCAACCGAGATCTAAAATTATTGGAACTCAAAAATGATTTTAAACTGAGTTCTACAGACATGATTAGATGTGAAGAAATGCTCGAGTTCTAAATATTTTTTGAAATTGCGTTCCATAGATAAATCGAGAATCATTCGATCGAGTTTTTATTTTATATTAGAACTTCCTCAAGAAATTGGCCGTTACATTACATTTTTCATTATTTGTAGTATATGTAGTTTCTGATTCAAATTATTTTATTTAAGGTGTTAAAACAATTTCTTATGAAAGCAATTTTGCAACTGTCAGTGTTCAAAAACAAAATGGCTGTCCCTGTCATTTAAAACGTTTTATGATTTGATAATTTGCATTTTGCAGCTCAGAAAAACATTTCAATCAAAACTATATCTATTTGGATTGATCTAAGGAACAGCACTGTAATAAAGAAACTCTTGTTTCGATGTCGTTGTACCGCCCGCTATGGCCATTTCAAAAACTCAATGGAAGGACGACAAACGCCGAACAACTATAATTTCTTGCGTCCTTCGGGGTGTGAATTTTGTTAGTTTCGAATGTCAGGAAACTTGGAGTGCTTTTTGCAGTCGCCATCCAAAAGTTTATGTTACTATTTCTGGAACCAATACCAACCCACTATAGCAACGCCCGCCCGACACCGACGACGACGTTGGTCGTCGTCGCCACAAATCTTCTATTACACTATAGACTTTTATGCTGTTCTGTGAAGCTTGCTTGTGAGCAACAATGTTAAATTCTTAATTAATTATTATTTTAACAAAATTTGCAAAAGCAAAAAATTAATAGTACTTCAATGCCGCATTCCATTCTATACATTCATGCATATATACAAACTCGAACTTCATGCATATTTACAACAGGTACAGAGGTAAAAGAGTATAACGAATGATAGGACTCGACTTTTTTGGTCTTCTAATTTTAGCTTGAAGCTCTGCGTGGTAAATTGCTCTACGCAGAACTTTGATTGGAGTTTTTCGTTTTGTTCGGTGATTTAGTTCTGTGTTTAGCAAGATATTGAGGTTTTTCATAAATTTTAGTTTTGGTACATACTCGTATATTAATTTATGTAGGGGATGGGTTTTGATTCGTGAATCGTGAATCGTGAATGGTGTTGTTTTTCGTAATTTTTGTTTTCTGTTTTGCAGTTTGTTCATTTAGAATTTGTGCAAATTCATCGATGTGTAATTATAATAGGTACCTAGTTCCTATCTTGCTTCTATAAAAAGAAACCGTGGTAGTGGGTATAGTTGCTACAAAGATGTAATTAAAAGTTTGGATAATATTCAATTATATGGATGATAGAGTTTCTGTTTGAGAGAGTTCGAATTTATGTGTTGTATCATCAGTATCATTAATCTTTCGCTGCGTGGTTAACGCAATAAATGATTCTAAAGGTAAGGAATGTTTTGATATTTATAGTGTATTTTTTTAAAAGTAAATTCCATGTTTTTCGTAAGAATTCCATCGTGTAATGTCAGATACCAAACTGCTTCTCCCAATATCAAAATGGTCTTGAAAGCTTAAATCACACGTGATTTTCGACCGTTTTAAGGTAACCCTCCTTTACATCACGGCAAAAATAGGTACAATCATATCATGACGCCCATTTGTAGCCCAGAATGTTTTCGATACTTTTTTTTTCATATACATATATGCAATATTATTCAGATATAATTTTTATAGCTTACTAGCTGACCTGGCGAACTCCGTTCCGCCTTAAAGGCAGTAAATAAGCAGATTTTAGAATTTTGTATTTTTCTTTTTATTAGAAAATACAAAAAAAAAATCAAGTATACCTGCATTAATCATTCATTATTGTATCTGTATTTTAGAACATAGGTTGCTCTTTACTTAAGTACCTTGTGATACACGACATTTTTTGCTTTATTATCAGGCGCGAAAACAAACAACGCAGATGGTCTTCTGACCAGTGAACATGCCACATATAATTGACCATGGGAAAAACATGGATGTTCTAGATTCAAACACAAAAAGAATTGGCCTTGTGATTTGTCATGATTGGTCATGACAAAAGCAAGACGGATCGGAAATTGAAGTCTTTTAAATTCAAACGACATGTCGGTTGGGATCATCGGGATCCTCGGAATGAGAACTTCCTCACCTTTGAATTTTCCTTTCAGTATCGTCGCGTAAATAAAATTGTTCATCAATTTTCTAACCACCAAACGCGTACCGTTACACAGTTTTAGTTGGTTTATGTTTCGAAGCATTATTACTACGGAGCCAACCTTTAGGCGTAAAGTGTGCGGTGATAAGCTAGGCACTTCCAAGGAGTTTAAAAATTCAATTGGATAGTTGGTGGCTTCATCTTTATTTGTGACGCAATCAATAGATTTGAATGAATGCATTGTTGCAATGATCTTATTTTGAATTATGTAGTTCAGGTCATGTACATCTTTATTCTAAGCCGCTAAAGTTGCTCGCTAACTCAACCATTCATTATTTTTGTAGTTAGAAATAAAATAAATTAGGTGGCGCAACAGTCCGTAGAGAACTAGGGCCGTGACTTACAACTTTCAACCATTCCTGTGTGCGAGTAATTGCAGGGATGGACCTACACTCTACAGTTTATATGCCGAATCCGAACG
The DNA here is from genome assembly GCA_951509635.1 of Eupeodes luniger. NCBI lineage: Eukaryota > Metazoa > Arthropoda > Insecta > Diptera > Syrphidae > Eupeodes > Eupeodes luniger. Next base: position 163,556,073 of record OX608073.1, read on the forward strand.
GCTAATTTGAGAAAGCACTTTTCATGACAAGAATTACTCTTGGAGAATTTGTCAATTCCTCGCAAGAGGCAGTACCCGTGAAAAAAACTTTAATTGATTTTTTCCCCAAAAATATACTTGCGTGGTATCACTTCACAATAGGTATATAATATACAATTAAATTCAAGTCGCTGCTGTTATTGGTTCGTGAGATATTTTGGGTTAACCAAAATTATCACTTTTTGTTAAAATTGCTATGGTAAAAAAAAACACAAACTCAATTTTCTTGAGAGTCCTTTCTGCGTCTTTCTGCATTATTATCTGTTTAACAAAATTTATTTGAAGTCGATATATCCACTGGTTTTTGAGATGAAAAAAGCTTCCCGAACGTACGTACACACACACTCATAGACATCTCTCTAAAAATCTTTTATTTAGACTCTAGGGACCTTGAAACGTCGAGAAATGTCGACTCGACAAATCGGACCGATTCCAATAACTTCCTATGGCAAGTTAGTAACATATTTTAACCTTTAAATAACAAAACACATCAAAAGCATACAATTGTTGAATTAGGACTGGTTTTAATCTTGTGAATAGAGCACATTTGTAGAGTTTAAGATTTAAGAAAAAAAAAAGACTTAGAGTATGAACGCATATTTTGCATGACTTCTTAATTTTTATATTAACACAATTGACATTGCTTATAAGAAGATCGATGGTCCTAATTACCAGCTAAAGCTTTCCTTTAAACTTTAAGGACTAGCAATTTTGATTATTAATTTTGAACTATTTAGAAAATATATTCCTACTTGAAATATTATAATATTTAGTAAAATAGCTTGTACAATAGGATGTTTGCTACACTTTATACAGATGTTCAAGAGGACGCAAGCGTCCACAGGTTTTTCTCAAACCCCACCCCTGTCTATCAACTCCTATTCTTACCTCCCCGCGGTGAACATCGGGTGCCTAGTACCTCAACTGGAGATTGGGCTCTAACCCCAGTGGAAAGTTGTTGGGGCAGCAAACGATGGAGGGGAAAAGATGTTTCCACTATATGGCTGAACTTAGGTTGAACTACTAAGTGAACATCTTATAGGGCTCCTACGACATATTCGGAGCCCAGGCCTAGAAGAAGCGGTTTACAAAAAAATCCTAGTTTCGAAGCATCAACAAGCCTGGGATACGGACGGATTTACTGTTGACAACCCACGCAAACGAAATAAGGACAACGAATTTCGGATCTGTACGTTTAATGTTAGGTCCCCTAACTGATAGGTCCTTATCACTGTGGCTTCAGACCAGGAAAGTCTACCTTTGACCAAATATTCACACTACGGTAGATCTTGGAAAAACCCAGGGACTTCAAATCGATACCCCCCATCTTTTTATCGATTTTAAAGCTGCGTATGACAGCATCTATAGGGAAGAGCTCTACAGAGCAATGTCTAGTTTTGGCATCCCTGTCCAACTTATCCGTTTGTCTAAAATGACGATGAAGAATGGACGCTGCCCTATCAAGGTCGGAAAAGATCTCACCGATGCATTTGATGTCAAAAAAGGTCTTAAACAAGGCGATGCCCTGTCATGGGACTTCTTCAATATCGTTCTGGAAAGAATTGTGCAAACCTCAACCGTTCAACACTAGAGGCACAATCTTCCAAAGGTCCATCCAATTACTCGGAGACGCCGATGATATCGACATAATTTGAACATCAAAGCGAGATGTCAGTGGTGCGTTTTTAAGCATTGCGACGGAAGCGGAGAAGATGGGTTTAGTGGTCAATGAGGGCAAGACCAAGTATATGGTGTCATCAAAAAAGGACTTCGAACGACGGACAAATCGTCACCATGGACAACTATAACTTTGATGTAGTTGAGGACTTTGTTTACCTAGGCACCGCTATATACTCAGACAACGACACCAGCGCTGAAATCAAACGAAGAATAACTCTTGCAAATCGCTGCTTCTTTGGACTTAGAAGTCATCTAAAATCACTATCTATAAGATACTCATCATCCAGGTTCTCATATATGGCGCTGAGGCCTGAACCGTGTCAAAGAAAGATGAGAGCGTCTTAGGATGCTTCGAGAGAAAAATTCTTCGGGTGATTTTTGGTGCCGTCTGGACGTACGGGTTGTACAGCGACTCTGACCTGGTTAACAGTATTAAAGTCCAAAGACTTAGGTGGCTGGGTCATGTACAGCGAATGGACATCAACGCTCCAGTCCGGAAGCCGGAAGGTCTTCGAATCCAATCCCGAGGGACGGCGGCGCAGAATAGGAAGACCGTGACTCAGAGTGAAGACCTCAACCAACTTGGCGTGCGAAACTGGAGACAGCTAGCTAGGGACCGAGCTGGCTGGGGACGCATGTTAGTTGAGGCCCAGGGACTGTAGCATCACTTTAAGTAAGTAAGTAAGTTATACAGAGGTACCTTTTTCTGAAATACCCGAATATAGATGTTATTGGCTCTTTTAGGCCAGCTATAAGAGCTCAGATCCGTGATGGAACTACGTATTTATATCAATTGCTTCATATTCACTACTTTATCTTAATTCCATGTTAACAAAAAATGAATGAGCACCAAAGAGTTGTGCTTTGATCGACCGTAGTTGTATATTTTCTCTCTTATTAGGTACACGAGGGCAAATACTCACTTTTTCTTGCTATTATTAAAATGTAAGCATTTTCTTATTTAACACAATCAAATTTTAGTGAAACAAAATTTATTGTTATAGATTTCTGTGTAGTTATCTTAAATATATATATCTCACACCATTAATTGACATTTCTGTGTCATCAAGATTCATGAATTCTACTGAGACGTTCAGTCTATAAATATAGGCTTGAAGGATACAGTGTAACAGAAAAAATTTACATACACTTAATTTAGGGGCTTCATATAGCCCATAATATCAATTACCCAGAAACCATATCACTTACTGCAAACAAAAAAACAGCCCTTGGTTCAGAATTCCGCATTAAATTTAAATAAATTGAAGCTTGCATTGCAGAATCTTACTCTAAATACACATTATACACACCCCGATTTCAAATGAATTGATCAAAATTCAAAATGAGGGAAGCCACAACTTCTATGTTCGAACAAAAAATAAACGACTTTAAAAAAATCTTGTGGGCTATAAGCGAACCTCAAACTCCGGATGTAATAGTTTTTGTCTAAATTGCTGGAACGTTTTTAACTTTTAGTCTGTCAATAGTGAGGATTAAGCATTTCAAGTAACGGAAATGATAATATCCGTTTGGGTTTCCCATTACCATATCCCATTACCAACAAAAACTGACAGCAGAAAGGATATTTGCACTCAATCCTGGAGACATAGAAGTTCCCTATATATGTATGTATGTATGTACATATGTACGAGTATATACTTTTGATGTGAGCTCATAGTTTTATTTTTCTTCCTTTTTTTACGGCTTGTTTTCAGTGTGTCCCTTCTCTAGTTGCTACTTCAAAAACATATGCATAAACCATCAGGATCCCTCTTGCACACTGAATAAGGGGTGTGTCGGTGTGTCGGCGTGTATGCTATTCTTTTGGCATTAAGAATATTCTATACGGTACGTACATATATTATGCTCTACATGAATTAAGCATGTGAGAGGGTAAATTCAGTGAGACAGTATCACATTTTACTTTCAAAAACTAGAAGAGTCATCTACGACCCTGAATCCATTACTTGTGGGAGTGTATGCTGTGATGTTTTTTAAAAATTTTTGTTTTTCTAAGTTAGCGAAAATGTTCTCTTAAAATTCACAATGCGTTGACAAATTGTGATTCATAGGAGTATGTGTCTTTAATTACACACCTGAGTGCTGAAAAAGTTGAAAGGAATGAATCTGTTTAAAAATAAAAGGATGAATCTACCAACATTATTTTGGATGTATAGTGTATGTAAGAATGTGTTGTGTATACTTAAACTTTTTAGGAATGAAGAGGTTATATATGAAGGAGGTGACAGTTGCCCTTCTCAGCAAAGTTATGAACTGAAAATTATTAGCATATTATTATAGTCATTTATATTATTATTCTGTGACTCATATTTTCTTAAGCTAAGATTAGATGATGAGCCGACTTGTTTCAGGAATGAAAACGCTACATAAATGTAATCGTGCACTTAACTTCTCTGGTTGACAGTGAGAACACACGAACGATGAATCTTCTGCCATTTAAATTGTACTAGATGTGTTGTTTACTTCCCATGGGGAGTTATTGTAATCGGTCGGATTTGTCGAATTGAATATTTTGATATTTCTCGACGTTTCAAGGTCCCTAGAATCGAAATAAAAGATTTTTAGAGAGATGTCTGTGCGTGCGTGTGTACGTACGTTCGTACGTTCGGGAAGCTTTTTTCATCGTCCATATCCCAAGAACCAGTGGAGATATCGACTTTAAAGAAATTTTGTTAAACATATAATAATGCAGAAAGATGCAAAAAGGACTCTCAAAAAAATTTAGTGGGAGGTTTGTTTCCCATAGCAATTGAAAAAAAGTTGAACATTTTGGTTAACCCTAAATATTTCACGAACCAATAAGCTAGAGACTTAAATTAAATTTTATATTATATATTGTAACGTGATACCAATCAAATATATTTTTGGAAAAAATTCGAATGAGCGGTTTTTTTTTATAAATCAAAAAAAAAACTGGAAAAAAATTGTCACCTCGAATATTTTACGAACAAAAAATGATTTTATCTCTAACATAATTTTGTGCAACGAAGAACAACGATTTCAATGTCCGATAAAATTTTGAGAAAAATCGAATTGCCAGTTTTTTTTTTATAAAAAATAAAAACCTAAAAAAACATTGCTCAAAGTTGGTAAAAATTGGTTTTTGACTCTAATATCTTTTCAAAGCTTTGAGATTTTGGCTTTAAAATGATATTTTTTTAAATTATTTTTTGTCAACATTCAGTAAAATTTTAAGAAAAATCAAATTGACAGTTTCTTAACAAAAAATAAAAACCTAAAAAAAGCATTACTAAAAGTTCGTAAAAATTGATTTTCGATACAAATATCTTTTTAAAAATTAATTTTATCTTATAAAAAATATTGTTTTCAACATTCGGTAAAATTTTAAGAAAAATCGAATTGACAGTTTTTTTTTACGAAAAATAAAAACCTGAAAAAGCATTACTAAAAAGCATGATTTTCGACTCAAAAATCTCTTCGAAAATTAAAGAATTTGATAAAAATTGATGTTCGGTTCTCGATACCTCGTGAATAATAGAAGATATTGACTTCAAATTAGTTTCATTCATCCAATTTTTATTTGTTTATAATTATAAGAAAAAAAACTTTTAAGAAATGCTACTAGAATTGGTAAAAATTATTTTCGAATAAAAATCTCGTTAACCAAAATAGATTTTGAAATCAAATTTTTTTATCATATGCAAAATATTATTGGTAATTTTTAATTTTTTTAGAATAATTCAACTGACATTCAAGACAAATCGACAGACTGGATGGGAAGTTATCAATGTGGGTCGCATCCCAGCCTCTTTTTTATGTTTACTTTTGAAACCGCAAAATAGATAACCCTGTTAAATTTTTACTTCTAATAAGTGGACATCTTCAAAAGTGACTGCTGCCCAAAAAACGGGATATTAAAAAGAAACATCTATTTCACAAAAAAACATTCCAATTACGAATTCATTCTTAGATCCTGTATGCGATTAAAAAAAAAATTAAAAAAAAAATTAAGAACGAAATTAAGCCTTGAAAACGAACCCGAAAGTTAAAAGTTTAAATAAACTTTAATTTAAACTATCGCTGCGAACATGGATAACACGCGAAAGGAAGGGAAATCGAAAAAGATTTTTATTAGACTATTTTTCAATCTATTGGATACAAAAAGAAATATTTTTCCCCATTCAGCATTTTTTTAAAACCCAATCCCGCAACTCGGATCCGTTCAAGGCTCTTAATTTTGTTAACTATGAAGCTACTTCTCAAACATTTTGGCTCCTATATAAGTTCAACAAATGTCTTTTAAAATAAGTTTCATTCCAGTCGGACGAGCCTCCTTTCGATTTATAAAAATGCTAACTTTTTTCACATGTTTTCTTTCCTACGCCAGAGGTTCTATCAATTCTCCTCACTCACAAGACACAAAAACCCAAAGATAGCATTTAAACTGAAAATTTAAAAAAAGGATTCGTAGAGATATACGAGTAGGTATAGAAAAAAAGTGTCCCTTAAATTTAATTCAATAAAAATCGATAAGGAAAATGTGTGTACATGCTATACTCGTAGATGGTTGTAGGTTTGAAGGTACCTTAGCTTCAACATTATAGATACACTCATTCAAGAAAAAAGAAAAGAAGAAGGAAGCACATTGTCGCTGGTCATGAAAAGGAAAAGGTTTTCCTTTATATGTGGTAAATAGCCCAAAGGAGTATAGACAGTGTTGGAAAGGATTTAACATGGTCTTGCATGGAAGATAACGAGTTGTCTTTGGTGTAATCAAAAGTCACAAGGACACAGTATTCAAGAATTAAGCATTGGGATTGTGCAATGGAAGCTATGTACGTACATATATGCATACGTATTTCTATATACATATGTATTTCTACTTTCGAGGTAAGAGAAAAGGAAGCTCATCTCTCACCCGTCATCCCTATGATCCCCGTCATCCCTCCTTCTCTTCCCTTCCATTCCTTTTTCCAACAACGCACTGACCCAGGTCCTTTAGAAGAAGAATCAGGAATTTCCCATGATTTAACGAAGATAACAACGAAGACTGTTATGTCCGGTGGCAAGAAAAAAGGTATATATGTATTGTATGTAGCCTAGCCAGTGAAGCATGTCAATGGAGAGAGAGCCCCAACCCCAACTAAAAAGGATTCGTTTATTTTGTGACTTTTTTCAGTTAAAAATATAATTTAGGGTCATCTTTGCCATTTCACAAATTGATGTTATTTCTAGAGAAGAGGAATGACTTTTCTGTACGAATAACGAATAACGAATATGAACGAACGATGCCAAAGGATGAGACTGGCTTTTAAATGAGATAAAGTATAAAAAGGGTAACGTTTTTGTTGCTTTCGAATTTATGATAGAATATAAAAACCGTATAAAGAATGAAAACAGGCCGGAGTAAAAAAAAAAAAAACAAAAGGGGTGAGGTTTATTTTTTGAATCGTCTTCTTCTTCTTATTCTATATCTCCTATGTACATATGTATGTATGTATGTTATATTTTTGGTCTTGGCCTTATTTCCATGATGATTCGGGCGGGATGCTTTGTGGATACCACATAATTCGAATTTTATCATGCAAATGTTTGGGATACTTTTTCCTTAAATCAAAAATGTGCAATAACTTTTGGAAATCAGAGTGATGGGATTTTCAAGTTTTGTGACATTTTTTTTGTTGTTCTCTTTTTATTGTAAATTGACTTAAGTATAAGGAAAGAGGAAGGAAAGGTAAGGTTTCTATTATTATCTGATTTATGGGCATGAATAAAGTTTAATGAATTGTCTTTAATTTGTGAATCAATAGGAAAATAGGTTCCTACTTAAAAGAGGCCCAGAGGGTTGTATACAAAAGGGATTGGTATATGATTTTAGTAAAACCGATTGAAGAGACAAAAGACTTTTTATGATGATGCATAATGAATATTAGAAATATTTATTTTACAAAATTTATTTTTATGAATTATATGTACATATATTATTTACCTACATAAAAGTGAGATTTATATGAATTACTCTTTGCAAGGAGACAAGTTCTAATTTTACGACGATTTAATAACAATTTATTTTTCGAAAGGTTATATCGAATAAACTTTTAAATAATGACAGATAATTGGTATTGACGAAGTTTTGAAACACTTAAATGTGGATGATAATAAAGAAAAGTACGTTAAGCTTGCCAAGTAAAATGATCCAATTTTCGCCAGTAATTCGTTGCTTTTATTGAGATGCTTGCCCATGTTCTGCATTTCACTTATTGTGAATACACTTTGCGAAAGTGAATTTGGGTGTCCCACAATTCGTTATTGTGAATTGGATTTTCGAACATGCAAATGGATGTTCTGTATTTCGGTTTGTTCCATTTTTTGAACGCATTCAAATCACATTTTTTATTTCTGTGAATTGTCTGTCAAATAATACAGTTGCAATTAGTTTGTGGTTAGTGCGTTGGACTGTCATGCGAGAAGTCTAGGGTTCGATCCCTGCCTGTGACACCTAAAGTTTTTTTCACGGGCACTGCCTCTTGCGAGTAATTGACAAATTCTTCAAGAGTAATTCTTGTCATGGAAAGTGTTTTCTCAATCTAGCCGTTCGGATTCGGCATATAAACTGTAGATCCCATCCATTCCTGCAATTACTCGCACACAGGAATGGTTGAGAGTTGTAAGTCACTAGGCCCTGGTTCTTTACGGACTGTTGCGCTACCTAATTTATTTATTTATTTAATTAGTTTGTTCGTTAGCTTGCATGTTTTCTTCGTCTCCCTGCAAAATGTAATTATTGTTTTTTTTTTTTAAGGAAAAACATAAGAATATTAGACAGGAGAAGGTATTCCTGAAATGGATGGAGGATCATCCGATTAGCGAGAGGCTTCTCAAGCGGAGACAAAGCCCACTCCGAATCATTGTGGGCCAATCTGTCCATATCCTTAAACATTGAGGGACCGCCAGTAAAAGACGTAACTGGGTGGAAGAAGGTATACACAAATTATGCATTTGATAAAATATTTTGTTTATCGTTCAAAACATCTTGCAGGTATGGTCCGACTTGAAATCCAATATACGCAAAAAACTCGCACACAACAAAAGGGAAGCTAAAGCAACAGGTGGAGGAGGAAATAATGTTCTTCCAATTTCTGCCATAGAAGATGGAATTGCAAAACTTACGGGTATCTACAGTGTTAGATATTGATGGCATCAAAATATTTTACAGAAACCTTTAAACAGTCCAACGCACATTGAGTGTATAACCTCCAATTTTAAAGTTTCGTCTTTAAATACACATCCATGACCCTTCGTCTCTGCTAAATTTCATCATTATAAAAGCGTCACAATTGTTTCTTGTAAATGATATCATATACAACCTCATATTTTCTATTTTGGTCTGTTTGATTTCATTATTCTGATAATTATGACTTACATCGCGTTCAAGAAAATGGGTGGATACCACGCCCCCTGAAAGTCCAATTGTTTGTTCCTATATTTTTCATGATCATTTGTTAAAAAAGTTGTCAGTTGAATTCTAAAAAGTTTAAAAATTACTAACAATATTTTGCATACGATGAAATAGTTTGGTTTCAAAATCTATTTTTGTAAACGAGATTTCTAGTCGAAAACAAATTTTTACCAATTCTAGTAGCATTTCTTAAAATTTTTTATTTTACTGAAACTAATTTGAGGTCAATATCTTCTATTGTTCGCGAGATATAGAGGACCGAACATCAATTTTTACCAATTTGCGTACTTTTTTTTGTAGATTTTAATTTTGTATGAAAAAACTGAGTGTTGGATTTTTATACAAAATTTACTGAATGTCGAAAACAATATTTTCTGTGAGAAAGCGTAGTTTAAAGCCAATATTTTTAATTTTTGAAAAAATATTTGAGTCGAAAGTAAATTTTTACCAAGTTTTAGTGTTGTTTTTTTAAGTTTTTATTTTTTGTAAAAAAAACTGTCAATTCGATTTTTCTCAACATTTTACTGAATGTTGAAAACAGTATTTTTATAAGACAAAATTAGTTTAAAGCCCTAATCTCAAATTTTTGAAAAGATATTTGAGTCGAAAACTAATTTTTACCAACTTTAAGTAATGTTTTTTAAGGTTTTTTTTATGAAAAAAAACTGTTAATTCGATTTTTCTTAAAATTTTATCAGATGTCAAAAACGTTATTCTTTATTGAACAAAATTGTTTTGGATATAAAATCATTTTTTGTTCGTAAAATATTCGAGGTGACAAATATTTTTTTTAGTTTTTTTTTTGATTTGTAAAAAACCATCTGGACATCTAGGGACCGAGCTAGATAGAGAAATTTGTAAGGTGATTTGTGAGGCCCTAGTTTACACAGGACTGTAGCGCCACCTTGTAAGTAAACAAGTAAAGTATGAAATCGCAATTATAAAACAACCTTTCGACGAAACCACCTCAATGGTGAACACTCGTTAGCAGCGATTATACTTTATGGCATTACGTCGCATAGGATTACTGAAATAAATCGTTTTCAAAACTTTTTGTATTTTAAAATGGAAAGTATTTTTCTAAATGTATATCAGTTGTTTCCCCCTTTGGAATTCAATAGGACACAATTTGAACAATAAATTCATAGCGGCAAGTATTCAAAATTATTATAACAAGTTACTAACTGAAAGACGAACTGCTGCATAGTATTAGAATACATATTTTATTTTTATTAAGAACTGAATATGTACTTGTTGTTTCTTCTTTTTGGGGTCGAATAAAATTTCGTCTGAAAGATAACTTTATAATGTAAAACTTTGTTCTGTAATAAAGAATAAAATTGTTATTTAAACTTCAAGCAAAGATACGGTTTTTATTTACCATTATTTGCTCTCTCGTCGACTTAAGCAATACAAAAATTGTCATTAGTTGTTCAAGAAAATTCCTTCATCCACCCAATTCTATCTCAAATGCGAAAACAAAACACTGTGCCATTTTGTCTGGGTCTTCCTTATGGAACCATAACCATAACCAGGACCAGGACCACCCAAACATGTTTTTTTAATCAATTTAGCTTCATAAGAAATTCTCCAAAAAATCCCTTTTTAAAATACAAAGAACAAAAATATAGCCACAAAATATCGTATTGAAAATTCTAAATTATTCCAGAAACACTTTACATGAACCCAAACATGTATACCATTCCCCCACTCAAATACCCCCCTCCTCCAATTAATATCCGGTTGCCGGAATAAAATTTTTGTGTGTTGTTTTCTTATTTTTTTTTTTTTGTTAATAATGCAAAGTAAAAATGTTGTAATTCACCATGCGCTGGTGAGTCAGAGCTTTTGTAATCCTTTTTCTCAGTGGAATGCAAACAACCTTAAGCAAAAAGTACTGAGGGAAAACCCGAAAAAATGTTTTTCTTTTTTTAATTTTTGTTTTTGTTTCCTCTACATTGAACTTATTTTCATGATTGCTAACAAGAGTTTGATTACAAATTTATTCCCTTTCTTGTTTGTTTGTCTACCCATATTCTAGAATCCAGCTCCAATACTAATAGCAGTAGCAGTTCCATTGCCAATACGCCCCGCTGCCGCCGGCCGCCGTCGCGTCGGATAGGGTAAATGAAGATGTTAACAATAATCATAATAATACTTGAGTTAGTGTCGTCTTTGGCTTGGCTCGAGGATTGGGGACACTTTTATCATGATCCCTAATATCTTTGCGGACCCATTGTATTATTATATGCTCTCCGCTTCGTCCTTTTGTCGCCCGTTTCGCCTTCTCTATGAGATTTCTCTTGTGTATCATTAACCGGAAATAGAGTTATCAAGTATTCTTTTTCCTTTATTTTCTTTGCATTCTATCTTTCTTTCTATTACTTTTTCTATGTACTACTTTATACATATATGTATGTTCATATGTATGTACCCAGTAGGAAATTTCAAAAAACTCATCGCTGAATCACCAACTTTTTCCTTGGTGAATGGAAGCTACACCCCATGAAAACATGGTGAAAACATCAATGAAATTAACATGGGGATTGGATTGGCGTTCACCAAGTTGTGAATTTCATGGTGACTGCTCAGTGAGGAAATCACGAAGCAGGGGTATTTGGTGTATTCCAAAGTGAATTGTAGTTGGTGAAAAATACCGTGAATTCACTCCGGTGATATACTTGCGTACTTTACATTGGTGAAAAATGTGATGAATATTCACCAAGGAATTCACTTTGCAAAATTGAACTGTTTATTCATATATGAATATTGACCAGTGATTTCATTAGGCAAGCAAATGTTACTCATTCATTGGTGCAAAATAACCTGGTGAAAAATGTCGTGAATGTGGATAAAGGAAGTCATTAATATTTGTACTATCTAATAAACTATACTCATAGCTAAATCTTTGGATACAAATAATAAAAATAAAACAGTCATGTAAATTTTTATGATTTTATTAAAACAAATTAAATTAGATGAACATAAAATAATTAATTATTATTGTGAAAAAAGCCAAATACATAGGTACATAAGAAATAAACAAATTAAAAATCACTTTTTAACAGTTTTATATTGAGTTTTTTACACTTTTAGAGTTTATTTTCTTTTACTCTTTTAAATAACTATTCTTTTAAATATCAGCTTTACGCACTTGTTGACACTGTGAACAATGGACTTCAAACTGAAAAATAAACAATAGAAGAAAAGTATTTTATGTAATTAAAACAACGGCGCGTGGTGCGTCGCGTATTACCCCGGATACTGTGCATTGTTGTTGGAAATAACTTTGTTTCTAGAAGCAAACCAGGCTGAGGATCGCGAACCGAAGTTTTTATGATATGTAAAAAACCCGAACATTGCAATCCTTCAACCATCCGTCGCCAACAGCGTCGGTCGTTGTTGTTGGAAATAACTTATTGCTTTTCGAAGCAAACCAGACTGACGAACGCGAACGGCAATTTTTTAGTACATACATATATAAACCCGAGCATTGAATCTCCGTATATCTATTCAGTGGCAGGTATAGAGAAGAGAAAAGACAAATAAGCAACAACAATAATAAACCCATCTCATGATTCATAGTGAGTGAAATATTTTACAAAGAAAAAGATAGGGTGGATTGTATGATCATAGGAAAAACGCAATGCCTTTCAGTAAGGATTTCATTGCATGCTATTCCTTAATGATTCGAGTAGGTGAATTCCTTGGCGATTTCACACAAAATTTTCATTGGTGAGCAAATTTCCTACTGGGTACTATATAGATATATACATATGTATTAGGTTGTGTGTAATTTAGTTGGTTTGTAATCAACGATTTGGTGTATTCTGTCTCCTTTTCCTCATTTAAGGGATTATTCTTTGTATTGACTGTCAAGAGATAAACGAGCGTGTTTTCTTAGAAATAAGATTTCCTACCCTAGCAATATGAAGAAGGCATTATGCCTCTTTAACCAGTTAGACCCAAATGATTATGATTAAATAACCTGTTGTTGGATGGAGTTGAAGTTGAATTTAAAGACATCAGTGACATATTTTGACTGTAAGAAATTGATTATAACGGGTTATCTATTTTGCGGTTTCAAAAGTATAGGGCTGGAATTCGACAACTGTCAAACTAAGTTGTTTTTTTTTATATCTAACGGGCACTCAAGGAGCGAGCTTTAGGAAAATAGGGAAGGATTAGGGATTAGATACCGATGCACATTGGTTTTAAAGTTTTGAATATCAAAATGATAGGGAAAAACAGAGTTGGGTAAAGCATTCCACATTCTCGATGTTCGGTTAAAAAAAGAATCTCTATACTTGACAATACGTCCAAAATTGAGCTCAAGGCTAAACTGATGTGCATTCCTAGAATTTCGAGTATTACGGCTGAATTGTTTGAGGGGGAGGGGGGGATGTAACTGGCTTATTCGACAGAACACGGTTTATAAAAATATCGGTAGAACACCGAAAGGCATGAAACATTGCAGGGGTGTTCGAGTGACGTAATTGTTTCGGCTATAGTTCTATCGCCTATCATTTTCAAAGCTCTTAGGAGAAATCCTAAGCACCTAGCAGCATTTTTGGCAATATCGAATATGTAATCATTCCACAAGAGGTGATTTGTGATACACATACCGAGTTCTGAAAGTTGATTACTTTCCTGGATGCAAGTGCCGCTCATGGATAGCGGCATCGGGGGTAGGTTACGCTTTAACGACAGGAGACAGCATTGAGTTTTCGAAGCATTAAATTCTACGTGGTTTTTGATTCCCCATTTTACAATGCTGTCGAGATCAGAATTTAATGAGCTTATCATACGCTGCCGTTGAAGTTCCACATCCGAAGGACAAGGATGTGAATCTAGAAACGAATATGAAAAGCTGAGGGTACTGTCGTCAGCAAAACAGTTTAATGGATTAGAAGTGGCAGACAAAAGATCGTTTATGAATATGAGGAAGAGAGTCGGAGACAAAACGGAGCCCTGGGGAACACCAGCAGTTATTTTATGAATTTCAGACTTGAAACCATCCAATACAACTTGTATTGAACGATTAGAAAGATTATTTCTAACCCAACGAAGAAGAGATTCATCAATACCAAAAGCACGCATTTTCGATAAGAGAGCTTGGTGCCAAACTCTATCAAATGCCTTTGAAATATCAAGTGCAATAATCTTACTTTCTCCTAAACGATGTAAAGATATGTTCCACTGCTCGGTGAGATAAACCATGAGATCACCAGTGGACCTATTGCTACGAAAGCCATACTGCCGGTCATTAAGAAGCTTCCGTTCTTCGAGATATTTCTTAAGCTGATAATTAATCAGTGTTTCCATGACCTTGGAAAGAAGGGATGTGAGTGCTATTGGATGAGAGTTAGGGGGGGGAGGAGGATTCTCCTTTTTTAAGGACAGGCTGCACAAATGCTGATTTCCATCCGCTCGGAAAGAGACCTGTAGATTAGGAAAGATGGAAAAGCTTACGCAGTGGTTTTTCCAGCGTTAAAGAACACCTCTTTAGAACAATAGGGGGAATACTATCCAACAGTGGGGTTGGCTTTATTAATCCGGAAACTTACATCTCTGATCCTAATAACCTCTACAGCTCGAATTAAACCATGACTTCTCTTTATATATGTAAATAAATAAATTGGGTCCGTTTGAGAACTAGGGCCTAGTGACTGATAACTCTCAACCATTCCTGTGTGCGAATACTGTTGTCAGGGATGGAGGGGACCTACAGTTTTAATCCGAATCCGAACGGCAAATTTGAGAAAGCACTTTTCATGACAAGAATTACTCTTGGAGAATTTGTCAATTCCTCGCAAGAGGCAGTATCCGTGAAAAAAACTTTAGGTGGCATAGGCAGGGATCGAACCCAAGACCTCTCGCATGACAGTCCAACGCACTAACCATCATGCCACGGGACTTCTCTTTAGGTTTGTTAAATTTGACCCTATTCCCGATAAAATGTAACTAAATCTGTGCTGGAATCCACGTCACTATCGAGGAAGCATAGTGACCAGTTAAAGTTCGTGAAGAATTCATTGAGACCGTCCTAGTTGGCTTTCTCATATTGCCAAACGGTTTTCTTAGGGGTTTAACCTTTAACTGGGGTTTTTTGGCATTTGAAATTTGCAGATACGATACAATAGTCTGATGTGCCTAGCAGCGGTAATACACTGATTGTGTATTTATTAGGGTCAGAGGTAAGAAACAAGTCTAGGGTGTTGACGGATTGACCTGCAACGTCAGGGATTCGAGTTACTCAGCAAAGACCTCAACATAATTTTCTTCGGGTGTTGGCTACCCAATATAGCGAAGCCAAAAAGAACTGTGTACATTGAAATCGCCCGTAATGACGATTTCAGTGTGAAGATAATGGGCAACAATTCTTTAAATGGCTTCGGACAGAGCATCAAATTCGTTAAAAGTTCAATTTCTGTCCGGATTTGGACTTTGATATAGAAAACATGGGTGGTAAATGTGCTTAGTCACCGTAAATTTTAACCACATGAAGTTAAAGTTTGTGTTAGAGCACAACCATATTGTGGATGAAGTTGGTATGCAACAACATTTCTTATACATATGTATATACGGCTAATCCATGGTGGAAAAAGAATAATGGCACTAAGCTATACCCATTTAGATTAAATTCCAAATGATCGCAATCTTCACCTATCTGAGTTTTACTTAATGCTAATACAGCTGGCCTGTTTGTTGCAGTGTGAACATATGCGGCACAGAAGTTCTTTCTAAAACCACGAATGTTATAAAATTAACCAATTTTGTTCAGTTCAAAGTCTGAGGAAAATGCATCGCTTAACAATCGCACAACGCATACAAATTGTTAAAACCTACTACAAAAATAGTGATTCTGCCACAGCCACATATCATGCTTTAAGAGGAGATTATGGCTTACACAATCGTCCAACTACGCAAGCAATTGGCAAAATTTGAAAAGACTGGATTGGTTATAGATATTGTAAGGCCTGTGGCAGTGTGCATCATCGTTTCGCTAGTACCAATGAAAATATCGCTGCTATAAGTGAAAGTGTTGTCGAAGACCCGAATGTTTCGATTCCTCGTAGTGCTCAAAAATTAGGACTGTCTACTGCATATTATGGCATTGGATCGAAAATTACCGCAAAAGAATCGATGCTTGCAACAATTTGCGTGGTGGTCATTTAACCCTCTACTGCATGAATTATGAAGGCAACGAAAAAAAAAGGTTTAAGAAAAGTTTTACATTGTTTTTTTTTATATATATTATATTATGTTTTACATAAAGACCCATTATGGGTCATCATGCACTAAGACCATTTTCAATCAAAAATTAAGAGCCCATATATGGTTTATTATGCATTAAAGGCTAAATGATGAATGATTATTATTATTCGTGGAATTTAGCCAGACAGTTCCTCTTATTATTGTAGCATAAGAACACGTTACATTTCCTGCATTTGGTGTAGGTTTTAAGTTGACAGACCTTGCATTTTTGTCGTTTTTTTTGCCATTCAGGCATGTGGTCAACTTTGTCAGTTCTCACTGAGGTCAATGGATAGTCCTGGGTTCTAGCTCGTTTTGCTGTCGGTGTTTTAAGCCGAGTTGGTGTGCCGGAATTGGATGGTGCTGGACTTCATTGACTAAAATGACTTTCGCAACGTAGTGGAGTTCCATCTCTGCTTAGGTCAGTAGCCAAAATTGTAGGGCGCCCTCTTTTCCGTGCCATTACAGTTTTTCCAGATTTGCATAGGTGTTCGGAGATTGCTTGCTCGAAGTCAAAAAGAGCCATATATAATTCTGGATTATTCCTTCGCCACAGAATCCAAGAATTGACAACACACATATCCACCATATGAAAAAAAATTTCTTATACCATTTTTTGGACCGTAAATGAATTCTATATAAGCCAAGCATAGAATCCAATAAATCCACACCTCCCATATGCTGATTGTAAACTGTTATAGCCTGAGGGCAGTTAATATCCTTAAACATTTTCTCTTTTCTAAAATATCTTTTTTTTGTAGTAGCTGACTCGCTTCCTACATATGTTGAAAGCATATGAACTGGCTTGTTATCAAACCAAGTGACAGCACTTATCGGAACCCCTTCTATGACAGCAACTTTTTCAATGTAGAATCCTCTTCCCTTTTTCTTAAGTTCTTTTTCTGAAGGCATTTCTAAATTGGGAACACGGTTAAGACGCACAGTACCTAATGGCAATAGACCAATTTTCGTAAGATGAACCTGAAGTTTAGGAGTGTTGAACCAATTGTCAAAGAAGATTTTATGATTGACATTTCTAGGTACAGTTGCCGTGAGACGAGTTACGACATTTCCACTAACACCTAAGTCAGGAGCACCTTCAGGACGGGTGTTACTTTGATCACCTGCAAAAATGTCAAAATCATAACTAAATCCAGATACCCCACTCAAGACTTGATTTTTGTATCCCCATTTATGAGGTTTTGCGGGATTGTACTGTTTGAGGTCATGTCGAACTTTAGTTGGAATTATTTGTTCATCAACTATAAAAATTCTTCTTTTGGCACGAGTAAAAGTTGCTGCCTAAGGCTGTTCAAAAGTGGTCGCACTTTAAAAAGCTTGTCATGTCCTGGATTGCCATAGGGAATAAAATTGTTGTTGTCATTGAAGTGAAGATTTTTTTCATGGCTTCAAATCTGTTACATGTCATAGTTTCGTATATTTGTGATTGTCCAATAGTCTTGTTCCAATAGTGCCGCGATGCAGGTAGTTTAACTATTGACATGAAAATTATCATTCCAATGAATTGTTCCATTTCATGTTGACTAATGTTTGCTGGTTTCTTAATGTTATCTTGTACAGATTTAAGATTTGATTGCTCTACTATGGTGTCGATAAGCTTATTTGAAAAAAGGAATAAAAAAAATCTGCAGGTGATTCCAGTTTTTCAATAAACTCCGGTAACTGCGTTATTCCTGTAAATTTAAAATTTTCCCCGTCAAAGGGGTCTAAATGTTGCGTTACCCATTTAACTTTAGCAGGCTTTGCTTTCTTCGATATCGATTTCGTTGTGTTCGGAAGAATTGGTTCGGGTTCGTCATCGGAACAATCGCTATCTATCTCCGGGATTACCACTGAACTTCTTCGATGTTCAGTCTGAGGTACATATTCATCACCAGAATCCGAAGCTAGATCGTCATCGCTTTGACAGCCATCGCCAGGTATAGCACTGACAAGTTTATTATTGCCATAAAAACTCTTTGAATACTTTATATATGTGTTTTATTTACGTTTACTTTTAAAACCGCAAAATGAATAACCCTGTGTATTAAGGAAACATGAAGGACTATTTTTTTTACTAAGCTATACATTTTTATATAAGTTATAACTTTAATAAGCATGCAATCAATAAATTCAAGCTTAAGCTGTTTTTTGTAAGTTTTCCAATTGGATTTTTCCAAAAAGTTACCAATTTTTCGTTTTTCTTTAGTAGCGAAAAACTATTCTTAAAATATTTAAAATGACTGACTTACACTGTTAGTTGATTTTTTTGAGTTCATTTCCAAGCCATCTTCCTGACGGTCCTTCTGATTTACGATAGAAGAAACTACGGAGACCTCTAGGCTACGAAAAATCCTTTCAACTAATCCAGCGATGCCAAGCTTTCCTGGTTGCTAACCGCAACTTGTAACAATCAATTCCGTTCAAATTCCAATGTAATATATCCACAAGGTCTGATTACAAGGGAAAAGCTACAATGGGCTCTCAACAGCTTCGAAGCGTTTAAATTTGCAGGACCAGATGGCATCATACCAACCGAACTATAAAAAGCCTTAGACACAATTACACCAATCCCTTAAGCAATTTCTGAAACCTGGTGGTAAATGAAAACCTAACTGCGAGCGGTTTTAGTGTGATTGACTGTGTGGATGACGTTACTTTACCGATTTCAGGAAAGCATCTTAACACCCTTGGCATGATGGTTAGTGCGTTGGACTGTCATGCTAGAGGTCTTGGTTTCGATCCCTGCCTGTGCCATCTTAAGTTTTTTTCACGGGTACTGCCTCTTGCGAGGAATTGAAAAATTCTCCAAGAGTAATTCTTGAAAAGTGCTTTCTCAGATTAGGCGTTCGGATTCGGCTTAAAACTGTAGGTCCCCTCCATTCCTGACAAAATTACTCGTACACATGAATGGTTAAGATTCGTAAGTTACTAGGCCCTAGTTCTCAACGGACTGTTGCGCCACCTAATTATTATTATTATTATCTTAACACCCTTCAAGAACTCTTACATACAATACGACTTTGATGAACTAGTACTTTTGCCTGATCGATGTGGACTGAAAATACAAAATTGTTATATTGTTTGGCTATACAAAAAAAGTCTTGTCCTGGCTTAAGAAATCGTGATGTCAACATCTGATATCCGTATTTTCTTCGATAGTCAGGCTGCTATCAAATCTCTGGACTCTGTCTTTACAAACTTTATAACAGTCCATAACAGCCGATCATCTCTAATGGAGATGGCACAACAGTTTTATATTCACCTTTGCTGGGGGCAAGGCCATAGAGACATTCCAGGAAATTCTAAGGCAGATGAACTCGCCAGAAATGGCACAGTACCTATTACCCATTTTAATATACGTTTGACTAATGCTGGCATACCAATCGCTACATTTATACTATTGCTAATCCTATGGCCCTATGAAGAAGGCAAACATCAGATGGAATTACATCACCACGTGTCAGGTCACGAAAATATTTGGCCTCCACTAGATTTAAAGCGATCAAGGTCTCTGCTGTAGTACCCGTAGCGTGATGGTTAGTGCGTTGGACTGTCATGCAAGGATGCAAGGGGTCTTGGGTTCAATCCCTGCCTGTGCCACCTAACTTTTTTCACGGGTACTGCCTCTTGCGAAGAATTGACAATGACAAATTCTCCAAGAGTAATTCTTGTCATGAAAAGTGCTTTCTCAAATTAGCCGTTCGGATTCGGCATATAAACTGTAGGTCCCTTCCATCTCTGACAACATTACTCGCACACAGGAATGGTTGAGAGTTGTAAGTCACTAGGCCCTGGTTCTTCATGGACTGTTGCGCCACCTAATTTATTTATTTTGTAAGGTGCTTGCTATCTCTAAGAAGATCGCATAAGCTCGATAATCGCTGTCATAATCGGGCACTGTCTAATAGGAAAACACGCCAACCGGCTGGGTGTACTCTCAAATGACTTTTGCAGAAGCTTTATGGATGAGTAAGAGAAGGGAACAGTTCTTCATGCCCTGCTCTAGCTCAAAAAAAAAGCCTTAAGTGCTACATACTTAAAACCCAAACATACTTCGTAAGGCTTTTTATTATAAGTTCTTAATAAGCTTTTGCGTCTACAAAATGTCTTTTTTTATATTTTTAATTACGAAATTCTCAAATTTGTTTTAGATCATTTCGAATTGGTTGCAAATGCATTATAGAACAATCTCAATATTTCTAAATGCTGAATACCAACATTACTGTGCGAGTGCTCTAATGGCATTATTTTTAGCAGTCTGGCAAAACATTTAGAATAGTAGAATAGAAACCCTAAAAATGACTATACTACTCCATAGAAGCGCTCCAAAACTATGAAAAGGCACTGTGTCTGTGCCAAACAACATGCCAAAAATAACATAAAACAAAAATTTAAACACAAAATATTGCTACCAAGGAAGCTGAAGTTAATGACACGACATAGTGATACTCGTAGTACTCCCATCAGGGTGTCTATTTTCCAAACTTATATTTGTGAAGCCCTTAGTACAGGGACTTTTACCTTTAAAATATTTTATTTTCCATCAAAAAAAATGTTGACTTTTTAAAGGCTATTAGAGACAAGTGCCACAATAATTTCCCATCTGTCAAATACAAATTAAGCTATGTAACTTAAGTGATATAAACTCTTTTTCACTCAATTCAATATTTTGACAGTTGTTTTGACTGCAGTTGCATTTACAATAGTGATAGCAGCAGCGTCTAGGTTCTTATATCAATAATGAACGGACGGACACCCTAATGTACCATAAAATGGCGTTATATAGCCGTGCCAACAACATAGCCATGTTCTAATAATGAAAATGTCGGCGGAGACGATGCTGACAATATAGACTTTACACAAAACCGCTGGCGCTGGCTGCTATTACTATACGATACGTACTATCATTTGTGTTACAATTACAATAGGATCTCAAGAGTAATGAATTCTGACAACAACGGCTGAAGATATTATAGTCTCGTTCTTATTCATTTTATGGATTCATCATTTCCGATATGATGCGGTATTTATTTGCAATAATAATTGATGATGTCAAACGATACCTTACCTCCTCATCATCAGCCAAGTCGAAGCGAAGCCAGCTAGTCGGGTACAGCTTCTGTATACAGCCGATTGAAGAAGAAGTGGAAAGATGAAGTTATTGTTTTAGGTGAATCTTTGCTATCTGTCGTCTATGACTCTAGAAAACGACGAAGGATGTTTGTGGTTAATGATGATGGGCAGTTCAAGAGGGGTGACAACCACAACAACCTTTATACGAATTTTACCCTGATAACGAAGACGATGACAATATAACAGACGAACACAACGATGAGAGCGATGACAGTTGCCAGTCTTGATATTTGTTGGTATTATACGAGTAAGTTTGGTGGGCTGGGCGTTGTGCCAGCAGAGTCAATATACATATACCCGTATACATCAAGGAAAAGGAAGGGTAGTAGGAGAGTAATGGTTATATTACGTCTTTGGCGTAAGAAATTCGACACAGAATTTCATTCATCGAACACGAGCGTCTTCGTTTTGCTTTTCATACTCATCATGCTGTTTTCAAGACCCAGGCTCAGATTCAGATTCAGCCTCAGACTCAGACGCAGCTCTACTGGTTTGCTGATGGTCTTCAGGATAAATGAGTATTGGATGGAGGGTGTTTGCAGTGCTGGGTAGTACTCTTTTCATTATGAATATGTGTTATTTGGCAGATTCGTGAATCGTGAGAGAGCTGCCTTCATATAAATTGCTTGACAGGAAGTTTGCCATTTTCCATTATTATTTGACACACTAGAGATGAAGAAAACGAAGAAGCTGATGATCAGAGAAGCAAGAGGCAGTTCTACTATAGCTGGTTGATGCCTGATGGCTGATTGCTGATGAATCATCATAATCATCATCATCGTCGTCATAGTCCTCGTCGTCGTCGTCGTCTACGTCTTCGTCGTTCGTGGGAAACTTAATTAATAATGAGAAAACAGCAAGCTACCGAGCTGTCATATGGCTTTGTTTTTGTTTATATGCGCCAAAACAAAAGGAATGTGTGTTCATAGTTCTGGAAATAGTTAAGAATATTTGTTTCATATAAACATTGCATGATGTGTGGTGGAAAGATAATAATGAAAATAGCAGTATTCATGCGTTGATTGCTGCCGAGAAACAGAAAACATAGATCAAGGAGATTTCTGCATAACACTTTGTGCTTATAGCATACAGTTCGTCTATAAAATTTTCAATGAAAATTACTATTTAAAAAAAGACACTTATGTGTATACTTAGTCTCTTCTAAGATGTTTGCTATTAGGCTTTTATTATAAGCTTTATCGAAACATAAAACAAGCGTGTCATGTAATTTATAAGTAATGAGTAGTAAATGACGCTGTGTGAATGGGCCTGTTTTGCATAACGTAAAAGAACGTAAAAGAACACACATTCAAGGAAATTGATGTTCGAAATTTATTCAAAACTGTCGATGTCATAATGTTTTCGTTTATTTAAATGAAAGATTAAAATTTCGAAGTTTTTAGCAATCATTTGTTTCCATGTTGATTATGTCTATCAGTTACAAAAGGATTACATTTCGGAAGAATAAAAGGAGTTCGATCAAATTCATGTCTTTAACTTCAGTTTTTACTGAAGTTGTTAAAACTGCTCTGAAAAAATGAGACTTGTGATCTTCTAAAAAAGCAAATTGATGTTGTGCATTTGGAATTGTGAATAAAACTTCTCCACTTTATGATGGTAATGAACAATTTAATAAGTGCATGGTTGAAAAAGTGTATTTGATTAAGTGCAGAGCAAACACAAGATCTCACAAAAAATCTAAAGTTGAGCAGACAACTTTTCTCAAAGTTTTTGTGTTAAGGGTTTTACATTTTACTTAGTGGTAATTTTCTAAATATTTTCCAATTTACTAAGCGATTGCAAATTTTTAAAAATTTCTAATTCCATTTCATTAAAAAACTGGTATTCGAACCGAATATACGTCTAAAAAGTGACAGTTCGTGAAATTAAAGAAATCAAATAATCTTAAACGGAATTATTAATTGGAATTAACTTCTGTAGAATGGACTTAGATGTCATATGGATTTAGCAAATTGCTAAGAATTAATGTAACCATTACGTGATTTTAACTTTAGCAAGTTGTTAAGAAATAGAAGGAAGATAAAATCGTTTAAAAAAGAGGCTGGTATGCGACCCACACTGATAACTTTAACGAAATATTCATAACAATATTTATTGTTTGAAGTCAATATCTTTCTTTATTCTAAATAACTTAAAGTTAGTAACAATATTTTGCATAATGATAAAATAAGTTTGGGTGCAATATCTGTTTTTATTCCATAAATTTAAATCAAAAACCAATTTTTACCAATTTTAATAGTATTTTTGAAGCTTTTATTTATTCTATAAAAAAATACAGATTGAATTTTTCTAAGACCATTATCTTACTTTAAAATAACTAAGCATAAAATGAAACCATTTTGAAGTCAATACCTTCATTTATTCACAAGATGTCGAGAATCGAACATCAATTTTTACCAAATTTGTGTGCTGACTATTGGATTTTTATAAAAATTTGACTGAATGTCGAAAACAATATTTTCTAAAAATTAAATTAGTATGAAGCCAATGTCTTAAATTTTTTAAAAGTTGTTTGAGTCGAAAATTAATTTTTAAAAAGTTTTAGTATTTTTTCTTATTTTTTTATTTTCTGTAAAAAAAACTGTCAATTTGATCTTACTCAAAATTTTACCAGATGTCGAAACGTCACTCTCGCTCAATAAATTTATTTTTGAGATAAAATCAGTTTTTGTTCCTAAAATATTTGAGGTGACAATTATTCTGTTTCACATTTTATAATTAAAAAGTTAATTCAAGTCGTTAGCGTTATTTATTCTCGTGAAATATTTTGGGTTAACCAACATTTTTACTTTTGTTCTTAAATTGCCAAAGTAAAAAAAACACGCACTAAATTTTGCTGAGAGTCTATCTCTTTTGGTTCTTGAGATATGTGACGTCACACTGTTTATTATTATTTTGGTTTTTAAGATTTTTTTTGTGAGCTAAATTTTACTATTTTTTAAATTACTATAAAACAAACACCGCTTAAGCCATTTTAATGGTATTAAGTCGATATCTGAAGTTGATACGTTGTTGATTAATTGCTTGAATAAAATCGTTGTCTTAAATTATTTTCTAATACAAAATCTCATCTACTCGTTTCTTTTGTTTGGTTGAAAATAACTTAAGAATGTCACGGTACGTGTCATATCAACTAAACAATAATTTGTCTCTGTTGATAAAGTTTTTGCCTATGTAAAGTTATTTCTCAAGACATTATTCCTCTGCAACTTTTGTATATCTAACAACAAATCCAAAAACCTGAATTATTTGCTAAGCATTAATATTGATAGCAAATTCAGTCTCTTGTTGAAAAGCCTTAGAAAAATGATGAGGTTAATTCATTGGTTTAGTAGAATTTACCTTAATCGTTCGAAATATATTCCTCACAAAATGCTCCAACTATTTTTATTACTGAGTTTAGAGATGAGAAAAGATTTTGATCACGAATTTTACCAAGTTTACATTCAAGTTAAAAAGTATCATGAAGTTTCGACAAAATCGAGAAAAATAGATCAGCAATCGGGTCTTTTAAAATTGTTTTGTGTCGAAGGAAAAATTCCATTTACGAAATATATCGATTTTTTACATTTGACCCAATTCCATTTTATTTTATCGCATGGTCTTATCACCAAAGGAGGCCTATCGTTATTTCTTCCTATAGAAATTAATTTCTACAAAGGGTATTCCTGAGGAAGTTTTTAAAATTGTTTGGTATTAATAGAAAAAAATACAGTTAAACCTTTTTCCTTTGTATCTATACTTATATTTTGAATACGGAATTGGTATAATACGGCTTCTCCCGCGGGCTTATAAGTCATATAATTTTTTAATGAGGAAGTAGATGAACAATTTCAAGGTTTTAAAATGGCAATATTTTGTTTATTCGAATATATTTTTGTCTCCTAGTTTGATATTTATACTAAGACAAAACCTCATTTCAATAAGTTACAAAAATACAAATGGCTTGAGGAGATAAGTATTTACTTATTTAGAATCTTATCAAAGATGATGATTGTTGTGCAGCATTCGTTTTTAAAAAGAGATACATTTGAGTAGAAAAACAATTTTTTCAAATTTTTCTGTGAAAAAATAATCTATTGAATTTTTCATCCAATTGTACCAGTCATCAAAATCGAAATAGTTCGTAGCATATATTGTTCTGAATACTTTTTTAACTTCCCATAGGAAGTTATTTTGAGTTGATTTGGTTTAAAAATGATGCTTCTGTTTATCGTCATCTACACTAATATTATAAAGAGGAAAGATTTGTATTTTTGTATGTAACGAATAAACTCAAAAAGTACTGGACCGATTTAATAATTCCTTTTTTATTAGAAAGCTACATTAGCACCGAGTAACATAGGCTATATTTTGTACTAGATTACTATAGAAATCTTTAGAAATTCCTATTAAAACCAACCGAAGGTTAAAAAAAAATTAGCCATAAAATGTCTTTCATCGCATACGCTGCTTTCTAATTTAGTGATTCATGGTCGTTTTAATTAGAATGCTTATAACTTAAATATCTGTACCTATTTATGTCTACCCGTGCGAAGCCGGGACGGGCCGCTAATATTATATAAAAAGAGGCTGAGATGCGACCCACACTGATAACTTCCCATCCCGTCTGTCGATTTGTCTTGCTTAAAAGGTTTGTAGGTTTTCGTGTTTTGTTAAAAAAGTTATCAGTTAAATTATTCTAAAAAATTTATAAATTACCAACAATATTTTGCTTATGATGAAATAGTTTGATTTCAAAATCTATTTTGGTTAACAAGTTTTTTTTCGAAAACCAATTTTTATCATTTTTAGTAGCATTTCTTAAAAGTTTTTATTTCTAATATAAACAAATACAAATTGGATGAATGAAATTAATTTGAAGCCAATATCTTAAATTTTTGAAAAGATATTTGAGTCGAAAATGAATTTTTACGAACTTTTATTATTTTTTTAGGTATTTATTTTTTGTTAAAAAAGTGTCAATTCGATTTTTC
This sequence comes from Eupeodes luniger, assembly GCA_951509635.1. NCBI lineage: Eukaryota > Metazoa > Arthropoda > Insecta > Diptera > Syrphidae > Eupeodes > Eupeodes luniger. The sequence continues at coordinate 163,582,623 of OX608073.1, forward strand.
TCTTCATTTTATTTAAACTCAAAACAGTATTTCTTATAAGATAAAATTAGTTTGAAGCCAATATTTTTAAGTTTTGAAAAGATAATTGAGTCGAAAATCTGTTTTTACCAACTTTTATTATTTTTGTTTAGGTTTTTATTTTTTATAAAACAACTGTCGATTCGATTTTTCGCAAAATTTTACCTGATATCAAAAACGTTATTCTTCGTTGCACAAAATTGTTTTGGAGTTAAAACCATTTTTTATTCGTAAAATTTTCGAGGTGACAAATTTTTGTATCAGTTTTTTTTTGATTTATTATAAAAACCGTTAATTGGAATTTTTTTCCAAAAATATATTTGTTTGGTTTTACGTTACAATATATAATATAAAATTTAATTCAAGTGTCTAGCGTTATTGGTTCTTGAGATATTTAAGGTTAACCAAAATTTTGACCTTTTTTTAAGCTGTTATGGTAAAAAACCACCCACTCAATTTTCTTGAGAGCCCTTTCTGCATCTTTCTGCACTATTATCTGTATAACAAAATTTATTTGAAATCGATATCTCTTCTGGTTCTTGAGCTATGGACGACGAAAAAAACGTCGCGAATGTACGGACGTACGGACACTTTTGTTAAACTAATGGCTAATTGAAAAACACAATGCACGTTTCATATCTATTGCTATTAAAGCTTTGAATATCTTGAGAACTGAAGTGAAAAGAGATTCTGAAACGTGTAATTTGGGACTGCCACACAAAAGTTTCTTCCCAACTTATTTGTTTACCTTAATTTGTTTTTATTATATATTCAGAGAAATTATGTACTTAAATGCACCTATTTTCTTAAATTAAAGAACCAAACAATTTTCTCTCTACAATTTTTAAGTTTTGTTGACTCCTTTAAAATCAAAATATTTTCTAGCATCAGCTCAAATCTAGGAGAAAGCAGACCGATAACAATAGTAATAACAGACTATCGAAAATTGAGTTAAAAAAAAACACTTCAAAAAAGCCAGAAAATTCTTAATATCAGAATCTATCTCATTTTCTGGGTTTTTGAATTTTTGTACCGTTTTTCGCATTAATAGAAATGGCAACAAAAAAGAATATATCCTTTTTCAAAACAATTTCTTTAATTTTCAGCGTGAAAGCAACAAAAACCCTCTAAATTATTGTGTTTTGCTCTTAAATATGGCATATTTAGAAAACTGTTGAAATCTTGGAATGCATTCATAATATGTAAAGAGTCGACGAAATTAATAAGACTATACCTTGCTAGACAACAGCGTTCTAAAATAATTTAATAACTAAAGTTGTCACTTTAGCCCTTGAAATTTGTGAATTTAAGGTTAAGATATACATTATGTTATTTAAAATTTGTAAGCCTCCTTTACAAAACATTAAAGAACATTTTTAAGCGGTGAGTAAAAACTCGTCTATATGTAAAGCGTATGATCCACTCCTGATTAAAAGTCTGGATCCGCCCTTGATAGTCATTTACTTGCAACAGATGATAACCTGTAGTACACGTGGCATGATGGTTAGTGCGTTGGACGTCAGTCGTTCTTTGACTTTCAAAGAGAAAGCAAGTGTTAATAAGTGGATAGTAGATAATTTTATATTAAAAGTGCATTTGTAGGGTTTTCCATTTAAGTAGGCAGTAAGCCACAATTTTTAATAACTAAACAGTAGCCTAGTGGAGGTGGCAGCCGAAGATAGCTCCAAGGGTCGTGGGTTCGAGTCCCAGGCGGAGTCGACAAGAAATATCATCGCTTTTTTTCATAATAGAGAAATTGTCGATTTTATTAACTGGGAAGAAAGGAAAATGGAGAAAAAGAAGAAATCAGGGGTATCGAAAGATACCTCTGCTGATATATCGGGTGATGCGAAAGTACTACCACCAGCGGTACCACAAGTCACCGTAACATCGGGTCATGCATCGGACCCGCAAACTTCAATGACCAAGAGGAAGAGGGATACACCAACACCAAACCTCGTAAAAAGAGCAAATCCAGCTAAGAGGGCAGCTTTGAAAAAAAAGCTGCCAAAACAAAGGAATGACGTGACGACATCAGAGAGTGAAGTCTCTGAGGGTGACGAATCTGAACCCCCCGAGTACGTCTCTGAGGGAGGAGAAGGGCAGTACAGGTCTCCGAAGAATAGATCGGAGCCAGAGCCGTCGAAAGAAAAGGCGTTGGAGGTGGAATTGGACCTCCAAACCGAGGCGAAGCTGATGAAGGCCCTCCAAACCAAACAGGCCGAAATCAGCCAACACGAAGAAAGCCTTAAAAAACTCAAGGAGGACATTGAGCCGCTCCTCAGCCAACTAAAGCTGAAGCAAGAGGCGCGCCGCCAACAAGAGGCAGCTCAAAGGCAACAGCAACAAAAACAACTGCAGCAAAAACAACAGCAGCAAAAACAACAGCAACAACAACCACAGCAGCAAAAACAACCACAATCCAAGCCCGCTTCCAAAAACCCAGGAGCGGAGCAAAAGAAAAAGACGCCATCAGCAGTGACAGGCCCAATGTCTGAGGGCCCATCGACTTCGGTTAATGCTAAGCAACAGCTACAACCAAGGCAGCAGGAACAGCAGAAACAGCAGCAGCAGCAGCAGCAGAAGCAGCAACAGCAACAGCAGCAACACCAGAAACAACCACAGACAAAAAGGGAAAAAATACCACCAATAAGGACACACAGAGTTGACCTGGACGACATAAAACAGGTATGTAAGTCGGCCACTAAGGGCAAATTTCTAATCAAAATTTTAAACGAAAAGGAAAAGAATTATTCGGTCCAGTGTTTCTCACTGGCCGAATACAAGTTAGTAAAAGGGTTACTAAAAGAGGCCACAGCTGAGTTCTTCAGCTACACGCCTAAGAGCGAAAAATTTAAGACGGTCCTTCTGAAGGGCATAAGTTCCTGCACGGAACCGGAGGCGCTCTTAGCTGAGCTCCGCCAAAAAGCCACTGACGATCTCGATTTTATCGGGGTCAAGCCTTTCACTACGGTGAAGTCCAGGCGAGGGGGTTACAGGCTGCCAATGTTCCTCGTAACATTATCGCCCCAAAGTAGGTTTGAGAGTCTGAGGGAAATCAAATGCCTCGACTATCAAGCCATACACTGGGAGACATTAAAAAGGCACGACGACATTTTACAATGTACGAAGTGCCAGAGGTTTGGCCATGCCGGAGCCAACTGCAATATGCAGTTGCGCTGCGTCAGGTGCTCCGAAACCCACAACGAGGGAGATTGCAAGCTGGGGAATGAGCGGGTTGAGGATTTGACCCAGCTCAAGTGTGTCCTTTGTGGAAACCAAGGGCACCCGGCTAATTATAGGGGTTGCCCTAGGGTCCAGCAAATGAAACAAAAACAGGCCAGTCAAAAAGCCGAAGGAAGTCGAACAGTTCGACAGGCTCCAACACAAAAATTCGTGGATCCCAAATTCTCTTACGCCCAAATGGTGTCAGGGAATGGGAATACGAGACAGGCTCCACCAACGGTTGCCCCAAAGGCCCCTGTGCCTAAGGCACCAGAGGTGCAGCCTGACATTGTAGCTTTGTTGTTGAGCATTCAAGGTCAACTAACAGGGCTGCAAAGTCAGATAAAGGAGCAAGGCAAAAGGGTAGATCATCTCTACTCTTTGTTGCCTGGCCTGACGCAATTTAGACCATAATGGGCGCGCTGCCGGAGACGCGCCTAAAAGTCCTAGCTGTGAATGTAAATTCACTGATTAGGATTGAACGAAGAGCCAATATGTTCCAATTGTTGAAAGACTACAGTCCCGATGTGTTTATGGCTAGCGAAACTAAGCTAAACCACAAACACAAATTGACTCATACAAATTACAATATCGTAAGAAGAGACCGGCCCGACTCCACTCAAGGGGGTGGTGTCGCTCTCTTTATACGAAAAGGCATTAATTATAAGGTCATATACAACAATGAATTGCGAAAGCTCAAGACGCTAGAAGTTTGCGTTGTATGCATCTCTCTCACTCAAGGGAAGCGGATGTATATGATTGCGGCTTATGCGGCTGGAGCTCCGCAGGTTACTTACTTTGCTTCAGAACTCGAGATTCTTTTTAGGGAACTGAAACTGAGCTTGGAAGAAAACTATTTCATCTTGGCCGGTGATTTGAACGCAAAACATGAAGATTGGGGAAATCAATATAGTAATCCCAGAGGTAACCATCTTTTTAATTTGATGGATCTTTACAGCGTTGAATATGGCGTCGACCTGCTGGCTACTGAAAAGCCATCGTATCCAAGAAGCGACTCCTTTCTGGATCTTTTGCTGTACGACACAAGACTGACAGTTACAGACAAAGTGGGTAATCACCCTCGAAACTGCTTACAGACAGTCGAGTACGACAGTGATCACTGCGGACTGGCTGCTGTAATGCAGATTCCGAACGAACGCGTGGAGTTGGAGGAATACGTTGCAACGCATTCTTACAATTACAGTAAGATGCGCTGGCCTCGTTTCACCAACGCCCTAGCGAGAGAACTTCGTTCGAGTGACATAGCCCCACCAAACAACAGAAACCTGACAAATACAGAAATTGACCAACATTTACAACAGATGGACGAAACAATAAAACGAACAATGGAACAGACAATACCAAAGTACAAAGAACGGGACCAAATGGACGCTTACAGAAACGCGACTATTGACGCACTACGTAAGCACAAAAGTGGCTTACTGACAAGACTCAAAAACTTGTACAGACGACTCACAGACCCACACGACTTGGAGGTTAGGACACTGAAGTCGTCAATAAAAAATGTCAATCTGTTGATTAAGGAGAACTGCAGGTTATCGATTAACAAGTACTGGGACCGCAAGATCCGGTCAGTTAATTCCAGTGACCCTAGTATGTTCCCTAAAATCAACAAGATATTCAGGAAAAAGAACGACAATGACCTTCCGTGTCTGAAACTCCAAAGAACTGAAGAGAACAGAGACGTACTCATGACAGCGCAAATAGATCCAGAAGAAGCCATCTTTGACGATGACTTTTATATAATTGAAGATCCGAAGGAAAAAGTGGAGGCGGTGGGAGCTGCTTTCCAGCAAGTGTACAAGGTGAATGTTAGCATTCGCCCCAACCACGACCTGGAAAACAGAGCCCTACTTAATCACTTTTACCTTCGAAATGATATAACACAATGGCGATCTGAGAACCGCGGTTTCGTGCGGTTCAATGACGATTCCTTGGCAAATGCCATAATCGCCGAGCAAACGGGACCAAGTCCCTTGTTAGTGACGAAGGTTGAGCTTCGGCTCATCTTCAACTCAATAAAAAATAAAAAGTCAGCAGGTGTCGATGGTATATCCAACGTTGTACTAAGACATTTACCGATGGAGGCAATTGACATTTACACCACACTCTTCAATAATGCACTGAATAATGCATATTATCCAGTGCATTGGAAGACCGCTGTGGTTCATCCTCTCCCGAAAAAGGGAAAGGACAACTCCAACCCGTCAAATCTTCGGTCGATAAGTCTTCTTCCGAGCATCAGCAAAGTTTTCGAAAAAATAATCAATAGGGCTCTGACTAAGTGGGCTGCGGACAACAAAATAATTCCGGATAAACAGTTCGGGTTCAAGGCGGGTCATGACACAATTCATGCTGCGTCTAAACTCGTTTCTGATATCCAATGGAATAAAACAAAACAACAATGCACAGGTGCTGTTCTGGTTGATTTGGAAAAGGCCTTTGACACCGTATGGTTAGAGGGTCTTTACCTAAAACTGAGCAGGCTTGGCATAAGCAAGCCATTGTTGTATATACTTTATGATATGCTTAACGGTAGAAAGTTTGTTGTCAAAAGTGGCAATGTAACTTCTACCACCACATTCTTAATTAAAAATGGTCTTCAACAGGGAGCGGTGAATTCGCCGATTCTCTTCAGCATTTACACCAGCGATCTAATAGGTAGTCTTACAAAGGCAATTGCGTACGCCGACGATCTTATTGCGTACAGAACGGCCCGAAAGGTTGAGGTTATTAGAATTCTCTTGCAGCGTGATTTCGACAAGATTCAGCGATATTGCGACGACTGGAAACTGAAAATAAATATCCAGAAGTCGGAGACAATTCTGTTCCGGACTCCGTTGGCTAGGGCCACGAGGGATACGCGCAAGAATTGGCGCAAGATGGTTATCGTTGATCTTCACGGGCAGCCATTAGCGAGCAAAAGTGTAGTGAAGTACCTCGGTATCTGGTTAGATCAGTATTTATATTTCGACAGACATATAAATGCTGCTCTGACCAGGGCTAGAGGAGCCTTCGCTCTGACGAAACGGCTGTTTTTTAGCAGTCGGCTTGACCCCAGAGTGAAGGTAATTTGCTACATGGCCCTCATACGACCAATGATCGTTTATGGTTGTCCTGTGTGGTTCAACGTTGCCCCTTCCCAGATGGAGAAGTTTCGGGTGTTCGAGCGGCAGTGTTTACGACGCTGTACCGGCTTATATCGAACAGCAGAATCTTCTTACGTGCATTATTATTCCAACGAGGTCCTATACAACGGGGCTCGAATCAACAGAATTGACAATTTCGTGATAAAACTCGTTCGAGGTCACATTGCAAGGGCTATGTCTTCGACCAACAATTTAATTTTCGGGGCGTTCTATCCGAACGACGAGTATTTTGAAAGTGCACGCTTGAGCGGCTTCATTCCACCAGAGGCATTCCTCTTTTTAGATAGATGCGGTCTGATACAGGATAGATTGGCAGTTCCGTTAATCTACCACGTCAGACGACGAACCGTGGATAGGCGACTCCTGTACAATCGGGACGTCATGGCACAAGGCGGAGCAGAGCTCCTTCGGTTCAGTAGGGCTGTGTCCGAACGGGACCGAACTGATAGGGTGAAGCAGGAGAACCAGTTTTGGTGGCTTCAATCGGCACTTGATAGTGGGTAGTCGGGATGGGGTTTTAAGCCTTGGCCGGCTTACATACTTGTTTTATAGTTTTAGGGTTTAGTTTTAAGTAGAATAGGCATGGTGGCACAAAAAAAAAATACAAAAAAAAAAATATACACAAAAAATACAGAAAAAAAAAACAAAAAAAATACAAAAAAAAACAAAAAAAGAAATAATAAAAACATTAAAAAAAAAAAAAAAAAAGACAACAAAATATGAAAAACAAAAAACGTTAGATAGTTAGATTTGCTGCTGTGGTTGTTCTAGTTTTAAGTAGTTTATAGGTAGAATAGGTAGTTTTAGTTAGCTTTAAGTTTTATATTAAGGACCTTATTTTAAGTAGTTTTTAAGTAAAAATAAAAAAGGATATTGACATTAGTTTTTTTGAAATTTTCTAATGAATACAAAAATAAATAAAATGAATTAAAGTTAAATAGATCTTAGGGCCGAAAGGCATTAGCATTAAGTATTATTGTTTAACTTAGAGTGTCCGTATGGGACCAGTAAGTTAGTTGTAAGTTATGGTTAATTTAGGCTAGTTTTATGAATTTTTGTCTAGCTTTAAGATAGTCTTAAGAATGAATTAATAAAAATGAATTTACAAAAAAAAAAAAAAAAAAGTGCGTTGGACGTCATGCGAGAGGTCTTGGGTTCGATCCCAGCCTATGTCATCTAAAGTTTTTTTCACGGGTACTGCCTCTTGCGAGGAATTGACAAATTCTCCAAGAGTAATTCTTGTCATGAAAAGTGCTTTCTCAAATTTGCCGTTCGGATTCGGCTTAAAACTGTAGGTCCTCTCCATCCCTGACAACAGTACTCGCACACAGGAATGGTTGAGAGTTGTAAGTCACTAGGCCCTAGTTCTCAACGGACTGTTGCGCCACCCAATTTATTTATTTTAGATAATAACCTGTAATATTTTTTGTTGATACGAATTCAACTTATAGTATAATTAAGAAACTCAGTTGAGTCAGCAATACGATATCTATCATAAAGTTTACAACTAATAATAAAAAAGAACATCTAATCAAAACGTAAAGACTCGATTTTATGCTAAACAACGTTGCAAGTCACAATGATTAAATTAGATTTAATTTTTGTATCTGTATCTTTTTTGGAGGACTTAACAAGATACGTTTAAGGTTTTCTTCCAATTTTAGACAAAAGTTGATACCAAAGTTCATCTTGGGTGACGTGTTTTGTATGTAGGACAATACTTTACGATCACAGCCATCTAGTGTCAAACGTAAAAACGTCTAGGAAAACAAATCGCGAATATTTCTTCCGATACTCGACTAAAAGTCAAATCCCTACCCTTAGCAGGATTTCAGGTGACCTTTTAGAGCAGCGATTTAACTGCGGATGTTGTATTAAACATTCATACAAAATTCTACTGTACTATGTTTGGCTTTTTTAATTTTAACGGGTTAGTTTTTATGAGTACCAAGAAAATAAAATGGCATTTAATTATATCATTGTACTTAGATTTGTTTTCAAAATTTTGTATCTATTTGTATCCCAATCTCAATGTGTCTATTGAATTACTCCAATACTCTAGCTAAACACATCAAATAGAACCTTGGCTTTAAATTTAAGATTTTCCACCTAAGAAATCGATTTTCTTATATTTATATTCTCAGCTTTGGCACATTTCCCAATTACACACAACAAAATAAATGTGAGAAAGTTTCTTATGATAACATCTTTAATCTTTTACCGCAAGTGTTGCGACATAATAAATTTCTGTGAAAAAAAACTCAACTCATTTTTACTCATTTTAAATCAAGGTAATTCAGTTGAAAGAGAAAATCTTTATAGCTGTCCTGACTCCTGAGAAAAGAAAAAAATTAAATTTCAGTGTGGGGATTTAAGAGAAAGCTTATGGTTTTATTTTCCAATAGTATAAGAGTTATATTCAACCCCTTTTCGTCTGCAAAAATATGGCTTATAAACAGCTTCCCAAAAAATAATTTGATCCTTACCCAACCCATTTATATAGTAAGTTGGAGAAAATTCAAGAGTGTGACATGCGCCCTTGATAACATTCGTTAAGTTTTGTCGCACCCATGTTCGTTCCATGCCGAAACGAATCAGTCAAATCTGAAATGTAGAAAAATGGGCTTCATTAATTGTAAGGAACTTTCAACGGAAAGGACAACAACACCTGATGATGATGATGGCGATGATGATGTGATGTGCCGAGGCCGACGACGACATCAGGAGGTAATTTACATTTCTTACATGGTGTGTGTCGTGTCTGTCCTAAATCAAATCTTGAGGGTTGCAGAACTACCGTTGCTGTCAAGAAAATCAATTCAAATTAGTCCGGTAAGAATTAGGGATATAATCAATGAATAGACAGACAATTGGGGGGACCCTCATCATGCGTTTTTGGTTGTTGTTGACGAAATGTGGTTTAAGTTTGTCAAAATATAATTCAAGCTGTCATTGAATGCTTTATAAAGGATGTTTTCTTTTCAATTTTCAAAGCTCACGTTAGGCTTATGAGATATAAAAATAGTAGACTTAGTATCTGTGCACTACGTCATTACAAAGGGCTCAAACTTGAAAATATTGAAAAATTCACAAAGTAGATATTTTGTTGCAATTTTTGTTTTATATCTAAATGAAAAATAAAAATAATCGAATCAGTCTCATAACTTAAAAGAGTTTCTCGAAACGTTGCCGTTGTAAACACCTGACAAAAAGAGAAGGTTTAATGAAAAATGTTGAATTGCACAACTTTTACTTCCATTTCGCAATTATTTTAATGTTAAACCATATAACTTATTGTAGTCTTGATAGTCAGTGTTTGAAAAAAGGTGTTCTCTGGTATTTCTATATTTATATAACTTACTCAATGTGATTTAAGGTTTGCGTGCTGATTTAACCAAGAATTACGTTATTTTCGAAAATATGAAAACAACCTAAAATGATCCTTTATCAGCGTTTGCTGTGTGGCACGTAGCGCCGGCCGCGCGCCGCCGCGCCGTCCTTCTGGAACTACATGTCGTCTAGGTCCATATGGTTCAATTTGGGCCATAAGAAATTAGTTATCATCGTTACGTAGCGCTCGCTGTTATCGGTGACCGCCTCACTAACGTCGGTTTTCAAAAAAGTACGGAGCAATTACGCCGCGCGCCGCCGCCGGCCCAAAATCCACACCAAACGGTAACTTTTTGGGGATACATTATCATATACATTATAAGAATGCCATTCATCCAAAAATGAGCCTCGTCACTAAAGATGATCTTTCGGCCAAAATTGGGGTCCTCTTTCAAACGATTCGAAGCCCAGTTAGCGAACAAATGGCGGCGTTGTCTATGGTCTTGAACTTTGAGCTCCTGGGTCAGTTGGATCTTGTACGGGTGTAACCCAAGTCCCGACAAAAAATTCGCCAGATTGAAGTCTGCGAAAGGCCGAGTTCTTGTGCACGGCGAGGAATTTACCGCCTCGGGTCTTGCCGTAAAATGGGCGCAATGCGCGCAACGTTTGCGTTAACGAACGCTCATTTTGATAATAAAGTTTTATCATTTGATAGTGCTACCGTGATGATTTGGCATAAACAACTGAATAATAAACAAAAGATTTGACAGATGTCACCAAAACCCTTTACAAAATAAGTAGATGTTAAGCTTTGCATTATGCAATTAAAAAATATTTTATTTCCAGATAAATGAAAATGGTAATGTGGAAACACTGTTTTTATAAAAATAGTTTTAAGTGGTCCCAAACTTTACAAGACAAAATTTCACCTGGTGTGAAATAGAAAAACTAATTTTTGGATCACGCATAAAGAAGGAATTCCCTTTGTTTTTGTAACGCAAATAAATAGATGATCTGATCTGAATCACTGGGAAAATAAAACACGGCTAATATATTATGTATACGTATTATACTTTTTCAATAGCATTTCAAAGTGTTCGAAATAAAAAATGATTTTATTTCCAAAATAATTGTATGTATCGAAAAGAATAACTTTTTTGACATCTGGTAAAATTTTGAGAAAAATAGAATTGACAGTTTTTTTTAATAATAAAAGTTGGTTAAAATTGAATTTCGATTCAAATGCCTTTTCAGAAATTTGAGATCATGGCTTCAAACTAATTATATTTTATAAGAAAAATTGTTTTCAACATTCGTTAAAATTTTGAGAAAAATTAAATTGATATTTTTTTTTTTTAAATAAAAACATAAAAAAAACAATCAGCCCTATCATGAATTCCATCGTAATCGGAAATTTTTACGAATCCCGAAAAACTGTATCATGAAATCCGTTCGTAGTGGAAACTCTCATACAATTTTGCATTACGAGCGGATTTCATGATTCGCGATTCGTAAAAATTTCCGATTACGATGGAATTCATGATAGAGCTGATTACTAAAACTTAGTAAAAATTTACTTTCGCCTCAAATATGTTTTCAAAAATTAAAAATATTGGCTTCCAACTAATTTTCTCTCACAGAAAATATTGTTTTCGACATCCAGTACATTTCTTGTAAAAATCCAATAATCCGTTTTTTCATAAAAAAATAAAATCTACAAAAAATAGTACGCAAATTTCGTAAAAATTGATGTTCGGTTCTCGATATCTCGTGAACAATAGAAGATATTGACTTCAAATTAATTTCAATCATCCAATTTATATCTTAATATATAAAAATTCAGTGTCATATGTATGTTCCCAGTGAACTCTTCACCAAGTCAACCGATTTCGATGAAAGTTGGCATTTTATGTGTAATTTGGTCTAACTTGAGATATAGGATAGTTTATATTTCCATTAATGGTCTTAATAATTTATAATCTACACTAATATTATAAAGAGGAAAGATTTGTGTTTTTGTATGTAACGAATAATCTCAAAAAGTACTGGACCGATTTTAATAATTCTTTTTTCATTAGAAAGCTACATTATCACTGAGTAACATAGGGTATATTTAGTACTAGATTACTATAGAAATCTTTAGAAATTGATATTAAAACCAACCGAAGGTGTAAAAAAATAAGCCATAAAATGTCTTTCATCGCATACGCTGCGAATAGTATAGGACAAAAAAATGTTTACTAATTTAGTGATTCATGGTCGTTTTAATTAGCATGCCTATAACTTAAATATCTGTACCTATTTATGTCTACCCGTGTGAAGCCGGGACGGGCCGCTAGTTTCTTTATATAAAACATAAACACTTTTAAGAAATGCTACTAAAATTTCTTAAAATCAGTTTTCGACTAAAAATCTCGTTGACAAAAATACATTTTGCAATTAAACTATTTCATTAGATGCAAAATATTGTTGGTAATTCAAGTGACAACTTTTTTAACAAAACACGAAACCTACAAACTTTTTAGCAAGACAAATCGACAGACGGGATGGGAAGTTATCAGTGTGAGTCGCATCCCAGCCTCTTTTTTTATTTCTTTTTTAAATAAACCCTTAAAAAAATCCTACTAAAATTTGGTAAAAAATGATTTTTGACTTGAAGGTTTGGAAAACTAATGTGAGTATTAACTACAAAATTATTTGATTCTGCAGAAAATAATGTTGTTGATATCAATATAATTTTTATGGAAAATTCGATTGACATTTATTTTACAAAAAACAAACGAAAACATGCAAAAAAATTACTCAGAATTGATAAAAATTGATTTTCAACCCAAGTGTCTTGAGATAAAAAAAGGCTATTCACTTCAAACTTTCTTCATCTTAAACAAAGCTTTGTTATTAATATTTTATAGAAAAATTAAAACCTAAAATTGTTTTGTTGTTAATGTTCTGTTATATTTAAAGACATTATTTTCTTAAGAAAATACACCTATTAAACTCCTTGGCACGAGTACGATAACTTTGGCGCCAAGATATAATAACGGTTTTTGGTAGAGGGGCTTAATACAAGCATTTTTTACTATGAGAGGGGGGGTCTATATCCCCCCGTTTAGGCGGGAGGGGCAATTTAAAAAAGTTATTATTTAAAATGGAAAAAAATAATTAAAAAATAACGGTGATATTTACAATTAAGTTGTATACATTTTTTTAAAGCCAACATTCTGTTCTATTAAAGTTTTTAAATCAAGTCAAAACTATGCGTAGTTTTTGAAAAATTTAATTTTAAACTCAAAATTTGAGTAAAAAAAAGTTAAAAAATGGTTTAAAGTGTAACTTTTTCAATACTTCAAGATTATCTACCATTGTTTTTATTTCAGAATTTATTGCTCTTATTTGTTTTTGACCAAAAACTGAAAACTAGATGATTTTATGTCTTTTAGTTTTTGAGAAAATTGAAAATAACCACAACTACTATTTTAATTTAATTCTTTTTTTTGCTTGAGTGGTCTTATTTTGATAGTAATAATGATATTTGCGTATGCGTAATGCGTGTTTGAGTGTATGCAATAGTAAGGTGTGCGCGAGTTTGGGTGTATGCAACAGTGGCATCTGTAAGGGGGGGATGCTGCCCCCCTGCAACCCCCCTGCTTGGGCACACTATAGGATTTGGGGTGGGTGCAAGTTGGAGTGTGTGCAAGGTGGGGGGGTGCAAGATGGGGTGCATGCAAAGTTTCTTTTGCATTTAAATAAGTTGGATTTAAGAAAAATTAATTTACCCTAGGTATTTCTTAATCCATATTCGATTATTACTATCAAAATAAGACTACGTTAATACTTAAGCAATGAAAAAGTAATTTAATTAAAATATTTTTGTTGGTAATTTTCAATTTTCTTAAGAACTAGAAGACATAAAGTCATCTAGTTTTCAGTTTTTGATCAAAAACAAATAAGAGCAATGAATTCTAAAAAAAAAATGGTAGATAATCTGAAAGTTTTGAAAAATTACACTTTAAACATTTTTTTTAACTTTTTTTGCACACATTTTGACTTTAAAACAAATTTTTTTCAAAAACTATGCATAGTTTTGACTTGATTTAAAAACAAGCTAATAGACAAAAGTGTTGGCTTTAAAAAAAGGTATAATACTTAATTGAGGGTATTACCGTTATTTTTTAATTATTTTTTTCCATTTAATGTACATATTTTTTTAAACTGCCCCTACCGCCTAAACAAGGGGAGATAGACCCCCCCCCCTCCCATAGTAAAAAATGCTTGTTTTTAACTGTTCTATACAAATCCGTCATTAAAGTTATCGTACTCTCCCCAACTCCTTGAATACATCTTTACATTAAATAACTTAAACTTAAGTTTTAGATCACATCTATTTTCTCATTAATTTCGCTTAATAATAAAATTGACTATTTACTGAAAACATCATTTTAAATTTTTTACTGGGTACTAATGGGATGTCAGCAGTGTGGGTCGCATTCCAGACTCTTTTTAACTTCCCATAGGAAGTTATTCCCATAGGTCCGACTTGTCAAATTGAAAATTTTGACATTTCTCGACGTTTCAAGGTCCCTAGAGTCGAAATAAAAGATTTTTAGAAAAATGTCTGTGCGTGCGTGTGTACGTACGTCCGTACGTTCGCGACGTGTTTTTCGTCGTCCATAGCAAGAACCAGAAGAGATATCGACTTCAAATAAATTTTGTTATACAGATAACAAGGCAGAAAGATGCAGAAAGGGCTCTCAAGAAAATTGCGTGGGTGGTTTTTTTACCATAGCAGTTTAAAAAAAAGGTGAACATTTTGGTTAACCCTAAATATCTCATGAACCAATAACGCTAGAGACTTGAATTAAATTTTATATTATATATTGTAACGTGATACAAAACAATTATATTTTTTGAAAAAAATCCAATTAACGGTTTTTTTTATAAATCAAAAAAACTGAAAAAAAAAATTTGTCACTTCGCAAATTTTACGACTCAAATCTGATTTCATCTCCAAAATAATTTTGTGCAACGAAGAATAATGTTTTTGACATCTCATAAAATTTTGAGAAAAATCGAATTGACAGTTTTTTTACAAAAAATAAAAACCTAAAAAAAACTTAATAAAAGTTGGTAAAAATTGATTTTTGACTTAAATATCTTTTCAAAACTTTGAGATATTGGCTTTAATCTACTTTCATCTTTCAAAAACTATTGTTTTCAACATTCAGTAAAATTTTGAAAAAAACGAATTGACAGTTTTTTTTACAAAAAAATAAAAACCGAAAAAAAAATTTAACAAAAGTTGGTAAAAATTGATTTTCGACTCAAATACCTTTTCAAAAATTTGAGATAATGGCTTCTAACTAATTTTAACTTATAAGAAATATTGTTTTCAACATTATGACAAATTTTGAGAAAAATCGAAGTGACAGCTTTTGTACAAAAAATTAATAACCTAAAAAAAATTAACAAAAGTTGGTAAAAATTTATTTTTGACTCAAATATCTTTTCAAAACTTTGAGATATTGGCTTCAAACTAATTTTATCTTATAAATAATATTGTTTTCAACATTCGGTAAAATTTTGAGAAATATTGGATTGACAGTTTTTTTTTACAAAAAATAAAAACCTAAAAAAAAACAATACTAAAACTTGGTAAAAATTTACTTTCGACTCAAATATGTAGCTTTTCAAAAATTTAAAATATTGGCTTCAAACTTATTTTATTTCACAGAAAATATTGTTTTTAATATTCAGTAATTTTTTTATAAAAATACAACAGTCCGTTTTTTCATAAAAAAATAAAATCTCCAACAAATAGAACGCAAATTTGGTAAGAATTGATACCTTTAGACAAACTTTTAAGCAAGACAAATCGATAGATGGGATGGGAAGTTATCAGTGTGGGTCGCATCCCAGCCTCTTTTTTATTTTTCAAATTGATGGATATTATTTTAAACTTTTGTAAAAATTGTTGAAAAGCATAATAATTCGCATCTATAATTTATGCAATAAAAGGTTAATAACTATTTGTTTGGCTTTGTTCATGAGGCAAGGTCAGCTATTTCTCCTAAATACCTTTATTGCACTTCTTTCGTATTTATAAAAAACTAGCCGACCCGTGCTCGCGTTGCTTCGCAAATTGTAACCACGAACATTTTTTGAATATTAGTATTAGCATATGAAAAAATTTCTCAATGGGACTGAGCATATTTTCTACAAAAATATTAATTTTAGTTTATATGTATATATGGTTTCGCTTTTATATAATAGTATAGATTTGCGGTAAAAAAAAAAACAAATTTGTTTTTTTAATGTTCTCATACATCTATAGGTATGCGTGTGTAAATATCCATAGACACACTTTTTTATTCATCTGCTCATGTTCAGTGCAGTGCAACTGACTTCACCTACCCACATTTGTGTGCTCTTTTTATCGACGTCATTGTAAGTACCTTCTTCGAGTTATTTGTAAAGAAAATTTTAACTAAATTTCAGTTTTATTGTTCGAGGAAGTGATACAAAATTGGTAATTCAAGCTATTATAATAGAACTTTTTTTATTTTTAAATTGGAAGAATTATAATCTATTCACTTCCTCGAACCAAAAAAATAAAAAAGAGGCTGGGATGAGACCCACACTGATAACTTCCCATCCCGTCTGTCGATTTGTCTTGCTTAAAAGTTTGTGTATATGTATCAATTTTTACCAAATTTGCGTACTAATTTTTGTAGATTTTATTTTATTGAATATCGAAAATAATATTTTCTGTGAAATAAAATAAGTTTGAAGCCAATGGCGCAAAATTTTAGACGATTTAGTACGATGTTAAATCATTTTTAGTATGATACTAGGTTAAAAAAAGGATTTTGATAATTTTAAACGAGTTTAGTATCGTACTATCTTCTTAACATTTTACTAAAGTTAAAATCACCAAATGGCTACTTTATCTTTTTAGTATCGTACTAAATCTGTATGACATATGTCATTTTTCTCAAATGTGACAAAGTGTTTTAAAATTGATAAATTGTGAAATAAAATTTATTTATAGATATCATAAAAAGTAAATTAATTTAAAATGTTTTCGGAGGAAGAAGATTTTAAAATGTTTGAGGATTCAGTGTTGTGTAGGAAAGTTAAAAGTTTTAAAACTCGAGCAAATCCTCTTGAAGAGCTGGACGATGGTGAATTTTACTCCAGGTATATTTTTGATAAAATAAAAATAAATAAAAAAATAATAAGGTACATATGTTTTTTTTGTACATTACATTACATTTCACACTACTCGGCACATAAATGTACAGAGTAGAGAACACAGCACCTTGAGCGACAAGACTATATAAGTCGATAACAACACAAGACATTAATACAAGACAGAAGGACAGAGGAGAAAGAAGAACGAACAGTTAGAAAGAACACATGACAACAGCACGCGGTAGGTTTCGAGTCGGTCCCCCATCTGACTACTAACTGCGCTCACTGATGCTTGATTTCGGTGATCGATGGGAACCGATGTTTGCTCCACAATCTGTCATTATTTAGATGTGTTCACGGTTTTTTTTTTAATAAAATGGGTTTAGCATGATACTAGTTAGCAAAACAATAAAAAGTGTTTAAAATTAGTGAAAAGTTAGTAGATTACTATGTATTTAGTAAATTGTTAACTAGTATCGTGCTAAGGCCTTAATAATAGGTTGTTTAAAATTTTGCGCCAATATTTTTAATTTTTGAAAAGCTATTTGAGTCGAAAGTAAATTTTTACCAAGTTTTAGAATTGTTGTTTTTTTAAGGTTTTTAATTTTTTGTAAAAAAAACTGTCTATTCAATTTTTCTCAAAATATGTCCTAACGTTGACAACAATATTTTTTATAAGTAAAAATAAGTTTGAAACCATTATCTCAAATTTTTGAAAAGATATATGAGTCGAAAATCAATTTTTACCAACTTTTGTTAATTTTTTTTTAGGTTTTTAATTTTTTGTAAAAAAACTGTCTATTCGATTTTTTTCAAAATTTTACTGAATGTTAACAACAATATTTTTTGAAAGATAAAAGTAGTTTAAAGCCAATATCTCAAAGTTATGAAAAGATATTTGTGTCGAAAGTCAATTTTTACCAAGTTTTATTAATTTTTTTCAGGGTTTCTTAAAATTTTATCAGATGACAAAAACATCATTCTTCGCTGTACAAAATTGTTTTGGAAATAAGATCATATTTTAGTCGTACAATTTTCGAGGTGACACATTTCTTTTTCAGTTTTTTGATTTATAAAAAAAAAACAGTTAATTGGATTTTTTCCCTAAAATGTACTTGTTGTGTATCACGTTACAATGTATAATATAAAATTTAATTCAAGTCTCTAGCGTCACTGGTTCATGAGATATTTAGGGTTAACCAAAATGTTCACCTTTTTTTTAAAATGCTATGGTAAAAAAACCACCCACGCAATTTTCTTGAGAGCCCTTTCTGCATCTTTCTGCCTTATTATCTGTATAACAAAATTTATTTGAAGTCGATATCTCTTCTGGTTCTTGAGCTATGGACGACGAAAAAAACGTCGCAAACGTACGGATGTACAAACGTACACGTACGGACGTAGGTACACACGCACGCACAGACATCTTTCTAAAAATCTTTTATTTCGACTCTCTAGGGACCTTGAAACGTCGAGAAATGTCAAAATTTTCAATTTGACAAATCGGACCCATTACAATAACTTCCTATGAGAAGTTAAAAAGATCTAATTTTTCTTTAGATAAATCGGCATTTCATGTGCACGGCACTGCAGTTAATTAAATCTCCATAGTAACTTAAAAAAAAAGAGCCCACAGCCACACTGCTCAGCGATGTGACGATAGAATTAGAGAAACAAAAAAATAATGTGTGTGTGTAGGTTAGTTGATGAGCCATACAAATGCAATACAGAGAAGTTGAATATGTAGGTAGCTAGGTAAGAGAAAAAACGTAACTATTAAATGGAACACATATTGAGAGAAAAAGAGCATAGGAAGAAAAGAAAATTAAAAATGTTGGAATGATAATGAAATGAAACAAAGCAGCGACCTCGCGATTGTGATGGAATCTAATTTCCTGGATAAAATAAATTCAAAAAGTTTATAATTTTATAATTTGTTTTTATTTATTTCGCAGGTTGTATGTTTAACTTAGAAGTGATTTTAGGCTTAAAATTTGCGCAACAATATTGACTTTATGAAGCAATGCTAATCTTTGTCGATTATTGTATAGTTTTAAAGATATGAGTGGTTGTATAAGTCAACTAATGAAAAAAAATGGACAAAAAATGTAAAATTAATAATATTTAAGTTTGACAAATAATTAATGAAAAAAAAATTAAAGCCATAAATACTCTCATAACAATATAGAAAATAATAAAATATATTTCAAATAAATCGGTTGACTACTTTCTGAGATCATGCGTTACAAACTTTAAAATGGTTTCGCTTTTATATAATAGTATAGATTATTTTCTATATTGTTATGAGAGTATTTATGGCTTTAATTTTTTTTTCATTAATTATTTGTCAAACTTAAATATTATTAATTTTACATTTTTTGTCCATTTTTTTTCATTAGTTGACTTATACAACCACTCATATCTTTAAAACTATACAATAATCGACAAAGATTAGCATTGCTTCATAAAGTCAATATTGTTGCGCAAATTTTAAGCCTAAAATCACTTCTAAGTTAAACATACAACCTGAGAAATAAATAAAAACAAATTATAAAATTATAAACTTTTTGAATTTATTTTATCCAGGAAATTAGATTCCATCACAATCGCGAGGTCGCTGCTTTGTTTCATTTCATTATCATTCCAACATTTTTAATTTTCTTTTCTTCCTATGCTCTTTTTCTCTCAATATGTGTTCCATTTAATAGTTACGTTTTTTCTCTTACCTAGCTACCTACATATTCAACTTCTCTGTATTGCATTTGTATGGCTCATCAACTAACCTACACACACACATTATTTTTTTGTTTCTCTAATTCTATCGTCACATCGCTGAGCAGTGTGGCTGTGGGCTCTTTTTTTTTAAGTTACTATGGAGATTTAATTAACTGCAGTGCCGTGCACATGAAATGCCGATTTATCTAAAGAAAAATTAGATCTTTTTAACTTCTCATAGGAAGTTATTGTAATGGGTCCGATTTGTCAAATTGAAAATTTTGACATTTCTCGACGTTTCAAGGTCCCTAGAGAGTCGAAATAAAAGATTTTTAGAAAGATGTCTGTGCGTGCGTGTGTACCTACGTCCGTACGTGTACGTTTGTACATCCGTACGTTTGCGACGTTTTTTTCGTCGTCCATAGCTCAAGAACCAGAAGAGATATCGACTTCAAATAAATTTTGTTATACAGATAATAAGGCAGAAAGATGCAGAAAGGGCTCTCAAGAAAATTGCGTGGGTGGTTTTTTTACCATAGCATTTTAAAAAAAAGGTGAACATTTTGGTTAACCCTAAATATCTCATGAACCAGTGACGCTAGAGACTTGAATTAAATTTTATATTATACATTGTAACGTGATACACAACAAGTACATTTTAGGGAAAAAATCCAATTAACTGTTTTTTTTTTATAAATCAAAAAACTGAAAAAGAAATGTGTCACCTCGAAAATTGTACGACTAAAATATGATCTTATTTCCAAAACAATTTTGTACAGCGAAGAATGATGTTTTTGTCATCTGATAAAATTTTAAGAAACCCTGAAAAAAATTAATAAAACTTGGTAAAAATTGACTTTCGACACAAATATCTTTTCATAACTTTGAGATATTGGCTTTAAACTACTTTTATCTTTCAAAAAATATTGTTGTTAACATTCAGTAAAATTTTGAAAAAAATCGAATAGACAGTTTTTTTACAAAAAATTAAAAACCTAAAAAAAAATTAACAAAAGTTGGTAAAAATTGATTTTCGACTCATATATCTTTTCAAAAATTTGAGATAATGGTTTCAAACTTATTTTTACTTATAAAAAATATTGTTGTCAACGTTAGGACATATTTTGAGAAAAATTGAATAGACAGTTTTTTTTACAAAAAATTAAAAACCTTAAAAAAACAACAATTCTAAAACTTGGTAAAAATTTACTTTCGACTCAAATAGCTTTTCAAAAATTAAAAATATTGGCGCAAAATTTTAAACAACCTATTATTAAGGCCTTAGCACGATACTAGTTAACAATTTACTAAATACATAGTAATCTACTAACTTTTCACTAATTTTAAACACTTTTTATTGTTTTGCTAACTAGTATCATGCTAAACCCATTTTATTAAAAAAAAAACCGTGAACACATCTAAATAATGACAGATTGTGGAGCAAACATCGGTTCCCATCGATCACCGAAATCAAGCATCAGTGAGCGCAGTTAGTAGTCAGATGGGGGACCGACTCGAAACCTACCGCGTGCTGTTGTCATGTGTTCTTTCTAACTGTTCGTTCTTCTTTCTCCTCTGTCCTTCTGTCTTGTATTAATGTCTTGTGTTGTTATCGACTTATATAGTCTTGTCGCTCAAGGTGCTGTGTTCTCTACTCTGTACATTTATGTGCCGAGTAGTGTGAAATGTAATGTAATGTACAAAAAAAACATATGTACCTTATTATTTTTTTATTTATTTTTATTTTATCAAAAATATACCTGGAGTAAAATTCACCATCGTCCAGCTCTTCAAGAGGATTTGCTCGAGTTTTAAAACTTTTAACTTTCCTACACAACACTGAATCCTCAAACATTTTAAAATCTTCTTCCTCCGAAAACATTTTAAATTAATTTACTTTTTATGATATCTATAAATAAATTTTATTTCACAATTTATCAATTTTAAAACACTTTGTCACATTTGAGAAAAATGACATATGTCATACAGATTTAGTACGATACTAAAAAGATAAAGTAGCCATTTGGTGATTTTAACTTTAGTAAAATGTTAAGAAGATAGTACGATACTAAACTCGTTTAAAATTATCAAAATCCTTTTTTTAACCTAGTATCATACTAAAAATGATTTAACATCGTACTAAATCGTCTAAAATTTTGCGCCATTGGCTTCAAACTTATTTTATTTCACAGAAAATATTATTTTCGATATTCAATAAAATAAAATCTACAAAAATTAGTACGCAAATTTGGTAAAAATTGATACATATACACAAACTTTTAAGCAAGACAAATCGACAGACGGGATGGGAAGTTATCAGTGTGGGTCTCATCCCAGCCTCTTTTTTATTTTTTTGGTTCGAGGAAGTGAATAGATTATAATTCTTCCAATTTAAAAATAAAAAAAGTTATATTATAATAGCTTGAATTACCAATTTTGTATCACTTCCTCGAACAATAAAACTGAAATTTAGTTAAAATTTTCTTTACAAATAACTCGAAGAAGGTACTTACAATGACGTCGATAAAAAGAGCACACAAATGTGGGTAGGTGAAGTCAGTTGCACTGCACTGAACATGAGCAGATGAATAAAAAAGTGTGTCTATGGATATTTACACACGCATACCTATAGATGTATGAGAACATTAAAAAAACAAATTTGTTTTTTTTTTTACCGCAAATCTATACTATTATATAAAAGCGAAACCATATATACATATAAACTAAAATTAATATTTTTGTAGAAAATATGCTCAGTCCCATTGAGAAATTTTTTCATATGCTAATACTAATATTCAAAAAATGTTCGTGGTTACAATTTGCGAAGCAACGCGAGCACGGGTCGGCTAGTAAAATATATTTCAAATAAATCGGTTGACTACTTTCTGAGATCATGCGTTACAAACTTTAAAATGGTTTCGCTTTTATATAATAGTATAGATAACTTTTTCATATCATTGAAGAAGCAAAACTACTAACTGAATAGAATTATTTGGCATCCTTATGGCTTCAATAAATAATAGTTTTCTCTTATAAGTTACTTTAAAGCTGATCACGCAAATAAAGTCATTGTCATAATTGCAACCTGTTTAAGTGATGTATTGCATCCTGTCCAAAAAGCGTTTTATTTAAAGTAGAAGTAGACACTTTTCCCCTTTATCCTCCAGTTTCTACCGAATTGCAAATTCTTTTTAAATAAAAGTACCTACCTACAAGATGTTTCAGTACACAAAGAAAACATCAATAAAATTCAACATCAAACTTAATTTTTTTTTCTAAAAGTACCTGTATACATAGGTATGTATGTACATTGTACATATATTGCATAGTACATAATATATCTACGAAAATGGAAAAACTTAAATTGTATATTGCTTTAAGATCTTAATGTATATTCAGTACATTTATAATAAAATATATACATTCATATAAACAGCTAGACAGTTAAGAACATTATCTTTTTGAATGGAAAACAACTCGAATAAAACAAAATTTGTTCTCTCCTCTGTTCTCGGATATTATTTTATATCTTGAGAACATTTTTTCAAGCTTTGCCCGCTCCTTTTGAATTTCAAGTGCTTCTACTTATCGACATTGAATGATATTCTATCGTTCACGTTCTATGCTCTATGCTATGCTCGCATTATTAACGCAACAGTTGTGCTGTGCTCTATTTGCATATATTTTGTTGTGCAGTTGCAACCGTTATATTGGTCGGAGGGTGGTAAGCAGTTATCCTGTGTATACCTATGTATTTATGTTAGGTTAAATGGCTGCTTTAATGCTTTTTAAGTGTGAGTTCAAGTTTAATTTTGATTCGACAACACACAATAAATGTAGTTTTTAAATTTTTAGCAGGTCTTATATTTTTATAATGAGGTCTCTTAAAGCTGATTCTAATATCTGTGGTTCGATACAAAAATAACAACCGATACCGAAAGACCTTTGGAAGTCATTCTATTTTGTTTTTATTTTTTCTTACATATCTCCCTATTTTAGAGAATTTGGTATGAATTTGTTTACTTATTTTTAAAAGAGAAACCTTAAGAACAAAACCACAACTCCCTAAAAACCAACTAAGAAAAAGTAGAGCTAAGCGAACTCAGGAAACTATAAGATATAAAATAATGGAAGATATTAGTTAATTCAATGAAAACATTTTAAAGGATACAATAAGACAAACAAAATCAATTAATAAAGCAAAAACATATTTGAATTATAAACAAGAATTGATTAGAAGTATGAAGGACCAAAACACAGCCGTGATAATAAACCGAAAATACATCAATGAAAACACAACTAAATTTTTTGAAAAACTGTTCACCTCGATCATATTTATCACAGAAGAAGATAAAATAGACAACATAGATTCAATACCGACACACACCACTATATTCAGTAAAGAAATTTTCGAAAGTAACATAGACGATCTGAAGAAAGACAAATGCACCGGAAATGAGGGAATATCATCGGAAATGATAATATATGGAAAACACTCCCTTGCCAACATTTAAACAAATATATTTAAAGAAATAGTAAAAACAAAACAAATCGCTGGACAATGGAAAGAAACAACGATAACATTAGTACGCAAAAAAGGAAAGAAGGACGATATCAATAACTATAGACACGTAAGTAACATTTCGACAATTTACAAACTCTTCTCCAAAACACTTTACAGAACCATCAAAGAAGACTTTAATAACAAGCAAAGAAGAGAACAATAATAATGGTAATAATAGAAGAACGCAACGAATCTAGACTAACGTTTTATTTTCTATTTATTGACTTAAGTAAAGCTTTTGACTCCGTTGAACACGAAATGATATGGTCCTCCCTCAAAAATCAACACTTAAACCCAAATATATAGTAGAAACGATTAAAAATATATACAAAAATAACACAGTACGAATAATAACATAGCATATGCATATAGAATGTATAACAAGAAGAGGTAGACAAGTAGACCCGCTTTCAGTTCTGAAAGACATTTTTCAAAAAACTAACTTGACAACAAAATATGGAATAAGGATATGTGGACAAGTTCTTAACAATTTAACATTTGCAGACGATATAGTTCTTATTTCTAAAAAAGCTACATATACATTAAAGACATGTTGACGGAACTAACTATAGCTTGTGTAAACAAATAAACAAATCGCAAACTAAAGTCATGAAAAATCACACAAAAGACGATATAACGTTGGACCAAGAAAGATTACATACAAAAATCATTTAAGGGCCAAGAGAATAAAGACATTAACAGACTGAAAACAATTCTAAAACCTTTAACATATTTTACAAGTGCAGACAAAATGAATACTATTCTAACGATCCTTACTTACGGACTACACACAATGAAAAACACTTCAGCAGCTAAAACTATGACAGACCAAAATGGAAAGGAAAATACTGAACAAACCACCAAGTCAAAGGGTAGGGAATGAAGATATTCGCAATAGAACCGGAATTATAGACGTCAAAAATAGAACAAAAAGGCTGAAATGGAGCTGGGCAGGACATGTATCTAGACTTCAGGACCAAAGATGGATAAAATGACAACGAAATGAAGACCAGAGAACAAGAGACTAGTAGTACGACCCAATAGAAGATGGAGTAACGATCTATCACAAATAATTACAAATTGGTACAGTACAACGAATACAAAATACAGACAAATGGATAGCCTTGGGGAGGCTTATGCCTTAATTATGTTGGTTACCAACATTATTAACTTTTAAACACTTTAATTTTTTAAATTCAATACACAAATTGTAGATTCATAATTGCATAATGTTAATATTGTAAGTTTTCAAATTTTAACTAACATTTTAATAAAAGCTTATAATAATAATTAAAAAAGGGGCTGGGATGCGACCCACATTAAAAACTTCCCATCCCGTCTGTCGATTTGTCTTGCTTAGTAGCATTTCTTAAAAGTTTTTATTTTTTATTTAAATAAAGACAATTTGGATTAATGAAATTATTTTGAAGTCAATATCTTCTATTGTTCACGAGATATCGAGAACAGAACATCAATTTTTTACCAAATTTGCTTACTATTTTTTGTAGATATTAATTTTTATGAAGAAACTGACGGTTGGATATTTATAATAATTTACTGAATGTGGAAAACAATATTTTCTGTCATAATCTCAAAGTTTTGAAAGGATATTTGAGCCGAAAATCAATTTTTACCAACTTTTATTCATATTTCTTTTAGGTTTTTATTTTTTGTAAGAAAAACTCTCAATTCGATTTTTCTCAAAATTATTTATTAATCAGATATCAAAAACTATATTCTTTGTAGCATAAAATTATTTTTGACCTAAAATCATTTTTGTTCGTAAAATATTTGAGTATTTTTTTTTCAGTTTTTTGATTTATTTAAATTTTTTTTTCCAAAAATACACTTGTTTGGTATCACGCTTCGGGAGATATTTTGGGTTAACAAAAATGTTAAATTTTTTTCAAATTTGTTGATAGTCCTTACTGCATTATTATCTATATAATTTTTTTTAAGTCGATATCAATAATGGTTCTTGAGATACGGGCGACGAAAAAAGCTTCACCAATGTACGGACATACGAATGTAAGTACATACGTAAGAAACCGAAATCTCTCCAAAAATTAAATTTTATGTAGACTCTAGGGACCTTGAAACGTCGAGAAATGTCAACATTTGTAATTCGACAAATCGGAGCTATTACAATAACCTCTAATTAAATAAATTGGGTGGCGCAACAGTCCGTTGAGAACTAGGGCCTAGTGACTTACAACTCTCAACCATTCCTGTGTGCAAGTAATGTTGTCAGGGATGGAGGGGACCTACAGTTTTAAGCCGAATACGAACGGCTAATTTGAGAAAGCACTTTTCATGACAAGAATAACTCTTGGAGAATTTGCCAATTCCTCGCAAGAGGCAGTACCCGTGAAAAAAACTTTAGATGGCATAGGCAGGGATCGAACCCAAGTCCTCTGGCATGACAGTACAACGCACTAACCATCATGCCACGAGTACAATAACCTCCTTGGGAAGTTAATAATAACTTGAGACGGTGTAACGAAATAGGCATCAGATCGTCTACTCAAAAGACTAGATCATTAATAAATAGTTATTTTCATTCATCATCATCATCGTCATCATCGGCTCGACAACAGGGATCCGGTCGTGGCCTTATACAAAAAGTCTCTCCATTTATCCCGATCGCGAGCCGACGCCATACAGTTGCACAACCTAATGCTTCGGGTGTCCTGGTCTACGACATCTCTCTCAGCGTAAGCATGGCCTGCCCCACACTGTGTTAGGTGTCCAGTCCACTGGAGTCTACAGAGCTTAATTTTTGTCTAAACTTTAGCTTACAAGATCGAAGTGCCTTTTACTAAGCACCCAGGTCTCGGATCGAGTACTAAGTACTGACAGAGCCATAATTCTGTACCACAGTATTTTAGAAGTTATGGTAAGGTTTGTGGATTTAAAAGGCTTTGAGGAACTGAAATAGGCTCTATTGGCTTTGAGCAACCGCCCGAGTAATTCTTTTTATATGTTGTTATCGGCTGCTACTATTGAACCAAGGTACTTGAATTATTGCACTACTTCAAATTCACCATCCGTTGCCTTGATTGAGTGACCAATTGTCCTTCTCACAGTCGACGCCACTATGTACTTTGTTTTTCCTTCACTAATGGGCGACCTTAAAGTCTATAAACAGAAGTTACTTACTTACTTACTTAAGGTGGCGCTACAGTCCTGCGTGAACTAGGACCTCATCGAACAAATTGCTCCATCTAGATCGGTCCCTAGCTAAATGTCTACAGTTCTGCACTCCAATTTGAGTGAGGTCACTTCCCACTTGTGCGCGCCACCTGATTCGCGGTCTTCCTCTACTTCGTTGTCCTGTGCCGAAGCATGTGTGTTCTTGCGCTCTACGTGAACCAGCCATCTCAGTCCTTGGAATTTTATCTTTCTGGCTACGTCTACATCACTTACGGCTCGTCATTCCATCTTCTCCTACACTCACTTTTTATGCATACGGGACCGTAGTTTACGTGAAAAGCTTTATTGCTTTCTTAGCCCAAAGAAACAGCATTTAGCAAGAATAATTCTTCTTTTGATCTTCTAATGGTGCGTGTCCATTTGAGAGTACTTCTTCTAGTTAACTCTCGGGAGTCTGTCCATTTGAGAGCCAAACTTTAGAAATTTTGCTATAGCGAGCTCTCTGCTAGAATATTGAGAGTTTTCTTGCTGAGGGTACTTTCATAATCGTGTCCACTTGATAGTTGGCCGTGTATTCTTGCAATTGAAGAGTTGCAGCTGCTTTAATTATCGGCACTGTTCTTAAAAAAGAAAAAAGAATAAAAAAAATGTTGGGTCAAACCGTGGGTAGATCGTCGTAACCAATTCGGTGCAGGGTCTGCTCTTTCAAGAAAGCTTCAAATTGAAGGTCCTCAACAGTTTCCAAATTTTTGCCGTTTGTCAGTTTGTGAAATTAAATTTTTGATACAAAACGTTGGACCCATCATTTTTAAAAAAGATACCCATTTAAGGGAAGCCATACCAGTACGCGAACGTATACTGGTAACGCTTAGATTTTTAGCATCCGGTAAGCATATGAATCGCAAATCATTTTCGAAGGAAACACTAAAAGTTAGTTGTATGATCTGTGCAGGTGATTCATACGGCAGCCTTCAGTACCTTTTTCGGATTCCAGTATGTACAATAGAAAGAAATACGAACTGTGTTGGTATTCCGCGAGCTTATCTCGGATAGTGGTAAACACATGTGTCCACTTGCGAGTGACTTTCAAAAAGATCGAATGTCGAGAGTAATTAGTCAACTCCCCGCGAGCTACTCTCCAGACTATGTCCACTTGCGAGATCGCTCTCGAGAGCAGCTTGAGAGCGACTCGCAGCACGTTTACTCTCAAATGTTCTTAACTACCTCAAAGTTACGTCTGTCGATTGTGACGTTTTGAACGAGACGTCGGTGTTGTAGGTCCTTTCTTGATGACAGCATGTATTTTTTTTTGCCTCATTAAATGTTATACACGTTTTTTCCGCCTCTGCCTCACTACTCATAAAAGCCCCATTGACATCACGCTGAGTTCCTTCGATAATGGCAAAGTCAACAGCGCAGCGTATGCTTTCAAGACACACTTTTGAAAGAGAGTGCCTCTAGTGTTGACGTGGGAGCTGGGTTCTATTTTTTCAAGGACGATGTTAAGGAAATCGCATGACAGCGCATCACTTTGTCTAAAACCTTTTTTGAAATCGAAAGGTTCTGTTAAGTTGTTTCCAACCTTTATGGACCATCGCGAATTTTCTATCCTCGAAATCCGTGCACAGACAAATCGAAAATCTAAGTGTCTTAAGAAATACAAAGAATACATTAAAATTAAATATAAGAACTATTGGTTCTTTTTTATTGCTTTGGAAGTGCAATAAATATAAATTTCAATAATTTAATTTTTTTAACTGCTTCCCAAAGCTTCAAAGGTAAGCCCGATGATCAAATGGGTTCAAAAGTGTTCGGTCATTAAATGAAATGGTATCGATTGATTTCTGAAGAAGAATTATTTTCATTGTATATGATATTGCTAAAAACCAAATGATGTAAAGTTTCACTTTGTATTTTGCAATACCCTTTTGATTAATTCCTATACGATTTACATAAGCAATTCTCTGTATAGAAAACTCAGACCCAATAAGCAGCCATATCCAAGCCAACTAGACTGAGGAGAGAGGTTGGGTGCTGTAGTAATTGTTTATTGCATTTTCGTCTCAATGCACCCAAACACGAATGCAATTCTCATCTCTGTAATTTAATTACAGAACATTTCGAGTTACGGCAAACTTTAACCTTTTCACTTGGATAGGTCCAGCCGTAACGTGAATTTTTTTTTTTTATTTTCTTTTTTGAAGAAGCGAAAAACGGGGCCAGAAACAGGAAAAACATACACTATTCCCGACACTGGTTGTTCCTGCGATGAGGACTTTGTGTATACGATGCCTATTAAGCAGCCTTTAGCGGTATTTGTAACATGCATTTCAATACCGTAGAATTTTTGCGGGCTTTTTGGCCCACAAAGTGATTGCTTAATGTGATTTTGATTGAGCTTTTTAATGTGTATGGTAGAAGCAAAAGGATTTCTTGAATACCGTATTACCATATACTCTCGTCAATGAGTATTTTGGTAATTTAAATGTAAACTTTTGTCGAAAACCAATCGATTGAACTCGGTTTCATTAAAAGAAATGAGAGAATGTAAATAGGTTTGGAGATTCACACAAATATAGGAAGGTTAACGAACTTACGAACTTTTTTTTTTAGAAAGCTCTGACTAAGGATGATGTTAAACTGTACAGTATTATTATTGAAAATTGGGCATTTAATTTAAGCAATGTGTTTTCATATACTTTATGTCAGGAAATTACTTACATATATCTGACCAAGAATACTTATTCATGGGATATTTGAGGTACACGTTTGAAGTTGGCAGATCTAAGAATTAACTTTTATGTGTTATTTGCCGAAAAACTTACTTACCAAAGCAACAAGACTATGTTTTAACTGGGATTCTTACAAAGAATCTATAAGAACTTATATAGAAGGCACTAAGGAAATCCAAGCGATCTTCCTGGCGGAAGATAGAAGAGACTTCCGAGGCCTCCAGGCTACAGAAAATTCTTTCAACTAATCCAGCTATACCAAGTTGATGACCAAATGCAGATGACTCCTGGACAATTCCAAGTGAAGAATCGATGAACTTTCTACTGGATACTCACTTTCCTGGTAGATCTCTAACAGCAACATGGAACAATTAAATTCGTTCAAGTTTCAATGTTAAATATCCACAACTTCTGATCACAAGAGACAAGTTACAAATGGGCTCTCAACAGCTTCGAACCATTTAAATCTACAGGACCAGATGGCATAATACCAGCAGAACTACAAAAAGCCTCAGATATAATTCCTCCAATCCTTGAAGCAATTTTTAACAGCTGATGTTTATATCTGGTCCATATTCACTCGGCATGGAGAGAAGTGAAAGCCTATAATAATTCCTTCTTAAGACCTTAGAAAGATTGATTCATTATCTATTTAAGGCAAGTATTGACACAAGACTTCTGACTATGTCTTAACATTCCTACTGTAAAGGCAAATCGGTGGAAACGGCGCGCGTTACACACATTAGTACGCACCAACGAATACTCCCTCCATCATAGAAAGTTAACTATGGTTGCTTTCCTTGACATTAAAGGCGCTTTTGACAACGCGGGCACATCTCCAATCACATCTGGTGTTCTATCCCTCTCCTCTGGAACCTGGTGGTAAATGAAATCCTAACTGGTCTGGATGCAGAGGGTTTAAGAGTGATTGCCTATGCGGATGATGTTGATATAGCGGTTTCAGGAAAATATCTTAACACCCTAAAATAACTCTTACAAAATGCCTTAGACAAACTAATACTTTGGGCTGACCCACACAAAACTGAATTCGAAGAAATACCAAATTCCATTGCTTAACTCTCCCTATATTAAAGGAATACAATTAAAGTTCTCAGACGAGGCTAAGTACCTGGGTCTTATTTTAGACAAAAAACTAAATTGGAAACGCGATATACAAGAAAGAGTCTAAAAAGCTACTGCAGCTCTCTGTTCTTGC
This sequence comes from Eupeodes luniger, assembly GCA_951509635.1. Classification (NCBI taxonomy): domain Eukaryota; kingdom Metazoa; phylum Arthropoda; class Insecta; order Diptera; family Syrphidae; genus Eupeodes; species Eupeodes luniger. The sequence continues at coordinate 163,613,937 of OX608073.1, forward strand.
AAAAAAGCTATTGGTAATAAATGGGGCTTACAACCCCAAATCACGCATTATTTATACACATCGGTGATCAGACTGATTTTAATGTAAGGTGTGGCAGTGTGGTCGACTGCTTTCGAAAAAGGTATAAACCGCGACAAACTAAATAAAGTCCAACGTTCTGCTTGCCTATTGTATAAGCGGATCGCTTCGCACGACCCCATCTGCAGCACTGGACACCCTACTCTATCTAACACCTTTTGATATTTTTAGCAAAGAAATAGCTGCAAGCTTTGCTATTCGCCTTAAAGCTACGTCGCAGTGGATTAACAACAACATTAGCCACTCCGTAATTCTTAAGTATTTAGAATCGATTCCAAAGCACACAGACTAAACCATCCCCCAACTGGAATTCTACGGAAAATTTCTGATTTCTATACCTTCCAGATCTTTTTGGCAGGATAGGGCATTCCTGGAAGACGAGTCAGTCCACTTTTATGAAGAAGGCAAACATCAGGTGGAATAACATGACCACGTACCAGGTCACAAAAAACATCTAATAGGAAAGCATGACTCGCTGGTAGGCGTATTCTGAAATTGCTTTTGGGAAGCTGTATAGATTAGGAAGAAGAGGAAACAGTTCTTCGGCTCCTCCTGCTCTGCTTTAGCTCAAAAAGAAAGCCTAAAAGTTCGTGTGCTAATACAATGGGCCATTAAATTGGCCTAAGTGTTTCCCACTCCATCACGGACAGCCACTTTAACCTAACCTAAGCTTGGTATGGTAAGGCAATAGCTGAGGATTCACTTGTAGATGGTGTACAATAATTTGCTATGTCATTGAAGTCAGCAACAAGAACAGCTGGTTGTTGACTTTTAGATGGTTCTCAATCTTCAACCATGTCACTGACTTCAGGAACGTTGTTGTTGACTTGTAGACATATTGTGGAAGTTCCATCAAAAATAGTTGAAATCTCTAACAGTTGTGTTGATGGTTGAGGTTCTTGAACTTCTTCAATAAAATCAGTCTCAGAGAAGACAATTCTGTTAAACGGAAATATCCCTTTGACCTTATACCCGTTTATTGCAATAGATGCAATTTGACAGCTAAGATAAGCTCTTCAGAACAACTCGACAATATCATACATATTCATCTGCTTATGATGGATACATGACTCTTCTGGAATGTGTGTTATCAAGAATCAAAAGCACTGTCAAAGTTTCAGATGGTCTAGTTGTTTCAATAAAACGTTCAAACTATTCGGTAAACAGGTTCATTTATATCCATTCGGAAGGATAACACCTGCCAATTGAACCTGGTGGAGCTTCTTTCCTCGGGAAGCAATTATCTGTGTTATTTTGCTCTGATCCACAGAAATGCCACTTTCATCCACATTGCGAATTCTGTCTGGAGAAAAGTAGCTATTCGTATATTCTTCTTCTAAAATTTTATAAAAGCTTTCGACTGCTTCTTCTTGAGCTCAGGCGTTAGAGGTCCCAGTTGGTCGTCGGTGGGGTATTTTATTTGAAAGTTGCAGCAAAAAGTGGTCTAACCAAGCTCGCCCAGCAATTTCATTTTTGAATGGATGCTGAATTCCGTTTCTGGTACCTAAATGACACTCCATTTTTCTCACATCTCTTCAAGTAAATCCGAAGTATTTTTTGTCCATAGTAGAATTCGTGGTGTGATGGTTAGTGCGTAGTTTTTTTTTTTTTTTAATTTTCTAATAAATAAAATTGAATTATAGTAAAGAAGACCTTAGGGCCGAAAGCCATTAGAATTATGTAAGTATTATTGTTTAACTTAGAGTGTCCGTATGGGACCAGAAAGTTAGTTGTAAGTTATGGTTAATAAGGCTAGTTTTATGAATTTTAGTTTTAAGATAGTTTTAAGATTGAATTAATAAAAATAAGTGAAAAAAAAGTGAGTAGAACTGTCATGCCAGAGGTCTTGCTTTCAATCCCCACCTGTTCCATCACGGGTACTGCCTCTTGCGAAGAATTAAAAAAATTCTCGAAAAGTAATTCTTGTTATGAAAAGTGCTTTCTCAAATTAGCCGTTCGGATTTGGCTTAAAAGTGTAGGTCCCCTCCATCCCTAACAACATAACTCGCACACAGGAATGGTTGAGAGTCACTAGGTCCTATAGTTCTGAATGGACTGTTGACCCACTTTATTTATTTATTTATTTATTTAACCTTTTTAAATGCATCAATCAGTTGATTTTTGTCTCAGGAAATAAGAAAATTGTTACCTGAAAAATTGTTAATCCCAAAACTAAATATCATTTATGAATTTTCTACACTACAATAAAAACACGGTCAGATATGAACGTTCTAGATTTACAAAAACAATTCAAATTTATTTTCGATTTCGCTCGGTTATTGGAAATAACTTTACGACGAAATGATCGAGGCGAAAGCTGTGTTAGTTTGTAATATTCGGTATCAGTCTTCTCAACGTGTAGCTATTGAGTAATTGATGGCACTTACAGTTTTGGTCCTAGAAGAGGGTTTCTATTTAACAACAGGTTTCATATTACCTCTTCTTCCTCTAGTTGTTTACTAAAAAGATTAAAAAAAAGGTATTAAAAGCTTTAAACCTGCTTTCATATTTTGTAAATACTCGGGAAGTACCAAACCTTCAAAATTTTGTTCAAAACATAAATTATATTAAAGTTTCTTCGTATTTAGCTTAATAAGTGATACCGATTAAAGTTTGACGAAAATATTTATTTCATTTATTAGACACTTATATTTTTAAGAATAAATACCTTTTTTCAAATGTTATGACTCTTTACTTTTATGTTTCTTCCTTCGTAGCAGGTATTCTAGAATACGTTCCTTTGTTCGTTATTATACTATTCAATCTTAATTTCTTATAAACTAGTACCTATAGAAGAATTCTGGGTTTTGCAACTATATAGTTCTTACGTCAGGCGATGAAACTTAACAAATTTCACAGTAAGATCTGTGTACAAAATAACAAAATAAGGTAAGGTATGTAGGGTTAGCATTCGATGAAAGACGAATTACAAATTGAAGGGTTAGCAAATATCTACAAATATTATACTGGCATAAGTACAAGTAAAATTAAATTCATATTTCAACAATATAGAACATGTACAAAGCTAACGTATAGCCATCATTTATTTTGTGAAATGGCACAAGCTGAATTTTGTATATTTGTTTTTAAGATTAAAAGAACACAAAATTGGATCGAAAAAGTATCTATACAAAAAAAAAAGAATAAAAAAAATACAAACATGCATTATTCAACTTAAATTCGTGTAATTAAAGGAGAATTGCGTAAATATCCATTCGATTGGCAATTTTAATGAAATTTACTTAACTTGCTTTTACCTATAGTATAATGGTTAAACATTAGGGTTACCATTTAACATGACTATAATAAGTAGGGATGCATAGTGTATTCAACTAGAGTCAGAGAACTTCAGTATTTAAACAAAAATCAGCAGAAGTAATCACACTCGCATTTTTATTCATATTTATTCACTCTCAAGCATACTTAAAAATTTTCAATCATTTTAACTACTCGTAATCTAATTTTGTTCATCATCACTTATTTTCCTTAATTGTGATTCATCCTCATTCATCAGTAGAAATCACTGCCGATAAAGGGTAAACTGAAATTCAGCTGAGGACAGAGATTTGACATTTTTTTTCGAGTATTGAAACCAATTTTCGGAGTTTTTCATTTTTAGACGTTGTTAGTACGTTTGATCATTCCTGAGACTCGGTGGGTGTGTTAGCAGAGCAGTGTCGAACATACAATTCAGGGGTGCCAGCACGTAACTTGATACAAATGAGTTTAGTCGATACAATCGAGCATTGGCAGCACACATTTTGGTTCAATCGAGCATACTCGATTGTTTCGAAAGATTTGGCAGCACACAAACTTCAAATTGACGTTTGAAACAAAAGTTTTCACTCGACACAAATAAGTTATCGTTCAGCAGTGATATTTGTACGGAAAAATGGAAAAACAAAATATGTCAATAAATAAAAAACAATGTGAGATTTTGACTAACTTCATGAGTGCTCACGTTGATTTAGCGAGGGGAATACTTAAAACTGCCCAAGGGAGGAAAGATAGCAATATGTTGTGGGGAAAAGTGATAGAATCCCTAAACACAGAGGGTCCTCCACAAAAGGATTTGAAAGATTGGAAAAAAGTAGGTTGATATTAAATATTATGTGTAGACATATGTACTTATTTACAGATCATTTTTTTTTAGACCTGGAGTGACCTTAAATACAAGGTGAAGAACAAACTGAGAAGTAATAAACTTCACCTAAAAGGCACGGGTGGAGGTCCATAATTTCAAAAAACAATCGACGACTTGGAGAAAAAAATTATAGAGTGCGCCGGTTTGGAAACAGCAGTTGATGGAGTCCCTACATAAAAATCGTTTGGAGTTGCACAAAATAATTTTTTTTAATAAAATCAAACAAAAAAACAACTCAGACAGAAACATAAAAACTAAAAGCCCGGACATTTGGAAAGATATAGTGTTAGACTATGCAAACGAAAATAATATTATTGAAGAAGAATAATATGTGGAAGATGTAGGTATGTACCGAGTTGTATGAACTCTTATTATTGATTAAATTCTAATAACAAATTTATTTAAGACAACTCAACTAAAAAGAGAACTTATCGTCATAAAAAAGAAAAAGAAAATTTAATGACTGCAACAGTCACACTCAATACGAAATTGGACAAAATTCATGAAACGCTTTGCAGCACTTTAAAAGTCGAAAAAAGAAGACTTGATTTAGAAGAAAAACAATATAAACTAAAATATAGAAAGCTTGAGATGTATGAAAAGAACCAACATCAAAAATTGCGGCTACAGGAAGTAATGTTGAGCACCAAGATAGGGGAAAATCGTATAAGACTTCAAGACGTAGAAACTCCAAAGTTTTAAAAGTTTAAACAGTTTGGTTTCGTTTTTAGGACTCCCATGTAAGCCCATTGTGGTCAAAATCGAAACCAAACGGCTTAGTTGCACGCGCACGCCTGACCTAAGAGTATCTATGCAATGTTCAAAACTTAAAAATCATCTATAAGCTGTCAACAAATTTTAAAATGAAAAGATTCCTAAATCCTTTGTGTTCAATATTAGCCCTTAAGTATTTTTGTATTTTATTGTTAGTTTGTATACCAAATAAAGTATTTTTTTTATCCAAGTTTCAGAAATGAAATGTTCCTTTTTTAAGTTTTTTTTTATGTTTAAAGTGCATATGTAGCTATGTATGTTCTTTTGATTTAATAGCTCTAAGTTAAAATACTGAAATAAACAAAATAAATAGAATTAAAAACAAATTTTAAATATTGTTTATTTAAATTTTTTTTATAATGAATTTTTAATATTATTTCTTATATTTTGGGCAATTCTCGATAAATTGTCATTAAGGTTTGAATTTGAAATTACATCAGCTTGTGTGTTATTTGTATTTGAACTAATACTTATGTCATTTGGTATGAATGGTAGCCTAAAATGAATGCAAGCATTATGCAAAGCATAGCAAACATTAATAATTTGGGTGACAGTTTCGGGGTCAAATCTAAGTTTTCGTTCATTTGATAGACACCTCTAACGTCCTTTTAAAATTCCAATAGTTCTTTCGATTTGGCGGCTCCTAGCTACGGAATGGATATTGTTGAACCGTATTTCTGTACTTCCCTCTGTTGCATTTCGGTATGGTGTTAATAGCAACGGCTGTAAAGGGTATCCGCTTTCACCTTGAACAGTACAATAGTTATTTGATAATTATATGCACACATGTAATTAAAACAAAGTAACTAACCCAGAAGTCGAATGCTTACTTCACCTGCATGAAATTGTTGTTTTAAAAACTCTACCTCATTGCTGCAATTCCAAACAGTCGAGTCATGTGCAGCACTACCATGTGAACTGTTGATTGCTATTATTTCGTTTAGATGATTGCAAATCTAGACAAATTGATACCTATGTACATTTTAGTATGTAAAATAGAATTCATAATATTACCACCATTGCATTCAAACTATGGAACCCTTTGCGGTTGAAATAGATGTGCTCGTTTTCTTTTGGTCTTAAAATAGGAACATGAGTACCATCAACGCAGCCCACTATTCCCGGTAGTTTATATTTCCTATAATAATACTCCTTGCTGTCTCCAAATTTAGAGCAATAAAATTTAATCCATTACGGACAAAACTTATTTTCCAGGAGACTCAACATTCGGCGAAATAACTTGGAAACTGTTGTCTGTGCCATACTTAGCAACACATTTGTTCCAACATTGGTTTGGTAACTCCCACTAGCTAGGAGATTTAATGTTGCACAAAGATCTAGAACAGGTGGAATTGATATTCTTCTTCTGTCTTCTGGAAGACCTAACGAGCTGAGTATCGTGTGTGAAAATGAAAACATTCCTTGTTGACTCTAAACTGCTGCACAAAGCTAAAAAAAAATTGTTTTACAAATGTTATACATTTCTTTCTTTTCTTTTTGAATATTTACTCATTTTCACTCAATTCGAATGGGTTTCTATTATCTCTCAAATATCTTCTTTTGATTTTAGCATAGGACACTTCTTCGCCTTCACTTTCACTCTCCGAATCAAAGAAAAACATTTCGAAAAAAAACTTAAAATTGAAACTAGAATAAAATAATTTCAAAGAAAACTCATTTGACATTTCATTTTATAGTTCACAATGACTTTTTTAAGTAAAAGTCACAATGGAACTCGTCTCAAATTACGTGCAGTCAAAAATAATTTGTTTCGAGTTGATCGACGATCGACAATCCTCGATTGTATCAAGTTACGTGCTGGCACCCCAGGATGAACTCCTATGTATGTCTCGACGGAAACACAACTTATTTTCAATTTATTTCAACTAATGTTTACTAATTTAATTACTTGTGTGTTTTTCCATTTAGATGACGACTCAACTTTTGTTTAAAATTTGTTTGTAAATGCATGTTTTCAATTTATTTATACATACATACATACATAGGTCCAACAAAATTTTATAGGGGCTACGTATCAACTGCAATACGACTACCTTTCAGAAGAAAACCTAAAAAGTATATTGGCAGGTCTTCAAAAAAGGTTAAGACAAGAAAATCTTACTTCTAATTCTTGTTTTCAACTTTGCTTAGAATTCAATCGAGCTTTGAGATCTCTATGCGTAGTTTTAATCGTTTTTATAATTAATTGTATAACTACATAAAAACATATAGTTTTGTTTTTTGTAGCCTGACTCAATTAAGTTTTTCAATTATAAAGAAATAGACATAAGCTGTAATATTTCTTTGTTATTTTCCAAGAAGTAAGTCTCAACAAATATAGAGCGATCTGTTTCACGCAAAGCTCTACTCATAGTTACACCATAATCTATGAACGAACCATTTTCCTCCAGTTCTATTTTATTCAGTTTCAATCAAAAACACTCCATTACCAAGACCGGAATCTTTCGTACGTTTCACTCTCCAAAACCCGTTTGTTTACATTGTTGTATTTGTAATTTTGACAATTAGTCCATGAATAGATGTGAGCAAAAACAAAACAAAAAACGACGCCGTGGGCTAGCGGCACTTTGCAAAGCAAAAACAAAATGGAGGGGTTAATAAGTTTTTTTCAGGTTTTTCTTTTTACTTTTTTCGATGAAAAAGTCAGTTTAAAGCTTTAATTTTGCAGGCATTTTGTTGATAGTGAACCAATAAACCTTTTTGTTTATAAAAAAGCATGTTCAACATCAGTTTATTATAATTAATTCACTAATTTACAGTAATCACTACGAAATTCTTTAAATTTCATCATAAACCTCGGATTTTTGTATCAGAGATGCGTTCGAAGAACCATCAAGTTAAGGGTGCGAGCGCAATTTTTTTATTGAATTCTAATACATTTTCGTTAACGAACGGCCCAAATATTGTTTTTGCAAGTAATTAAAATCTGTAGCAATTTAACTAATCCAAGTATATTTATAGTTTGTTTTTAATGATTTAAGCTTGCAACTATTTTTCAATGCCATTTTGATTAATAAATAATACATTAAAAAAAAAGTTCTAATCGAAAAATACATTATCCTTAACGATTGATGGAAGCATACATATATTTTCTATCAAAAAAACTAAGCATCAAAGGAACAGCAATGTTTTAAAAAAATAATCAGAACGATTATAGCGAACCTGTTGAATAAATGCAGAGCAAATAAAATGCAAATTTTGACATATGTATATATCACAAAATGAAAACTTCTTAAAATCGTTCTGAATTCATGCACAACAATTTTTGATGAAATAGGTCCTAGATAGAAATTTTTAGAAAAAACAATTTAAATTGAAAGTGGTTGTGAGAAACACTTAGAGGAGGATAATTATGACTTAGAACCGTTGGAATTATGTGAAAGGATCAAATAGTTTGGGAACGGCAGGACTTTGCAAGTGGGATTTCATGCATTTCATATGAATTTTTGATGAAATAGGTCCTAGATAGAAATTTTTAGAAAAAACAATTTAAATTGAAAGTGGTTGTGAGAAACACTTAGAGGAGGATAATTATGACTTAGAACTGTTGGAATTATGTGAAAGGATCAAATAGTTTGGGAACGGCAGGACTTTGTAGTTTGGATAAGCCTAGGGAAAGTAGAACAAGGTACCTACATTTTGGTTACGATTATTTGGAACAAAGATTTAATCGATTTTTTTATTATTTAAACCATAGCAGCATGGCGTTTTGATTTAGTTAAATTAACTAAACACATTAATTATTTAATTTACCTGTTATCAGCAGGAGCACCGAAAGTATGGTTGAAAATTTTACAACCAAGGATGCATACGCGTTTGTTTCGTGATTGGTCCATATTTTCCATATGAATCGGTTAAGCATAAGCTACGGTACGTCAATTTAATATGTGAGCACTTAGCACTATGATTTAAATCCAGTTTGTTTAAAAAAAAAAACAATTTTAATAGCTTTTATAAAAAATCAACAAATTCGTATTGGAATTGAATTCAAAATTCAATGAAATTATTGACGTCTCATAATTCACCACGAAAAATAACAGTTAATATTCCGTAGGAGAATTTATTTGAGCAACCTTAGATTCGCTGATGACATAGTTCTCATTTCATCAACTTCCGGACAAATACAAAATATGCTCATAGAATTGACAAATGAATGCAAGAAAGTTGGACTTCATATCAATAAGTCAAAAACTAAGATAATGACTAACCATATTAAAGATGACATAATGCTGGACAACGAACACATAGAATATGTAGAAGACTATACTTATCTAGGACAGACTAAGTCATTCATTAACCAAGAGAAAAAAGAAGTTTCTAGACGCATTACCAATAGCTGGAAACAATTTTGGAGTTTAAAACAAATATTACAATCAAATCTAAGAGACGAAACACGAAAATATATACTAGACTCTGCTATTCTACCTGTTATGACGTATGGGTTACAGACTATATCCTTGACTTCAAGTTTACTTGACAAAATAAGAATATGCCAAACCAAGATGGAAAGAAAACTACTTAAACTACGAATTAGCCAGAGAGTGAGAAATAGCGAAATAAGACGAAGAACTGGTTTAACGGACGTGAACGAGCAAAACTCCTTAAATGGAATTGGGCAGGACATATATCTAGAATACAGGACCAAAGATGGACAAAAATCATTACAAAATGGACACCACCAGAAAGCAGAAGACCAATTGGACGACCGAAGAAAAGATGGGCAGACGATTTGCTTAAAGAAAGACAAAGTTGGTACAATGACGCAAAAGATAGAGATCTTTGGGCAACATTCGGGGAGGCTTATGGCAGATCATAAAATTTTGACACTCATCCATTTATTTATTCAAACTTTGCTAACATATTAAAGTAGAGAAAAAAAAATTATGTCAATTTATGTAGTAATTAATTCAAAAGAAACAGAAAAATGTAAATAAATATTGTACAAAATATCAATAATGGCAAATAAAAGCTTATAATAATAATAATAATAATAATAAAAGGAGAATTTTCCAAAGTGCTTATTTGGGGTGCCTCCACACTTGTTTAAATTGGTTTATACAAAATAAAACTAGCATTTTTAATATTATTGCATTTTTCTAATTTCATTTCATTTGAGTGCTATGCACAGACAAAAACATCTTGTTTAGTTGTTTAAGCGTTAAAATGATTGGTATTCAAGATATTTTAATAAACTTTTATATAAAATTGAATCAGTGGTAGTAAAGTGTTTGAGGAAAACAAACGAATGTTCCATTAAAAAGGCGATACAATCAAGTTTATTAAAATATAAAAATATAAAATAACATATTGCAGTATAGAAATAGAGTTACAAAAATTAAAGAAAATTCATAAAATACACAAAAAGAAACTACAGCTGCAAAAATTGCAAGGTTTGTTCTTTAGTATTTTAGGTTATTATGTAGAAAATATGTATAATCAAGTCTTTTTTGTTGTTTTACAAAGTATTGAGTTACACTTTTATCCATTTCCAATTATACTTAACCAGTTGCAGCTCATATTGCGTTCGCAAATAATTTAAGTAAATAAAAAACAGCACTAATAAATCATTAAATAATATGTATTTGGTCAATTTTATTTTATTTAATATACATTTACATTATTTATTTGGATTGAAATTAAAAAGCTATACAATTCTTCCAATTTAAGACCATGTCAGCACTTCAGATTCTGTTGGTTAGGATTGTTTAGTTTTTGAACGAGGCCATGAAACATTCAAAATGAAGCATTTACATGGGGCTGATTACTATAATGAAGCGTTTTGATGGGCCGAAACACTAAATGTGAGAATGTGTTTGGTTTTTTCCATCATTTCACGCACACTTTCTCACATTTAGTGCTTGATAGCTTGTAGGCAAACCGAAATGTCAATTTGAGATTCCGGTCTTGGTAATGGAGTGTTTTTGGTTTCAATGTACAAAATAGAAAACATGAAATAAAAATTAAATATAAACTATTCCCGGTACTTTCAAAATGTATTGCGCTTATTTTTCAGACCGCTCTTCTACGTTAAATAAAAGGTCGTACGTCGTACCTTAAACATGACTTAAGAAAACTACTCACAATAAATGGGGAATTTCTTATTGGTGGGGGAGAGGGTTTATATAAGAGCGAATATTAAGAATATTAGAACAGTATTATGACCGATGGGTAGTACCCGTGACATGATGGAAGGTTAGTGTTTTGGACTGTCATGCCAGAGGTCTTGGGTTCGATCCCTGCCTGTGTCACCTAAAGTTTTTTTCACGGGTACTGCCTCTTGTGAGGACTGACAACATTACTCGCACACAGGAATGGTTGAGTAAGTAACTAGGCCCTAATTCTCAACGGACTGTTGCGCACATTAATTTATTTTAATGCAGAAAGATGCAGGAAGGACTTTCAAAATAATTTCGTAGGTGGTTTTTTTACCATAGCAATTTAAAAAAATGGTGAAAATTTTGGTTAACCCAAAATATCTCAAGAACCAATAACACTAGATACTTGAATTAAATATTATATTACATATATATTTTTTAACGTTATACCAAACAAGTATATTTTTGGAAAAAAATCCAATTAACGGTTTTTGTTTACAAATCAAAAAAAAATTAAAAAAAAATATTTGTCAGCTCGAAAATTTTACGCACAAAAAATGATTTTATCTCCAAAATAATTTTATACAACGAGAAATAACGTTTTTGACATCTGGTAAAACTTTGAGAAAAATTGAATTGACAGTTTTTTTACAAAAAATATAAAAGCTAAACAAAAATTAATAAAAGTTGGTAAAAATTGATTTTCGACTGAAACACCTTTCAAAAATTTAATATGGCTTCAAAATAATTTTGTCTTATAAGAAATAGTGCTTTCAACACTCGGTCAAATTTTGAGAAAAATCGAATTGACGCTTTTTTTATAAAAAATAAAATAAATAAACATTACCTACTACAAGTTGGTAAAAACTGATTTTCGGCTCAAATATATTTCCAAAACTTTGAGATATTGGCTTCAAACTAATTTAATGTGATCAAAAATATTTTTTACGACGACGTTCAGTAAAATTTTTAGAAAAATCGAATTGACAGTTTTTTTTTAACAAAAAATAAAAAAAAATAATACAACAATTATTAACGGTAAAACTTAATTTCCGGCTCAAATTGACTTCAAACTTATTTTATCTCACTGAAAATATTATTTTCAACATTGAGTAAGTTTTTTTTTTTTAAATCCAACAGTCAGTTTTTTCATAAAAAAAATAAAAACTACAAAAAATAGTAAGCAAATTTGGTAAAAATTGATGATTGGTTCTCGATATCTCGTGAACAGTAAAAGACACTGACTTCAAATTAATTTCATTCATCCAATTTGTATTTGTTTATATAAGAAATAAAAACTTTTAAGAAATGCTACTCAAATTGGTAAAAATTGGTTTTCGACTAAAAATCTCGTTAACAAAAAAAGATTTTTAAATCAAACTATTTCATTATATGCAAAATATTGTTGGTAATTTTGAAATTTTTTGTAATAATTTAACAAAACAGGAAAACCTACCAACCTTTTAAGCAAGACAAATCGACAGACGGGTTGGGAAGTTATCAGTGTGGGTCGATGGAAAATAAAACTCAATGCTTATAACATACGATAAGATAAGATAGAATTCATTAACAGAAAGTCTTCCCTTACGTTCGGAAACAAAATAATTACTTACGAGGTTATGTTTGGAAAGATGATGCGTACAGTTATAGAGACTACAAGTTTTGTCAAAATAAAATAGTAAACATGATGCTCAATCTTCCATGGCCGATCTCCGCATAAGAGCGAATTTTGAGTTGGTTGAAGATAGAATCGCAAACTCACCACAAAATTCATAAATCGCTTCGAACATGCCAAAAACAATTTAATAAGCGAACTTATGATTCAAAATTAAATTGTTGTCTAGCTAAAAACCTAAACTATGGTATGTTGATATGTGTTTTTGTTGTACAAAAAGCAAGTTAGTTACATAATACGAGTATTTCACATTTTGTGCATTGTCTAGTCATTAGTTTTAAGTTAGTTAGTTTTAAGTAATAACAATATCTATCAACTTTCGAATAAAAATCAGAACTACTGAAGATATTTTTTGTTGATTCTTACTGTTCTTTACATGAAATCTCAAAAAACACTGGCATTGGTTTAAAAATGTGAATGAAACATTAAATACTTAACAAATGGTCACCTCATAGAAACACAATAGTGCATGCTATAATAATCCCCACAATAATAGTCAATTGCCACGCGCTGTGTTGTGTAGCTCTGTTATCGATATAATTGATTTAGTTAAATTGCGGCTTTTTGAACTTAACACAATTTGCATAATGTGAATTTACTGCAACAAATTGGAAGCATATACACAAAAGCTCTGGATTCAGAATCTGCCCTTAATATGCCCTTTCCCTCTTATCCTCCTCGCTTACCTCTTGTTAGGACAAAGGCCAATAAATATATATATTTTATTTCACTTCAATACCATGGATGGTCCATGAACCAGCTTCAACTCTCCTAAGTGAATTTAGTTGGTTTCTAATTGATTATACGAATCCGATACAACCAGCTTTATATTATGCTTAAAATAAAAATCATTCTTGTTACAAATTGCTACAATAACACAAACAAAATTAAATGGAATAAAACAAACAAACAAACTATCTATACACTAACACATGCATAAACATAAACAGCCACACACAAAAACATCATGCAAAGTAATGCGTTTTAATTACGCCGCCGATGATTATTATATCTCGAATGAAAACCATTAAATGTGAATTTAATTATACCATAACTTCATGAAATTGATTTACTTTGGATAATCTAGAATCTGTGTTTGATTAATTAAAACAAAAAAAAAAAACCATAACCAACATGGACATATGTATATACCTTTATACCATATATACAGGTCCTATTCTGATGCCATACACTCGAGGCTTATATAAACTCAATAGCACCTGGCGTTATGCATGCAGTGGTAAATTAATTATAATGAAAATCCCGAACACTTGTTGAGGTTTTTCAATTAAAAATTCTCCCATTTATAGGCAAAAAGCTTACACATACATACATACATACATCTATTCTAGTTATTATATTGTTTTTAGTAAATTAGGTGTTAAGGCTAAGCTATGTTTTTGAAGTAGCCGTCATCATGTGTGATGGTGATGCATGAATCGCGGACAAGATATCATATGCATATATTTATCTAGTACTAGGCTACTATAATATATTTAATTATCAGCTAATTAGCGATACAATAATAATAGGATTTTATGCTAATTTAGTTTGATATTTTATTTTAAATTGTATAAAATTTTAAAATAAAGTGGAAATTTCATTATTCTATGGGCAATTTGTTTATGAGAATTAAATTCGAGCGAGTTTCAAATTTTTCGTTCAATTTTAATGTTTTGGAATGAAGTCATCTTCAAGGAGTATGCACCAACGTGTCTGTAAAATATGATCGGAAGAAAGCATGTCCGATGAATGGAACCTCAGTATTGATTGACCGATACTGAAAAAACGAGGCCATCTTAACTGCAGCAACTATAGAGGGATCAGTCTCCTTAACATCGCTTACAAGATCTTCCAGAAAAGTCCACAGTCGATCAAATATTCACATTCCGGTAGATTCGAGAAAAAAATCCAAGATAATCAAATCGACACCCACTATCATTTTATCCATTTTAAAGCCGCATATGACAGCATCTACAGATATGAGCTGTATCAAACCATGTCTAGTTTTGGCATCCCTGCCAAACTCGCCAATTAAGGTTGGAAACAACCTTTTGATGTCAAAAAAAGCTTTAGAAAAGTTGATGCACTGCATTGTGATTTCTTTAACTTAATTAGCTACCACGTCAACAATGGAGGAACTTTCTTTCAAAAGTCTGTCCAAATTACTGGTATATGCTGATGACATAGACATAATCGGAAGAACTCAGTCAAAACGTCACCATCGACAGACCTAACTTTGAGGTAGCTAAGGACTTTGTCTATCTAGGCTTCGCTATGAACACAGAAAACAACATCAGCGCTGAGATCAAACGAAGAATTACTCTTGCTAACCACTGTTCCTATTGGCTAAGAAACCAATTGAGTAGTAGAGCCATCTCTTGAGTGATCAAAGTATATAAACCCTCATCATCCTCATCCTGCTATACGGTGCAGAAGCGGATGAAAATTTATTGGGTTGTTCGAAAGAAAAGTTCTTCACGTGATCTATGTATGTACATAGGTTCAAGTGTACATATGTACATAGTGAGTGGAGGCTTTACACTTGTACAGCGAAGTAGACTTAGCCAGAATAATAAAAGTCCATCGACTAAGTTGGCTGGGTCACTTAGAGCGCATGAAAACTAATGTACCCGGAAAGTGACCTCACCCAACTTGGAGTGCGTAAGTAAGTACAGTATTCCCCGCTTAATTGCACTGACCATTTTGTCAGATTTTTCGGTCAATTATCCGGGTGGTTCAATTAACGAAACTCCACTTAGTTGACATATCTGTTTAATTAAGCGAAACCCGTATAATTTGCCGAGTAGGTCAACTGAAAAATAAAATATCATCCCAGAAATTTACTCTATAAACATTTCAGTGTCAACTTACGAAAACTTGGAAAAAATTAAAAAGAATACACACGCAAATATGTTAAAATCTTTTATTATAAGAATAAACACATGTACATACATACATACATATCTGGGTACATTAAACTCTAAAACACAAATAAATTATTCAAAAATGTTGGGTCATTCATGCCTTTTTGTTGGAGAAATATTGTAAAGGTACAACCTTATTTTTAAAACACCTTGGCATTTTGGTTTTTCCAATCACAATAATTTTGTTGTAATCCCCCGTTGCATTGCAAATGAAAAGTAGTGTAAGTCGCTCCTTAGACGATTTGAAACCACGAACATTGGCTTAGTTTTTGTTTGATTGTTAAGCTTGTGTACTTTTTTACACTCATTTTTATATATTTTTCCATTCAATTAAGCGAGGTGCAACTAAGGGGGGATTACTGTAGGTCCTTAATAACTATTGTTTGAGTCCTAAGAATCTGGAAAAAGAAAAAAAAAAAAACGTTTATTTAATTCGAAGAATATAAATTGATATATATTTATGGCGGATCCAGGTGAGGGTCGTAGGTGTCATGACACCCCCACCCCCTCGAAGAATATTTTTTAATTTTAGTAGGAATTCCCTTGAATTAGAAACTTATCAAATTCAGCCATTCGCGCAGCACAAATTCATCAACTTTTGATCAATGGACGATACAGGGGGGTGGGGGTTTCACATGAGACATAAGGCTTATGCAGTAAAGTTGTAAAAAAGCTTTGAATGTCTCAAGAACTGAAGTGAAAAGAGATTCTGCAACCTGTAGTTTCTGAGTCTTAGTCTAAATTTTCTTCCCAACGTATTTTTTTACCTTAGTTTGTTTTTCTTTAATTTTGAGAGAAATTATATACTTAAATGCAACTATTTCCTTAAATTCAACCAACCAACCAAAAATTTTTCTCTCAACAATTTTTAAGCTTTTGACTACTTTAAGATCGAAATATTTTCAAAAAATTCACGCAAAACTGTATTTTTTTAGAATTTGCCTTCAGCTCCAACCTACGAGTAAGCAGACTGATAACGATAGTAAAAATAGACTCCCAGAAATTAAGTCCGAAAAAATACGTCAAGAAAATCCTGACGTTTTAACACAATTTCTAACATTTTTGTGTAAAATGCACTAAAAATATCTAAACTATTTTATTTTAGGTCTTAAATATTTACAAAATTGTTGGAATCTTGAAATGGTTGTACTTGTGTAGGGAGTTATATAAATTAAAAATTTAGTATTCTAAAATAATCTAATAACTAAAGTTTTCACTTTAACCCTTGAATTATGTAAATATAAGGTTAAGATACACATAATGTTATGTTGATTTTGTCAGACGTTTTTAGAAAAAAATTTTAAGCGGTTTTCAAAAACTGATTAAAAGTCTGGATCAGCCCTTGAGTTAATTAAATTTTCGTTGGGAAAACGAAATCGCAGTTAAAGAAGCGAATTTGATACCTTTTCCTATAGGAAGTTATTGTAATCGGTCCAAATTGTGGAATTGAAAATTTTGACATTTTCGACGTTTCAACGTTATACAGATAATAATGCAGAAATATGCAGAAAGGGCTCTCTAAAAAATTGAGTGGGTGGTTTTTTTTTACCATAGCAATTTTAAAAAAAGGTGATCATTTTGGTTTTGGCTAAATATCTCACGAACCAATAACGCTAGAGACATGAAAAAATGTTTATATTATATATTGTAACGTGATACCAAAAAAGTATATTTCTGGAAAAAATTCCAATTAACGTTTTTTTTTATAAATCAAAAGAACTGAAAAAAATATTTATCATTTCAAAAATTTTACGAACAAAAAATGATATTATTTGCAAAACAATTTTGTGCAACGAAGAATAACGTTTTTGACATCTGGTAAAATTTTGGGAAAAATCGAATAGACAGTGTTTTTTACAAAAAATTAAAAACCTAACAAAAATTAACAAAAGTTGGTAAAAATTGATTTTCGACTCAAATATCTTTTCAAAACTTTGAGATATTGGCTTTAAACTAATTTTATCTTTTTAAAAAATATTGTTGTCAATATTCAGTAAAATTAAGAGAAAAATCGAATTGACAGTTTTCTTACAAAAAACAGAAATTACTAAAAGTAGGTAATATTGATTTTCGACTCAAATATCTTTTCAAAACTTTGAGATATTGGCTTTAAACTAATCTTATCTTTTAAAAAAAATTGTTGTCAATATTCAGTAAAATTAAGAGAAAAATCGAATTGACAGTTTTCTTACAAAAAATAAAAACCTAAAAAACAATACTAAAATTTAGTAAAAATTTACTTTCGACTCAAATATCTTTTCAAAAATTAAAAATATTGGCTTCAAACTTATTTTATCTCACAGAAAATACTGTTGTAGACATTCAGTAAATCCGTTTTTTTTTATAGAAAAAATGAAATCTACAAAAAATAGCACGCACATTTGGTAGACATTGGTGTTCGGTTCTCGATATCTCGTGAACAATAAAAGATATTGACATTAAATTAATTTTGTTTATCCAATTTGTATTTGCTTATATAAGAAATAAAATTATACTAAAATTGATAAAAATTGGTTTTCGACAAAAAATCTCATTAAAAAAACAGATTTCGAAATCAAACTATTTCGTCAAATGCAAAATATTGTTGGTTATTTTTAAACTTCTAAGAAAAATTCAACTCAAAGCTTTTTCGACAAAACACGAAAACCTACAAACTTTTAAGCAAGACAAATCGACAGACGGGATGGGAAGTTATCAGTGTGGTCGCACCACAGACTCTTTTTTGTTTAAATCAAATTAACTACTGATCCGACGAGTTTCGAAAAATGGGGAGCTAAATTTATTACTTACATATAAGATTGATATAAGTAGAGGTTTGCATTCATATTGTAGAATTTATCTTTTTCTATTTCATAGAAACACACATTCGCACACCACAATCTTACAATTACAATTTCAAAATCTAGTAATTCCTGAAAAGTCCATTTAAATTGCATCAGCTATAATAGTGCGTAAGTATGTGGGTGTATTATAATAAAGTAAGACTGTAATTTACGTTGCCTTAAGCAAATTATCTCTTTCAAACTTCATATCCTATTGCGCTGCTGATACTGTTCCGAAACATCATCAAGCACGGAAAGCATTTATCTGAATGGGCCAAAGCAAAATTGTCCCAGTTTTTTTGTTGTTGTTGTTTTATTTCTTGGTCATTGTAAGCCAAATGAAAAATGAATCCCAATCCTTTTGCGTTGCAGGTTTGGGTGAGCAAAAATACGGAATAAAAAAAATGCCAACAATTACTCATGGTGCTGCTTGATGCTGCCTGATGCCTGTTATCCTATCCTTTACATTGCCAAGAGTTTCAAATGACCAATTATACGTAAAATGTTAAGAAATCTCCTCTTAAACGAAATTTAAACCCTCGAGCCATCATCAGTAACAAAAAAAAAACACACCAACCATGCACAACCAGTAGCGCGAGGAGCGTAGCGGCGATAGAAGGAATTAAAATTAAAAGAAAAATTTAAATTAATTATATGGCATTCTCTATTTTATTTTGTCCGCAACCAACAAAAACTCCATGCGTCCGCCCTCAAAATCTTTTAGTGAGGATCTCTCAATTATCCCTATTTCTTAATCTCGTATAAAATGACATTTGTATCCTGATCTACTTCCTCCTTCGCCATCAGCATTCAGCAACTGCCCATCCTTCTTACTGTCTGTAAGCTCTGCATAAAGTATTATTCTCCACTCTCAGTCCAAGCTGATTCTAAATGAGAACGAATATTTTTATTTTTAGCTATTTTAGTCCTTTTTCTCGCACGCCACCCATACCCACCCCTCTCTCATCACCGCAACCCCATTTGGAGGGACATTTCGCCTTTGGCTGATGGGAGTAGGTAGTGTTGGTGTGGTGATGGTGGTAGCCAGGCATTATAAGAAGTAGGAACAAAATTAAAATGCAACAATTTTTCATTTTGCAAATTCTCATGTAGAGTCATGACGTTGAATCATCATCGTCATCATCATCAGTCGTTCTTTCGCAACCGTCCACGTCCCCCTTACAGTTTCCGTTCAAGTCCTTTTTCTCGTCCTGCTGCTGTGTTGGTAGCATTGGCCCATTGAAGAAAAATAGGGGATAACTCTGTCCAGTCCTTTTTCTTTCGCTTCTATTTCAACTTATACTTATGTATGTATTACTTCGTTTACGATGTCAGCGATTCGCAGTCGCATTCGCTCACTATATACCGCCACCAGTCATGACGATTCGCTTTTCGTTGCTAGAATACGTAATGAAATCATTTGACAGGTGATGCCTGTTTCCATCACACAAGTGCAATGTTCTTTCTGGAGGCCATGAATGCCATTTCTTCTGATTCAACTAGGCTAAGCTGGGATGAATGAAAGGGATATTCTAAGAGCGAAAAAATAACAAGATACTCGTATTTCCATCCTTGACAAAGCCTTTCCTATCCTTACTTCTTGCCTGTTTAGTTTAGTCCTTGTCGCCGCCATTGTCGTACATCTATGTACATACCATATACTAGTATTTGTATAGGTCGTCAGTTTAAAATGATATAAGAATTCAAATCCAAGTGGACACTAGGGAAATAATTACTAACACACGCTTCCTTTATGCATTTCCTTCCTTTTTTATATATAAATGTCTGACTTGGTCTGAATGTTGGTTGAACCGCTTTTCCGTAGTACATTGTTCTTTAAATGCCTGAAGGGAAAAATCCTTTCTTCTTCGTATAGTTGGTCGTGTGATTCACGTTAAATATGGGTATTAGGAAATGTTCTATTTTAATGAAATATACGAATATAGAAATTCTTATAAATTTTAGTTTCAATTTCAACGAAAAACCTCAACTCTTTGTTGTAAATTACTTAAAACATCACATAGCTTCTGTGCAATTTTCTCTTTAATTTAAATACACCTATATCATCAGACACCTGGCTTGAAGTCTATCTTTAACACCTTTTCTTTGTCAGCTTCATACAAACATTGACTGTACATATCTGCCTGCCCTAAGTATATGAAGGTAAGTACATATTATATGTTGCACGCATAGTTAATGCTTTTCTTGGAAAAAGCATTAGTTTTGTATGCATTTTTACGCTCTAGGGTATGTTGCGCTATAAGTTTAGAATTTAAAGGAAAACATAAACGTAATGAGAGTCAAGTAAGTAAACGTAAAGCAGAAATCATCGTTTTGTAAAATTCGATTGGTTATTTCTAGTTGGCACCAACAAGCCTCGGATACGGACGGATTTACTGATGACGAAGCAAGCAAACGAAATGAGCAAATCGCAAGAGACTGCCATGTTATTTTCCGCTCGAGTCTCTAACAACCTTTTAAGAAGTCCTATGCTGCCTGGATTAAGCATTGAAAATCAGTGGTAACATTGTCTTGCAGCCATCAGAGATTTCGCTCTGAAGTGCTAGGTTTCACACGGCCATCACAGCCAACCCCCTGGTTTGACGACGACGAGTGCTGGCAAGCGCAGGCAGCTTAGCAACAAGCATACAAAACGGAGCTTAGATGGAAAAAAGTGAGCATGAGAAGCGCACGACCGAGGAGATTGAGGGAAGTCATAACAGTATTGAGTTTCGTAAACTTTACCAAAAGTTGAAAAAAAAAACTTCCCAAGGGTACTAGCCAAGAACCGAAGCCTGTAAAGATGATCAGCAAAACATCGTAGTAGAACCGTAGTCTATGTTGAGAATATGGAAAGACCACTTCTCCAAATTATATAACGGCGATGACGAATCGAATTCCGCTATAAGGGAGATAGCACCATTCAACTTAGACGACGCAGAACAACAATTCCGCCTAATATACCTCGACGAAAATGAAGTGCAACAAAGCAGCTGGAGCTGACGGAATCGCATCGCAAAATATGGTATGAAGAAAGCATGCCCGATGAGTGAATTTAAGAATAGTTTACCCAATACACAATAAGGGAGACCCTCTGAATAACGCCAACTATAGAAGTATCAGTCTCCTGAACATCGCATATAAGATCCTCTGTGCCGTGTTATGTGAACATCTGCAGCCGTTAGTCAACAACCCGCTAATTCCTTATCAGTGTGGCTTCAGACCAGGAAAGTCCACCATTGACCAAAATTCACATTACGGTAGATCTTGGAAAAAATCCAGGTACTTTAAATCGATAAGCACCATCTTTTTATCAATTTTAAAGCCGCGTGTGACAGCATCTATAGTGAAGAGCTTTACAGTGCACTGTCTAGTTTTGGCAACCCTGTCAAACTAATCCGTTTGTGCAGAATTAGGATGGAGAATGTATGCTGCTCTATCAAGGTTTGAAAAGATTTCATAGATGCATTTGAGGTCAAAAAAGGTTTTAGACAAGGCGATTCCCTGTCATGGGGCTTCTTCAAGCTTCAACATCGTTCTGAAAAGAATTGTGCAGAACTCAACCGTCAACACTAGTGGCACGATCTTCTAAAGGTCCATCCAATTACAAAGATACGCAGATGATATTGACATAATTGGAAGATCAAAGCGTGATGTTAGTGGGGCGTTTTTGATCATTGCGACGGGAGCGGAGAAGATGGGTTTAGTAGTCAATGAGGGCAAGACCAAGCATATGCTGTCATAAAAAAGGACATTGCTATAAATTCAGACAACGATACCAGCGCTGCAAATTGCTGCTTCTTTGGACTAAGAATTGAGTAGTAAAGTCCTCTCGAGCATCTAAAATCACCATCGATAAGACACTCATCATCCCGGCTATTATTTATGACGCTGAGGCCTAGACCCTTTCGAAAAAAGGTGAGAGCGTCTTAGGATGGTTCGTGAGAAAAATTCTTCAGGTCATTTTTGGTCCCGTCTGCATAGAAGGAGAGTGGAGGAGAAGATAATACGACGAAGTGTACGGGCTGTACAGCTACACTGACCTGGTGGAATTGACTTTACCATGATGAAAAAATTGAGTTTACTGAATAAATTGACAGTGACAGTTTGATGATTAGTGAAAGGGTGCGTTCACAAATTTAAATTCAAAGTTGTCAAGTTTCTAGTGAATAACAGATTATTAAATTAGCAACAACTACAGTTTTTCAGATTTCTAAATCCTTTTGTCGTTGCTTGGAAGAACGTGAAGCAAGGCCATGTACTAAAAACAGCGGGTTCTGATGGATCGTAGGGAATATAGATCGGTTGCTACATCTCAGATCGTACCTTATACCAATCAGACTTTGACTAACGCATTTTGAAGGCTTTATGAATAGTAATAACCCTAATTGACGAACACTATGAGCTCCTGTGGTCTTTTTATCAAAAGGACTCTCGGACTCTTCTTTTTAGGGTAGTAGTCTTTATGAATAATATTCCATAACCCTAGTTGACGAACACTATGAGCTCCTTTGGTCTTTTTATCAAAAGGACTCTCGGATTCTTCTTTTTAGGGTAGTAAAGAAAAAAGATCAGTAATAGTCAAGTTGATTCCTAAATGAAATAATCTTTAAGATGAAACAAATCATAGCACAAGATTATGATTTATAAAAGAAATGGTAAGAGGTTGTTAGGCCTCGAGTTTTAAGGAGCTTATCTAGAAGTAACTTCGTGTTACAAAGCTCCACCCGTAACGGCACTCTTGGCTAAATCATTTCAACCATCTACGAAGAACGGCATCCTTATTGTGAGAACATATGGCATCTAAGGTATCCGTTTACCATCTAAGAGCCTCGTAAGATGCAAAGGTTTTATATAGATCTCGCACATCAATAAGAGGTCTAGTGATGCCTTAACAGATGCGTAGAATACTACCATAGTAGCTTGCTACTCTGGACCGCTGGCCAACGCTTATCCCTACTCCGACAGTGTGGGAAGGCTCACCGTGTCCTGACTGACAGGGGCCTATGTTAATCCTATTAATTCCTGTACATTATACAACATTTCAAGAAACATGTATAATGTACCATTTTATTTGTTCATTTTTGTAGGAGTTTGAAAATTTTTGTTAAAAAACATGCCCATTTTACATTTATGAATATTTGTGCTTCCCCATTTGAAAAAAAAAAATAGGGTAAACAAAACATACTCCTTGAATTTTCTGTGGTTTGTCAAGCTAATCTATATTTTTTTTATTAGGTTTCTGCGTTAGGACACACCGCAGGACCAAAAGAAAATATACCAAGAACGTGTTCATTATACCACAAGGAGGGTATATTATGATGGATGGTGTGCATTGTACATGGTACACCTATAGTGTTACGAGTTGAGTTCAAGTTAATAAGCTCCAATGTCTATGTACTATAGTGGCTATGAGTATCTATATTCATACATATGTATATGTGGGTCTGTGTGTGTGTGTATGTTTGTGGGAGTATATTTTTGCTGCGTCCGACCTTTAGCCCGTAATGCTTAAATTTAACCTCATTTGTTTTTGTTTCTTCTTTTTTAGTTTTTTAGTAGGTTATAGATACTTTTGCGAAGTTGTTTCGTACGGTCGTACCTTGCTTATAGGTTGGTGTATTGCATGTTGCTATTTTGAAAGACGAGAGGATGGTAGAAAAGTGGCAAAACTTTTAACTAAGAAATAAATGATGTACAATGTAGATACATATACGTATGTATACGTTTTATTCTATAAGTTGAAGTTTTCCAGAGGGTTCCAATCTTACCACGCCTTCATTTTCCTACATAATACCACATTCCCTAATAAAACTCATTTTAACACTATAAGGTGTGAAGGAATATGAGAATAAGATATAGTCAAGGTAGATAGATACATGTGAAAGTTGATATTAATTTGTTAAATTTCAAAGCATTTCCCAATGATTCAAACTTTTTTTGAGTACAGGATAGCCCTTTTTCGTAACACCATAACATTTGTAAACATTTTGGATCTGAAGACCTCTGAACCACAACAGTTTGCCCA
The DNA here is from genome assembly GCA_951509635.1 of Eupeodes luniger. Classification (NCBI taxonomy): domain Eukaryota; kingdom Metazoa; phylum Arthropoda; class Insecta; order Diptera; family Syrphidae; genus Eupeodes; species Eupeodes luniger. The sequence continues at coordinate 163,638,501 of OX608073.1, forward strand.
GAAGGCTAAGCATTAAGCAATATAAACTTACCCTTAAACAAAGAGTATATGCGTGGGAGGTATAGTTGTTTAAATCAGGGTTTAAGTGGGACGAAATTTAATTTACGATAATTTTCAGATCTTTAAATTTTCATTTCATTTTCATTTTCATTTAATTTATTCGTGAATACTTAATAACTGTAAGATATACAATATCTTATAAAATAGTTACAAGCTAATAATACAAATTGGTAGAGCAAGCTAATAATTCAATATCTAATATTATAATACACGATTGAAACTAAGTAATACGAAAAAAGAACAAGTTAGAGTATCAGAAATATACATTTGCAAAAAATAATTCAAGTATTTAAATGCTATGTGAAAAATGATCTTTAAGAGCCTTTTTAGTTCTTGTTGCGTTTTGGATTTCCGTAATAGCGCGAGGAAGAGAGTTCCAGAGTCGAACTGAGTTTATAAAGAATTGACGTTCGAATGTCAAACATGTGAAGTGAGGATGAATCAATTGACGAGATCTACTAGAGGTAGGGAAATTTATCTTGTCAAAACAGTATTGTGGTTGGTGTGTAAGCAGTACATCAGCGAATAGCAACAAACTACGAAGTTTAAGGTAGTTATCAAAGGTCAAAGCAAGCAGCAGGGTAGCAAAATTGGATACACGATCATATCTTCGTAAGCCAAAGACATAGCGAACAATATTGTTAAAAGTGACATTAAGTTTACGTTTACTTTCATAACAACAATTGCAATAGAGTTCACAACCATAAATTAAAATTGGTAATAACAAGGTCTTGGCAAGCAGCATGCGTGTGTTTACTGGTGTAAAATACTGGGTTACCCATAAAGTACGTAGGGCACCATAAAATTTGCCTATAATTCCATTTATATGGTTGTCCCAAGTTAAAGAGCGATTAAAGTTAACACCAAGATTTTTGGCAGTTACAACATATTCAATGGGGGCATTACTTATTAACAAAATCGAAGGAAAGTAAGAGAGATCAAGAACCTTTTTGGAGATTACTATGCATTTAGATTTCTAAGGGTTCAAAAAAAGACCATTTAAGTGAGACCAGTTTGAAATAGTATCAAGATCCTCATTGATATTAGTGGCGCCATGCTCAATAAGTCCCAGGGGACAACTGAAATAAAGTTGAAAGTCGTCGGCGTACAGATGACAGGAACAGTTTTTGATTAGACCTGGAAGTTCATTTACATAGATACAGAATAGTAGAGGACCCAAAATCGACCCTTGAGGAACACCGGACGAAATAGGTAAAAAACTAGACAAACAGTCACTAATTTGAACTGCTTGTTTTCTGTTAGACAAGTAAGAATAAACGAGCTTAGCAGAACTTGCCGAAAAATTAAACTGCTGCATAAGTTTTTTACACAGAATTACGTGGTTGACAGTGTCAAAAGCCTTAGAAAAGTCGAGAAAGACTAAGAAAGTTACATCAATGGTATAGTTCTTGCACTTAACACTGATTTTTATATATAAAAACCAAGTAAAATATAGAAAATTTTAAGTAACACGTTAAATTTTTTTTGTAATAAGGACATCATAGATCTTAACAAAATTTAAAATGGGGACGCAAAGATTCTTAAATTAATTGTTATATTTGGTACCACTGACGCTGTCAACAAATTACATACTAACTCAAATGTCAATTATGCATGATGGCGCTCAGAAGTTTCGTTTTTCTATCGAATTGAAAAATATAAATGCAAACGTAAGTCGTAAGGTCCAGAGTTTTTCTCTTTTTTTCTAATTTGTACGTAATCGATCCAGGTACAATCGAAATCTTTGTTCAGTCATATACGTGTATTTGTAAAAATAGAATTGTACGCATTTTATAAATTTTGCTTGAAGACAATCCAACTACTTTTGATTTTGCTTGATGATTGAAATCTTGTGTGCAAATGGAATTTTCGATATTTATCCATTCTTAAGAATTTAAAGTGTAATTATTAGCAAACAGAGAACATAACAATTACAAATCAACAAAACTTAAAATGTGTTCTTTGAATGTCAAGACACTATCTTCAGACGAAAAACAGGAAGAATTAAGGCAACCATTGAAAAACAAAAATTTCGACATAATAGGACTAGACAAAATAAGATTACTTTAACAAAAAACAATTAATAAAGACAACGATATCTTCTGTTACAGAGAAGAAACTATAGGAGTCTATGGAGTAGAATTTCTGATCAAAAAAGGACTAAAAGACAAAATAATTAACATCCGATTCCATAATGAGAGAATATGCCGTATACAGCTTAATATCCGAAACACAAAACTATAATAAAAATATATTCACCGACAGAAAAAGCTGATAACGAAGCATTGATAACGTTTTAGGACACTCTGGAAGAAACATTCAATAACAAAAAAGCACAGTGAATTCACGTAATGGGTGAATTTAATGCAAAAATGTAAAAAGATTGACTGAAGAAGAAAACTGAGCTATACGACCTCAAGGAAATAGATTAAGAAATGAAAGCGGGGAGGTACTCATCAAGTGGCTAGGAGAAATTAATTTGAAATTCGGAAACTCATTCTTCAAAAAGAAAGATAGCAAGAAATGGACGTGGATCTCACCGAATGGAAAGACTAAAAACGAAATAGACATCATTCTCACAAACAAAATTGAAACCATCGAAGGCATAACTGTCCTTAATAAAATACATTTTGACAGAGATCACAGACTTAGAACATCAGGAGTGAAGATAAAGGTTGACCATAAAACATTAAAAAGAAATCGACAAACCTATTTTATCCCGAAAATAAATAACCATAACAAAAATAAAAAATATGAAATATAAAAGATCCATCAGATTTGAGAACAGTCAAACACGAATAATGACCTTCAAAATAAATATGATTATCTAGAAAATATTATAAACACTACAGCAAAAATCTCAATAATGGAAACAAAAACTTCCAAAGCAGAGTAACCTTAAGGACAAAACCGCGAACACAGAGAAACTACAAGATATAAAATAATGAAAGATATTCGTGAATTTAATGAAAACATTGTAAAGGATAGAATTAGACGAACAAAATCAATTAAAAAAGAGGCTGGGATGCAACCCACACTGATATGATAACTACCCATCCCGTCTGTCAATATGTCTTGCTTAAAAGGTTTGTGGGTTTTCGTGTTTTGTTAAAAAAGTTGTCAGTTGAATTATCCATAAAAATTTAAAAATTACCAACAATATTTTGCCTTTAATGAAATATTTTTATTTCAAAATCTATTTTTGTTAACGAGATTTTTAGTCAAAAACCATTTTTACAAATTTTAGTAAAATTTCTTAAAAGTTTTTATTTCTTTTGTATAAACAAATACAAAATGGATGAATGAAATTATTTAAAAGCCAATATCTTCTATTGTTCACGAGGTATCGAGAACGGAACATCAATTTTTACCAATTTCGCGTACTATTTTTTTTAGATTTTAATTTTTTATGAAAAAACTGGCTGTTGGATTTTTATAAAAAAATTACTGAATTTCGAAAACAATATTTTCTGTGAGATGAAATTATTTTGAAGCTAATATTTTTAATTTTTGAAAAGATATTTGAGTCGAAAATAAATTTGTACTAAGTTTTAGTATCGTTTTTTTTTAGGTTTTTATTTTTGTAAGAAAAATTATAAATTCGATTTTTCTCAAAATTTTACTGAATGTTGAAAACAGTATTTTTTATAAGACAAAATTAGTTTAAAGCTATAATCTCAAATTTTTGGAAAGAAAGCCGAAAATCAATTTTTACGAACATTTAGTATTTTTTTTTAGGTTTTTATTTTTTGTTAAAAAACTGTAAATTCGATTTTTCTCAAAATGTTAGTGAATGTATGAAAAGAATATTTCTTATAAGACAAAACAAGTTTGAAGCCATAATCTCAAATTTTTGAAAAGATATTTGGTAAATCATCATTTTTTACGGACTTTTAGTAATGTTTTTATTAAGGTTTTTATTTTTTTTTTTAAAAACTGTCAATTCCATTTTTCTCAAAATATTAGTGAATGTTGAAAACAATATTTCTTATAAGACAAAATTAGTTTGAAGCTATAATCGAAGGTTAGGAGCTCACATCTGGATTTGAATATTAACGATATTTCTTTATAGCTGAATGTGTTTTCAAAATAATTATTGTTTAAAAGGTTATGATTTAGTTGTGAGTAAATTATTCTGCTCTCAGACTGCTCAGCCTCTGCTAATAGTTTTTCTCGAACAAAGTCTTCGCGATTTTGAATTATATTGTAAAGCTGCTCCTTTAGCAAAGTTATTCAAATCAAATTGGATAACTTTTCCACAGCTATCGCCAATATTTTGTCATTTTGCAAACCACCAGTCCTTATTCCACATTTCATAAAGGAGCTGCATTTTCTTTGTCAAACGAGCATCTGAATGTGAAGCAACTTTATAAATGTAGTCTGCCTGCATCTTAAGGGTGTTGGTTAACAGTTTTGCAACTCCCATTTCTAAATAAATTGGGTAATTAGGTGTTCCATTTGACAGATTAAAAAGTTTTTTTATGACATTTTTTTGGAGCTTTTCTACTGCTTCAAATTTTTCCGTTCCCCAAATTTGTGCCGCGTAACAAAGAAATGTATTAACAACACATTCGAATATTTTGTATTTAGCTGACAGTAATACATTGTGAATACCATGATTTTGGATTTTTCAGTATTTATTGTAAGTCCCCATGTGTTGCAGTATGTTGATAACCGATTTATCATAAGCTGACTCTGAAAGGATCACTAGATCGTCTGCATACAGTAGAACATTGATTGTAGTGCCAGCTATCCGAACCCCACTAGGAAGATATTTGCCAATATCGTTAATGAACAACGCAAACAGCAAAGCACTCAGAGGGCTTCCTTGTGTGCTCTTGAAATGTTTTTGACTTATTGAAGTAAACTTTTTTTTAAATATACCCAAAGAGAGAAGAATATACCCAAAGAAATCACGGCCATTGAACTTCTTGTGCTTTGTGACATCGTCCTGTTTAAACCATATTTCATCCGCCTCCATATTCTCAATATGTCTGCCCACACAAAAATCCCTTATCATCTCGCTATACCTAACATCTTTTACGGCAACTGCTCATTTACTAAGAAGTATGTCCCAAACCGCACCAAATTGTCACTTTTTCTGCATAATGAACTGGGCAAGGACGGTCTCCCTTACAATATAGTAATAGTATTTTTTTAGCAGGCAAGTAACAAACATCACAAGACCTCGTCTTATAATATTTAGGAAAAAATAAATAAAAAAAAGGATATTGCGAAAATTCTTAACTAAAGCAACGAATTTTATGTTAATATTTTCTTGCACTTAGTTCTTGAACCAAACTTTCATAAAGACTGCTTTTAAAATGCTGTACTGTATGTGCATAAATGTCATTAATACCATACCTTATCCAAAGTCTTGCATCACAAATACAGAAACTTATTATCACATACAAAAGGAAAAAATCGTTCTGGCAATAAATGGCGTCTGTCTATATTGTCATCGGGCCTATATAAAACAGGAAGTTGCAAAAGCAATTTTAAGCACAGCGCAAAACGTATAATGTATCTCTATTGTCGTAAGCAGATGTTTCCTGGTTGCCAAAAATTAACCCAAAACTTGTTGTTATTTTTTTTAAACATTTTGTTAGTCCTGCAAACTCTTGTTGTGTACTACACTTCAGGACAGCGCAATAAATTAACACTTTTTTTTTTAGGGAGGTGATGACGATGTCATTAGGGTTAATCGTTTTTCTTGTTCTTAGAAAGTGGTATGGGGATGGCCGGGCCGTGGCCGTCAACGTTGCCTTTGTCGCAGACATCTAGGAGACTATAAAGACATAATTGCTGCTGTAGCATAATTAAGGGAGGTTTTAATACATGTGTCCTTATGGAGATGTTAATTTAGCAGTGTTTTGTTATTTACAGAACATAAAAATATAATGTCGGTTTCTGTTGTGTTAGTAGCAGGAACTATTTTTATTTTTGATACCTTTACCTACACATCAATTTTTCAAATCTCGAGAATGATTTGAACGAAACAGCATTTGTTATGGTAAAATTAACTTTTTTTCCAAAGTGTAATATACATAATTAATTTCTTTAAAACAATTATCATATTCTCTGAAAATTTGTATAATACCACATTATGGAAAGTCGAGGGCAGTCGTACATAAACATAGTGGAAAAGTGGATTGAGTATTAATTGATTTTAGTAAAGCGTTTGACAAAACTGTATCGTCAAGTTTTTAACGACAATTTTTCTAATGAGTACTCGCGCCCATTTGTTGTGAATTCTGAAGTTCCCCAGGGAAGCCATTTCGGCCTAATATTATTTGTAAATGACTTGATTTCGATCATGTGGATATTAGATCGACTGTGGACTTTCCTGGTCTATAACCACAATAATAAGGACCTATCAGGTTGTTGATCAGGTTGTTGACGATGGGCTTTAGACATATTTAGACACATATAACGGCAGAGATGATTTTGTAAGCAAGTAGACTGATGCCTCTATAGTTGGTGCGGTTTAGAGGGTCTCCTTTTTCAGAATCGGACAAACAATACTGAGGTTCCATTCATCGGGTATGCTTTCTTCCGTACATATCTTACAGATAAGTTGGTGCATGCTCCTAACCAAATTATCTCCGGCTGCTTTGAAGAGCTCGGCATTCAAGCCATCTCACAGTTCGTCGATTGTATGGGGATGGTGGACAAAAATCAGAATGGTAGGGAATTTGTTGTTTTTGCATAGAATGAGCTTGCTAAGCACAAATTAGGATTTAATTCTATTAAATTAAAGTAATTAATGCTTTAAAAACAAAATTCTGACACTTAAATAGAAAATTTTACAACTTAAAAAAAGTCCATCTATTTTCTATTTTTATTTTAAGATTTAATAAAGAACACTTTTGTTTGATAATCTTTCCTTGTTACAAAATAAAAATGGATAGGTACATAAAATAAAAAATCGCTGGGATGCGACCCACACTGATAACTTCCCATCCCGTCTGCCGATTTGTCTTAATTAAAAGTTTGTCTATATGTATCAATTTTTACCAAATTTGCGTACCATTTTTTGTTTTTGAATATCGAAAACAATATTTTCTGTGAAATAAAATAAGTTTGAAGCCAATATTTTTAATTTTTGAAAAGCTATTTGAGTCGAAAGTAAATTTTTACCAAGTTTTAGTATTGTTTTTTTTAGGTTTTTATTTTTTGTAAAAAAAACTGTCAATTCGATTTTTCTTCAAATTGTATCGAATGTTGAAAACAATATTTCTTATAAGATAAAATTAGTTTGAAGCCAATGTCCCAAAGTTTTGAAAAGATATTTGAGTCGAAAATCAATTTTTACCAACTTTTATTAATTTGTTTGTTTAGGTTTTTAATTTTTTGTAAAAAAACTGTTAATTCGATTATTTTCAAAATTTTACTGAATGTTGAAAACAATATATTTTGAAAGATAAAAGTAGTTTAAAGCCAATATCTCAAAGTTTTGAAAAGATATTTGAGTCGAAAATCAATTTTTACCAACTTTTATAAATTTTTTTTAGGTTTTTATTTTTTGTAAAAAAAACGGTCAATTAGATTTTTTTCAAAATTTTACAGAATGTTAACAACAATGTTTCTTATAAGATTAAATAAGTTTTAAGCCTTAATCTCAAGTTTTTGAAAAGATATTTGAGTCGAAATTCAATTTTTACCAACTTTGAGTAATGTTTTTTAGGTTTTTATTTTTTATAAAAAAAACTGTCAATCAGATTATTTTCAAAATTTTATCAGATATTAAAAACATTATTTTTCGTTGCACAAAATTGTTTTGGAGATGAAATCAGATTTTAGTCGTAAAATTTTCGAGGTGACAATTTTTTTTTTTCAGTTTTTTTAATTTATAAAAAAAAACAGTTAATTGGATTTTTTTCAAAAAATATAATTGTTTTGTATCACGTTACAATATATAATATAAAATTTAATTCAAGTCTCTAGCGTTATTGGTTCATGAGATATTTAGGGTTAACCAAAATGTTCCCCTTTTTTTTAAACTGCTATGGTAAAAATACCATCCACGCAATTTTCTTGAGAGCCCTTTCTGCATCTTTCTGCCTTATTATCTGTATAACAAAATTTATTTGAAGTCGATATCTCTTCTGGTTCTTGAGCTATGGACGACGAAAAAAAGTCGCGAACGTACGGACCTTGAAACGTCGAGAAATGTCAAAATTTTCAATTTGACAAATCGGACCCATTACAATAACTTCCTATGGGAAGTTAAAAATATATTTTCCCAAAAATAACAGTTGTTATTTTTCATTTAATTTGTTTCATCGCTGTTTCAATCACATTTTCTTGAAAATCTTGTTCTAAATTTTCGGATTCCAAGAAATAAAAATTGAGTTCATCATCGTTTTCTGCAATTTTTGTTTGAAACTATGGATGGAATGCAAAAAGTTTTAGCCTGGTCCTAATTCTTATTATTCTGAGCTTATTCTAGGTTTGGAATATTAACCTAATTTCGTTTTGAATTACCAACTCATAAAAGTCAGATTTAAGACTGAGTTAAAGTATTTTGTGCCTATGTTGTGAAAGTTTAGGATCAGACTTAAGTAATAAAACGGTTATCAGAAGTTTTCCAGAAGCGATCACTTGTAAAATAACAGAAAATTTTTGTATAAGATTTTCAGAAACCCCCGTTATTCCTGCAGCTTCTTTTGGATTCGCGAAGAACCGCCTTGCAGTGTTGCCATCATTAGATGAACCAAATCCTGGTTTTGGTTTATCCACTGTGAGACCCATTCTAGTTATGACAGAGGTTTGTATTTCTTTCTTTCTGTTAGCGAAGGTAATTTTGTTCTGCGGATCACTTGCCAAGATTTAAAAGGAAGCCTATATGAAATATGCAACAAGCACTCGATGCACCCTATCCAGCAATGTAGGGTTGATAGTCCAAACCGGTAATTTTCCACATTTGATGGCTTTTCATAAATATCTTCCCTAATCATTTGTTTTGGAGTTGCACCGTATTATGTAACATTTTGCTGCAGCATTTGTCTTCGATAAAATATTACAAACACTTCCGTCGATCATTGTTAATAACATTTTAAAAGAAATTTCTATGCTAAACCCATTCTTTTGAAAACAATGCTTAGAGAGCTGAACTATCATTTCATTCAATTTGGCTTCTTCTTCTTGAATAAGTGTGTTGAATTTTCTTTCATAAATACAAATTTTATTGGCCTGCAATACATTGTTGGAGAAGAACAGGGAATATTCCATAACTCTATAACAGTACTATCTTCAACCAACTGTCAAAAATAAAAATTCATCAGTGTTTTCTGAATCAGTGAAACACTGTTTATATTGACTATGGCCAGAGCTTCCGTCGAAGCCCCATTTACACACTAATGTAGCAGATGTATTTTGATGTATGTTCGAAATTTCAACTATGCTTTCACCAGTTTTATTGAGAAGCTCTTGGAGATCAACAGATGCTGTTGTTTTTTTTGCCTCTCGGTTAACAGGAAGCATTTTTTCTTTCAACTTTAGTTTATATAAACTGGGAAAAAAATCGTTGTGTTGAGCATTAACGACTGTTCTTAATAGTGTATAGTTTCTTTCCAAAAGATCTAAATCTAAATACAAAGCCAGAGCCTTTACAGGAGTTAAAGTTGAAATTCGATTTGAGCTTGAACCCGCTCCACCTGCATCAGATAAACGCCTAGAAAGCTCAGCTGCATACTGTAGCTCTTCGCTGGTTTTCGAGGCCAACAGGTCTTCAACTTTTAGTTTCTTTGTTTTTATAAATGATTCCCCAAATGTCTTTTTTGGTCGTCCGCGATTATTTCCTTCAAAGTTGGTTTTGTTTGAAAGTTTCAAGCCTTGAGGAAGTAAAAATTCAAAGTTTAACCAATCATTATGACGCTTGACAAACATAGCTCGGTTTCGGGAGCATTGTTTCCATCGCCTTTGTAGTTTGTAGTTAAATCATTTCTAATTAAATTTGAGCAGCAATCAATTTTTACTATATCTACTAAAACATAGTCAATTAGATCCTCAATCTTAGGACCTTTTCCAATTGAAGACCATTTTTCGAAAATTTGTTTATTTTTTAATATGGGACTTGGTGCTAAATAGTTAAATATTTGAAGGTTAGCAAGTATTAGCAAAAAAAATGAACACTTTTGGAAAGTAAAAAATAAAAAAATTCAAAATTATAAAAAAATTTGCTACAGCTTCCTACAGTCTTTGCATTTTTGCAAAGAAGAATAATAGGACAATGAAATGACACTAAACATTCTGCTACAGTTTCTACAGTCTTTTTAAAAGCTTAACCAAAATGAAAAAAATGCCTTAAAAATAACCTTTTTTCAATAATTCACCTAACTTACAAATTATTTTAAAAACCAAATATAATTAGTCATACCAGCTCTAAATGAATCCATTTTTAATAACCACTATCCATAAAAAATTTTCTTCTATTACTTTTCTTTCACCAGCTAAATCACTTTGCACAAAATCACGTTTCACAACAAGACTGACTATAATTACCTTATTATGTCTTAAACAAGTCCGCTTATCTATCATATAAAAAAGCAAACAACAAAAAAACTATAAATAATAGTTATAGACCCGAATCAAAGCCTAATCGAACAAAACTGCATTTTTTATTTTTTTATTTTTGTCCACTGGTCAGCGCACTGTGCATCTGCTCCAGCGGCTTTGTTAGACTTCAGCTTAGATACCTATGGCAATCTTTACTTCGTCTAAGTCGGGAAGACGGGATTGTTGGTTTCCATCGTCTATGTTGAATGGATCATCCTGCCTGACACCGGAATTTGGTTCGTCGTCGCCGTTATACAGTCTGCAGAAGTGGACCTTCTATATCCTCAGCACTGACTGCAGTTCCACTATGATGTTTCCACTTTCGTCTTTGCAGTCTTCTGTTCGAGGTTAATGTACTTGTGAATTTCGTTTCACCTGCTCTTAAAACGTTCGAACTTCATTTCTGCTTTTGTACCTCTCAAAATCTGCGACCACACGCCAGGGATGAGAATGCTAAGCCCGAAAAGTGAAGCATTTTGCCCAAAAAAACCAAGTAGATTTGTAAAATATGTAGCAGATAATGAAAAAAACAAAAAATACAAACAAAACAAATTTTTTTTCATTTTATTTTATTTATTTATTTATAACGAAAACATACATTGACTAGAACAAGTCTCACAAATTCATATATTATAGTACATACTATTTAGGTAAATTATTACATTGAAATAAATAGGAACATTCTGTTTTAAATTAAATTAGATTTTCCTCTAAGGGAAACATAACACAAATTCATAAAATATTATAAAGTATATGCATATAATAAGGATTTTAATCGGTTTTTAATACATAGCCCTCCTGAACATATTTAAACTTTGAAAAATATCGTAATAACTTCTTGGGAGGTTTAAAATCTTCCAGCCCAGCCACATCTCTTATTAATAAAATCGTTTTTCGGCTGCTGCACTGCTATGCGGTAAACTAGCTAGTGTAAGCATATAGTCGGGCAACACCCTAAACATATATTCTTCCAATATATTTTTCTGAGAGTGTAAACGCGTCCAAAACTCAACAACATCTTCGTCGTCGTTCATTTTTATACTTTTAGTAACCATAAGCGTTCTTAATTCGGAGTTCAGAGTTTCTATGTTTGTTACATTATTATCAAAATAAGGAAATTCATTCAAAAGTGGAAGGATTGTCGGATATGTTTCAGTTTGTATTACTTTTGGATCCAAAAGTTCTAACAATTCTAACTTTTTGTCAGTTAAATCAAAACGAAGTTTTTTCAGTTAACAAAAAATGAATCAATACAACACATCTTAAATGAAATTTTGTGCGTTAGAAAAAATTTTAAAACGAAGTAGAAATAAGTTGCTACGTAGCAGATACATAAAAATAAATTAATGAAGTAGACCTGCTACATATGAAGTAAATACTCATCTCTGCCACACGCTTCCCATGCTCTCTCTTTTTCCTTCTATGGAGTCGGTGTTCCTCTCTCCATCATGGGCAGCTCTCGTCGTCAGTGCCGCGTGCCTGTTGTTTGGATGCATTTGCCGGCTGACATTCCTCATCCAACTACACGGTTAAAAATTCTGGCGTTAATTTTAATATATTTAGGGTTGTATATGTTTATGACAACGCTGAAAAAATATTGGAATTAAATATGTTTCATATATTAAAATTGAAAAATTAATAAATGGTTTATTGAAATTAAATAATTTTTCTTATTACATACTATGTCCATAGTATTACATTTCAACATATTTTAAGATTAACTTCTTTGTGTCTATGATTCTTATAAACTTGTATTAGAAGTAAATACATTTTTTATTGAAATCTAATATTTTCGCCTGAAATTCAATATTTATTTTATTTGTTGTAAATCCAAAAATATTAGAATATAATACAAACTATTGCATTTTAATTTTAATATATATTTGTAATGTATTAAATTTTAATGCCGATTTGGATTAATTTATAATATTGGACGGATATAATATAATTCAAATTGTATTGCATTTTAACACAAAATAAAATTTGTTTTGAATTTAAAAAGATTAAATTTTAATAGAAATTGTATTTAATTTTAACCAAAAATTAAATTAATTTTAAATATTGAAAGATAATTATACAATGCAAATTGTATTGCATTTTAATACAAAAATAAATTAGTTTTTAGTATAAAACAGTTATTAAATGTAATACAAAAGCATTGTATTCTTAACATAACATTTAGTAATTTTTGAGTAGAATGAGAATACACTTTTTAATATTGGTTTTAACCATGCAAATTCAAAGTGTTTTAATGAAACCAAAATTACTTACTGAGCTTTTATCATAGGTATTCGTAACTCATCCACCTGCTTTAAAATAAAACTTTTCTGAATAAAAAATCGTGTTGTTATATTTTGAAATTAGAAGAAGCATTTTATTTTTTATGAAGACTTAAACTATTTTAAAAACATTTTTAAAATTATGGAAAAAAAGTACATAAAGGCATTAATAAAAATATGGTTGCAATATGAACATTTTGTTATTTATTTCGTAACACTCGAATGGTTTCTTAAAAACAATATCATCATACTTTAAGCAAATTTTATCGTTTGTCTTAATGACAGTGAACATATTAACTATATTTTCAAAACTTTGTTTTTTATATTTTAAGCATAGTAAGCATTGTTTTCAATTTGTATATATGTACATACATACATATGTATGTACATTTCTGGTTCAAGATACAAGATGATCGAACTTAATGAGTTTCGAGATCGAGTTTTCAAAATTTGATCTCTTTTTTTCTCTTGATTTTGGGCCTTGAGAAGTGGATGGAAGCATGCGGAGCAACAAAAGGAATGATGATATTTCCTGATTCCAATCTAAGAAAAAGAATTATTCAAGTAAGATAAAGTCGATCAATAATGAAAACTAACACAAACCTCCTATTTCCTTAATGATTTTTTCTTCAAATAATTCAACAAAAATTTCTTTAGCTACATTTGCATAGTTTTTCCACTGATTTAAGAAGCGTTGCTCTGTTAAAGGATAACGAATGGAAAAATCATATAAAATCTAAAGAATAGAAACATATTTCATTAGCTTACAGAATACAAATACAGTTGTGAAAAAAATACCAAATTGTTGTTGAATGTGAAAAATTTAAATTCCTTAGCAAGTTTCGCCTCTTTGGAAATATAATTTCCACACATTGACCTACTAACATTGAATACTAACGTATTCGGTTCCTAAAGTGACTAACGTCCTTCGAGAAGAATCCTCGAGTCGGTTGCTACGGGAGTATACTTCTAATATAAATGCCGATTGGCTCGCTCTTATATAGGACTCCAAGCCCTTTGAATTAAGGATGTGAAGAACACTCATATTTTCTATCAAAAAAGTAACTTACTTCCTTGTATATAACGAGACTGCTCCCTACACTGCGTCCTGCTTTCTTAAGTCTCCGACAGAATCAATCACCTTTTGGATAACGGGACAAATCTTTATACAAAAGCAGGCGCAGTTTGAACACTGCCTCACTCTTTCACTTAGAATATTAAGTGGAATCGCGTCGTGTCGTCCCGATCTCTTAAAACAAAGTCAGTTTCTATATCCTCGCCTTCCAAAACTTATAATTACTGTAAAAAAAATCGCACTTTAATAAAAAAAAAAATCACTTTCAATTAACTAATATTACTTACTTGAAAGAATAATATCCTCATTACATACTACTGAGTTACTTTTGCTACTTAGTTTTTTAACTTTTTTATATTTTGTGGTATTATTTTCCAAATTTTTCACTTTTATAAGCACTCCGAGTAGGTTGTCTAAAATAAATTCCATGATTGTCGACACGGTGACGCACGCAAACAAACTAACAGCAACAGGGCGATAAAATAATATCTTTTGGTTTGAAAAGTAATACCAAAAAATTAAAATTTAATGCTCATGGGTTAAAAAGTAATCCCACAATATTTGAAAGCAATACTACAGGGTTAGATATAAGTATTAAAAGGTTTAAAAACAATACTTGAATATTAAAATGCAATACATGAAAATGTAAACAATATACTAACGCGCTCAGCGAGTTATAGTAATACATTAAAGTTAAAATGTAGTACTCACGGATTGAAAAGTAATTCGTATGTATTCAAAAGTTGTATTGAAAATTAAAGGAGTACAACTTGCAGGTTAAAAACAATGTTTCCAATATTAAAAACATCGGTGATGCACTTTAAAACTTATGGGATTTTATTACGTCCAAAAATGTAATATCGAAATATTGAAATATAATACTGAAAAATTCGAAAGTAATTTTTAAATAATTCAAAACTCTGTTTCAAATTAATCAAATTTAATCATTAAATATTGAAAATAATGATATACTTATGCCGTTTGTTTAACATTAAATTATAGTATTAAAATCTAAAGATTTGAATATTAATTTAAGAAATATTTGAATAAAATATGCCTTATTATTAAAATGCAATAAGAGTAGGTATTATATTTTAAGTCAACTATATAGTTTATTTGTAATAAGTTCTAGGTTGAAGTAAGGTTTTAATAAGGATCGGGTTAGATTGTAGAATATTGAAATTAAATTTAAATATTTTGAAATTAAATATAAGAAGGCTAGTATTAAAATGAGCATTTTAATAAAAGAAATACTCAAATTTAATACAGAATTATTATAGACAAAATTTAATAAATTGAAAATATTGAAAACTAATTTTTCGAGCATTGTATACAGCTGTAATACTGAGGCGGTATTAAAAAACACCCCCAAATTTTTAACCGTGCAGGGGTGTCTTGTTGGTGGGTGCTTGAAACCAATCACATCAGAGGCTACCTTGGCTGCAACAAGGTAGTGGTTCGAGTGAATGTTAGCTCCTCGAAAGGTTCGGACATCCAAGATGCTGGAAGCGTGTTTAGCGTCGATCGCAATATGGTCAATCTGGTTGACGGTAGATTGATTTGGTGAACTCCAAGTTCCTTTGTGGGTTTTGATGAATTGAAAACGGGTACTAGCTACGTTTCGCCCCGCAACAAAATCGATGAGCATGAATCTGTGATTAGGAGTGTTGTCGTGCGACGTGCAGGCTCTTTTTCCCGATTATTCCAACAAAGATATCTTCCCTTCCACATTGGCATTATAATCACTCAAGGCAATTTTAATGCTAGGACACTCATATATGCTTTCTCCGAGAGCTCAAATAACATATAATTGGTGTTGCCATCATTATAAGTGCTTATAATTATTCCTAGAATCCCAATAATTCTTACAGATTACCATTCGAATTCAAAAGGTTTCAATTCCTTATTTTAGTTAATTTCGCTATGACAATAATAATTATTATTAATTAGGCGCAAGGGCAAAAACTAAAAGTAGCGGGGTGAGCCTAGAACAGCCAGCTATATGTTGCGTGTTCGCTGGTGTCTAATGCTCAGAATCTGTTCATTCTTTCACCTAATAAAAAAGCATTTAGTATTATGTACAAATCTATATTAAAACAACAATAAACTGAATCAAAAATTTAATTTAATGAAAACAACAGCTTGTGTTAAATAAATTGTATTTTGACAATTTTGAAAATTTTAAATTCAAAACATTGTTTTATAATAGTTTGGGTTAAAATAATATATTATGCAGTTTTTATGCATTTATATAAAAGTATTGTTTACGTAAGGCTTTAACGAACTCAAATAAATAAATAAATGAAATAAGTTACACTTTATACATACCCATTCATTAGAACGTTTTTATGGCTCCTATGCATTTATATCATCCGGAAACCTATCCATTTATTGACACACACCTATCTACAAAAACCTTTTTGATTATTGAACGATTAAATTTCATATTATTAAAACAGACGACGATGAATGGAGTTTGGAAAAATTACTTCTTTTCGATAAATTTAAGTTCTATACGCATTTATAATGGTTTAGTCGAAACATAAGTCTTACAAAAAATTATCACTTACAGAAAAAAAAAAATTCTTCAAAAGATAAAATATTCCATTGAAACTTCTGGGATATACAAAGAGCTGTATAGTGCATACATATGTACATATGTATGTATGTACATAAGAGTATATACACTTGATAGAATCCATAAACGCAATGTCACATTAAATCTAATGCCAAGATGTAAACTCTAGTTCATACATCATGACAAAGTTAGTAAATCCTTTTGGAATAGCGATGATCCATATACATAAGACATCCCATCCCAACTAACGGTCTTCTGGTGAATTAAAGCTTAAGAAATCATTCTATGTCAGCATAATTAAGTGAACAACCTTTTTTCTCCATTTATCATCAGCAAGACCCTATTTTTGTGTTGCTTGTATCTATTATTATTGTATTCTTTATTATTCTATCGAAATTCAAAGCCTTGCCTTAACGTCTTTCTTTTTTTTGTTACTCAAACTCCTGTTATTCTGCAAGCCAAATTAAACAAACATTGCTTCAAATATCCCTTTTTTATTGCTGTCATAAGGAGGATAAAAATGGATACGACCGACCGACCCACCGACCCACCGACGACGAACGCAACGACGACTACGACATTACGAACGAAGGCAATGAACAAGCAAGTAAGCAAAAGAAAAAAACTTCTGAAACTCAAGTCATCAATCTTTCTTAGTATCATCACTGATAAGAAGATATCACACTTTAGGGGCCCGTCATATAAGTTTTAATGGCAAATCGTGATTTTCCGAAAACATTACTTACTTAAGTGAAACCAAATTAATTTTGAGCATCAGCAAAGAGTTTACGAATATCCTAGCCAACTTGCGTTCTTGTAACCTCTTCCTATAGCTCAGAAAGATATAACTATCTATGGTTCTTTTTTATCAATGTGAAGTGTGATTGAGCATGTGACAGGCATCGACATATTCAAATTGAGTGAATATATATTCATATGTCAAATAAGGAGGTATGTATAAATTTTAAATTTACACTTTTTTGTCGAATGAAAATTTTAAATAACCATAAAAGCGACCCAAGTTTTCAAGAACATTAATAATGGAAGTCAATCAGTGTGCGGGTCGCATTTCAGTCACTTGCTTCATTCCATTTTGCTATTTTGGCATTTTAAAGAAAAGAAGTCGAGTCGAGAAAATAAAAACTTTTTTAAAAAGTATCTATGTATATTTCATCAAATTTGTCAATATTGTCTTCATTTTTACTTAAATTAATGTGAAATTTTGTATACATATGTATGTTTGTCTTCCTATAGACGCTCAACCGCTACTGAAAAGATTTAAATTACTTTAAGAGGATAATAAGGTAATATGATATTTTTCTTATTACCAGATATAAATAAATTAAAACTATGAAATATTTTCATCATTTCATTAGCAAATTAATCAAGTTTGAGTACAAAATCTTTGGAATAAGATACACAAATTATAAATAAATACGTTTATAAATTTGTTGCGTTTGAAATGTTATACTAAGTTCTATGAAGACTGTTTTGCAGTATAAATAGGTATTGAACTCAGCCCAACGAATTATTTTGATACATTATTATTATTATCCTGAAAAAATGAGACCCTCTAAACTGCACCAACTATAAAGGAATCAGTCTCCTTAACATAGCTTACAATATCTTTTCTGTCGTAATATGGGAATGTCTAAGGACCATCGTCAACAACCTGATAGGTCCATATCAGTGTGGTTTTAGTCCAGAAAAGTCCAGAGTAGATCAAATAATTACACTACAGCAGACCCTGGAAAAAATCCAAGAACTTCGAATCGACACGCACTATCTCTTCACCAATTTTAAGGCCGCATATGGCAGCATCTACAGGAACAAACTGTATAGAACCATGTCTAGTTTTGGCATCCCTGCCAAACTCGTCCGTTGGTGCAGGATAACCCTGGAGAATTGGCGCTGCTCCATAAAGGTTGGAAACAACATAACAGAACCTTTCGATATCAAAAAAAGCTTCAGACACGGTGATGCGCTGTCATACGATTTCCTTAACATCGTACTTGAAAGAATAGTGCAGAGCTCCCACGTCAACACTAGAGGCATTATCTTTCAAAAGTCTGTCGAATTACTAGCATAATATGGTGATGACATTGGCATAATCGGAAGAACTCAGCGTGATGTCAATGAGGCTTTCGTGAGTTTGTCTATCCGCATTGAGATCAAACGAAGAATTACTCTTGCTAAACGCTGTTTTTTTGGGCTAAGAAAGCAATTGAGCAGTAAAGCCCTGTCGAGAGCGACCAAAGTGTCACTTTGTAAGACCCTCATCATCCCCGCCTAGCTATACGGTGTAGAAGAATAAAAATCCAACGACTAAGATGTCTGGGTTATGCAGATCGCATGGAAACCAATGCTACGGCCCAGGAAGTCTTCGAATCCACGCCAACAGGACAGCGTAGTAGAGGAAGACCGCGGATCAGATGGCACGCACCAGTGGAAAGTGAGCTCACCCAACTTGTAGTGCGATACTAGAGACATCTAGCTATTGACTGAACTAGATGAAGAAGTTTGTTGCGTGAGGCCTTAGTTCCCACAGGACTGTAGAGCCACATTAAGTTAGTAAGAAGGTACAGGGTTATCCATTTTATGATATACAATGTTTTTTTCATGACCCAAGCAACAATTTTTGGTAAAAAATCGGCTTACAAACCGATTTATAACCCGAGGTTATTTACCGAAAAGTAATGAAATCGGTAAAAATCACGGCTGGGAAACGTTCCAGAACCATTACCATTACCCGAAATGGTCGGTAACTTTTGAACTTGGGTTTTTTCTTGGTAACAAAAAACCGATTAGTACGATAACTTTGGCGACAAAGTTTAATGACGGATTTGTATAGAACAGTTAAACACAAGCATTTTTTTCTATGAGAGGGGGGGTCTATCTCCACCCGTTTAGGCGGTAGGGGCAGTTTAAAAAAATATGTACATGAAATAGAAAAAAAATAATTAAAAAATAACGGTAATACCCTCAATAAAGTATTATACCTTTTTTTAAAGCCAACACTTTTGTCTATTAGCTTGTTTTTAAATCATAGTTTTTTTATTTAAATCATGTTTTAATGCATAGTTTTTGAAAAAAGTCAAAACTTTTGCAAAAAAAAGTAAAAAAAAAAGGTTTAAAGTGTAATTTATCAAAATTTTCAGATTATCTACTATTTTTTTGTTTAGAATTCATTGCTCTTATTTGTTTTTGATCAAAAACTGAAAACTAGATGACTTTATGTCTTCTAGTTCTTGAGAAAATTGAAAATTACCAAAAAAAATATTTTAATTAAATTACTTTTTCATTGCTTAAGCATTAACGTAGTCTTATTTTGATAGTAATAATCGAATATGGATTAAGATATACCTAGGGTAAATTAATTTTTCTTAAATCCAGCTTATTTAAATGCAAAAGAAACTTTGCATGCACCCATCTTGCACCATCCCCACCTTGCACACACACCAACTTGCACCCACCCCAAATCCTATAGTGTGCCCAAGCAGGGGGGTTGCAGGGGGGCAGCAAGCCCCCCCTTAGAGATGCCACTGTTGCATACACCCAAACTCGCACACACCTTACTGTTGCATACACCCAAACACGCATTACGCATACGCAAATACCATTATTACTATCAAAATAAGACTACTCAAGCAAAAAAAAAGAATTAAATTAAAATAGTAGTTGTGGTTATTTTCAAATTTTTCAAAAACTAAAACACATAAAATCATCTAGTTTTCAGTTTTTGATCAAAAACAAATAAGAGCAATAAATTCTGAAATAAAAAAAATGGTAGATAATCTTGAAGTATTGAAAAAGTTACACTTTAAACCTTTTTTTAACTTTTTTTACTCAAATTTTGAGTTTAAAATTAAATTTTTATTTTCAATTTTTTCAAAAACTAAAAGACATAAAATCATCTAGTTTTCAGTTTTTGTTAAAAAACAAATAAGAGCAATAAATTCTGAAATAAAAACAATGGTAGATAATCTTGAAGTATTGAAAAAGTTACACTTTCAACCTTTTTTTAAGTTTTTTTTACTCAAATTTTGAGTTTAAAATTAAATTTTTCAAAAACTACGTATAGTTTTGACTTGATTTAAAAACTGGCTAATAGAACAGAATGTTGGCTTTAAAAAAATGTATACAACTTAATTGTAAGTATCACCGTTATTTTTTAAATATGTTTTTCCATTTTAAATAATAACTTTTTTAAATTGCCCCTCCCGCCTAAACGGGGGGAGATAGACCCCCCCTCCCATAGTAAAAATGCTTGTATTAAGCCCCTGTACCAAAAACCGTTATTATATCTTGGCGCCAAAGTTATCGTACTCGTGCCAAGCTACCTTCATTTTCCACCTACAGGAAAGTTTTCGGTGAGGTCTACAATCTATCGTTCTTCCATCCAAAAAAAGATCAGTGTCAGGCATATCAAATAAGCCCAAAATAAAGAAAATTTAAAAAGAAAGAAGAATGCTCCGCTGCAAAATCCTTGGACAAAGAAAAGGTAACGAAGGAGCCTAGTTTCATGTCATGCACATTTGACTTACAATCTGTCTTATAAATTCCATCTAGTGACGTTAGTCAAATGTACTACAGCCGAAAACTATGTGCATACAATTTAACCATCTGCAACGCTGAACCATCTTCTGCCTTCTGCTTTTTCTGGACAGAAACTGATGGTAAAAGGGGTAGCAATGAAATTGGTTCGTGCTTGTATAAATACTTGCATCAACTTTCACTAGAAATAAAAGAAGTGTCTCTTTTTTCTGATACCTGATGTGGCCAAAATAGGAATACAAATATTTCAGTATTATTTCTTCAATTGGTTCAAATCTTAAATTTGGATATAATTGAACACAAATTTCTAGAGAGCGGTCATAGCTATATGGAGGTGGATACCATACACAGTGCTATCGAAAAGCAAAAGATATACACTATTCAAGACTTCCTTACTATATTCCAACTCGCACGCTCCAAGAGACTTAAAAGTAAAGGAAGTCCGTAAAATATAACCCAAATGAAGTATACCGATTTTCTGGACTTATCAATAACAATTACAAATTTGAACGAACGAAGGTGGAGAAAAAGTTAATTGGTAGAAGGTAAAATCTTTTAGGTACCTAAAGATTAAACCTGGAAAGAAAATTCGGATTTTCGGATTAATAAATTAAAAAAAAAAATATGAAAAAACCCATGTCCATAAATAAATTGTTTTTAATGCAAAAAAAGCCCATGTCCAAGACTTATTTTTCTTTTGTATGAAAAAAAGTTAAATAAACTACTACTACCGGATTGCTATATCCATTTTCAAATTCAACGATTTAATGATTTTTCCAGCGGCCATAAACTTTGAAATGTCAAAAACTCAGAAACACAATTATGTGACTTAAGTTCTTTTTGCAGCATACCGACTATGGTTCAACTTATAATCGTCAACCGGATAGATAACCGGGATCCGCTCCTGACCTAATACAACAAGTCTCTCGATTTATATCGATTACAAGCCGACGCACGCCTTCCAGTTGTGCACCCTAAGGCTTCGTGCATCCTGCTGTATGCCATCTCTCCAGCGCAGCGTAAGCATGGTCAGCCACACTGTCGCCTAAAAATGTCCTAAAATGCCAAAAATATGGACCTTCCGAGCTGGTTCCTTTTCGCTCATATTCAGTCCTGGAATATGCTTGCACAGTATGGTCACCTTATTATGCCGCCGTACACGTCACAAGACTCGAAGCCATTCAGAAAAGATTTTTGCGTTTTTGTCTACGATCCCTTCCGTGGCCTCATGATTTTCATACATTACCTCCTTATTCTCAAGGACTTTCTCTCATAAATCTTCCTTCTTTGACAAATCATAGGATGTACTTGCAGTTTTGTTTTATTGTTGGAATAATAAACGGACAAATTTCATTACCATCAGTTCTTGGTAGTTTAAACTTTAGTTTTAGTCGTTCAAGTATAAGACTCCAGAAACCATTGAATAGTAATTTTAGTAAATCAAACTATGGTGTACATAGCCCCTTAAGTCAATTAATTGAAATCTATAATAAATTTCACTCTTGTATTAATTCACCAAATGATAATATAAAAAGTATGAATTGCAAATTAATATTTTTCAACAGTCTAGTTCAAGTTTTAGATTTTATATAATATATTATATTAATAAGAATTTTTAACGTTAGTATTTAACGAATTATAATAAATAAACTATGCACCTTAAACGTCCAGAAATGTCAAAAACTTTATTTCAATATATATCGGACAAATCACAATACACATTATGTACATATACAATATCTGAGACTAGACTTTTCTCGCATAGTACCTATCACTAGCAGCCTTGAGTTTTCAAAATATGCTGCTTTATCATAAATCTAGTTAAACTTAGCCACCTTATTCATAAGTAAGCATTCATTAAATTTGACAATTAAAATAAAAACCGACAAACGAGGACTTAAAAAATGTTTATAAATGATATCTTCATAGATATAGTATGTAATCATGTTGGTATGCACTACATATACAGTAGATACATACATTACATATGGTCAATCATAGGTAAAAACATAAAATCAAATACATTATTTATCCAGAATTGGTCCCCATACTCGTATCAGTTACAAATTAAAACCCAAATTGATTTTACCTCTTGATAAATGTTTACTCTTTCGCTATTATTCTTACTGCTATCCTTCGTGTCCCTGTCTCGTGTACTTTAGTGCTTGGTGCTTGTGTTCGGTGCTAGGTGCTCGGTGCTCCAGAGTCCAGAACTTTCAAAGATAAACATTCATTTCAGATCGCTGTGCTGCAATTTGTCACACCCAATCTTACATTTAAGCTCGAAACGGTAGTATACATCATGATGTTCCGTTGAATTTGTTACAATCCTAATGCACCGTGATACAACCGCTACTAACGATTGCATCAAATCCAGTATATCAAACATTGACGCTGATTGTTACATTCTTCATGAATCATGTCCATGTGGTATTTACCTTCCTTATACACTAAACTCTCCTGCTCTAGAGAAAGGACAACCACCAAAATGGCCATTCATCATTATAGTAGTGAATATAATTTTTGTGGGATTGGTGGAACCAAAACGTGAGTTGAGTTGTGAGACGCGAAGAAAAAGGATGTAAGGACATTACATATACCGCGTCGACCGTCAACTGTCGACCGTGGACTGTTGACCAGCAGAACAAGATGGAACCCTCTGGCATAGAAATGTGTACACGAACAACAACAACTTTTTATATCACAAAATATCCAGAACAGTAGTTATGCATTTTCTTTACAAAACGGAACTTATTCTCGGTGTTGTAGTTTTCTACGCTCCAACCCGAGTAGGAACGTACATATGTATATGTTATACATACCTACATACAAACAAAAATAAAAATTGTATGTTTATTGTGTATGGAGCTTTATGCTCTCCTGTGGGTCGTATTTATAAAGTTGTGCAATTTTATACCTATCCCCTGCGCCATGATACCCATACTCATATATGTTCATGTTTATTTATCAGTAATGACTTTATTTCGAAATGACAAATTGGTCTCATAGGAATGACGGATTAAATTGTAGGTAAGGTACTGTGATCCAAATAAGTCAGAAAAGGGCAACTGAAAGGCGAAGTGACTGATGCAGTATTTCTTTCAGAACGCTAGGTTATAAAGCAGTAAAAATGTGTCACGAGTAGATGTACAATACATACATATGTATGTACTGAAGGTATACAGGACTTTTTGTTAAGTGTATTGTTACAAACCCCAAAATCATTATTAGGCGTTTTTTCTTTAAAGCTCGAAGTAGAGTACTGAGCAGAGCGTCAGCACGTCGAGTGGGCTTTGAGCAGAGTTTAATCCGAGCTATCCGATTTAGTATGAAACAGACTAGAGCACTGAACTGTGAAATGTTTTTGAATTTGACAAGTTGTAAAATTGTTATAGATACCAAACTGATACAATTTTGAAAAAAATCAACTAACGGTTTTTTAAATCAAAAAAACTGAAATAAAATAATTGTCAGCTCGAATATTTTACGAACAAAAAATGGTTTTATCTCCAAAATAAATGTATGTAACGAAAAATAACGTTTTTGACATCTGGTACAATTTCGAGAAAAATCGAATTGACAGTTTTTTTTTTATAAAAAATAAAAACCTAAAAAACATTACTCTAAGTTGGTAAAAATTGATTTTCGACTCAAATATCTTTTATTTTCTCTGAGGCTGACAATATTTAAATAACACAATGTGTATGTTTACTTTACTATTACATACTTCAAGGGGTAAAGATACAAATTTAGTTATAAAATTATTTTAAAAAACTGTTGTCCAGCAAGGTATGGTCCAATTATTTAATTTGGACGACTCCCTCCATATGAAAGCATTCCTAGATTCCAACAGTTTTCTAAATATGCCATATTTGAGAGCTAAAACATAATAGTTTAAAATGAAATGTAAGAAATTGTTTTGAAACGCAGCTTTTTTCCAAAGACAATAGGTACATAATTTTCTTGTTTCCATTTTTATATATTAGGGCTTTTTTGACGTAGTTTTTTCGAACTCAATTTTCTAGGGTCTATTACATATTAGTATCGCTATCAGTTTGCTTAATCGTAGATTAAGGCTGTTGTTAGAAAATATTTTGATCTTAAAGGAGTCCACAAAACTTAAAAACTATAGAAGGAAAAATATTTGGTTCTTGAACGTAACGAAATAGGTGCATGTAAGTACATATACAAATAAGTTGGGAAGAAACTTTTGGGTGGCACTATCGATCGTTTACACGTTTCAGAATCTCTTTTCACTTCAGTTCTCAAGAGATTCAGAGCTTTTATACTAATAGATATGAAACATTCATTGTGTTTTTCAATTAGCCATTATTTTAACAAAAGTGTCACTTTTGCTGTTTTTGGAATATTTATATTTTTGAAATTCGTGTTTAAATCTCAGTTCTAGAACATCAAAGCAAATTCAATTCAAAAAGAAGATTTCTTTAATTTAAGTTTTTGTATTAAACAGAAAATCAATTTTAAAATTTTGTCTTAAAAAAATATTTTTGGTAAGCACTAAATAAAGTGCTTATAAAAATATACATTTAACATTCAAATTTCGTTAAGAAATGTTCACCATTTTCTAAGATATCGAGAATGTAGAAAAAAAATTATATTTTTTTTAAATCAAAAAAAAATAATGACATTTTTGATCATCAAAAATAATCATCATCAATTTGATCATTTGATCATCGACAAGAGCTTGCACAGAAAGAGAAAATTATTGAAATTGGTACATCAGTTTTTGAGAAAACTTAAAACAAAACAAAATAACGGTCTTATGAAGGGAGCAATATGTTTTTTCTTGTAGAAAGAAGCCAAATTAAAAAAAAAAAATTGAGAACATTTTTAAAAAAAATCTATCGGTTCATTTTTGAAAAAATTCGAATTTTCGATTTGTATAACCAACAAATTTGTATGGGGACTACTGTGAATGAAAAAATGCCTTATGCTAATCAGTTGAAAACCTTAATTTCAATCGACACAATGGCTGTAGGGGCCAGGACAGACAGACAGAACGGACGGAATCGGGGGACCCACTTTTTCGAATTTTCTACCATCGTTATGTCATGTTTGATTAAAAGGTAGAGTTCGCATTTTTTTACGAATGCAATATTTGCCATATACATAGTTGCTATAGCTATATATAGCAAGTAAAATCACTTCAATGTTCACTGTTTATGTGCGTCAAAAAAAAATAAGATGGAATTGAAATTTATGGCTCATATGACCGCCCCTGGATCTCCCATTGGTCAAAATTTGATGAATTTGTGCTGTGTTTTTGGAATATTGCTGAATTTCCGATTCAAATTAAGTTCTGGGTCTAGTCCTTAGTTAAAAGTAGAACTTTTAGCAACAAAGTTTAAGGAATTAAAATACAAATTTTAATAAAAAATATAAAACAAATAAATAGTTCAAAATATAATGGGGGTCATATCCATTAACGCAAAACAATTAGTTTTGAATTGAAGCGAATTCCTACGAAAAAAAAAAACAAATTGTCTCTCAAGGGGGGTGGGTGGATTCATGTCGCATCCAACTTCGTTTCATTAGGTGACGTTTTCGTTTTCAAAAACGAAATAATGTCAAATTTTTTGAATTTGGCTTTATTTCATTTGGCGTTATTTCACGTCACCGTTTCATTATATAAAATGCCAAACAGACGTCAATGTATACCTACATGAAAATTCAAAACGGGAAATTGAATGTGAAGTTTTGATTTGGGGAAAGAATACAAAATAATTTTCAAATATTAATTAACGACATGGCTGACAAAAAAAAGAGGAAGTAACCCAAATCTTAAATCAAATGAAAAACGCACGCTTTTAGAATGTGCAGACTGGTTGCTTCAACGTTGTCTAGCTCTAAAATTACGAATTAATTTTTGTAGCTATCTGAAAGCTTCAATACGAGACCCAAAAAGATGAAGCTTTTCAAAAAAAAATATTCAAACTCTATTGATTTCTGTTGCAAGAATGTTGTATCAAACCTATTATATGGCCGTTCCAGTTCCAGCTTGTTATCGATTTGTCATATTTTTGGTTAGGCGAAATCTTTTGTAAAAGTCTAGTTGATCGAAGCCAAAAAAAATGTTCATTTATATCGTAAATTTGACGAGAAG
The DNA here is from genome assembly GCA_951509635.1 of Eupeodes luniger. Taxonomy (NCBI): domain Eukaryota; kingdom Metazoa; phylum Arthropoda; class Insecta; order Diptera; family Syrphidae; genus Eupeodes; species Eupeodes luniger. Next base: position 163,665,731 of record OX608073.1, read on the forward strand.
CTTTAACTTCAATCAATTCGAGAACCTCAACATCTGTAAATAAAAAATAAATAAATTGGGTGGCGCAACAGTCCGTTGAGAACTAAGGCCTAGTGACTTACAACTGTCAACCATTCCTGTGTGCGAGTACTATTGGCAGGGATGGAGAAGACCTACAGTTTAAAGCCGAATCCGAACGGCTAATTTGAGAGAGCACTTTTCATGACAAGAATTACTCTTGGAGAATTTGTCAATTCCTCGCAAGAAGAGGCAGTACCCGTGCAAAAAACTTTGGATGGTACAGGCAGGGATTGAACTCAAGACCTCTGGCTTGACAGTCCAACGCACTAACTATCACGGTTACTACAAAAAGCTCAACATCTATCAACTCCAAATTCATATTTTTTAGTTTTACTTTACAAAAATAAGTTTGGTGATACAAATTAATGGAAATGTCATAACCTTATCAATTTCATAAGTGCAACTCAAGGACTTTATGCTCTACTATTTCTTCCCCATAAAATAAGTTCCACTTAGTGCCATTTATGACGAACTTTAAGTTCCGTGCAAACCATTAAGAAGGACATATGTAGTTATGTACTTATTTAGACCTTAAATAGTTACGACTAGTATCAGCAAACGGGCCTTAAAAATTCAAGACAAACTTTAAAAATGTTTATATTTCATAAACACATTTTAAAGTTTGATTTTATTCAACTAAACGGAAGCTATGTTTCTTTCATACTTCTTGTTACTTAATACCTGTTTTGGATCAATACTTTCATACTTGTGAAATAAAATAAATCGATTACTAGGTTATATGTTTGTATGTGATTTCAATTTTGAGTTCTTTTTTATGATAAAAGCTACATCTACAAATATCTAACATTATTGTACCTGCATTCAGAGACGTTGTTATTTATACTTTTAAAATTCGAAAAAAGGAACATTTATTTATAGGAAGAAGACGAAAAAAACTCAAAATAAAACGTTCCCCCTTCAAGTGCTTTCCGTAAATTTGTATGTTTCCTTCGTTTTTGTTTGTATCTTTCTCAAATTGCAAAAATACAACAAAAAGAAAAGAAAATATATGTAAGGACTTGAACTCCCACTTTCTGTTGTCGCTGTCGTATTTTTGTATTTTATTGCAACAACATCCGCATACGAATATGAGGTCATATGCAGGGCACAAGTGCAACAGCCACCCGTAGCTATAACCGTTGCCGCCATCGCATCGCCATCTGACAAGAAAAGAAAAAAATAATGTCGACGACGACGGAGACCGACTACGCCACCATACAGCAAGCTCAAGCCAACCCCCCAACATCATAGCATAGCAAAACTTGCAAAGAGCACCATCAGAGTACACCTGAAGATGATGAAATTTTTCATTCCAAATACATACGTGAGAGAGCATCTGGGCGTGAAATGTAAGCAAGAAAAAGCAGGCGGAAGCAACCGGATATGTTTTATTCAAATATCTAACTGCCGGTTTGATGCATTGTTATTTTTTAGTTTTCTAGGGTCTCGTATACTTGACTGGAACACTGAGTGTTAAAAAAATACACATATACGAATACACTAACACCATCAAAATAGAAACAGCCACCGAAATTGTAGTCATACCTGGTCTTAGTCCTAGGAGCAGGGAGTTGCCACAAACAACTTACCCATATGGTGAGCTAGGTGGCTTTGTGTTCTGAGGAAGTCATTGGGGAATTTGAGGTGTACAACAGGAGGTCTCCAACTGCAGCAGTCCTTTCTATGGATGGCGGTAGCCTGTGCTGTGCATAGATTTTCTAAATTTGTATGTAATTGCATCACACAGCAAAAGGATACCCGCTTTCGAAGTAAAAAACTAACGCTTGGGACAACAAAAAGTACTGAATGGCGAAATATCCTAAGAGGTCATACCTTCACAATATGGGGATCTTCTTATTCCTTTTCCATATTGTACACATAAAGACTACAAACAGACATATACCTACCTAACAACCCACGTTGGATATGGAGTCTGTGGCATTCAAGACGATGAAAGGATATAAAGGACTCTTTTCCTCTACCAATTTGCACTTCTGAGATTTCCAAATGGATTTGCAAATATTGTTATCGGAAAGAACACTTGGCGAATGGAAGTTCTAGTTTTTCTTTATACTTATGTATGTTCGCTTTGCCAATTTTTGTTTTTGCTTAGATACGTCTAACGTCTACACTAAGTAAAGGTAAGGGGTATGGTATGTCTTCCTTCTGCTGTCTCGTACTTATCACTTTTTATTTGTACAACTCGATTCATTGAAAGGATCCGAAGCAACGCACGTAGAACTGTTGCTTTTCAAAAAGTTAAAATCAAATTTAAATTGTCATTTGAATCTTTATAGAACACAACAAAAGGGAAAGTAAATAAAATTGCTACCCTTCCTGATGAAATGAAACAAAAATACAAACATCAATTTTAGCTCAGCAACTGCAAGCAAAATATTGCAAGCAAAGAGTTGACAGCTGTGACAGGAATTGAGACACTTGAAAGGTTTTTAAGAAAAAACAAAAATGCTCACTTTAGTGATTAAGTGCTATAATAAAAAAAGGGTGTGTTTTTGCTTGCAAAGAAGAAATAAAACGCATATAATTTAATGTTATGGCCAAGAATTTACCTTTGTTATAAAAATATATGTTTGTTTTTAGTTTTTGCAGCAATTGAAGCTGTATGTCAGCAATATGAAGCCGAATATTCTCTTCCAAGGCGCCAAGCACGAACTTGGAGGCCCCATCAGAAGCGTGCGTCGCGAGAACGGAACCATTATTTTGGTAACAAATTTGCATGATTTGCAAACGTTGTTTAGGAGTAATTCTAATCATTATGAAATGGCAAACTAAATTAAACACATATCAAGTGACAGCTGTCAAAACGACCAACTCTGAAAAAAAGGACTGCCAGATTTAAAAACACACGTCTAAAAAAGCACTCGTTATTATGTAAATTCAACGGTAAAAGTGATTCACTATCACATATCAATCAACAAGAGGTTGACTGAAGTATCCTTAATTTACTTTTGGCATAACTTACTTTCGTTGTTCAAATGGTAGGTATATGTAGTGTTAACCCAAGAGGTCACAAGCGTCCCCAGGTTTTTCTCCAAAAACCACCTCTATTTTCAAACTTCTACTCTTTCCTCCCTGCGGAGAACATCGGGCGGCTATTACCTCAACTGGAGATTCGGTTCCAACCTCAGGGAAAAGTTGTTGGGGGTAGCACTCGAGAGAGGGGGGAAAGGTGTTTCCAGTTAGGCACCTATCCTTTTATCCAGATGGCAGTGGAGCAATTACCCGAGATGAAATCAACGGTGGCGTCTTCAGTTCCAGTTTGAACTACTTATTGAAAACCTTATAGGGCTTCTACGACATATTCGGAACTCAGGTCTGTAAGGAGCGATTATGCCGACTCTCGCCCTTGGGGAACAAATCAAAGACCTGGCCTTTCAGGTTGAAGGTCGTACGTAAAGAAAAAACTAATTACGAAGCACCAGCAAACCTTGAATACGAACGGATTTACTGTTGACAACAAACGCAAACAATTTAAGGACTACTAACGTCGGATATGCACGTGGAATTTAAGGTCTCATAATATATCACGTGCAGCCGAACAATTAGCAGATGCTCTAGACTGCTATTAAGCAGATATAACCGTCATCCATGAATTGCTACGGGATGTGCCGGGAAAAAAGAGGATGAAAAACTGCGATGTTTATTATGGTGACTGCTACCGAGAAAGAAAACAATGCATATTTGGATGCGGTTTTATCATGGCAAGAAGTCTTAAGCTATATGTGCAACAGCGAACGCCTTATGACCATTTTCATCAAGGATAAATTCGGCAACATTGACCTAATATGTGCACATGCTCTCACAGAGGAGAAAGATGACAGAAAATGGGAAAAACAGCCACCACGACCACAACACTTCCGATAACGGACTCAGGTTCATCCATTTTTCGGCGGGGCGAAAACGTCATGGTAGCCAGTACGCGATTTCCACACCTCAATATCCACAAAGAAACTTTGAGTTCTCCAGATCAATCTACCGTCAGCCAGATTGGACATATTGCGATCGACACTTCCATCATAATGGATGTCCGGACTTTCCGAGAAGCTAACATCGACTATGTACATCGTTGTTGCCAAGGTAATACCCAAGGCAAAACATGAAGATGATGGGAAAAGATACAACGTCGATTGGCTCAAATCCCAACAGATCGCCAAATCCTTCTCCGATCGAATCACTAGTAACCTCTTTCGAAGTTCTCTGCCGTCAACACAATGTATCGAGAATAAGTGGCAACAAGGCCAAGATGCAATCAGAGAAGCCGCCTCTGACGTGCTGGGTTTCAAACACCCACCAACAAGAAACCCCTGGTTTGATGAGGAATGTCGGCAGGCAAAGGCAACCAAACAATATGGCACGCTTATCAGACACGAGCTCTATGGGCAGAAAAGGAGAGAGGAACACCGACTAACACACGAACAACAAAAAGAGAACATGACAAGCTTGCGGTCGAAGATGTTGAGAATTTGAAAACAGAAAATAATTTCGAAAGTTCTATTAGCAGGTGAAACGGAATTCATAAGTGAATAAACCTCGAACCGAAGAAGAAAGTGAAAATATCATAGTAGAACTGCAGTCATTGCTGAGGATATTGAAGGACCACATCTGTAGACTGTATAACGGTAACGACGAACCGAATTCCGCTGTCAGACAGGATGATCCATTCAATAAAGACGACGAAAAAGCCAAAATTCCCGTCTGCTCGACTTAGACGAAGTGAAAATAGCAAGTCTAACCAAGCCGCTGCAACAGATGACTTGAAGCCCGATACTGAAAAAAGGAGACATCCTAAACTGCACCAGATATATAAAGGAATGAGTATCCTTAATATGGCTTGGCAAATCTTCTCTGCGTAATATGTAAACGTTTAAAGCCCATCGTGTTCACTTTAATTTTGTGATGATTTTTTATATAAATTTAACTGTAGGTACCTGTATTTTTTAATCTAATTAAAAAAAATTAAAAAAACTTAAATTGAAATCTAAAACCGAACAAATATTAATACTCATATTATGTATTTTAATATTGATTGATGCCATAATTTAGCAAATATAAAACTTGCTGCAATAATGCTTTTTCTCAGTAAAATATAAATAATATCAATGCAAGGTATGTATTATTAAAAAAAAGTGGTTGAATTTATTCCAAGCTTAATAATACACTACACATTAATTTATTAAATACCGAATTAAATTAATTGCTTCATCATCGTTAAGTGAACATAACTTTTGTGTTTGCACGTTTACTATTCTATAAAATACAATTCTTTTTTATTATAATTATGAGATTCTATAACGCTGTTAATAATATGTTCAAATGTTTTTTTTTTTTTTTAATTAATATGAATTATTAATTAAAATTTTTGTACATATAAATTAATATTTGTATTGGTTTAATCAACTTTGTTGTTCCTAGAATGCAACTCTCGGAATTGGAATGAAACAATTAATTTTTAAACTTTACAAATAAATTCAAACTTTATTTAATATATTAATATTAATTTAGGTTGGAGTTGTTGGTTGCACCAGCACAAATGGACGGTGCTATATTGCTAGCACCTACTCGGATGAAAGACACGATCAAAATCACGGTTGCCACTTGAAAAAAAATTGCATGACCAAAGCTGAAAATAAAAATGACCAATCGTACCAAAAAAGGACCAAAATAATTTGTGTCCGCAATAGCTTTTAACTTCCCATAGAAAGTTATTGTAATCGGTCCGATCTCTTGAATTGAAAATTTTGACATTTCTCGACGTTTCAAGGTTCCTAGAGTCTAAATAAAAGATTTTTAGAGAGATGTCTGTGCGTGCGTGCGTGTGTACGTTCGGGAAGAATAACGTTTTTGGTAAAATTTCGAAAATCGAATTGATATTTTTTTTTACAAAAAATAAAACCTTAAAAAAACAATAGTAAAACTTGGTAAAAATTTACTTTCGACTCTTCAAAAATTAAAATAATATTGGCTTTAAGCTAATTTTATCTCACAGAAAATATTATTGCCGACATTCCGTAAATTGTGCATAAAAATCCAACAGTCATTTTTTTCATAAAAAATTGAAATCTACAAAAAAATAGTACGCAAATGCTACGAAAATTTGGTAAAAATTGGTTTTCGACTAAAAATCTCGTTAACAAGAACAGATGAAATCAAACTATTTCATCATACCCAAAATATTGTTGGTAATTTTTAATTTTTTTTAGAATAATTCAACTAACAACTAGCAAATCACGAAAGCCTACAAACCTTTTAAGCAAGACAAATCGGCAGACGGGATGGGAAGTAATCAGTGTGGGACGCACCCCAGCCTCTTTTTTTTTAAGATCACAATATGTTAACATTATGTCAGGAGATCGAATACTATCGCTAAATAAAATTCATATAAAATTAATTCAAAAAAATTCAGCCCTATCATGAATTCCATCGTAATCGGAAATTTTTACGAATCCCGAAAAACTGTATCATGAAATGCGTTCGTAATGCAAAATTGTATGAGATTTTCCACTACGAACGGATTTCGTGATACAGTTTTTCGGGATTCGTAAAAGTTTCCGATTACGATGGAATTCATGATAGGGCTGAATGTTTTTGCAGACCAAACTCTATGGTTATATTTGTCATCTTGACGCTCTTTGGTCAGCATTATATTATTAATGGTACCCAAATTAAGTCTGCCTTTCGTTTTTATCAAAGTTAATTCAAAAAAATTCCTCTCAGCAGCAGCTGAGCTGTGAGGAGGAAGTAACATCAAGTTATAAACGAACTAACTTAAATTTTGAAAACAATATTCATTTAAAGCGTTTTTATGATAATTGACCTTTTCCCAAAATTCTTTAGGTATGTATTTTATTTTTGAGATTATAAAAGGAATAGAGTCGATTTTTTTCAACTTCTTAAAAAAGGGACCAAATGGAATAAAAAATGACCATGCGACCAAGTGAGAAAATAATGACCAAATTTGGTCGTAAAAGACCAAACTGGCAACCGTGATCAAAATGAACGAGAGAAAAGCGGAAATGCAAGATGTCTGCATTCCGTGTTTCTATATCGTTTTCTTAGATTTGAGCTTTAGATTTTGCTAGATAACATAGAGCTTTAGATTTTGCTGGATAATATTGAGCTTTAGATTTTGCTAGATAACATTGAGCTTTAGATTTTGAATGCTTATTTAAGGGTTGTGCGCATCCACTACATCACCCTCCTCCAATCGAGTCCCCCTCTTCGAGATTATCTTATTGAACAATTTAGACACAGTGTGCTGGCTTAAGGCGATCGATTGAAACCGACACGCTCTTGTTTTTCATTTGGATTACGAAATGCTTTCTAAGGCGTCGTATGACGTTGTATGGTCCTTCGTATGGAGGCGTGAGGCCTGTTTTGATTTTGTCAACTCTGACAAAAACTTGTTTACATTCGTTTAAGTGTTTTGGAATGAAAATGTCTTGTTTTACTTGTCTGGTTTCTGTTGGGATGAGATTTTTCATCGCATTGCGGAGTTTTTCAATTAGAACGTCTGGAGAGCTTTGCTTGTTGTTGTAACCAACAAAAATTTCACCAGGCAGTCTTAGATTCTGCCCATAAACCATCTCTGCTGCAGAAGAATTTAAGTCTTCTTTGACTGCGCAGCGAATTCCTAATAGGATTATTGGGAGTTCTGAGCTCCAATTGATGGTGTTGCATCTGGCTTTTAATGAACATTTTAATTGTCTGTGGAATCGCTCAACCATGCCATTAGCTTGTGGGTGATATGGCGTTGTGTGCATTTTGTGAATGCCTAACAGTCTAGACAGTTCACTAAAAAGCTTTGATTCGAATTGACTTCCCTGGTCCGTAGTGATTTTTAAAGGAGTACCAAAACGGGAGATGAAGTTTTCGACAAATGCTTTTGCGATTGAACTAGCTGTTATATCAGCAAGAGGATAGGCTTCTGGCCAACGCGTGAACCTGTCTACGGCGGTGAGAATGTAAGAAAAACCATTGGACGAAGGAAGAGGCCCTACCAAGTCTATGTGGATGTGATCGAATCGACCTGTTGGTACTTCGAATCTACCGTATTCGGACTTGGTATGCCTTTGCACTTTGGATTTTTGACATCCTACACATGACTTTGTCCACTCGTTGATGTTCTTATTCAGCCAGAAGTATCGTTCTGAAACTAATTTACGAGTTGCGCGAATGCTTGGATGAGAAATTTCATGAAGGGTTGTAAAAACATCAAAACGCAAATCTGAAGGAACGAAGGGACGATTCTTGTTGGTTGAAGTTTCGCAATAAATATTCACATTGGGAAATTTGAATTCTTTAAGTGAAAAGTTAGAAGTTTTCTTTGAGTTTTTATTTTTTAACAGGTTTTGTAACTCATTATCGGTAGACTGAAGCTTGGCAATGGTCTCTAAATCAAGTCTGAGACTCTTGTTAGCTGCGACTTCATCAATGCGGGAGAGGGCATCAGCGACGACATTGTCTTTGCCCTTGATGTGCTGTATATCAGAAGCAAACTGAGAGATGAAATCAAGGTGGCGCGTTTGGCGTGGACTTCGTTCGGTTTTGCTTGTTAATGCGAAGGAAAGTGGTTTATGGTCTGAAAAGACTGTGAATTCTCGACCTTCGACGAAAAATCGGAAATGTTTTATCGCCAAATATACAGACAACAATTCGCGGTCGAAAGCTGAATATTTTCTTTCAGAATCTTTGAGTTTTCTTGAGAAAAATGCTAAAGGCTGCCAAAATCCTGAAGTTCGTTGCTGAAGAACTGCACCAACGGCTATATCAGATGCATCGGTGGCGATGCTGAAGGTGCCATCGTGCATGGGATGAGCTAACAGAGTTACTTTTGACAGAGCTTGTTTTTCTTCGTTGAAAACGCAGTCAAGAGATTCCGGCCATGAAAAATCTTTTTTGGGTTTTTTGTTTTTCATGAGCAAAACTAAATGTTCGTGAAGCGGAGCAATAATTTGAGCAAGTTTGGGAATAAATCGATGATAATAGTTTATCATCCCAATGAAGCGCTGAATTTGCTTAACGGAGGCAGGAGTTGGAAAGTTTAAGATTGCTTTAACGCGATCCTTGGAAGGAGAAATTCCCTCAGCGCTGATTGAGTGACTTAAAAATTCCAAGGTGGAAACACCAAAGACACATTTCGAAAGGTTGATGTTTATACCGTACTCTTCCAGCCTTTTAAAAAGAAGCTCGAGGTGCTCTCGGTGTTCTTCTTCAGTTTTGCTTGCGATGAGTAGATCATCAATGTATGCGAAAACGAAATCGAGGCCAAGACAAACTTCATTCATAAAACGCTGAAACGTTTGAGCGGCGTTTCGTAGTCCGAATGGCATGCGAAGCCATTCGAAAAGACCAAAAGGAGTTGTTATAGCCGTTTTATGAACGTCTTCAGATGCAACTGGTATTAAATGATATGCTCTCACAATGTCAAGCTTCGAAAAAATTCTGCAGCCATGAATGTTCATGGAAAAATCTTGGATGTGGTGAATCGGATGGCAGTCCGGTACCGTGGCAGCGTTTAATCTGCGGTAGTCACCACACGGTCTCCAATCTTGATTGTTTTTCTTTTTTACCATATGCAAAGGTGAACAAGTGTTCGAAATGAAGGCTGACAAATACCTAGTTGCATCATATGTTGGAACTCAGTTTTAGCTGCTTTATGCCTAGAAGCGTCAAGCCGTCTAGGTCTAGAAACTGGGAGTTGGCCTTTTGTAACAATATGATGAACTGTTGTGTGTTTGATTGGTGCGAAATAGTCTGGCTCTTCAGTTAAACTTGGAAATTTTTTTAGTATTTCATTGTAATCGCTTGAAACTTGAAAATGTTTTGGCTCGGATCGTCAGTTCTTATCGTTGTTGCATAAGAGTGGAGCTTAGTGAGAGGGTCAATTAATCTTTTGTTTTTTGTATCTACTAGTAGGTTAAACTTTGATAGGAAATCGGCTCCTAATATTGGTCTATTCACTGAGGCTAATATGAAGGAGTGAACAAAATTACGCCTCAGACCAATATCAAGGTTCAATAATTTTGAGCCAAATGTTGGAATAGAAGTTCCATTGGCAGCCGAGAGCAAAAACAAAGAATTTTGAGATGACTTTTTGCAGCTGTATGGAAGAACTGATAGGTCCGCCCCTGTGTCGACAAGAAAAGTGAATTTGGAATTTTTATCCCTTATGAATAAGCGGCGACTTAAAGGACACTGCATGTTTGCCGCTGCAACAGCAGGTTTATCTAGTTTGGGTTATTTGTGCGATTTTCAGATGGTCTTACGCTGAAATTACAAGGCTTGCTGCATTTTTTTGCATTTTGTTTATAGCGCCTGTGATACCAGCAAATTCCTGTACTGGAATTTGAATTAATACGACTGCGTGATCGAGTGTTTCTAGTTCTAGTATGTTGAAGCGATTTGTCTCTACTACGCGAGCGCGATTGAATGGAAAAAGCTTCGATCATTGACTCAATTCTATCGAGTCTTTTTTCAAGTTCCGTTTTTGAGTTGCTATTTTGCGAAAGAGTGGTAACACTGCAAATATTCGCACCCTGAGATGCTTCGTATATTCTATCTGCGAGATTAGCTAACTCTTCAAGTGTCTTTGTGCCAACCGATAACAACGCGATGTTGATAGGTTGCGGCAACCTACGCATCCATAAATTTTTAATAATATCGTCGTTGAAAGAAGTACCTGACAACATTTTCATCGACCGCAAAACTTCTGACGGTTTTCGGTCACCGATGTCCGCTTTATCAATGAGTGTCTCTAATCGTTTTATCTCGGAAACTGAATGTCGTTCTATAAGTGCTGATTTAAGTGTATCTAAGATATTTATCGGTGTTAGGTGGATTTGAGAGAATGTCAATCACCGAGTCACAAGTGTCTGGTGGCAAGGACGCAACTGTAAGACAGTATTTTGTCTCAGAACTGGTTATCCTATGCACTGTGAATTGTGCCTCTGCTTGGATAAACCATGTGACTGGATTGGAGTTCCAGAATGTGGGAAGTCTAACTCTAATTGATTCTACTTCTGCCCGTGGTTGACTCGATTGAAGTTGGTGATTGTTGTTTGAACTTGCACCATTTTCAAACCCTTCTTCTGTTGAACCCGGCATTTCGGTTTTAGTTCCCAGCATAAATTTGAATTTTCGAAGATAAAAACGAGATTCCAAAATGGATTTGAAAATTAAATCGCGAAAACTATGTAAAAACGTTCTTTGGTTACCAAGAAGAACGCGAATGAAAATTTTAAAATGAGTGATTGAACGCGTGATGAATCTCCTTGTGTAAACAGTTGAACGTGTGGCAAAAGAAAAGTTGTCTTTTATACTGTGAACTGAACCCGAAATTTGTTTTAAAAAAAATCTTAGCTCTGAACGCGTCTCAAAAAGGAAAGAAAATTGCTGTTTGTTTCTATTGTGAACTGAGCATGAAATCTATCAAAATCTATGCAAATCTGTCAAAATCTATGAAAATCTGTCAATTGTTTGAATGTAAAAATGGATTTATCTTTCTATGTAACTATGATGGTGCTTTTATTTGTTTATTATAAGATATACATGTGTGCTGTTGCTAGGACCAAACTCTCACCTGTACAATATTTAAGACGAAATTTTTTGAGTTCTTTGTAGATAAACTATAGATGATTTGATGGTCCGCTCTTCTTGTTGATTTCTTGCTGATGGTTCTCACTGTTGGTGGTGGTGGCTGATCAGCAATTTTGTACACAGCGATGATGGTCGATGATTGTTGCAAATTGTTGTAAATTGTTGGCCAATAACAGTTTTTGAAAGAAAGTTGTGTTTCTGCGTGGATGATCGCGGTGCGTGATGGTGGTGGAGATGGCAAGATGTGATGTTAGGGGTGAAAAGTGTTGGCGACACGTACATATGTGGCGCTTGAGTGGTGGTGGTTGTGGCTTGAAGGATGTTGGCGATACGAGCAATTGGTGGTGGCGCTTTGATGTTGGCGACGCGTACATATGTGGCGCTTGAGTGGTGGCGCTTTGATTATCGTTGCCGATGGCTTGAAAGATGTTGGCGACACGTAAATGGCAATTGAGTGTTGGCGCTTTGATTGTCGTTGCCAATGGCTTGAAAGATGTTGGCGACACGTGAATTGTAATTGAGTGGTGGCGCTTTAATTATCGTTGCCGATGGCTTGAATGATGTTGGCGACACGTAAATGGCAATTGAGTGGTGGCGCTTTAATTATCGTTGCCGATGGCTTGAAAAATGTTGGCGACACGTAAATGCCAATTGAGTGGTGGCGCTTTGATGGATGTTGGCAGTGGTGGTCGTGGTGGATGAATCTGTGGCACGGTGCGTCGATGGCAGTGCTGTTGGAAGACGAAGTGTTTTGGTGTGGCGTGGTTTAACCACACTGATACTCCTTTAGTTGGCGGCAGTGTGGCAAAGAATATTTATTGTTTCTTTAGAATCCACTGGAATTGGTTCCAGCGTCGGGGTCACCAATGTTGTTCCTAGAATGCAACTCTCGGAATTGCAATGAAACAATTAATTTTTAAACTTTACAAATAAATTCAAACTTTATTTAATATATTAATATTAATTTAGGTTGGAGTTGTTGGTTGCACCAGCACAAATGGACGATGCTATATTGCTAGACCTACTCGGATGAAAGACACGATCAAAATGAACGAGAGAAAAGCGGAAATGCAAGATGTCTGCATTCCGTGTTTCTATATCGTTTTCTTAGATTTGAGCTTTAGATTTTGCTAGATAACATAGAGCTTTAGATTTTGCTGGATAATATTGAGCTTTAGATTTTGCTAGATAACATTGAGCTTTAGATTTTGAATGCTTATTTAAGGGTTGTGCGCATCCACTACAACTTCTCTTTTGCTTATACAGTTCTGTTCGAAAAATGTTGGTCAATCTTTTTTTTTGATTTTTTTCGAATTTTGTCAAATTGTTGAAATAACAACATATTTTCTAATGAACTTTTGTTTTATGATGCGGTTCAAATCGTTTTATGATACAGTAAGGATTTTGAGATTTTTCTAAAATGGTCACAGGAGACAAAAGTGATTATAGCGAAAAATTAGTTTTTTAGGTACTTGCCTCATTTTTAAGGATTAAAGAAAAATATTTTATTGGTTCAGTTTTTTGTTTGTATTTATTGCTTCTCAGAAACATGTTGTATCTAATTAGTACTTTGTTGGACCTCCTCTTGCTTTTATTACGGCTGCACATCAGCGAGACTTTGAATGAGATAGGTTTTTCCGTGTGGATGCAGGTATCGTGTTCAAGGTCCGGGTAAGTAGTTTTTTAATTCACTAACTGACTCTGGGCGCTTCTTCGCAACCTCATGTTTCATTATAGACCAAATATTCTTAATTGGATTGAGATCTAGATTGTAGGGATGCCAACTTAGTACATCGATATTATTTTCTTCGAAGTACTTTTTAACCTTAGAAGTAAAAAAATCCAAGTATTATTTTTAGTCATTCTACCTTTTCTATCTCTACCTTTCTACTTTTTTTATCTCCGGAGAAGCATCCCCACAAAATCACACCTTCAGTTTTGGGGGCATCCGCAAAATGCAATCAGAGCTTAATCTTTTCTTCGGTTCTCATCGCGCAAGGATCCTCCCATCTCCAACATGGAGCTTGAATTTTGATTCGTCCTAAATGAAAATATTGTTCCACATGTCTTTAGTCGAATTTAGGTACTCCTGAGCCCAGAGCAATTCTTTTGTCTTTGACACTATTTGGAAATCCGGCTTCAGTACCGGCTTGAGTGCTCTAAGTCCAGCTTTCACGAGCCTTTTTCTCATTGGGCTTGACGAAATTACTTTGACGGTAGCTCGACACAGATCGTTTTTAAGGTCCACCGAAGTCCTAAACCGATGCCGACGACTGTACAACACCAAAAAAACGATTCTCCACTGGGGTCGTCTTTTTTGGCCTCCCTGAGCCTTTTTTCCTGCTAGTAGTCCCGGTCTTACGATATTTTTTCAAAGTTCATGCCACAGTTTGTTGAGCAATATTCGGTCTCTTAGAAATTTCACGTGTTGTCAAATTGAGAGTTGACAGACACAACATATTGGCTTTATGTTCCGAGCTGATTTTTCTCAATTTTTCCACAAAATCACTTCGGTTGATATTGGACTACTATCACGAGCCAAATGCAGCTCTTTAATAATAACATCAACTTTTATACAGTGTTTGAATAGCACGTTGCTACCTAGTGCACAAAAAAACCGAAGCGTTCCTAAATTCCAAGAACTGATCTCGAAAAGGGTAATATAATATTTGACCAACATTTTTCGAACAGCACTGTATATCATTAATCATCAGGAGTAAACTCTTAAAGATGGCCAAATGTGTAGCTAATAGCATTTTGATTTAAAGTTATAAGTACAGATTTGTTGGTGTAAAATGTCTTAAAACTATAGAGCATGCAATTAATTACTTTGCATTAATGTAACCTATGCATGTGTAAACATTATTTGTGTTTTATTATTTAAAAAAAAGTATAGAAAAATGAAGTAACCTTAGTCTTGGAATATAGTTCTCTTAGACATTCTGGACATACAATTCCAAGCTCTACAATGAATTCAGGTAGAAGGTTTGATTGTTAATAAAAGAAAGCAATAATATTATTGCAATAAATAATGGTTTTGGATACCAATGAAATTCTTTATTCCTGTATCCTGTGAAAGTACGTTCGATGACATTATGTATGGAACTCGATTTCTTTTGCATGGCCACCACGGGAACGCTTGCAGAAGTCCAGACGCTGAACCGAATTTTCGACGGTTTTCAAGCATACATCGGCCGATACTGCTGAAATTTCACGTTCGATATTCGTACGAAGTTCATCAATCGTCAATGGCTTGTTGGCATAGACCATAGACTTGACGTAGCCACGTATCCCCACAGGAAATAGTCTAACGGCCTCAAATCGCACGACCGAGGCGGCCACGCGACTGGATCATTTCGTGGGATAACACTTTCTCCAAACTTGGTTTCCAATAAATTGATTGTGACATTCACTGTGTGGCTTGTGGCGCCGTTCTGTTTTAACCACATGTCCTCCAAGTCCATATCATCCAATTGGGGCCAAAAATATTCGGTCTTGATCATTACGGAAGAAGTACGACCCAATGACGGCACCAGCCTATAAACCACACCAAACCATAATTTTTTCGGGATGCAATGATAAACATGGAGTACGTGTGAATTGCTGCCTGACCAATACATCATATTTTGTTTATTGACGAAGCCATTCAGCCAGAAATGAGCCTCATCGCTGGAGATGATTTTTCAATGAAAATTCGAATCAATTTCAAGTTGTTGCTCATGCTCAGCCCAATTCACGAACATACAACACTTCTGATGGTCAAGCGGCTTCAGTTCTTGCGTCAATTTAATATTGTAAGGAAGAAGACCAAGATCTTTTCGCAAAATTCGCCACAACGACGTCACAGAAATGCCCAACGCTTGAGAACGACGCGACGTGTGAGAGACACATTTGGGCTTTCTGCAACTGGAGCCTCAGCGGTAGCAATATTCTCAAAACTACGAGCACTTCTTTGTCTCACTGGCACGGGAACATTTTGTACTGTGTGATTGCCAAATTTTTAAACTAAGCGATCAATTGTTGATCTTAAAATAAATTAGGTGGCGCAACAGTCCGTAGACACCCAGAGCCTAGTGACTTACAACTCTCAACCATTCCTATGTGCGAGTAATTGCAGGGATGGAGGGGACCTACTGTTTATATACCGAATCCGAACGGCTAATTTGGGAAAGCACTTTTCATGACAAGAATTACTCTTGGAGAATTCGTCAATTCCTCGCAAGAGGCAGTACCCGTGAAAAAAAACTTTAGGTGGCACAAGCAGGGATCGAACCCAAGACCTCTCGCATGACAGTCCAACGCACTAACAATCATGCCACGGGTACTACGCAATTGTTGATCTGCTAGGACGATTATAACGAGCATAAATTGGACGTAGCGCTCTTAACGTTGAGGCCACTGGCTCCGGATTTCGGTAGTAAATTTTAATAATTTCGACTCGTTGGCTCGTATATCTTTCCATCATGAAATGGCAAACCTTAGTGAAGAGAAATGTCAAAAGAGCGGCATGAAATATGGCGTCATTTGCTGTCCCTGTCGTTCTACGTTTGTAGCGTCCCTGTTGAAAAACCCTGTACTGACTCCATTTGTCTAGGCTGTAGTTTCAAAATACAGACAGACATGCAGAAACCTACTCTTATAGGTATTTTTTTGTTCATAATTTTTCATAAAATACCAAGATAAGTTGAATGCTTGATGTACCTTAAGTAAATTATTAAAAGAATAAAGTTCTAAACAAAATTAAGAACTTGATACAAAAATAAATAACTAGGTTTCTGATTTCTCCTCGACTTTCTTACAAAAGTGGAAATACAAAAACTTATAAAATCTTAAATCATAGTAAACTGCTTAGCTATACCAGTTTTACATTTTAATTCCAATTTATCACAGCAGAAATCTCAAATTTCAAGAAAAAAAAAAACACAACAATGGTAAAAAGCAATAAACTAAAGTTATTTTGAAATTTGTGTTCAAATACCATTAAAAGCTTAACTGTGTTTGGGTCAGCTTATTGAATACATACAACAACATGCAACTTATTTTGAATGCATACCCCTAGTAATGCCCTGCAATGACTTTCCACATTACGAATACTTTTTTGAAAATAAATGTCATATTCAATTAGGATTTGTTTTTATACAAATCTAATAAAAAAGACCTATCACTGCACAACCTACACTGACATAAATATTTTTTTATCACTAAATCTTATATAAAAAGTCCCAAGTCACAGCAGATTTCTATCAATATGTTCACTATGATTTCAAAAACTTAACGTTATTTAGTTTGTTTTTATTTCCAAATGTATGGTACAAAAAGAGGCTTGGATGCGACCCACACTGATAACTTCTCAACCCGTCTGTCGATTTGTCTTGCTTAAAAGTTTGTAGGTTTTCGTGTTGGGTTAAAAAAGTTGTAAGTTGAATTATTCTTAAAAATTAATTAATTAATTAAATTTCAAAATTACCAACAATATTTTTCATATAATAAAATAGTTTGGATTTAATATCTAGTTTTGTTAAATAAATTTTAAATCGAAAACAATTTTTTACCAAAAAAAAACTATCAATTCGATTTTTCTCAAAATTTTACTGAATATTGACAACAATATTTTTTAAAATATAAAAGTAGTTTAAAGCCAATATCTCAAGGTTTTGATATTTGAGTCGAAAATCAATTTTTACCATTTTTTATTCATTTTTTTTTGTAAGATTTATTTTTTGTTCTCAAATTTTTTCCGAATGTTAAAAATCTTAAATTTTTGAAAAGATATTTGAGTCGAAAATTAATTTTTACCAACTTTTGTTAAAATTTTTTAGGTTTTTAATTTTTTGTAAATCTATCTTTTCAAAAACTAAAAATATTTTATTTAAACCAATTTTATCTCACAAAGAATATTGTTTCCAACATTTTGTAAATTTTTTGTAAAAATCCAACATTCAGTTTCTTCATAAAAAATTAAAATCTACACAAAAAAAAATGGATGTTCGGTTCTCTATTTCTCGTGAACAATAGGAAATATTGACTTCAAATTAATTTCATTGAACCAATTTGTATTTGTTTATATGAGAAATACAAATTTTCAAGAAATCCTACTAAAATTTGTTAAAATTAGTTTTCGACTTAAAACCTTGTTAACAAAAATAGATTTTGAAATCAAACTATTTCATTTAATGCAAAATATTGTTGGTAATTTTAATTTTTTGAAGAATAATTCAACTGACAACATTTTTAACCCAACACGAAAACCTACAAACTTTTTAGCAAGAAAAATCGACAGACGCGGGATGGGAAGTTATCAGTGTGGGTCGCATCCCAGACTCTTTTATGAATTTTTAATGGAAAAATACGTATACAGGTAGTAAAAGTTTGCTGGTACAAGACTTCCACCAGGTTTAAAAGCCAAAATCGTTTCCAAAATGTGTGGTTGGCAGTGTATTATGTGTTTTATTTTTCGAATTTTAAAAAGTGATAGACAAATTTTGAAGTCGCATTTGAATTAAGCCAAACAAAACTCATTGGAAAAGTGCAATTTGATTGCCCGAAGCAAAACCTTGTCGACCATCACTGTAACACGCTTGAATACTGAGAGAGGATATAAAAGTCATTAAAATGTTACAATAAATTTATTTTTCTTTCAGTGTACAATTAATGGGGGTGAATATTTGTCGTTTGAAAACTCATGTCATTGGTGTTTTTTGGCATCTATTTTTATATGTTTTGTTTTTTTAGTGTGCTTAATTTTGTTTTTATATTTCACTTTAATACACAATATGTTGTAGGAATTTTAATAACAATAACATATAAAGGGGCTTTATATAGCCAGTGCCAAATCAATCGTGACGAACAGCGATGAATTCGATAGTAGATATTCTGAAAATTACATAGACGGACATGTAGTGCATACGATATTCAAGATATTGGGCAAGCAGCTGAGCGACATCGAAGAAAAACAATATACAAAAGCCCTTGAATCTCAGTCGGCCTCGACATAGTCAGGATCGGGATAGGAAAAGAAAAACACTCGTTATAAAAATGTACGTATGTACATATGTATTGTATATGTTGCATATGAGAATGAGAATAAGAAGATAGACAAACTTTAACATCCAGGGTTAAGGCTTGTGTCGTTTCTTGTTTTATGACTCCCTCTGTGCCTGTCCAGAATGCTGACACTATACCTATTACCCAACACTCTACGCCAACAGCCTTCACGTAAAAATATAGCCCTTAATCGCTGTCTTTTTGCTTCTATTTTATTCGATAGTTGTTGTGTTTTCCTTCTGAAAATATATGGGATGGAATATGAAATTGGAATAGGTGATTATAAGGGCCGTATTTGTATCAATTCAATGGCAAGAATTGCTTTTATTTCGATTTTAGCATATATTGAAGTTTTATTAAATCAAATAAATGTTTCGAGTATTACATTTTTAGGAATATAAAATTTAGTCCATAAGGTGCCTAGATTTGAGAATTTAAAATAATAATACTGCTCTACTCTTCTAAAAAGAGTGTTTGTATGATAATGTTTTAATTGCTTTTTATATTTCAGATTAAACACGCTTTAATTGTGTTGAAAATATAGTTTAAGGCGCCAGTTATAGCTATCATTGGTTTTCATCATTGAAAACAAACATTGGAATTTTTTTGGCAGGTCGTTTATAGCTTCCATTAAAAATTTCTGTCATTGAAAAAAATTTCCTGATTGAAAGCCACCGACAAATTTTTGCTGACAGAGATCTGTCATTGGAATTGTGTGAAATTGGAACACAAATCAGTGGAACGATTCGTTTCACTTTTGAACATAAAAGTATCAGCTGTTCATGAAAATGAATTTCCGTCCGGAAAATTGAAAAAGAGATTTTTAGAGAAAAATAAATGCGTAATTACAATTTTTTTTTTCAAAAAAAATTCTTTTTGTGATTTCCGATCGATCAGTATATAATTTTCATTTCTAATCAAAGGGAAACACAGTCAAATATCGATTCAAATTTTTTTCCGGATCGATTTCAATGATAGCTAAAACTGGCTCCTAACAATCAAAAACGAGACTGGGATGTGACCCACACTGATAACTTCCCATCCCGTCTGTCGATTTGTCTTGCTTAAAAGTTTGTAGGTTTTCGTGTTTAGTCAAAAAAGTTGTCAGTTGAATTATTCTTACAAATTTTAAAATTTCCAAATATGTTTTGCATGTAATGAAATAGTTTGATTTCAAAACCTATTTTTTAACCCGATTTTTAGTCGAAAAACCAATACCAATTTTAATAGCATTTCTTAAAAGTTTTTATTTCTAATATAAAGAAATACAAATTGGATGAATAAAATTAATTTTAAGTCAATATCTTCTATAGTTCACGAGATATTGAGAACCGAACAACAATTTTTACCAAATTTGCGTACTATTTTTTTGTAAATTTTATTTTTTATGAAAAAACGGACTGTTGGATTATTATAAAAAAAATTACTGAATGTCGAAAACAATATTTTCTGTGAAGTAAATTAGTTTGAAGCCAATGTTTTTAATTTTTGAAAAGGTATTTGAGTCAAAAGTCAATTTTTACCAACTTTTATTCATTTTTTTTATGTTTTGGTTTTTTGTAAAAAACTGTCAATTCGATTTTTCTGAGCTTAAATTTGATTCAGGGTCTAAAAAAGTTAAAGCCCTTAATACAAAACATTGTCACCACCTTTTCGACAACAAAAATTGATTTTAATCAGAAAAAACTTTTTTTAAATAACTAACAAGCACTCAAGGGGTTATTAATACCCTTAACATGTTTAATTTATTTACTCATTACGAGCTATATGAAAATATGGAAGGATTGAAGAGGAACCGCATTGGCCTTAAAGCTTTGAATATCACAATGGGAGGGGAAGAAAGAGTTGAGTAACATGTTCCATATGCGCTTTAAAAAATAAGCTCTATACTCGACAGTACGTCTGAAATTGAGCTCGAGGCTAATCTGGTGAGCATTCCTTGAAGTGCGAGTATTATGTTTGAAATTGTTTAAGGGGGTGGCAATGTAACTAGCTTATTCGACAAAATATATTTTTGTAAAAATATGGTTAAAATAACGAAAGGCATGAAACATTACGGTGGTGTTCCAGATGCATTTGTTAATGTTTTGTTTATAGTTCTATCACCTATCAAAGCTCTGCTTGAGATTCTATCCAAAAGCCTTAAACTTGTTCTAGGAGCACCTGCCCAAATATACGCGTTACATTCAAAATTTACACCAAGAAAGGCTTTGTAAGGTAGGGGTAAAAAGTTTCTTGCACCGTGTTGGAGAAATCCTTAGCACCTAGCAGCATTTGTATCAATGTCGAATATGTGACCATTCCATAAGAGGTGATCTGTGATACTCTTACCGAGTACTGAAAGCTGAATGGCATCATGGATAGTGGCATCGGGAGTGGGTTACGCTTTAACGACAAGAGACAGCACTGAGTTTTTCAAGAATTAAATTCTACACGGTTAATAACTCCTCATGGGAAATGTTGTCCAAATCGGAATTTAAAGAGCTTATCAAAGCTGAATGTACTGTCAACTGTTTAATGGATTAGACAGACGTGGCTGACAAGAATTCGTTTATGAATGTAAGGAATAGAATCGGTAACAAAAGGGAGCCCTGGGGAACACCAGGGGCCTGATTATGAGGTACGCAGCGAATCATTTTGCTAGTGAGTTTGGCATTTTTCAATTATTGCTTTCGCTTTCGCCTTCTTCGTTTTGAATTCGACCAATTAACGAATTCGTAGGCGAATTTGAAATGTCATAAAGTTTGTTAGCGAGTTGAAATCCGACAGCTTTTTTTTGGTGGATTCACAGCGAAAGAGTGTTTATTATTATTCACTGTTCGATTTCGTGGATTCTTTCTTTATTGTAATTATATAAAAATGTGAGTTAGCTTCATTTTAATTTTCTTATAATTTATCCACAATCCACAATAAAATATAAAATTTTAAAATTCATTCAAGGAACGATAAAAACAAGCAAACAAATCGACATCGGCTCTGGTCGAGTTTATGAAGAAAAATAAGGGCATTGCAACGGGAGCACTCGTCGGTCCTGAATATAGGGCTAAAACGAAGGAACTGTGGGATAATATTTCATAAGTTTTAAATAGCCTAGGACCCACTCGAAAAAATGTTGAAAGCTGGAAAAAAGTATGCATACATTTTGTTCTTTTAACCCTACCATGCTATGATTTTTTTTAAGGTTTGGAAGGATTTCAAATACATCATAGACAAAAATTTCGTCACAACACCAAATGCATCCGTGGAACAGGTGGTGGAATAAAGACTGCAAAGGGATCTGAGCCAATAATTTGATTATGTTCCTTTTTAAATCAAAGAATCAAAGCCTGAATATCTACATACATACATATTTATTTAAATTATTTTCATAACAATTTTTTGTTTCATTTGTTAAATGGAAGTTTTTTTAGCAATTAAATTGCGTTTTTTTTTTTTTTTATTTTTAATGAGGATACCCTACATCCTTTAAAATATCGAATGTGATTTTTTGTTTGTATTAATAAACAAATACTTTTAATTTACAAGCTATCTTTTATTCGATTTCTTATCTGTTTTGAAATATTAGAATAATTATTTGTTTCAAACCAAAAGTGTCAAATGACTGGAATATAGGAAGAAAAATTCAAACCAAAAGTGTCAAATCACTGGAATATAGGAAGAACTACTTTTTGATTCGACTCGAATTCGTGAATGAGGAAATACGACGCGAGTCGAATTTGAAAGGTCGAATTGAAAACGATCCGCCACGAACCTCATAATCAGGCCCCAGCATTTTTTTATGAATTTCAGACTTAAAACCATAATAATTCAAGTTGTATTGAATGGCACGCATTTTCAATAAGAGAACTTTGTGTCAGGCTCTATAAAATGATTTTACATAATATATGGAAAATCTTACTCTCTCCAAAACTATGTAAAGATTTGTTTTACTGTTTGGTAAGATAAACAATCAAACAAGCCTATTGCTACGAAAGCCGTTCTTCCTGTCATCTCAAGCTGATAATTAATAAGCGTTTTCATGACCTTGGAAAGAAGGTACGGCTATAAACATTCCAAATTTTCACTTCGTATTATTGACTTGTCTTTGTCACATTTTCGACCTTTTTACATACTTATTTCATTTTGGAAACCAGAGTCTGCTTCCAGCTAACCCAGAATCCAAATATCTGATTGTATTGCATAAAATATTGACACAATACTACGCGTTTTACAACATGAATGGTTTTTCTATAGTATATTTGATAAAATGAAAGAGAGTAAGTTTTAAAAATATCTACTTAGAACTCGATCATTTCTTCAATTTTAATTCTTTTTGTAAGAACTCGATATGAACTTATGTATTTTCGAGTTTTTAGATCTCAATTGAGGAAACTGAGACGGGTTAGTTAAGTTACCCAGGCCAGAATGTCTATGTCTATGTTATTATCTTGTATAGAATAGTTCACTTATCCTCTATTACCCCAAACCTCAGACCCTTGCTGTGGCTAAGGTTTTTTGTCATATTAAACCTGTATTTCGCTAACACAATAGATTCGGCGGTTTTCAACACGTGCAAAAAAATAATTGTGACCGTCAACTAACTGCAATAAAATAATATTGCGATCAAAGTTTGAGATGTAAGCTATCCTATCTTTCAAGTTGGATTAAATTGCACTCGGTGCACAAATTTGATCAAAATCGGTTAAGTAGTTTAGGAGTCCATCCCGAACAAACTCAATCGAGTTCTCATTTTTCAATAAACCGAGTCTTCCAAACTCGAACTTTGTCAAGAAATTGGACGTTAAGGCGTCGAATTTTATCTTGTAAAGTCATTTTGGAGAACATTCAAAAAATGTTATAATTACGAAAACTTATTCTTTATCTAAAAGTGATCATTCACTTCAACTCTCATGTTGCTACACGTGTTCACTGTTCAACAACCTACAATTACTAATTTACCATGTCCCCGTGTAATGGGACCGTCATGTCATGCCAGAGGCTGCGATCGATCCCTGTCTTAGGAAAACAATTGTTTTTTTCACGGTTTCTGCTTTTTGCGAGGACTTGACAATTCCTTATAATCTTGTCATGAAAAGTGCTTCTGAATTTAGGCGCTTGGATTCGACATAAAAACTGTAGGTTTTTATTTATTGGAATAGTTTAAAAAGTGGATATCCTGGAAATGTTGGCGAACAACATGTTTTTTAAAAAAAATAGGTTGATGGACTCTCAAGCTCTACTACGATACTTAGAATTGACATTTGAAGGTTCACTAATACTTCATCTTATCCAGTAACAACACAAAGTCTTTTTTTAAAAAAGGGAGCCTATTTCTTAATCCAGCCCTGGATGTGATATTTAAAGGACATTGGTTACAGTTTAGAAGTTTTTTTTTTATTTGGATACATTTTTTGTAGAGAAATTTCATATAGCACTGTTAGGTTCAGATCCGTTAGAGAATACAACAAGAGAGCTATTTGACTTTTGGTCTTTCGTAAGAGGTCCAGTGGCAATCCTCTGCCTTTTTGTCCTTAGATGACGATAAATTGAATTTTCCAGGAGGAATGGATAAGCGACGAGTTGTGATCCCAACTAAAAACAAAAATACTCAGTTTAGATCCCATATTCTGGTACTAATATTTATATGTATAGCGGGTATAGTATAGAGACCTGTTTTCTTCTGGTTGGCCATGTTGGGCTTTGTGATGATTATTCGATCACTTCGAATGTGGTGCACACATTAATTGTGCAGATCCACAGAGATGTTGAAGCTGATATAGCTTCATACTATATCTAGACATATGTACATTTGGTTGTCTGTTTAGTTTTCAATATAATCTTAAGATACAATTTATAGTGATTACATTATGTGTATTGAAGACAACATGGTCATTCTGTGTGCTACTCGTACAAACAATAAGAGGAAGGAGTTGCATTATGGGTTAGAATTCATTTATGTATATGGCGTGAAAGAAAAAAGAAACACAAACAAAATACATATATTTAATAAGGCTTATCGAAGTGTTGTAGAAAAAAGAATCATTTACTTTACCTTTTATTTACATTTTCGAGAAATTGATTAAAAAAATTGTTTTCTTTTTTTTTGCTTAAAATAATGACTCACCTAGTTACTAATATTTTCCTTAAAAAAAGTTACGGCTTATCTTGCAAAGAATATCTACAAATGAAGAAAAAAAATCATGAATGAAATAATAGGGAAACATTAGAGTTTGATTCCGGAATTTATTAAGTTCTTTTAAAAACCTTATTAGAGTACAAAATTAGAAGGTTTGCAATAAAA
Source organism: Eupeodes luniger (assembly GCA_951509635.1). Classification (NCBI taxonomy): domain Eukaryota; kingdom Metazoa; phylum Arthropoda; class Insecta; order Diptera; family Syrphidae; genus Eupeodes; species Eupeodes luniger. Next base: position 163,690,731 of record OX608073.1, read on the forward strand.
CTAAATTTTAAACTTTTGTTTCGGACTAAACAACCCTATTCTCCTAAACGTTTTCGTTTTTGTTTATGGTTCACGTGAATGTTTCAATTATTTTAATGAGTATTCTTTTTCAAAACCTTTAAGAGCAAATTTACTTAAGTGGATTTAAAGAATGTTGGACCAACAAGTTCTCCTTGCTATATAGCACAATTTTGACTAAGTGGACCAAAAATCAATATAAGCAATATAAAAGAATTTTTCTCTATTTTAAGCCCACTTCACAGTGGGGACTTGTAACCCACCTGAATGAACAAAAACACTACTTGTGTTAATGGCCCCCACCTGTCGCGATGTATCGGGTTTTTAAATACGGTTTTGGATATCAATGAAATTCTTTATTCCTGTGAAATAACTTTTGATGTCATTATGTATGCAACTCGATTTCTTTTGCATGGCCACCACGGGCACACGTTCGATATTCTTACGAAATTCATCAATCGTCGCTGGCTTGTTGGCATAGACCATACACTTGACGTAGGCCCACAGGAAATAGTCTAACGGTGTCAAATCGCACGACCGAGGCGGGCAAGCGACTGGACCATTTCGTGAGATAACATACGTTCTCCAAACTTGGTTTCCAATAAATTGATTGTGACATTCGCTGTGTAGCTTGTGGCGTCTTGATCATCACGGAAAGAAGAATGGCCTAATGACGCCACGCCCGCCGCGCCGCGCCGGCCGCCAGCCCATAAACCACACCAAACCGTAATTTTTTCGGGATGCAATGATGACTCATGTAGTACCCTTGGCATGATGGTTAGTGCGTTGGACTGTCATACGAGAGGTCTTTGGTTCGATCCCTGCCTGTGCCACCTAAAGTTTTTTTCATGGGTACTGCCTCTTGCGAGGAATTGACAAATTCTCCAAGAGTAATTCTTGTCATGAAAAAGTGCTTTCTCAAATTAGCCGTTCGGATTCGGCATATAAACTGTAGGTCCCCTCCATTCCTGCAATTACTCGCACACAGGAGTGGTTGAGAGTTGTAAGTCACTAGGCCCTGGTTCTCTACGGACTGTTGCGCCACCTAATTTATTTTTTAACGATGACTCATGGAGCACATGTGGATTGTGTAGATTGCTGCCTGACCAATACCGTATATTTTGTTTATTGACGAAGCCGTTCAGCCAGAAATGAGACTCATAGCTGAAGATGATTTTTCGATGACAATCCGAATAATTTTCAAGTTTTTTCTCAGCCCAATTCACGAACAATTCACGCTGAATTGTTGATCTGCTAGGACGATTATGACGACTATAAATTGGACATAGGGCTCTTAACGTTGAGACCACTGACTCCGAATTTCGGTAATAAATTGTAATAATTTCGACTCGTTGTTTGCTCGTATATCGTTCTATCATGAAATGGCAAACCTTACAGAAGAGAAATGTCAAAAGAGCGGCAAGAAATATGGTGTCGTTTGCTGTCACTATCGCTCTACTTTTGTAGAGTCCCTGTTAAAAAAAAACCAGTAGTAGTTCGTGGTACGAATCCCGAAAGAAGGTATCATAGCTCCGTTCGTACTAACAAAATTCTGCGACGAAATTTGGAGTTGTAAACGAATAGGAAGTTTGACATTTCTTTTGTCATATAGACATAAAAGTTCCGTCTACCGAGGTGAATGGTTAAAAATATAAAAAATTTAACTCTTAATACAAAATTATTTTGAAAAATAAAAATTTTTGTTTTTAGGTCCAACTGAGTAATTTCTAACAAAACACAATACAATCAAAGATTATTGGATTGGCTTCATGAAAACCTTCACATTGCCAAAGCAATTCTGCAGATTGAACGGACAAATATTTCTATTTATTAGGAATGGTTGGACTGAAAGGTTTGAATTAAAAGGATAATAGTAGAAACTAAAAAAAAAATCAAAGCTACATGTGCTAGAATGCACCGAATGCATTCGTTTTGTAACCTTAAAGATGGGGTATTATATTAACAGGTCGGAAAACGTCAACTAGTGAAACCAAAGGTTCTCGTTCGTTTGACATGAACTCTTCACAGTTCCTTATGGAAAATCCGAATCAAGAACTAAACGAAGATGTTGATACCACCATAGCACTTGGGCTGTAATATCATTTTCTGTTTAGAATACAAATTTGTCTATCTAATGATAGTTCCTGGGAAACTCGGTTTTGAATGGAAGCCAAGTTTAGCTTCATGTTTTTTAACGTCAGTTTTTTTTTTCAAAATATTCAACACAGTTTTCAAGTTTGTAGAAAATGTGGAATGTGCCGTTTGAACTTCAAAATGCTTCTACTGAAAGGAATCTGAGGACAGCTTCGAGTCTAATGTTAGTGTGAAAGGTTGCTTAAACATCCATAGTATCGATGGTACAAAATGATAAACTGCACTGATAGTTTGAAAAACAATATATTCTCCAAGTCGTATTCTTCAATAGCAGGCAAAAAAAGTCGGTCATCATATGATCATAACGCTCCGAATTGACGGTGACAGTCGTTCCATCGTCGTTTTCGAAGAAGTAAGGTCCAATCACACTTCCGGACCAAAGAGCGCACCAAACAGTGACTTTTTATGGATGTAATGGCCTCTCTTCAATTACTTGAGGATTCTCAGATTCCCAAATGCGACAATTTTGTTTATTAACATACCCACCGAGTGAGAAATGTGCTTCGTCGCAGAAGAAAATTTTGTTCGAAAAATCGCCGTCCACGCCTGTTGTTGACATATCTGAGACGTTGTCAATGGTCAGCTGGCTTCAGTCGTTGCGTGAGCTGGACTTTATATGGATGTAGATGTAGATCCAAATAAAATCCGCCATTATGTGCCGTAAGACATTCCTAATTCCTAAGAACGAGGAGGAATCGACACATTCGGGTCTTGATTCTTGAGCAGTTCAAAATTGCCACAAACCCACTTTCTGGAGATCCGTATCTCACAAGTTCGCTATTAATACCATGAAAAAGAGGAATCTCTGCTAAATTAATAGGTTAAGAACTAGCCGTAAAAACTTTTCCCGCTCGAGAAGTCGAAAATTTACTTAGCAATAGAATAAGTTCGAGATTAAACACATATCTAACAAGATCATCTCCCATGTTGGTCACATTATTAGATCCCAAATTTAAAAAGACTCGATTAGGGCTGACTGTGCGGTCCAAGAACATGCAAGAACAGAGAAGCTAATCAGCAACAGGAAACGTTTACAAATAGTCACAATGCTGCAGTTTTCCTATTTTTGTAAATTAGTTGCAGACTTATAATCATTATATCATTACGAATTATTCAGGCTTTTGACAGAATGCTAGTCTTATACACAATTGCTTTAAGAAGTTGCACTTGAACATCACTGCAATATCCTTCAGCTACCTATTGACCTTAATCTAAAGCTTCTGTCTTAAAAAAAAAAAATAAAAATAAAAAACGAAACAAAATAAAAAACAGCGGATAACTGAATTCCTGAGCAAACTTTTGGTTTCCGATTTAAATTCAATTTTCAATCATTCTTGGCATACACTAGTGCGACTTTTCCTCCAAGGATATACATACATACATATATAAACTAAACGACAAAACTGCCAAGAAAGAAGATAAATACAAAAATAAAACTGTAACTAAAAACTAACACAAAAATACTCGGAACTTGTCAGAGAAGTTCTATCAATAAAACTAGTTTAAAAAAAGAAAACGACAAACTGAATGGGTAGAGAAAATGTATCCCTCTACGACTTCATACAACAACAAAAATAAAATAAGGGAAAAACCTAACACGAAAGCTACGGAAACAAAAATTAGCATTGATTTGTGACGAAGGATTTCAACAAAATAATACGAAAGGGCAAAGGAAAAAATCCAAGGAATCTGATTAAAATAAACGAATTTAACTTAACGTTGAGAATCTTTTTACTGCCATCTCGACTATGGATCGTTGAAGTTGAAGTTGAAACTTTCCATAGTACATTTTCTATTTTCAATACGAGCATCCTTCTAAGAAAAATAAAAAAGGAAAATTAGAACTCAGAGTGCACAGCAAGAAATCACAAGATTTTCAACTTGGACACATAATTTGATTCTTCCTTATTTTTTCTCTTAGATGTTGTTGTTCAAACTGTTAAGTATTTAAATAGAAGTTGGTTCAACATTTTTTCTGCTGATGATGCTGTTTTTAAAATAGGTTCGATTCTTATGTGTAGATTGATTTTATTGGAAAAATTGCTTAAGAAACTAATAGAAATTTTAATGTATAAGATAACAACCCTTTCAAAAGCATTTGATAGGGTTTGGTATCAGGATCTCTTATCGAAAATGCGTGCCTTCGGCTTTCACGAATCCATCCTTCATTTGATTAGTAACTACCTTTTAGATCGCTTAATACAAGTAGTATTGGATAGGGTCAAGTCTGAAAACCATATAATAATTACTAGTGAGCCCCAGGGCTCTGTTTTGTCTCTGACTCTCTTTCTCATTTTTATTAATGATCTCCTGTCTGCAACTTCGAATTCAATACATTGTTTCGCTGATTATAGTACTCCAAGCTTTTCATATTCGTTTTTAGATTCACATCCCTCCGACCTAAACATCATTGTACAATGGGGAATAAGAAACCGAGTGTATTTTAATGCTTTGAAGCATGAATGACACTGAACATCTCGACATCCTCGGTATGTGTATCAATAACCACATCTTGTGGAACGATCACACACGCGATGTCACCAAAAATGACGCAAGATATTTCGGTTACCTAAATCGATACTTTATAAATTTATTTAAAAAAAATGGCTATTACTCTAGATATACTAAAACACTCATAGAAGAATTGAAAAATGACATATTTAAAAATATGAATTACGTTTCAGAGAAAGTAATAAAAAACACTGACGAAAAGATAGGCATTCTCTCTAATAAGATTGAAAAACTTAAAAAATTGTTGAAACACAAGGAACAATTATAGAAAAACAAGAAGCCACTTGTGCCAATCACAAAAGACAAAAGTCACACAACTAGAATTGACAATAACAAAAAACAGTACCATAATTTTTAAAGTAGACGAAAAAGAACGGATCACAGAGGAGCTCTTGCTAATGATTATTTACATGATTAACAATACTAACAAACAGTCTAATATAATAGAAAATGGCATAGAAAGCTGTTTCCGTCTATGCAAGAAAATAGATGGAAAAATTAGACCATTTAGACTAACCTTCAAAAAATTGGGGGCAACATTCACCATAACTGAAGACTTACCAAAATCCGTGGTTGAAGCAAGAAAACCTCTAAACTACTTGAGTTTAAAAAAAAAGGAAAAATATTATATTTAAAATTAGATGAGCTCGTAGTTCAAGGCAAAAAAGAGATCACCATCAGAACAACCAAAAAATAAATAAACAAATACAAGCAAGACAAAAACTACAATAGTTGGATCAACTGACATTAACCCCAGGAGACAACCCATGAGCCCGATCATGATATTTCTGACTCAACGAAATACGAACGAATTAAAAGAAAAAGGAAATAACGCAGTTCTAGTTACAATGAAACAAACAATCACTAATAGCAATTTATATATACCAACCATCAACTTTACAATCATCTGCCAATATAAACAATGAATGCCAATGCAAATATCAAGACACAAATCTTTTCCAAGCCAACCGATCATCATGGGAAGAATGGATCAAAACCCCCATACAAAAATTTTATACAACATTCTAGAAGAAACATTAAAAAACACAGTTAATGTACGTAGAAGGTGATTTTAATGAAAAACTTGAAAAGTGGCTAGGAGAAATTAATTTGAAATTCGGGAACTCATTCTTCATAAAGAAAGATAGCAGGACGTCGATCTCACCGAATGGAAAGATTTAAAACGAAGTCTCAAAAACAAAATTGAAACCTTCGAATATAACTGTCCTTAATAATATACATTTTGACAAACTAGTAAGAATGAAGATAAAAGTTGATCTTTGCAATTGAGAAGAAATCTATAAACCTTTTGTATACCGAAAATACTCGTAGTTCCAGATCAAAAAATAATGAGCTGTAACGAAAATATAAAGACAAAGATCAATCAGCTTTAAGAACAGTCAAACACGAATAATAACCTTCAAAATAAATATGACAATTTAGAAAATATTTCAAAGTCTACAGCAAAATTCTCAATATTGAACACAAAGACTTCCAAAGAAAAAATTGTCCGACGGAACCAAAGCTCTTATTTTCAGAAGAGAAACCAAGAACAAAACCACAACTATAGGTTATTTTTTGGCGCGGGTAGATTTTGGCACCATTTTGTTTTAGTGTCATCTGTCAAATCTTTTGTTTATTATTCAGTTCTTTATACTAAATCATCTTCTACCTGAGCGTCGAACTTGTCGAGTTGTAGAAGCTGAGTAAGGTCAATGATTCTCGGGAATTATTTCTCCAGAAGAGTCCTGAAACCAAAGGTCGCTCGCCCCTCCCCTTCCCAATCCTTTACACCCCTCCTCCGTCAGATCTGTGCTATTATGCTGGCTGATGTCTCCTTACCCCCTGACTGTATGGTGTATAACTGTCTGTCATGCCTAGTTTCCTTCCTGGGACGCTTATGGCTTAATTGCTGTTCGTCTCTCCTTTCTCAAAACATATCCTTCCCCTTAAACTTCCCAATTGGGCTGGATCTAAGGTGTTATACGACCCGTGCCGATGATCAGCCAGGCTGAGGGCCCAATTAAAAAACTAGCTCAGTCGCGAACGGAGTATCCGGATACCTGGCGACCTCCGGATTAACCAGCCTTATCTGTATACACGGATCTCTGTACAGATGGACCACCCCTTATCCGCTACTCGTGGGATTTTCAATGAACAAAACAAAACAAACAAAACAAAACCAAAAACCCGTATCGGCCAGCAGTACGACGGCAAAGTTGTCTGCTGTACCGGCCAGCAGTACGACGGAAAAGTTGTCTGCTGTTCATCCCTCTTCCACTGGTGCTGACATGGCTGTGGACACTCACAGCCCTGTTGTCGCCAGTGGAACATCGGATAATCAGGTAAAATTACCTTCTTCCTGTAGTGAGGCAGTTGTGAAGAACGGCTCCTCTACTACCACTGAGAGTAAACCTCTCAAATCGTCAACACCTCGAGTCGGAGGTAGCAGGGCTGTGATGCCAGGTCCTTCTACCTCCAAAACAAAGGCTCCTAAAGAAGGTCCTGGGGGAGATGGGCGTAAGCTCAGACCCTCCAAGGCCTACTATAGGGACATACGAAATGCTAAGAGGATTCTCCAGACGTTTGGTGAACAACTAGGCGCTGGAGGAAACTCTCAGCATGACGCCAAAATAAATTGGGCCAAGAGCTTCCTCGCCAAAAATAATTTAAAGACCAGCCAAGACTCAACGTCGAAGCGATAAAGGTCTATGGAAGGTAGTGTTTCACTACCTAAACGCCCCAAAGTGCTAAACACCAGCACTCCTCTCGACCCTCGCAAGGATAAAATGTCCTTCAGCGATGTTCTAAAGGACAAAAAGGTAGTTGCGATTATCGACAGAAGTGATGTGGATGGCACGATCTCTGCCGAGAACTGGACATTGGCCAAAGGACAGCTGGCCTTCAGTTTTGTCGAGATAATGTCTGACAATCCGGGACCACCGCCCATCACAAAAGATGACGGTTGGCATCAGGGACACATCAAGTTGATGGTCTGTGATGATCAGAGGTCGTGCGACCTACTGACGCTGGCGGTCAGCCGACTTGGAGAGGTCTGGCCTGGTGCTAAGCTTGAGGTTGTAGCAAAGGAGGACATTCCTTGCAGACCAAGAGCTCGCATCACGGTTCCGGCCATATTCAAGGAAGCTGACCACGTTCTGAAAGTAATCCGGCTCTCCAATCCAACCCTTCCTACTCACAACTGGAAGGTTGCGAAACTAGAGGATCCAAAGGGACCCTATAAGGGTGCAATTGTGATCATCAATGCAGAATCCCTTTCTCCTCTGGCGCAATCAAAAGGTGTGATTAGGTTCGGGTTCGACGAAATTACGCTGAGGGTCTATAAAAAAGATGGGGTTGAGGCACAAACCCTTCCCCCTTCCCCACCCACTGTAGGAAACAAGGCACAATCGAATAGTCTAAACTATTCAGGATGTCCAATGCATCAAACATATGCGGATGTCCGCTGTGTAAACACTCAAGTCCATCAAACACATTCAAGTGAAAACATACTCTGAACGCACTTTATGTTCGCAACAACATCAGCGAGGATGAACTAAACGTTAAGATATAAATTTAGTATTTGTGAGTTAGATAATAAAATAGGAGAACTGAATTTATAAACTTAACCGATAATCTCAAGTAAATTTATGTCTATTTAATCTGGTATTCCACCTAAAGTAGAAAAACAAAGTTAAAAATAAATCTAATTAGGGAAATATCTAATTGGGTTAAGATAATAAACGCACCCATTCTGAATTATTCGAAACCGGAAAAACGTTCAAAGACAAACAAAACCTATCGTGAATGAACCTTTTCACATCGAGCCAATTGGAATTCCAATTCCAATTAGTTCCATGTAGCCGGCAACAACCAATCAAGAGCTCTTGCGTTCGTCGATGGCAGACATCATTCCTTTTTCTGTCTGGCCGTCGAACGCATAACACGTTCTTTTATAATAGTCTGAAAGTTCCTGAAATAATGGTAAGAAAAATATTTAACAAGTATTAATAGAATATAGAGAATAATATAGGTAAAAATTTTCATTAGGAAGTAGTACGAAGAAATTAAATGCAAGATATAAATAAACGTAGTACGAGAATGAATTTATGGTACGAAATCAAAAGGAGCAAGGAATACCCATTTGAAAGAAGAAGAACATGTCTACGCGGCGAATAAAAATTTGGGTAAATCCCTCATAAAAGTGAAAGGTAATAAACTCGGGTATATTTTTTTTGGTTCTGAAAATTATAAAGAAAAAACCTAAAAAGAAAAGAAAGAACATACAAATATTTTTTTTTGGTTGCACATGTGATTTCGAAAGTTCTAAAGTTTTCCTTTCGTTTTATTCGATTCCCACAGGCGCGACGCAGTAAAGCGACGAGGCGTAGAAATTTCAAGAAATTTACACGGCGGCCAGACAACAATTTTATAATCTTTTTTTTTTAAAGACAAATTTAAATATTTTGTTTTACACTTCATTTTAAATACTTTCATTTTTACACTTCATTAAAAATATTTTTGTTTTGCCACTCACACTACGTTAAAATTTTTGGTTTTCCAATTTACACTTCATTAAATTTTGTTTTACACGTAAAAATGATATGGCCTATTATACCTTGGCTTGGCAACAAATTTAGTAACGATTCATGTTGAATAACAGCATCTTTGGCAAAGTTTGTTCTGAGGAGTATATATCTATATACTCACCGGAACGAGACTGTCTCGAGAATCCATCTCGACAGTGAAAATCTTAATCATCGCCAAAATAAATCAGTAAAAATCGTAATTCAGTCAAACAAAACGAAATAAAGCAAGCTTCAAGAAAATTTGTTCTGTTTTGCGGACAGAACACTAGAAATCTTTTCTAGAAAATCGTAACGCAGTTCCAGTTCACTCTTCAAAACGTACGTTATATGAAAGTACCTACAAACAGCCCGTCAATTACTCGTCAGACCAGATATTTCAAGAATTCAACAGTCAAGAGTATTTCGAGATAAATTCATTTCATCAAGTCAGAATCAGCAAGATCAATCGTCAAGAGAATTCAGCAGTGACACCAGAGTCATGAAGCAAATTCAAGGAAGTTCATAACTCCATGCACACTAGGGTGGAGCGTCAAATTTTTTTTTGGATTTTCAAATTCGAATAGCTTTTAAAGATTGCATAATTACGTTAACTATACGTAAAAAATAAGAAAAAAAATATTTTTCACTTTTCTTAGCCCTCTACCACAGCTCAAAGTTTTGAAAAATAGGCGAAATGGTCACTTTTTTTTTGTCGGCTCTGTAACTCTAAAAGTATAAATCATACAAAAAAGTATTCTTGACAAAAAAGAAAGACAATTTAATTTTCTATGGAAATAACACTAAAAACTTGAAATTGCGATGAGCCGTTTTCAAGATATTTGTTAAAAAGCATCCTAAGAATACTATCTGAAGCCATTTTTTTTTTTTTTTTTTTTTGAATACCTACCAAGTCATAGAATAAAATTTTAATATTTCTGCATTACGAAATCGTTTCTATTTTTGAGCGACTGGACCGGAAGAAAAAAGGGTTCACACATGGTTTTGTTATTGCAATTTATTGTTTCTTGGTGTCGGTCTTTAATGCAGCAGGTAGGTACTTATTCGATGAGAAATGTTTTCTCGCGCCAATCGAATGTACCGATATTTGATATTTGTTCGTGCAAGTGCGTAAATTTAAATAACTGTGTTTGTCCAAGAAATAAGAAAGTTCCCCTACTAGAAAGATCTTTTCTTTTAAATCAAAGAAATGACAGAAAAATGGCTATAGGCGGGTTGGACTTTTTGGAAACCAAAAAACTAAAGGAAAAAAGTTTGAGAAAAAAAAATCAAGTGAGAAGTTACTAACACAAGAAACTCTGACGACATCATCAATTAGCACAAAAGTTAGATCAAGATCAAGATCTCAATCAAAACCTCCAGTTTGTCCACCTACTGATTATGATGATGACCCACAGCCAAGTACTTCTTCAAAATGCCAAGAAATTAGTGTAAGAAATCGGTTATGTCTTCCAAATTTGGCAAGAGTATGTGATCAATACGGCATTTCGGATCGATCAGCAGCAGCAGTTGCGAGTGCAGTCTTACAGGATGCTGGCTTGGTAACCACAGCAAATGTCGAAAACGTCATAGATAGAAGTAAAGTTCGTAGGGCCAGAAAACGACAAAGAGAAGTTCTCCAAACTATAGACTGTCTTCCGAACATTGAAAGCATTTATTTCGATGGAAGAAAAGACAGGGCATTGGTTTGTGAAAAACGAGACCAACGATTTTACAGAGTGACTAAAGTAATGGAACATATTTCACTAATAATGGAGCCGGGTTCAAACTACCTAGGACATCTTACCATATTCTCTGGAAAAGGCAAAACTATAGCGGTTTATTAACTCCTTTCTTGCGGACAGAGAACTGGATTTAAGTAAACTGTCTGTTGTTGATTGCGATGGAACTGCTACAAATACTGGTTGGAAAAGTGTGGTTATCCGGCTAATAGAGTTGAAGCTGGGGAGACCACTGCAATGGTTCATATGCCAACTACATGCTAATGAATTGCCTCTGAGTCATTTATTTATAAAATTGGATGGACCTCAAATCTATTCAGGACACATTGGAAAGGCGCTGGACAATTGTTGTGACCTTCCTGTTATTGAGTTTTTACCAATCCCAGGGAACCTAACTGGTTTGTCAAAAGAAATCCAAAATACTTTAAGTTCGGACCAAAAATATTTGTTTCAAATGTGTGACGCTATAAGTAAAGGATCCTGTCCTAGAAATCTCTCCAACAGAAACCCAGGAAAAATGGCACACTCTAGGTGGTTGACAACTGCCAATAGAATTCTAAGGCTTTATGTTGCCACATCTAATCCGAGTGAAAACTTAAAAAACTTGCAGAGTACATTGTAAAGGTGTATGGCCCAGTTTGGTCCAGTGTGAAAAAAGGCAGTTATTTCCAAAATGGTCCAAGTCACGTTTTCGAATTAGTAAAATTGTCAAGATGCTTCAATTCGAGCGAAAGAGAAATAATTGACCCCGTTATTCAACGCAATTCTTATTTTGCACATCCGGAGAACATATTAATGGCAATGCTTTGTAATGAAAGACCTAACATCAGAGAACTGGGGTTAAGAAGAATTATCCAAGCTAGAAAAAAAATAGGTCTTCAGTTAGAGTCTTTAAACTACCGAAATTAAACTTCAATGCCAAAGATTATTTTGACTTAATTATCTGGACCGAATCACAAGTTACAGCACCCCCATTATTGGAGAAAATGAGTGATCAGGATTAAGAAGACATTCTAAAAAAAAAACTCCAATCGACATGTCATTTCCAAACTACCCTTGTCACACTCAAGCAGTTGAGCGCTGCGTGAAGATGGTGACCGAAGCTTCAAGTACAGTAGCTGGTGAAAAAGCAAGATACGGGCTTATAAGATCAAGAATATATTCGCGAAGTATTTTGCCGTTTTTCCACAAAAAAAGAAATTTTAACATTAAACAGTAAAAATGAAGGTATACTAAGGCTGGTTTTTGAATTATTTCTGAATTTTTAAGTTTTAATTACTAAGTTTTTTTGTGTTTATTGTCAATATCAAGCTAATAGTATCATAATTTTTGTGTGTTTTATTTCATAAATGAATAAGTATGAAGTTATTTCACACTTGTGGATGAATATAAATCAAACGGAAAAAAGCACTATTTTTCAATATGAGTCGAAACTTTGAGCTCAGGTAGAGGGCTAAAGACTTTATCCGAATTATTTTTTTTTAATGTAGAATTATTTAAATTACCAACTCGCAACAAAATGGAGGTATTCGAATTTAATAAAGCAACTTTTTTATTTCTCCATACATTGACGCTCCACCCTAATGCACACCTGTAACCTGACATTACATGCCTAAGGATTCAATAAAATTTCTGAGGATAAAAGATAGTGATCTATATAACAAGCATAAAAAGTGGTGATATTTAAGTGTTATCATTGTGTGTTATATTTATTCTTAGGTATACATGTATAAAGTTATAGAGGTAGGTCAGTGTCGCTAAGAAAAGTACTAGTTAGATTCATAAAGTTTGATATGAAGAGTACCTACTTTCAAGATCTGTTTTTGTCAAAGAAAGAATGTTTAGTTCAGTCAAGAATTTCAGTAAAGAGTAATAAAATTTTAGAAACAAAGTGAATGAAGAAATTAGTGCAAGAGCGGTGAATCTAAAATACAAAAAAAGGAAAAGAATCTAAGAGTTAGCATAGTCATTTTGTTTGTTTGTTTCAATTAAAGAAAGTATCTGAAAATATGATACCAACATAAAATTTAGGAAAGGAAGTATCTGAAAATATGATACCAACATAAAATTCAGGAATGAAAGTATCTGAAAATATGATACAAAGAAATAAGGTAATGTAAAGATTACGGAAAAGTAAAGAGAGAAAAGATTCCATCAGTTTTGAAAGTACAATAGTTTGCAGACAGTTTGAAACAAAATACAGCTAAGTTGAATCCCATTAGAAATCTAGTCGGAAGAAAGGTAATTTGAAAAGTGTTTATATGTCATTTGATAAAAGCTAATCAACATCCAATTATAATAAATATTGAATGCTGTTATCTACATACATCATCCGAGTTCGAGTGCACTTCAACGAGGAGTATAAAGAAAGATTGGTGAGTGAAATTTTTCCGTTTCTATAATACTATATTTTGTTGAAATCATATTTTATTATTTTTATCAAATGATATTTATATAATTGAGATATATGGTGATATATTTTTTTTTGTGTTGAGAAAATTTTTGATATTCAAACGAATAGACAAGGCAACGCTGGAATGTTGCATAAATACAAAGAAAGTAAACAAGAGTAAAGTGTTTGAAGAATAGATACGAATACAATTCGCGTCAAAGACGTGAAAACTATAGGAAGAGAGCGAATACTTAGGATTAGTATAGATATTAAGAACAACAAGCGAGACGTGATTGTAAGAGACGAATCTTTCAATACGTCGTTAAACAAATACCCATATCCAAGTTTTGAGATATTCAAGTTTTTCTAGAAATTCAAGTTTGAGAAATTTTTGTGAGATACAAGGTTAAGTTTAGAATTCTAGTTTAGTTAGGTAGTGATTAAGTCCATACGTTAAATAAGAATTTATGAATATTGATTAAGAAATTTTTGTAATGAATAAAAGGCACAAAATCACCAAGGTGCAGAATTGGCTTCGCTAGCAATTTAATGTCTTAAATCTTGACTTAATTAAGAAAAAAAAATTAATAAAATACTAAAACTAACCTATTTTATGTTTCCATCAAACAATATAATTTATTAATAAACTAAATTTTAAATGAAATCAATATACACGCATAGAAAATCATTTCGGGAACGCGTCCCAATCTACAATCTTCAACTTCAAGTCCAAAATATAATTGAAAAATTTAAGGTATTCAACCCCGGTTATCACTTAATACACCGTATTTTTTATACAAAATCTAGTTTTAGAAAGGATACTAAGAGATTATTTATTTTTAACTATAAAAAATGCAAAAATAGTTTGTCCGATACCGCACAAGTCATTTCAGTGAACATATCGATAATCGATCAAAAATAATTTTAAGTGAACGCAATAATTCGGTGTCAAACGTCAATCGAGGAAGACAACAATAACAAAGCCGGCTGTCAGAGTATTTATCGTAAAATAAGTTATATCTAAATGGTAATTAAATTTCTATTCATCATTCGTAGAGCGTACATCAATAGTCCGTCATTCCGTGAACGCATTTATTACATTTAATTATTGATGAAATACTTTTCTACGACACGAAATTTCAAAGTTACCTCAAATATTTTCCTATTGACAAAGTCAGATCGCATTTAAGATGACCGCCGTATAATTAAAGCGCGCGCTTAATTGAAATCGTCATTTCGGGAACGGTCATTTCGGGAACGTTCCCGGACGTGATTTTTACGTATTTTGCTTGTAGAAGATTTTGTATGTATTGTTTTCATTATTGCTTATTTAAAATAGATACATAATATACCCATGTTTATTAAACAAAGCTTAAATTATGTACTTTGTTTTGTTTTTGTTGATTTTATCAAACTTAGAAAAACGTTCCCGAATTGATGGTTTTTGTATGAAATTTAGTACTAAACAATAATACTAAGAAAGTATAGAACTCCGTGCGCTGCCCTGTCAAAGTTTATTAATATACAATTTTTGCAACAGTATAAACTAAAATTCATCATTATAGCTTGCAATTTTTTTTGTCATAAAAAAAATTTGAAATTTGCAACCTTGGTGATTTTGAGCCAAAAAGTGAAAGTCAAGAATCGAAAATTCTGTTTTTTGTAAATCATTTTGAAAATTTTTGAAGGATAAGTTGATTTGACATTCTGAGTCGTAACAGAATAGTCAGGATGAAATAAATTAAGAGTTAAGAGGGTCGAGAGAAATTGGATCGAAACATTTAAGGGAAGTTTAGTTTAAACTTCCCTTGTCCAATAAGGGGATTCTTGAGAACATAAGAGAGTGCCTGAAAGAATCATTATAGGAACTTTTAGAATGTCGATTCTAATAGTCATAGGGTAGGGTAAAGAAGGCAGAGAGCACAACAACAGCCGTGTCTCTCCAATAAGGGGTTTCTGAATTTAAGAACCAAGTGGAAACCAAAGGTTCGTGTAAGGTCGTACATCTGACATGATAGGGAAGGGTTAAGTACGGTTCAGAGGACATGACCATCTATGTTCCTCCTCAATAATTCACGAAAATTCTGTCATTTCACAAAATCAAATATCACGAAGGATAGGTACAATCTTTCAACTGTCATATACCTAAGTTACTTTCTTCGGGTCCTAGGATTTCTTAACATATTTTTCTAGTCTACAACATCTAGATTAGTCGGTCTGAAAACAGTGTAACACCGTCTCCGCTCCAGCTGCAAGATCCCTCCCCACCGACGAGCTAAGCAATCGTGCACCCAGCAGGCCAGGTGGCTGTAGAGCGCAGGCACCCTTGTCCGAAAACGGCGTGGACTTTCCTAGGAGTTTCGTGGGAAATAAACGTCGCGTGTAAGATGAGGATAGATTCCTTTAAGAGAAGTAGGGAATTAGAGTGCAGTTTCATGGTTTCTTTTCTGAAGCTAAAGTTGTTTAATCACAGCTTAATACTTTTATAAAATATTGCTCTTTATTTTCCTCAGCTCTCTCATAGGGATATGATTCGATGACTTCAGCGAGTTATGATATTCAGTTTGGTTGAGAATGGTCGGTAAGAGTCAAACAAAACCATTTGAGTTATTGTAACTCGTGTGCAATAATGGGGTATACGACGATTTGAAGCGACAAATAACTCGACTGTTGAGTCGGTCTTTTGGTGTTTTAGAAAGTTTATGCATAACATCGAGACATATTCACTAAAGGTGGATGGAAGAGTTTCTTTCTCAGAAGGGTTGAGAAAGTTGCTCGGCTGTTCACTTCTGTAAAGGAGTCTATGTGCTTACGTCTTGTGGATTTCTGTGGTCTTTGGTTTGGTTGTCGATGATGTTTCGATGATTTCGGAAATCGATTGGCAGACCAGCTGAGGGTGATGGGAAGAAGGAAGTCGTAAGTACTATAATGTGGGTATAATGGAAGTGAAATGTGAAGATAGTAATAGTATCATCGGAGTTGAAGGTTGATGGTATGATAAACAGTTTTTTCGTTTGTCCTTTTTGTAATGGGGGCAGACCCCAAGTAACTATCTTAAATGTCATAATCAAAATATGACAGATCCAAAAAACGTCAACTATCCACCAACGCGTGTTAGGCGGCAACCGAAAACCAGACACTTCTCCTTTTAACCTCATTGAGCATAGTGCTCTTTTTTGTATTAAATATTTTTGAATTAATTTATAATAAAATAATTGAAATCAAACTGTAAATAAAGCGTTTGATTTACATGGTGCCGAAACCCGAGTAACTTCATAAACATAGTATTAGTACTTGCATTTTTAATTTTCAATTTGTAAACTTATAAATTTATTGGAAATGTCAGAAAACCACTGCAGCTTTCTGCGGCCACCAAAACCACTTATCGTGGAGCACGATAAGGACATGGCACGAGAATGGAAGCTCTGGAAACAACAGTACGAATACTTTGAAGTTGCTACCGGTATGACTGAGAAACCGCCAAAGGTCCAGATCGCCACATTCATGTCCGCAATCGGATATTCTGCGATTCAAGTATACAACTCCTTGCCAGTTTCTTTGTCTCCTGGCGAACAAACTCTGGATCAGGTAAAATCTAAATTTGAAACGTTTTTTAGTCCTAAAATAAACACAACCTTTGAGCGCTACAAATTTAATAAAATTACACAAAAAGAAGGTGAAAGCATAGACGAATTGATGTCCAGACTTCGAATACAAGCAAATAATTGTAGCTTTGAGCAGCTGACGGATAGTTTGTTGCGAGATCAGCTTATTTTGGGTATAAGAAACGACGAATTGAGAACTAAACTATTATCTGAAGACATTGGGCTAACTAAAGCGATTCAAATGTGTCAATCAACAGAACTAGCTCAAAAACAAACTGCACAAATAATGGAAGAAAGTGAAAGAAAAGTCAATGTGATTGAAAGGTCAAATAAATCCAAGGCTAAGACTTTTGATTGTCGAAACTGTGGCAAGAACCACAGCTATCGTAGCTGTCCAGCTTATCGACACGTGTGTAAGACATGTAATAAAAATAACCACTTCGAGGCGTATTGCACAAAAAACAAATCTCAGGAAAAAAATAAAAAAATAGCAAGCACATCAAAAAACATACATCTTTGCGAAGAACAAAGTGATGATGATGACGTACCATTGTTTATTGGATGCGTGTCTCAAAATGAAATTATCAAAAATGACAAATTCACCGAAACAATAAATATTAATGGCGAAAGTCACAAAATTAAACTCGATACAGGTGCTCAATGCAATGTTTTGCCTCAAAAAATAGTAAAAAGCACAGATTCTAAAATAATTCCATGCACAACCAAAAATCTTATATCTTTCAGCAACCACAGACTCAATGTACTTGGCGAATCAATAATTCGTTGCACCATCGCTAATCGAGAGTGCAAAATAACATTTAAAATCGTGGCCGAAGAAATACAACCGATTCTAGGTGCAAACACATGCGAGAAGCTTGGTCTTATAAGTCGTATAAATGAAATCAAGAATGATGACAACATCTTTGAAGGATTAGGGTGCTTAAAAGGCTATGAATACGACATTGATCTGATAGACAATCCTAAGTTCGAGATAACTCCGGCTCGGCGTATTCCATATAAAATTAGAGACGACGTGAAGAAAGAACTCGACAACATGGTTAAATTAGATGTCATAGAGCCCACAAATGAAGCAACCGAATCCGTGTCGCCAATGGTCATAGTGCGAAACAAACAAAAACTGCGAATTTGTATTGATCCAACCATCGTCAATCGCAACATAATGCGCCGCCACCACCCAATGCAAACTATCGAGGAAATTGCAGCCCAATTACGTGGTTCTAAATATTTTACTCTTTTGGACTGTATGCGAGGTTTCTGGCAAGTGCGTGTATCAGACCGCACGAAAAAAATTTTAACTTTTGCTACTCCGTGGGGAAGGTTCAGCTGTAAAAGGCTCCCATTTGGAATTTGTTCAGCTCCCGAGGTGTTTCAACACATCATGCACACTTTGTTCGGCAATATACCAGATGTAAAAGTTTCGATGGATGATATCCTCATCCATGCAAAATCAATCGAATGCTTAAGACGTACCACAGAAAAAGTCATCAACATCTTAAAAGAAAATGGGTTAAAACTAAACAAAACCAAATGCATATTTGAGCAAAAAACCATTAAATTCTTAGGCCATATCATCAGCGCACAAGGAATGACACCAGACCCCGAAAAAACCGATGCGATTCAACGACTTAAAGAGCCAACAAAGCGTAAAGAATTAATGCGCGTCTTGGGAAAATTTACTTATCTCAGCAAATATATCAAGAACTTTTCATTAATTACAAAGCCACTCCGTTCACTATTGGAAAAGTCAACACCGTGGATTTGGGAAACCAACCAAGCCACTGCGTTCGAAAAACTTAAATCGATTATAAGCAAACCCCCTGTGCTCCGATTGTATGATGTAAACGACGATGTAAAACTACAAGTAGATGCTAGTTCCACAGCACTAGGTGCTGTCCTATTGCAAAAAGAACAACCCGTAGCATTTGCATCAAAAGCACTAACTGATTGCCAGACCCGCTATTCACAATTAGAAAAAGAAGCTCTCGCAATAAAATTTGGTTGTGAGAAATTTCATGAATATGTTTGGGGGAAAAATATTGTCATTGAATCCGACCACAAACCGCTAGAGGTAATCTTCAGAAAGCCAATTCATTCTTCACCAGCACGCTTACAACGAATTCGACTGAGCTTACTTACCTACAATCCAATAGTCGTTTACAAACAGGGCCAACATATGCATCTAGCCGACCCGTTAAGTAGGGATTGCAGAAACAAAAAAGAAAAAGAGCACGAAGAAAACGACTTACAGATTCAGCTCGTACTCTCGATTTCTGACAAAGAGCTAGATCGTCTGATTAATCTCACCAAAAATGATGAAACTTTCAAACAACTTACACAGTATATCACTGGCGGCTGGCCAAGCAACATAAATTACCTCCCAAAATGTGTTAGGCCATATTGGAATTTTAGAGAAGAGCTGGCAATATATGACGGAGTCATATTTAAAGCACAAAAAGCACTCATACCAATCAAAATGAGAGATGAAGTCCTCAAGTACATCCATAGTGGACACTTCAGTTACGAAAAGTGTGTTCAAAAAGCCAGGGATGCAATTTTCTGGCCAAACATGAGCGCTGACATAGCCAGTTATATAAAAAAGTGTCCCGCCTGTCAGGTTCATCAACGTGACAACAATAAAATTGAGATCGGAGCCACACAGATACCAAATTACCCATTTGAGATAACTGCAGCTGATTTGTTCTATTTCAATGGTGAAGACTATATTGTTTTAACAGACAGCTACTCAGGTTACATTAAATTTCAAATTTTATCAGAGGCTACAGCCAAAAATGTAATTCAATTTTTAAAAAGCGTTTTTTCTAGCAATGGCATCCCTCGTATATTAGAAACGGACAATGGCCCACAATTTTCATGTCAAGATTTCAAGACCTTCTCAACGGATTGGAAGTTTAAACATCAAACAAGTTCTCCATATCACCCAAGGGGTAACGGACTAGCTGAAAGGGCAGTCCAAACAGCAAAAAATATATTAAAAAAATGCATGTATGATAACACCGACCATCACCTGGGCTTACTAAACTTCATGAACCTTCCAAGAGGTAAATTAGGAAGCCCTGCCCAAAGACTCTATGGCCGAGACATAAGATCACCCTTACCAACAGTCATTTCCTCGCTTGTACCAAAAACAAAAACAGCTGACATACCACAACTACTAAAAGAAGAACGCCAAAAACAAGCCAACTACGCAAATAAGGGATCCAAGGTAGACAAAGAACTGAATCAAGGGCAAAAGGTTGTAACCAGGGTTAATAAAAAAAAGGAATGGAAACCAGCAGTCATCATCGATAAAGTTCATTCCAGATCATACATAATCAGTGACGAGGAAGGAAAGCTATTCCGTCGAAGTTCCTGCAACATAAAGCCTACGGAAGCCGAAATACGTAATCCTCCAACTAATATCGCAGACTTCCAGACGCCAGAAAGCTCATTCCAACCATCATCACCTAGAAACGCTAAGTCAACACCGCATCCATCAAAAACCAATAGTCAACCAAAACCCAGTGATCCTGATTTACAGAATCCAGCCTCGACTGGGCTACAGTCGTCATCAGCCTATACAACCAGGTATGGAAGGACAGTCAAGCCACCTCAGCGTTTGACCTACAGCCACTAATCATTGTTTATCGAATGCTTCAAAAGAAGGGGGATGTAATGGGGGCAGACCCCAAGTAACTATCTTAAATGTCATAATCAAAATATGACAGATCCAAAAAACGTCAACTATCCACCAACGCGTGTTAGGCGGCAACCGAAAACCAGACACTTCTCCTTTTAACCTCATTGAGCATAGTGCTCTTTTTTGTATTAAATATTTTTGAATTAATTTATAATAAAATAATTGAAATCAAACTATAAATAAAGCGTTTGATTTACACTTTTTAAGTTCGTTACAGATGACGCAAGTCAGAGGTAGGAATTGGACAATATATTGCATTTCTTATATTTCTAATTTTTTCATTATATAACTCATTATTAGTTCGTTACAGATGGCGCCCAACGTGGGGCACGAAAGTTCGTAACGTGATGACAGTAGTGAATTTTTTTTTGTAAAAGACAATATAGACATTAGAACAACATTTTTTTTTTTTTTGTTAGAAAAATTAAGTGAGTAAACTTTTTTTTTGAAGAAGTTCACTCGGAGGTAAAATTCGGAGAGAATCAGTCGATTCTTATTATCCGGAGGTTTTTGTAGTTAAGTAAGACTTCGTCTGTTGTAGTGAGGTCGATCGATTCTTTTCGACTTCTATATTTAGTGTTAGCACTTATGTCCGCATTTGGGTATATTTATCCCGGTGGTCTGTTGCATTAAGGCTATACACTTTATTTTGTGAAAGAGTTTGGAGGAGTGATTCTCTTAGCCTTTTGACCGGTGGTTGGTTGAACAAGTTCCCGACACACGTCTGTTGCAGAAGTATAGAGATAGCTAGGATAAACTCACTTTTTCAGAGAAAAATGCTCTCACATACATGAACACCAGTTCTGTGAGAAAAGTTTCAGTTTGGAGTTTAGTGAGGAGATTTTGGGCACATTGACCGGTGGTTGGTTGAACAATTTCCTGACTCACGTCTGTTGCAGTGTGGCAAATATCTGAACTTTCTGAGAACGAAAAACTTTTCTTTTATTTTTCGTGAAGTAGATCAAACCATTCAGCATTTTAATTTGAGTATCTTTCGACGTAGTTAGATGCTTGAAACTTTTTTTTTTATTCAAATCATATTTTAAATTTAGTAGATCCAACTCTCAAGACCCAACAAATTATGATAAAGTTTAAGTTTAAATTTTTTTTTTGAGTTATAGAAATTTGCCTGGTGCCGTTATAGTTTTAGAAATTTTGCCTGGTGGCGTATTTAGTTTTGAGAAAAATTTGCCTGGTGGCGTTATAGTTTTAGAAATTTGCCTGGTGGCGTTATAGTTTTAGAAATTTTGCCTGGTGGCGTATTTAGAAATTTTTGCCTGGTGGCACCTTTGAGATTTAAGTATTAATATAGTTTAAATATTTAGTAAGTTTTTTTTTGAAAATTTTATCAAATAATTTTTTTTTGAGAAGATTTAAGGAAATTGAGAATTGAGTTTAAGGTTAATCGAATTTATAGATCATTCTTTGGATAGTCTATTTGATTCAAAGTGAATGAAAATTTAATTAATTGAAAACTGAGTTTTAAATTTATCAATAGTATAGTAAGAATTAGTTTAGTTAAGTTTAGTTTAGACTTTCACTAATGCGTGGAAGAGGTAGAGCGCGATTATTCCATCCAACACCGCGTGAGATAAGATACGGTAGAAGAGCCAGCATGTTATTGAACCAACAAAGTCGTAGTCGTAGGAATAGTCCTGCCAACCGTGGGGAAAACCATAGTAGTAGGAGCAGTCCCGTAAACGACGAGAATAGAGACGTTAACTTAAATGTGAACGTGGGAGTTGACGAAAACATTAATGGTAACAATGTTAGTCTTCCAAGTAACTTAAGACCGGTTGAACCGACAGCCAGTTCGAGTCGTAACGCGAAGGATAATTCATTTGATAGCAGTAATCATTTTGACAATTATGTACAAGAAGTAGTGTCGGCGACGGTAGGTCTAAATAGAACGGAAGACCAAAGATTCATTAGGGAGGAATTGGCGCGTAACCAAGCGACGATTCTTGATCAAGTAGGGAACATCGTGAGAGAGACTCTCGCGAGAGTTTTACCCGCAGCACCCCCAACTGATACTAATGTTAGAAATTTACATGAGGCACCAACCCCGGCTACTAGACCAAATCCGAATAATCTACCTAATCCAAATAACAATCAAAACAACCTGATCGAGACCCAAACGAATGAACCAAACGTTCATCCCGTTAACATGGCTAGAGGTTCTAATGTGGACAATTTCCTGACTCAGTTGAGTCTAATGAATCTTAATGATTCACCCGCCGCATCGAACCAACCCTTAGCACCAACACCAGCTAGTTCGTATATGAGATTTCCGCACTATCACAAGTGGGGGATCAAATTTGACAACAAAAACATGTCAATCGATGAATTTTTATTTAGGATAGAGATAGTGAAGGACAGTTATCATTGTTCTTGGGAAGAAGTAGTATCGAATTTTCACCATTTCGTGGGCGGTTCCGCAGAAGCGTGGTATTGGATGTATTTGAAGAACAATCCGAGAACGTCGTGGCAATCTTTGAAGTCAGCCTTACTGGAGCAATATAGGAGTTTGGAGACAGACCCCGAGTTGTACAGAAAGATGATGGATAGGAAGCAAGCGTTCAACGAGAGCTTCAACGATTTTTATGATGACATCATAAAGTTGAATTCCAGAATGAAAATTCCCAAACCCGCTAGAGAGATAGTTGAACTAGTCAAACAAAATGTGAAGAGAAGAATAGGAGAGTTACTGATTACTTTTAACACTAACAGCCTGGCTGAATTAGTTTACGTTTGTAGAACAGTTGAAAAATTCCTGAACGGAAATAACAACAGTGACAATCAACGTTTCAAAACACCGACTAATTACTCGAACCAACCAGTTCGTAAACAAGTTCATGAGCTAGATCAACATCAGCTAGCAATAGAAGAGGCAAAACCAGACACTTCATTGGAAGCTTTCCATAGGAAAGACGAATTTAAGTGCTGGAATTGTAAGGGCGTGGATCATCTCTTTAGGGAATGTCCTGACACCCGAAGACGACTCTTCTGTTTTAAGTGTGGTCGTGAAGAAACAGTAACACCTAGTTGTCCGATCTGTTCGGAAAACGGCCCAAAGAGCAATTTTCCAATCGAGGGGGAAGTTGTGAAGACCAAGTACTCGAAAAAGTAATTAACCCTCAAGCACCTATAAATAAAGTCACGATCTTGAAACCTGAACATAAGAAATCATTCGAAAAACCGGTTATAACAAAGTCTGGAAAAACTAACTTATATCCTTTGAAGAGACCTTTACAAGAGCGACAAATTGAATACTTTAAAGCGCGAAAACGAATTTTGACATTTCCATGTCGTTCAAAGAAAGTTTCGAAATTAAGAAATAGAATGAAAACAAGAAGAAAATTACATAAAGCAATATCTGCGACAAACATAAAGAACAGTAGCAACGATCCGCGTCCATATGTTTCGGTAGAAATATTTGGAAAATCGTGGCTCGGTCTTTTGGATTCCGGAGCCAGCATTAGTTGTCTGGGCTCAAAAGCATCAGAATATTTGAAAACGAACAAAATTCCTTTCAAGGAATTCTCTTCGGCTGTTTCTACAGCTGATGGAAAAAAACAAGCAATTGTGGGCATGGTTAGGGCAGCAATCCAATACAAGGGCATAGTCTGCGAATTGGATTTGTTCGTCGTTCCATCGCTAGCACAACCACTTTATTTAGGAGTTGATTTCTGGGCTTCGTTCCAAATAGCTCCACATCTAATATCATCTTTAGACAACACTCTCGAATCCGAAGACGAAAATAAAGAACCGACCAAATGCAAGTTGTCCAACCAAGAGTCGAAGGTGTTAGAAGAGGTTATTGAGCTCTTTCCATCCTTCGCTGAGAGAGGTTTAGGACGGACTCACCTTATAGAACATGCGATAGATACGGGTGATGCGATGCCAATCAAACAGCGTCATTATCCCATATCTCCTGCGGTACAAGCCCTGGTGTACGAGGAATTGGACCGCATGCTTGAGTTAGGTGTTATCGAAGAGAGTTCCAGCCCCTGGAGTTCACCTGTCGTATTGGTACGAAAACCAGGAAAGAACCGCATGTGCTTGGACTTTCGGAAGGTAAACTCTGTAACTAAAAAGAATGCGAATCCAATTGCTCAGATAGAGGGATTGTTGGCACGCCTTTCAGAGACTCATTTCATCTCGAGTGTGGACCTGAAAGACGCGTACTGGCAGATACCACTGGAGCAAAGTTCACGGGAGAAGACAGCCTTTACCGTCCCCGGAAGACCGCTCTATCAGTTCAAGGTGATGCCGTTCGGTCTCTCGAACGCCGCTCAGAGTCTGACATACTTAATGTACTTGGTTGTTCCACAAGAATTGCGAGATCAAGTATTTGTTTACTTGGATGATCTTTTGGTCATATCTAAAACGTTCGAAGAACACATGAGAATACTGCGGATAATAGCGAACAGGTTGTTGGAAGCTGGATTGACGATTAACGTCGAAAAGTCCAAGTTTTGCTTCCAAAAACTCCAGTACCTAGGATACGTAGTAGGACCAGGTTGTTTGAAAGCAGATCCGGCGAAGATATCTGCCATTGTAGACTTCCCTGTACCGACGTCAACACGGCAAGTACGTCGATTTCTCGGCATGGCGAGCTGGTACAGACGTTTCATCGAAAATTTCTCTGGAGTAGCTAGTGCTATGACAGACACACTTAAGAAACATCAAAAGTTTGAGTTTGGGCAAGAAGCACTTGAAGCTTTTGAAGCGATCAAGAGAGCATTAACATCCGCTCCAATCTTGATTAATCCTGACTTCAGCAAGCAATTTGTTATTTTATGCGACGCATCAAATACAGGCATAGGCTGCGTGCTGTGTCAGAAGGATGAGTCAGGAGTAGAAAGACCAATTTACTATTATTCCCAGAAGCTGAACGCGGCACAACGGAACTATTCAGTCACCGAGCGTGAGTGTCTAGCGGCAGTGAAGGGAATACAAAAATTTAGACCGTACGTGGAGGGGTACAGATTTTTAGTTATCACCGACCACGCGAGCCTTAAGTGGCTAATGAGTTTGAGAGATCCAACGGGGAGATTAGCGCGATGGAGTCTCAAATTACAAGGATTTGACTTTGGGATAGAACACCGAAAGGGTACGCTGAATGTAGTGCCAGATGCTTTATCTCGTACTCATGAGGTAGAGGGTCTGCATTCAGATGTATGCCAACCGGGGTCTATGTCAACAAATCCGTCTGAAGTGTTGTATGTCGATCTGGAAGATCCAGCTTTTAAGTCGGAAGAATATCTCCAGATAGCAGAACACATCAGTAACAATAAAGAAAGACTACCTGATCTTCTAGTTTCGAAAGGTTTCGTATATAAGAAGATCAGACATTGTACAGGAAATCCGCTTCAGGACCCACAAGTCTGGAAGTTATGGATTCCATCGTCGCTGACCGAACCAATGATCTCTCGAGCTCATTGTCCACCAAGAGCTTCTCATGGGGGCGTGGCTAAGACTTTGTACCCACTACGTCAGCAGTTTTATTGGCCAGCGATGGCTTCTCAAGTTAAAGCTTTTGTAGGTAGCTGTGATATTTGCAAAACAACTAAATCAGCTAATGTGATCTTGCGAACCAACATGGGAGAGGCATACACAGTGGAAAGACCATTCCAACATGTGTATGTGGACTTTCTGGGACCATATCCGCGATCACGTAAAGGAAACACATATATAGTAATTGCTTTAGACCAATTGACCAAATTTGTCTTCATCAAACCTTTGAAAAAGGCAAATGCTAATGAGGTGATTAAGTTTTTGAAAGACGAAATATTTTTAATTTACGGCGTACCCGAAAGTTTATTGTCCGACAACGGTTCACAATTCTTGAGTAAAGAATTTGCGAAAATGGTAGAAATGTTTGGCATACGACATGTGAAGACGGCGGCGTATGCTCCACAAGCAAACGCTAGCGAACGAGTCAATCGTTCAATATTATCAGCCATCCGTTCTTACATTGATCCGCGGCAATACAACTGGGACGAGTACTTATCTTGTATAGGCAGTGCATTACGCACATCAGTTCATTCTGTTCTGGGTATGTCGCCATACGAGGCATTGTTCGGGCAGAGAATGATCGAGCATGGCGCCGATTATAGTCTTTTAAGAAAACTCAATGGTCTGAATCAAAGCGAAATAGAATGGTTACCAAAAACAGCGAAAATGAACATTTTGCACACCCATCTTAAGACAGCATTAGAGCAAGCTCACGAAACGTATAAGAACAACTACAATCTTAGAAGTAAATTTGTTAAATTCGAAGTAGGAAATACAATATTCAAGCGTAACTTTGTGCTTAGTGACGCAACGAAACATCGCAGCGCCAAACTCAGTCCGAAATTTTTAAAAGTGACAGTTTTAAAAAGTGTAGGCAACAATTTGTACAGAGTTAAAGATGAAAAAGGATTCGAGTCAGTAGTTCATACAAAAGACTTAAAAAGGTAGTTCGATAGTAGTGCTATAGCCCGGCGTAGTCAGCTGTGCATGAGACTCCTGTTAGAACGAAGACTCAAATTCCGTTTCTTTTCTTGTCCTTCAGACGAGTTAGAAACTAGTCAGAAGAACAAGTTTTGTAGGAAACAAGGCACAATCGAATAGTCTAAACTATTCAGGATGTCCAATGCATCAAACATATGCGGATGTCCGCTGTGTAAACACTCAAGTCCATCAAACACATTCAAGTGAAAACATACTCTGAACGCACTTTATGTTCGCAACAACATCAGCGAGGATGAACTAAACGTTAAGATATAAATTTAGTATTTGTGAGTTAGATAATAAAATAGGAGAACTGAATTTATAAACTTAACCGATAATCTCAAGTAAATTTATGTCTATTTAATCTGGTATTCCACCTAAAGTAGAAAAACAAAGTTAAAAATAAATCTAATTAGGGAAATATCTAATTGGGTTAAGATAATAAACGCACCCATTCTGAATTATTCGAAACCGGAAAAACGTTCAAAGACAAACAAAACCTATCGTGAATGAACCTTTTCACATCGAGCCAATTGGAATTCCAATTCCAATTAGTTCCATGTAGCCGGCAACAACCAATCAAGAGCTCTTGCGTTCGTCGATGGCAGACATCATTCCTTTTTCTGTCTGGCCGTCGAACGCATAACACGTTCTTTTATAATAGTCTGAAAGTTCCTGAAATAATGGTAAGAAAAATATTTAACAAGTATTAATAGAATATAGAGAATAATATAGGTAAAAATTTTCATTAGGAAGTAGTACGAAGAAATTAAATGCAAGATATAAATAAACGTAGTACGAGAATGAATTTATGGTACGAAATCAAAAGGAGCAAGGAATACCCATTTGAAAGAAGAAGAACATGTCTACGCGGCGAATAAAAATTTGGGTAAATCCCTCATAAAAGTGAAACGTAATAAACTCGGGTATATTTTTTTTGGTTCTGAAAATTATAAAGAAAAAACCTAAAAAGAAAAGAAAGAACATAAAAATATTTTTTTTTTGGTTGCACATGTGATTTCGAAAGTTCTAAAGTTTTCCTTTCGTTTTATTCGATTCCCACAGGCGCGACGCAGTAAAGCGACGAGGCGTAGAAATTTCAAGAAATTTACACGGCGGCCAGACAACAATTTTATAATCTTTTTTTTTTAAAGACAAATTTAAATATTTTGTTTTACACTTCATTTTAAATACTTTCATTTTTACACTTCATTAAAAATATTTTTGTTTTGCCACTCACACTACGTTAAAATTTTTGGTTTTCCAATTTACACTTCATTAAATTTTGTTTTACACGTAAAAATGATATGGCCTATTGTACCTTGGCTTGGCAACAAATTTAGTAACGATTCATGTTGAATAACAGCATCTTTGGCATATTCGTTGCAACTCCCATAGCAAAGTTTGTTCTGAGGAGTATATATCTATATACTCACCGGAACGAGACTGTCTCGAGAATCCATCTCGACAGTGAAAATCTTAATCATCGCCAAAATAAATCAGTAAAAATCGTAATTCAGTCAAACAAAACGAAATAAAGCAAGCTTCAAGAAAATTTGTTCTGTTTTGCGGACAGAACACTAGAAATCTTTTCTAGAAAATCGTAACGCAGTTCCAGTTCACTCTTCAAAACGTACGTTATATGAAAGTACCTACAAACAGCCCGTCAATTACTCGTCAGAACAGATATTTCAAGAATTCAACAGTCAAGAGTATTTCGAGATAAATTCATTTCATCAAGTCAGAATCAGCAAGATCAATCGTCAAGAGAATTCAGCAGTGACACCAGAGTCATGAAGCAAATTCAAGGAAGTTCATAACTCCATGCACACCTGTAACCTGACATTACATGCCTAAGGATTCAATAAAATTTCTGAGGATAAAAGATAGTGATCTATATAACAAGCATAAAAAGTGGTGATATTTAAGTGTTATCATTGTGTGTTATATTTATTCTTAGGTATACATGTATAAAGTTATAGAGGTAGGTCAGTGTCGCTAAGAAAAGTACTATACTCTGTCCAACAAAAATAGTCAGTACACGTCTTATGGGAGAGCTTTTTTCTTGCAAATGGTGCCAGTCAGTGGTTTTATTCCCTTTTTACCTACGGAAAAAGAAAATTCAAACACTGACTTACACATAAATTGTTGTTGTAATTACGCTTCGACGAGCGTACATCCCCACAACCTTTACCATGCGCAGCCAAAGCCACACTGACACTGATAAATAATGTGTTCACAAACAACCCTCTTCGTATGTATTGAAAATAAGCAGATTGTTATTAGAGTTACCATTTCCACGTTAATGCAAATCATGGTGGATTTTTCTTTGGATTTTGTTTGGGAGCTTTCAGAATGTGTGCTTTTTTAAAAGCTTTTGAGATCAAATATGGGAATGGTGTTGTCGCTTGCTGTTTTTCGGTAAGTGAAGTTTATTTATTATTCGTCGTAAATTAACCCTTTGTTCCCGGAGGTGTCAACTTTTTCAAATATTTGTATAAAAACTTAAAATTTATATAGAATGTGTATAATGAATAATGCATTTAAATAAAAAAAAATAATATCCACTAAAAATTAAAAAAAAAACCAGTAGCAATATAAAGAAAAAATATAGAGTATTTGGTTTAATTGCGAAACCACTAGGAAGCAAAGGGTTGAGTTTAAGCAAAAATTATTTATAATACATGGTGTAATTATAGATGGTGAAAAATAGGGATTTTGTTCATAAAAAAAAAAAATTTGAAAAAGTATTTATTTATACGGTGTTTTATAATCAGTGCCAAAAAAAGAAGTCCTTTTATTTTATTATAAATCTGTGCTGTGTTGTTTACAAATTGTGTATTTGTGAATATTGTGTGATATAGAATCGAAAATTTTCATTATTTTTTCATAATTGAATTTATGTTACTCTTAGTTTTCACAAAGGGGTTTTTGAATTCGAGATTATGTACATAATTTATAAATTTTCTTAAACGGAATTTATTTTTAACTTTCAATTTAAAATCAAAAGTTGGTATCCCTACTAATATTTATCAGAGCTTTTTCGAAATTTATAATGGGCACTACGGAAACCCTGTAATATTTGCTCTCTCTCACAGCTTAACGAGATTTCACTTCAGTCAGAGTGAGAGGTAAACGTCCTATCTTCTCTGTACTGACTATTTTTGTTGGACAGAGTACTCTGTCCAACAAAAATAGTCAGTACACGTCTTATGGGAGAGCTTTTTTCTTGCAAATGGTGCCAGTCAGTGGTTTTATTCCCTTTTTACCTACGGAAAAAGAAAATTCAAACACTGACTTACACATAAATTGTTGTTGTAATTACGCTTCGACGAGCGTACATCCCCACAACCTTTACCATGCGCAGCCAAAGCCACACTGACACTGATAAATAATGTGTTCACAAACAACCCTCTTCGTATGTATTGAAAATAAGCAGATTGTTATTAGAGTTACCATTTCCACGTTAATGCAAATCATGGTGGATTTTTCTTTGGATTTTGTTTGGGAGCTTTCAGAATGTGTGCTTTTTTAAAAGCTTTTGAGATCAAATATGGGAATGGTGTTGTCGCTTGCTGTTTTTCGGTAAGTGAAGTTTATTTATTATTCGTCGTAAATTAACCCTTTGTTCCCGGAGGTGTCAACTTTTTCAAATATTTGTATAAAAACTTAAAATTTATATAGAATGTGTATAATGAATAATGCATTTAAATAAAAAAAAATAATATCCACTAAAAATTAAAAAAAAAACCAGTAGCAATATAAAGAAAAAATATAGAGTATTTGGTTTAATTGCGAAACCACTAGGAAGCAAAGGGTTGAGTTTAAGCAAAAATTATTTATAATACATGGTGTAATTATAGATGGTGAAAAATAGGGATTTTGTTCATAAAAAAAAAAAATTTGAAAAAGTATTTATTTATACGGTGTTTTATAATCAGTGCCAAAAAAAGAAGTCCTTTTATTTTATTATAAATCTGTGCTGTGTTGTTTACAAATTGTGTATTTGTGAATATTGTGTGATATAGAATCGAAAATTTTCATTATTTTTTCATAATTGAATTTATGTTACTCTTAGTTTTCACAAAGGGGTTTTTGAATTCGAGATTATGTACATAATTTATAAATTTTCTTAAACGGAATTTATTTTTAACTTTCAATTTAAAATCAAAAGTTGGTATCCCTACTAAGGGGCCGTTCATAAAATACGTCACGCTAAAATCAGCTTTTTCTGACCCCCTCCCCCCCATCGTCACGCTGTGTCACGCTTTCTGTGACCCCCCTAGAAATATTTCGTCACAAAAACGAAGCCCTCTCCCCCCTGAATATGATAAATTTCAAATGATACTACACAAATTTTGAGAATTTAAATATTTATTTAGTTTTTTATAATAAAATTTAAATAAAGTAATAAATATCTTTTAAAACGAATAAATAAATATTATTTAAACATGTTAAACATTTTTATTAATCAGAAGTCCAAGGATTCTGTAAATGCTCCGAAATATCTATAATCGGTATTGCAGCATCTTCTTCTTCATTTATTTCAAAAATATTCAAAAGAAATACTAATTGAAAATATTTTAATGAATGGCGAACGTCACGTTACCATAGACCCCCCGTCCCCCTTTGTCACACCTTGTCACACTCAGCAAGAGCCCTCCCCCCGCCTTGTGTGCGAACGTATTTTATGAACGGCCCCTAATATTTATCAGAGCTTTTTCGAAATTTATAATGGGCACTACGGAAACCCTGTAATATTTGCTCTCTCTCACAGCTTAACGAGATTTCACTTCAGTCAGAGTGAGAGGTAAACGTCCTATCTTCTCTGTACTGACTATTTTTGTTGGACAGAGTACTCTGTCCAACAAAAATAGTCAGTACACGTCTTATGGGAGAGCTTTTTTCTTGCAAATGGTGCCAGTCAGTGGTTTTATTCCCTTTTTACCTACGGAAAAAGAAAATTCAAACACTGACTTACACATAAATTGTTGTTGTAATTACGCTTCGACGAGCGTACATCCCCACAACCTTTACCATGCGCAGCCAAAGCCACACTGACACTGATAAATAATGTGTTCACAAACAACCCTCTTCGTATGTATTGAAAATAAGCAGATTGTTATTAGAGTTACCATTTCCACGTTAATGCAAATCATGGTGGATTTTTCTTTGGATTTTGTTTGGGAGCTTTCAGAATGTGTGCTTTTTTAAAAGCTTTTGAGATCAAATATGGGAATGGTGTTGTCGCTTGCTGTTTTTCGGTAAGTGAAGTTTATTTATTATTCGTCGTAAATTAACCCTTTGTTCCCGGAGGTGTCAACTTTTTCAAATATTTGTATAAAAACTTAAAATTTATATAGAATGTGTATAATGAATAATGCATTTAAATAAAAAAAAATAATATCCACTAAAAATTAAAAAAAAAACCAGTAGCAATATAAAGAAAAAATATAGAGTATTTGGTTTAATTGCGAAACCACTAGGAAGCAAAGGGTTGAGTTTAAGCAAAAATTATTTATAATACATGGTGTAATTATAGATGGTGAAAAATAGGGATTTTGTTCATAAAAAAAAAAAATTTGAAAAAGTATTTATTTATACGGTGTTTTATAATCAGTGCCAAAAAAAGAAGTCCTTTTATTTTATTATAAATCTGTGCTGTGTTGTTTACAAATTGTGTATTTGTGAATATTGTGTGATATAGAATCGAAAATTTTCATTATTTTTTCATAATTGAATTTATGTTACTCTTAGTTTTCACAAAGGGGTTTTTGAATTCGAGATTATGTACATAATTTATAAATTTTCTTAAACGGAATTTATTTTTAACTTTCAATTTAAAATCAAAAGTTGGTATCCCTACTAATATTTATCAGAGCTTTTTCGAAATTTATAATGGGCACTACGGAAACCCTGTAATATTTGCTCTCTCTCACAGCTTAACGAGATTTCACTTCAGTCAGAGTGAGAGGTAAACGTCCTATCTTCTCTGTACTGACTATTTTTGTTGGACAGAGTACTCTGTCCAACAAAAATAGTCAGTACACGTCTTATGGGAGAGCTTTTTTCTTGCAAATGGTGCCAGTCAGTGGTTTTATTCCCTTTTTACCTACGGAAAAAGAAAATTCAAACACTGACTTACACATAAATTGTTGTTGTAATTACGCTTCGACGAGCGTACATCCCCACAACCTTTACCATGCGCAGCCAAAGCCACACTGACACTGATAAATAATGTGTTCACAAACAACCCTCTTCGTATGTATTGAAAATAAGCAGATTGTTATTAGAGTTACCATTTCCACGTTAATGCAAATCATGGTGGATTTTTCTTTGGATTTTGTTTGGGAGCTTTCAGAATGTGTGCTTTTTTAAAAGCTTTTGAGATCAAATATGGGAATGGTGTTGTCGCTTGCTGTTTTTCGGTAAGTGAAGTTTATTTATTATTCGTCGTAAATTAACCCTTTGTTCCCGGAGGTGTCAACTTTTTCAAATATTTGTATAAAAACTTAAAATTTATATAGAATGTGTATAATGAATAATGCATTTAAATAAAAAAAAATAATATCCACTAAAAATTAAAAAAAAAACCAGTAGCAATATAAAGAAAAAATATAGAGTATTTGGTTTAATTGCGAAACCACTAGGAAGCAAAGGGTTGAGTTTAAGCAAAAATTATTTATAATACATGGTGTAATTATAGATGGTGAAAAATAGGGATTTTGTTCATAAAAAAAAAAAATTTGAAAAAGTATTTATTTATACGGTGTTTTATAATCAGTGCCAAAAAAAGAAGTCCTTTTATTTTATTATAAATCTGTGCTGTGTTGTTTACAAATTGTGTATTTGTGAATATTGTGTGATATAGAATCGAAAATTTTCATTATTTTTTCATAATTGAATTTATGTTACTCTTAGTTTTCACAAAGGGGTTTTTGAATTCGAGATTATGTACATAATTTATAAATTTTCTTAAACGGAATTTATTTTTAACTTTCAATTTAAAATCAAAAGTTGGTATCCCTACTAATATTTATCAGAGCTTTTTCGAAATTTATAATGGGCACTACGGAAACCCTGTAATATTTGCTCTCTCTCACAGCTTAACGAGATTTCACTTCAGTCAGAGTGAGAGGTAAACGTCCTATCTTCTCTGTACTGACTATTTTTGTTGGACAGAGTACTCTGTCCAACAAAAATAGTCAGTACACGTCTTATGGGAGAGCTTTTTTCTTGCAAATGGTGCCAGTCAGTGGTTTTATTCCCTTTTTACCTACGGAAAAAGAAAATTCAAACACTGACTTACACATAAATTGTTGTTGTAATTACGCTTCGACGAGCGTACATCCCCACAACCTTTACCATGCGCAGCCAAAGCCACACTGACACTGATAAATAATGTGTTCACAAACAACCCTCTTCGTATGTATTGAAAATAAGCAGATTGTTATTAGAGTTACCATTTCCACGTTAATGCAAATCATGGTGGATTTTTCTTTGGATTTTGTTTGGGAGCTTTCAGAATGTGTGCTTTTTTAAAAGCTTTTGAGATCAAATATGGGAATGGTGTTGTCGCTTGCTGTTTTTCGGTAAGTGAAGTTTATTTATTATTCGTCGTAAATTAACCCTTTGTTCCCGGAGGTGTCAACTTTTTCAAATATTTGTATAAAAACTTAAAATTTATATAGAATGTGTATAATGAATAATGCATTTAAATAAAAAAAAATAATATCCACTAAAAATTAAAAAAAAAACCAGTAGCAATATAAAGAAAAAATATAGAGTATTTGGTTTAATTGCGAAACCACTAGGAAGCAAAGGGTTGAGTTTAAGCAAAAATTATTTATAATACATGGTGTAATTATAGATGGTGAAAAATAGGGATTTTGTTCATAAAAAAAAAAAATTTGAAAAAGTATTTATTTATACGGTGTTTTATAATCAGTGCCAAAAAAAGAAGTCCTTTTATTTTATTATAAATCTGTGCTGTGTTGTTTACAAATTGTGTATTTGTGAATATTGTGTGATATAGAATCGAAAATTTTCATTATTTTTTCATAATTGAATTTATGTTACTCTTAGTTTTCACAAAGGGGTTTTTGAATTCGAGATTATGTACATAATTTATAAATTTTCTTAAACGGAATTTATTTTTAACTTTCAATTTAAAATCAAAAGTTGGTATCCCTACTAATATTTATCAGAGCTTTTTCGAAATTTATAATGGGCACTACGGAAACCCTGTAATATTTGCTCTCTCTCACAGCTTAACGAGATTTCACTTCAGTCAGAGTGAGAGGTAAACGTCCTATCTTCTCTGTACTGACTATTTTTGTTGGACAGAGTACTCTGTCCAACAAAAATAGTCAGTACACGTCTTATGGGAGAGCTTTTTTCTTGCAAATGGTGCCAGTCAGTGGTTTTATTCCCTTTTTACCTACGGAAAAAGAAAATTCAAACACTGACTTACACATAAATTGTTGTTGTAATTACGCTTCGACGAGCGTACATCCCCACAACCTTTACCATGCGCAGCCAAAGCCACACTGACACTGATAAATAATGTGTTCACAAACAACCCTCTTCGTATGTATTGAAAATAAGCAGATTGTTATTAGAGTTACCATTTCCACGTTAATGCAAATCATGGTGGATTTTTCTTTGGATTTTGTTTGGGAGCTTTCAGAATGTGTGCTTTTTTAAAAGCTTTTGAGATCAAATATGGGAATGGTGTTGTCGCTTGCTGTTTTTCGGTAAGTGAAGTTTATTTATTATTCGTCGTAAATTAACCCTTTGTTCCCGGAGGTGTCAACTTTTTCAAATATTTGTATAAAAACTTAAAATTTATATAGAATGTGTATAATGAATAATGCATTTAAATAAAAAAAAATAATATCCACTAAAAATTAAAAAAAAAACCAGTAGCAATATAAAGAAAAAATATAGAGTATTTGGTTTAATTGCGAAACCACTAGGAAGCAAAGGGTTGAGTTTAAGCAAAAATTATTTATAATACATGGTGTAATTATAGATGGTGAAAAATAGGGATTTTGTTCATAAAAAAAAAAAATTTGAAAAAGTATTTATTTATACGGTGTTTTATAATCAGTGCCAAAAAAAGAAGTCCTTTTATTTTATTATAAATCTGTGCTGTGTTGTTTACAAATTGTGTATTTGTGAATATTGTGTGATATAGAATCGAAAATTTTCATTATTTTTTCATAATTGAATTTATGTTACTCTTAGTTTTCACAAAGGGGTTTTTGAATTCGAGATTATGTACATAATTTATAAATTTTCTTAAACGGAATTTATTTTTAACTTTCAATTTAAAATCAAAAGTTGGTATCCCTACTAATATTTATCAGAGCTTTTTCGAAATTTATAATGGGCACTACGGAAACCCTGTAATATTTGCTCTCTCTCACAGCTTAACGAGATTTCACTTCAGTCAGAGTGAGAGGTAAACGTCCTATCTTCTCTGTACTGACTATTTTTGTTGGACAGAGTACTCTGTCCAACAAAAATAGTCAGTACACGTCTTATGGGAGAGCTTTTTTCTTGCAAATGGTGCCAGTCAGTGGTTTTATTCCCTTTTTACCTACGGAAAAAGAAAATTCAAACACTGACTTACACATAAATTGTTGTTGTAATTACGCTTCGACGAGCGTACATCCCCACAACCTTTACCATGCGCAGCCAAAGCCACACTGACACTGATAAATAATGTGTTCACAAACAACCCTCTTCGTATGTATTGAAAATAAGCAGATTGTTATTAGAGTTACCATTTCCAC
This sequence comes from Eupeodes luniger, assembly GCA_951509635.1. Classification (NCBI taxonomy): domain Eukaryota; kingdom Metazoa; phylum Arthropoda; class Insecta; order Diptera; family Syrphidae; genus Eupeodes; species Eupeodes luniger. The sequence goes on from OX608073.1 coordinate 163,727,737, forward strand.
GTTAATGCAAATCATGGTGGATTTTTCTTTGGATTTTGTTTGGGAGCTTTCAGAATGTGTGCTTTTTTAAAAGCTTTTGAGATCAAATATGGGAATGGTGTTGTCGCTTGCTGTTTTTCGGTAAGTGAAGTTTATTTATTATTCGTCGTAAATTAACCCTTTGTTCCCGGAGGTGTCAACTTTTTCAAATATTTGTATAAAAACTTAAAATTTATATAGAATGTGTATAATGAATAATGCATTTAAATAAAAAAAAATAATATCCACTAAAAATTAAAAAAAAAACCAGTAGCAATATAAAGAAAAAATATAGAGTATTTGGTTTAATTGCGAAACCACTAGGAAGCAAAGGGTTGAGTTTAAGCAAAAATTATTTATAATACATGGTGTAATTATAGATGGTGAAAAATAGGGATTTTGTTCATAAAAAAAAAAAATTTGAAAAAGTATTTATTTATACGGTGTTTTATAATCAGTGCCAAAAAAAGAAGTCCTTTTATTTTATTATAAATCTGTGCTGTGTTGTTTACAAATTGTGTATTTGTGAATATTGTGTGATATAGAATCGAAAATTTTCATTATTTTTTCATAATTGAATTTATGTTACTCTTAGTTTTCACAAAGGGGTTTTTGAATTCGAGATTATGTACATAATTTATAAATTTTCTTAAACGGAATTTATTTTTAACTTTCAATTTAAAATCAAAAGTTGGTATCCCTACTAATATTTATCAGAGCTTTTTCGAAATTTATAATGGGCACTACGGAAACCCTGTAATATTTGCTCTCTCTCACAGCTTAACGAGATTTCACTTCAGTCAGAGTGAGAGGTAAACGTCCTATCTTCTCTGTACTGACTATTTTTGTTGGACAGAGTACTCTGTCCAACAAAAATAGTCAGTACACGTCTTATGGGAGAGCTTTTTTCTTGCAAATGGTGCCAGTCAGTGGTTTTATTCCCTTTTTACCTACGGAAAAAGAAAATTCAAACACTGACTTACACATAAATTGTTGTTGTAATTACGCTTCGACGAGCGTACATCCCCACAACCTTTACCATGCGCAGCCAAAGCCACACTGACACTGATAAATAATGTGTTCACAAACAACCCTCTTCGTATGTATTGAAAATAAGCAGATTGTTATTAGAGTTACCATTTCCACGTTAATGCAAATCATGGTGGATTTTTCTTTGGATTTTGTTTGGGAGCTTTCAGAATGTGTGCTTTTTTAAAAGCTTTTGAGATCAAATATGGGAATGGTGTTGTCGCTTGCTGTTTTTCGGTAAGTGAAGTTTATTTATTATTCGTCGTAAATTAACCCTTTGTTCCCGGAGGTGTCAACTTTTTCAAATATTTGTATAAAAACTTAAAATTTATATAGAATGTGTATAATGAATAATGCATTTAAATAAAAAAAAATAATATCCACTAAAAATTAAAAAAAAAACCAGTAGCAATATAAAGAAAAAATATAGAGTATTTGGTTTAATTGCGAAACCACTAGGAAGCAAAGGGTTGAGTTTAAGCAAAAATTATTTATAATACATGGTGTAATTATAGATGGTGAAAAATAGGGATTTTGTTCATAAAAAAAAAAAATTTGAAAAAGTATTTATTTATACGGTGTTTTATAATCAGTGCCAAAAAAAGAAGTCCTTTTATTTTATTATAAATCTGTGCTGTGTTGTTTACAAATTGTGTATTTGTGAATATTGTGTGATATAGAATCGAAAATTTTCATTATTTTTTCATAATTGAATTTATGTTACTCTTAGTTTTCACAAAGGGGTTTTTGAATTCGAGATTATGTACATAATTTATAAATTTTCTTAAACGGAATTTATTTTTAACTTTCAATTTAAAATCAAAAGTTGGTATCCCTACTAATATTTATCAGAGCTTTTTCGAAATTTATAATGGGCACTACGGAAACCCTGTAATATTTGCTCTCTCTCACAGCTTAACGAGATTTCACTTCAGTCAGAGTGAGAGGTAAACGTCCTATCTTCTCTGTACTGACTATTTTTGTTGGACAGAGTACTCTGTCCAACAAAAATAGTCAGTACACGTCTTATGGGAGAGCTTTTTTCTTGCAAATGGTGCCAGTCAGTGGTTTTATTCCCTTTTTACCTACGGAAAAAGAAAATTCAAACACTGACTTACACATAAATTGTTGTTGTAATTACGCTTCGACGAGCGTACATCCCCACAACCTTTACCATGCGCAGCCAAAGCCACACTGACACTGATAAATAATGTGTTCACAAACAACCCTCTTCGTATGTATTGAAAATAAGCAGATTGTTATTAGAGTTACCATTTCCACGTTAATGCAAATCATGGTGGATTTTTCTTTGGATTTTGTTTGGGAGCTTTCAGAATGTGTGCTTTTTTAAAAGCTTTTGAGATCAAATATGGGAATGGTGTTGTCGCTTGCTGTTTTTCGGTAAGTGAAGTTTATTTATTATTCGTCGTAAATTAACCCTTTGTTCCCGGAGGTGTCAACTTTTTCAAATATTTGTATAAAAACTTAAAATTTATATAGAATGTGTATAATGAATAATGCATTTAAATAAAAAAAAATAATATCCACTAAAAATTAAAAAAAAAACCAGTAGCAATATAAAGAAAAAATATAGAGTATTTGGTTTAATTGCGAAACCACTAGGAAGCAAAGGGTTGAGTTTAAGCAAAAATTATTTATAATACATGGTGTAATTATAGATGGTGAAAAATAGGGATTTTGTTCATAAAAAAAAAAAATTTGAAAAAGTATTTATTTATACGGTGTTTTATAATCAGTGCCAAAAAAAGAAGTCCTTTTATTTTATTATAAATCTGTGCTGTGTTGTTTACAAATTGTGTATTTGTGAATATTGTGTGATATAGAATCGAAAATTTTCATTATTTTTTCATAATTGAATTTATGTTACTCTTAGTTTTCACAAAGGGGTTTTTGAATTCGAGATTATGTACATAATTTATAAATTTTCTTAAACGGAATTTATTTTTAACTTTCAATTTAAAATCAAAAGTTGGTATCCCTACTAATATTTATCAGAGCTTTTTCGAAATTTATAATGGGCACTACGGAAACCCTGTAATATTTGCTCTCTCTCACAGCTTAACGAGATTTCACTTCAGTCAGAGTGAGAGGTAAACGTCCTATCTTCTCTGTACTGACTATTTTTGTTGGACAGAGTACTCTGTCCAACAAAAATAGTCAGTACACGTCTTATGGGAGAGCTTTTTTCTTGCAAATGGTGCCAGTCAGTGGTTTTATTCCCTTTTTACCTACGGAAAAAGAAAATTCAAACACTGACTTACACATAAATTGTTGTTGTAATTACGCTTCGACGAGCGTACATCCCCACAACCTTTACCATGCGCAGCCAAAGCCACACTGACACTGATAAATAATGTGTTCACAAACAACCCTCTTCGTATGTATTGAAAATAAGCAGATTGTTATTAGAGTTACCATTTCCACGTTAATGCAAATCATGGTGGATTTTTCTTTGGATTTTGTTTGGGAGCTTTCAGAATGTGTGCTTTTTTAAAAGCTTTTGAGATCAAATATGGGAATGGTGTTGTCGCTTGCTGTTTTTCGGTAAGTGAAGTTTATTTATTATTCGTCGTAAATTAACCCTTTGTTCCCGGAGGTGTCAACTTTTTCAAATATTTGTATAAAAACTTAAAATTTATATAGAATGTGTATAATGAATAATGCATTTAAATAAAAAAAAATAATATCCACTAAAAATTAAAAAAAAAACCAGTAGCAATATAAAGAAAAAATATAGAGTATTTGGTTTAATTGCGAAACCACTAGGAAGCAAAGGGTTGAGTTTAAGCAAAAATTATTTATAATACATGGTGTAATTATAGATGGTGAAAAATAGGGATTTTGTTCATAAAAAAAAAAAATTTGAAAAAGTATTTATTTATACGGTGTTTTATAATCAGTGCCAAAAAAAGAAGTCCTTTTATTTTATTATAAATCTGTGCTGTGTTGTTTACAAATTGTGTATTTGTGAATATTGTGTGATATAGAATCGAAAATTTTCATTATTTTTTCATAATTGAATTTATGTTACTCTTAGTTTTCACAAAGGGGTTTTTGAATTCGAGATTATGTACATAATTTATAAATTTTCTTAAACGGAATTTATTTTTAACTTTCAATTTAAAATCAAAAGTTGGTATCCCTACTAATATTTATCAGAGCTTTTTCGAAATTTATAATGGGCACTACGGAAACCCTGTAATATTTGCTCTCTCTCACAGCTTAACGAGATTTCACTTCAGTCAGAGTGAGAGGTAAACGTCCTATCTTCTCTGTACTGACTATTTTTGTTGGACAGAGTACTCTGTCCAACAAAAATAGTCAGTACACGTCTTATGGGAGAGCTTTTTTCTTGCAAATGGTGCCAGTCAGTGGTTTTATTCCCTTTTTACCTACGGAAAAAGAAAATTCAAACACTGACTTACACATAAATTGTTGTTGTAATTACGCTTCGACGAGCGTACATCCCCACAACCTTTACCATGCGCAGCCAAAGCCACACTGACACTGATAAATAATGTGTTCACAAACAACCCTCTTCGTATGTATTGAAAATAAGCAGATTGTTATTAGAGTTACCATTTCCACGTTAATGCAAATCATGGTGGATTTTTCTTTGGATTTTGTTTGGGAGCTTTCAGAATGTGTGCTTTTTTAAAAGCTTTTGAGATCAAATATGGGAATGGTGTTGTCGCTTGCTGTTTTTCGGTAAGTGAAGTTTATTTATTATTCGTCGTAAATTAACCCTTTGTTCCCGGAGGTGTCAACTTTTTCAAATATTTGTATAAAAACTTAAAATTTATATAGAATGTGTATAATGAATAATGCATTTAAATAAAAAAAAATAATATCCACTAAAAATTAAAAAAAAAACCAGTAGCAATATAAAGAAAAAATATAGAGTATTTGGTTTAATTGCGAAACCACTAGGAAGCAAAGGGTTGAGTTTAAGCAAAAATTATTTATAATACATGGTGTAATTATAGATGGTGAAAAATAGGGATTTTGTTCATAAAAAAAAAAAATTTGAAAAAGTATTTATTTATACGGTGTTTTATAATCAGTGCCAAAAAAAGAAGTCCTTTTATTTTATTATAAATCTGTGCTGTGTTGTTTACAAATTGTGTATTTGTGAATATTGTGTGATATAGAATCGAAAATTTTCATTATTTTTTCATAATTGAATTTATGTTACTCTTAGTTTTCACAAAGGGGTTTTTGAATTCGAGATTATGTACATAATTTATAAATTTTCTTAAACGGAATTTATTTTTAACTTTCAATTTAAAATCAAAAGTTGGTATCCCTACTAATATTTATCAGAGCTTTTTCGAAATTTATAATGGGCACTACGGAAACCCTGTAATATTTGCTCTCTCTCACAGCTTAACGAGATTTCACTTCAGTCAGAGTGAGAGGTAAACGTCCTATCTTCTCTGTACTGACTATTTTTGTTGGACAGAGTACTCTGTCCAACAAAAATAGTCAGTACACGTCTTATGGGAGAGCTTTTTTCTTGCAAATGGTGCCAGTCAGTGGTTTTATTCCCTTTTTACCTACGGAAAAAGAAAATTCAAACACTGACTTACACATAAATTGTTGTTGTAATTACGCTTCGACGAGCGTACATCCCCACAACCTTTACCATGCGCAGCCAAAGCCACACTGACACTGATAAATAATGTGTTCACAAACAACCCTCTTCGTATGTATTGAAAATAAGCAGATTGTTATTAGAGTTACCATTTCCACGTTAATGCAAATCATGGTGGATTTTTCTTTGGATTTTGTTTGGGAGCTTTCAGAATGTGTGCTTTTTTAAAAGCTTTTGAGATCAAATATGGGAATGGTGTTGTCGCTTGCTGTTTTTCGGTAAGTGAAGTTTATTTATTATTCGTCGTAAATTAACCCTTTGTTCCCGGAGGTGTCAACTTTTTCAAATATTTGTATAAAAACTTAAAATTTATATAGAATGTGTATAATGAATAATGCATTTAAATAAAAAAAAATAATATCCACTAAAAATTAAAAAAAAAACCAGTAGCAATATAAAGAAAAAATATAGAGTATTTGGTTTAATTGCGAAACCACTAGGAAGCAAAGGGTTGAGTTTAAGCAAAAATTATTTATAATACATGGTGTAATTATAGATGGTGAAAAATAGGGATTTTGTTCATAAAAAAAAAAAATTTGAAAAAGTATTTATTTATACGGTGTTTTATAATCAGTGCCAAAAAAAGAAGTCCTTTTATTTTATTATAAATCTGTGCTGTGTTGTTTACAAATTGTGTATTTGTGAATATTGTGTGATATAGAATCGAAAATTTTCATTATTTTTTCATAATTGAATTTATGTTACTCTTAGTTTTCACAAAGGGGTTTTTGAATTCGAGATTATGTACATAATTTATAAATTTTCTTAAACGGAATTTATTTTTAACTTTCAATTTAAAATCAAAAGTTGGTATCCCTACTAATATTTATCAGAGCTTTTTCGAAATTTATAATGGGCACTACGGAAACCCTGTAATATTTGCTCTCTCTCACAGCTTAACGAGATTTCACTTCAGTCAGAGTGAGAGGTAAACGTCCTATCTTCTCTGTACTGACTATTTTTGTTGGACAGAGTACTCTGTCCAACAAAAATAGTCAGTACACGTCTTATGGGAGAGCTTTTTTCTTGCAAATGGTGCCAGTCAGTGGTTTTATTCCCTTTTTACCTACGGAAAAAGAAAATTCAAACACTGACTTACACATAAATTGTTGTTGTAATTACGCTTCGACGAGCGTACATCCCCACAACCTTTACCATGCGCAGCCAAAGCCACACTGACACTGATAAATAATGTGTTCACAAACAACCCTCTTCGTATGTATTGAAAATAAGCAGATTGTTATTAGAGTTACCATTTCCACGTTAATGCAAATCATGGTGGATTTTTCTTTGGATTTTGTTTGGGAGCTTTCAGAATGTGTGCTTTTTTAAAAGCTTTTGAGATCAAATATGGGAATGGTGTTGTCGCTTGCTGTTTTTCGGTAAGTGAAGTTTATTTATTATTCGTCGTAAATTAACCCTTTGTTCCCGGAGGTGTCAACTTTTTCAAATATTTGTATAAAAACTTAAAATTTATATAGAATGTGTATAATGAATAATGCATTTAAATAAAAAAAAATAATATCCACTAAAAATTAAAAAAAAAAACCAGTAGCAATATAAAGAAAAAATATAGAGTATTTGGTTTAATTGCGAAACCACTAGGAAGCAAAGGGTTGAGTTTAAGCAAAAATTATTTATAATACATGGTGTAATTATAGATGGTGAAAAATAGGGATTTTGTTCATAAAAAAAAAAAATTTGAAAAAGTATTTATTTATACGGTGTTTTATAATCAGTGCCAAAAAAAGAAGTCCTTTTATTTTATTATAAATCTGTGCTGTGTTGTTTACAAATTGTGTATTTGTGAATATTGTGTGATATAGAATCGAAAATTTTCATTATTTTTTCATAATTGAATTTATGTTACTCTTAGTTTTCACAAAGGGGTTTTTGAATTCGAGATTATGTACATAATTTATAAATTTTCTTAAACGGAATTTATTTTTAACTTTCAATTTAAAATCAAAAGTTGGTATCCCTACTAATATTTATCAGAGCTTTTTCGAAATTTATAATGGGCACTACGGAAACCCTGTAATATTTGCTCTCTCTCACAGCTTAACGAGATTTCACTTCAGTCAGAGTGAGAGGTAAACGTCCTATCTTCTCTGTACTGACTATTTTTGTTGGACAGAGTACTCTGTCCAACAAAAATAGTCAGTACACGTCTTATGGGAGAGCTTTTTTCTTGCAAATGGTGCCAGTCAGTGGTTTTATTCCCTTTTTACCTACGGAAAAAGAAAATTCAAACACTGACTTACACATAAATTGTTGTTGTAATTACGCTTCGACGAGCGTACATCCCCACAACCTTTACCATGCGCAGCCAAAGCCACACTGACACTGATAAATAATGTGTTCACAAACAACCCTCTTCGTATGTATTGAAAATAAGCAGATTGTTATTAGAGTTACCATTTCCACGTTAATGCAAATCATGGTGGATTTTTCTTTGGATTTTGTTTGGGAGCTTTCAGAATGTGTGCTTTTTTAAAAGCTTTTGAGATCAAATATGGGAATGGTGTTGTCGCTTGCTGTTTTTCGGTAAGTGAAGTTTATTTATTATTCGTCGTAAATTAACCCTTTGTTCCCGGAGGTGTCAACTTTTTCAAATATTTGTATAAAAACTTAAAATTTATATAGAATGTGTATAATGAATAATGCATTTAAATAAAAAAAAATAATATCCACTAAAAATTAAAAAAAAAACCAGTAGCAATATAAAGAAAAAATATAGAGTATTTGGTTTAATTGCGAAACCACTAGGAAGCAAAGGGTTGAGTTTAAGCAAAAATTATTTATAATACATGGTGTAATTATAGATGGTGAAAAATAGGGATTTTGTTCATAAAAAAAAAAAATTTGAAAAAGTATTTATTTATACGGTGTTTTATAATCAGTGCCAAAAAAAGAAGTCCTTTTATTTTATTATAAATCTGTGCTGTGTTGTTTACAAATTGTGTATTTGTGAATATTGTGTGATATAGAATCGAAAATTTTCATTATTTTTTCATAATTGAATTTATGTTACTCTTAGTTTTCACAAAGGGGTTTTTGAATTCGAGATTATGTACATAATTTATAAATTTTCTTAAACGGAATTTATTTTTAACTTTCAATTTAAAATCAAAAGTTGGTATCCCTACTAATATTTATCAGAGCTTTTTCGAAATTTATAATGGGCACTACGGAAACCCTGTAATATTTGCTCTCTCTCACAGCTTAACGAGATTTCACTTCAGTCAGAGTGAGAGGTAAACGTCCTTTCTTCTCTGTACTGACTATTTTTGTTGGACAGAGTACTCTGTCCAACAAAAATAGTCAGTACACGTCTTATGGGAGAGCTTTTTTCTTGCAAATGGTGCCAGTCAGTGGTTTTATTCCCTTTTTACCTACGGAAAAAGAAAATTCAAACACTGACTTACACATAAATTGTTGTTGTAATTACGCTTCGACGAGCGTACATCCCCACAACCTTTACCATGCGCAGCCAAAGCCACACTGACACTGATAAATAATGTGTTCACAAACAACCCTCTTCGTATGTATTGAAAATAAGCAGATTGTTATTAGAGTTACCATTTCCACGTTAATGCAAATCATGGTGGATTTTTCTTTGGATTTTGTTTGGGAGCTTTCAGAATGTGTGCTTTTTTAAAAGCTTTTGAGATCAAATATGGGAATGGTGTTGTCGCTTGCTGTTTTTCGGTAAGTGAAGTTTATTTATTATTCGTCGTAAATTAACCCTTTGTTCCCGGAGGTGTCAACTTTTTCAAATATTTGTATAAAAACTTAAAATTTATATAGAATGTGTATAATGAATAATGCATTTAAATAAAAAAAAATAATATCCACTAAAAATTAAAAAAAAAACCAGTAGCAATATAAAGAAAAAATATAGAGTATTTGGTTTAATTGCGAAACCACTAGGAAGCAAAGGGTTGAGTTTAAGCAAAAATTATTTATAATACATGGTGTAATTATAGATGGTGAAAAATAGGGATTTTGTTCATAAAAAAAAAAAATTTGAAAAAGTATTTATTTATACGGTGTTTTATAATCAGTGCCAAAAAAAGAAGTCCTTTTATTTTATTATAAATCTGTGCTGTGTTGTTTACAAATTGTGTATTTGTGAATATTGTGTGATATAGAATCGAAAATTTTCATTATTTTTTCATAATTGAATTTATGTTACTCTTAGTTTTCACAAAGGGGTTTTTGAATTCGAGATTATGTACATAATTTATAAATTTTCTTAAACGGAATTTATTTTTAACTTTCAATTTAAAATCAAAAGTTGGTATCCCTACTAATATTTATCAGAGCTTTTTCGAAATTTATAATGGGCACTACGGAAACCCTGTAATATTTGCTCTCTCTCACAGCTTAACGAGATTTCACTTCAGTCAGAGTGAGAGGTAAACGTCCTATCTTCTCTGTACTGACTATTTTTGTTGGACAGAGTACTCTGTCCAACAAAAATAGTCAGTACACGTCTTATGGGAGAGCTTTTTTCTTGCAAATGGTGCCAGTCAGTGGTTTTATTCCCTTTTTACCTACGGAAAAAGAAAATTCAAACACTGACTTACACATAAATTGTTGTTGTAATTACGCTTCGACGAGCGTACATCCCCACAACCTTTACCATGCGCAGCCAAAGCCACACTGACACTGATAAATAATGTGTTCACAAACAACCCTCTTCGTATGTATTGAAAATAAGCAGATTGTTATTAGAGTTACCATTTCCACGTTAATGCAAATCATGGTGGATTTTTCTTTGGATTTTGTTTGGGAGCTTTCAGAATGTGTGCTTTTTTAAAAGCTTTTGAGATCAAATATGGGAATGGTGTTGTCGCTTGCTGTTTTTCGGTAAGTGAAGTTTATTTATTATTCGTCGTAAATTAACCCTTTGTTCCCGGAGGTGTCAACTTTTTCAAATATTTGTATAAAAACTTAAAATTTATATAGAATGTGTATAATGAATAATGCATTTAAATAAAAAAAAATAATATCCACTAAAAATTAAAAAAAAAACCAGTAGCAATATAAAGAAAAAATATAGAGTATTTGGTTTAATTGCGAAACCACTAGGAAGCAAAGGGTTGAGTTTAAGCAAAAATTATTTATAATACATGGTGTAATTATAGATGGTGAAAAATAGGGATTTTGTTCATAAAAAAAAAAAATTTGAAAAAGTATTTATTTATACGGTGTTTTATAATCAGTGCCAAAAAAAGAAGTCCTTTTATTTTATTATAAATCTGTGCTGTGTTGTTTACAAATTGTGTATTTGTGAATATTGTGTGATATAGAATCGAAAATTTTCATTATTTTTTCATAATTGAATTTATGTTACTCTTAGTTTTCACAAAGGGGTTTTTGAATTCGAGATTATGTACATAATTTATAAATTTTCTTAAACGGAATTTATTTTTAACTTTCAATTTAAAATCAAAAGTTGGTATCCCTACTAATATTTATCAGAGCTTTTTCGAAATTTATAATGGGCACTACGGAAACCCTGTAATATTTGCTCTCTCTCACAGCTTAACGAGATTTCACTTCAGTCAGAGTGAGAGGTAAACGTCCTATCTTCTCTGTACTGACTATTTTTGTTGGACAGAGTACTCTGTCCAACAAAAATAGTCAGTACACGTCTTATGGGAGAGCTTTTTTCTTGCAAATGGTGCCAGTCAGTGGTTTTATTCCCTTTTTACCTACGGAAAAAGAAAATTCAAACACTGACTTACACATAAATTGTTGTTGTAATTACGCTTCGACGAGCGTACATCCCCACAACCTTTACCATGCGCAGCCAAAGCCACACTGACACTGATAAATAATGTGTTCACAAACAACCCTCTTCGTATGTATTGAAAATAAGCAGATTGTTATTAGAGTTACCATTTCCACGTTAATGCAAATCATGGTGGATTTTTCTTTGGATTTTGTTTGGGAGCTTTCAGAATGTGTGCTTTTTTAAAAGCTTTTGAGATCAAATATGGGAATGGTGTTGTCGCTTGCTGTTTTTCGGTAAGTGAAGTTTATTTATTATTCGTCGTAAATTAACCCTTTGTTCCCGGAGGTGTCAACTTTTTCAAATATTTGTATAAAAACTTAAAATTTATATAGAATGTGTATAATGAATAATGCATTTAAATAAAAAAAAATAATATCCACTAAAAATTAAAAAAAAAACCAGTAGCAATATAAAGAAAAAATATAGAGTATTTGGTTTAATTGCGAAACCACTAGGAAGCAAAGGGTTGAGTTTAAGCAAAAATTATTTATAATACATGGTGTAATTATAGATGGTGAAAAATAGGGATTTTGTTCATAAAAAAAAAAAATTTGAAAAAGTATTTATTTATACGGTGTTTTATAATCAGTGCCAAAAAAAGAAGTCCTTTTATTTTATTATAAATCTGTGCTGTGTTGTTTACAAATTGTGTATTTGTGAATATTGTGTGATATAGAATCGAAAATTTTCATTATTTTTTCATAATTGAATTTATGTTACTCTTAGTTTTCACAAAGGGGTTTTTGAATTCGAGATTATGTACATAATTTATAAATTTTCTTAAACGGAATTTATTTTTAACTTTCAATTTAAAATCAAAAGTTGGTATCCCTACTAATATTTATCAGAGCTTTTTCGAAATTTATAATGGGCACTACGGAAACCCTGTAATATTTGCTCTCTCTCACAGCTTAACGAGATTTCACTTCAGTCAGAGTGAGAGGTAAACGTCCTATCTTCTCTGTACTGACTATTTTTGTTGGACAGAGTATAGTTAGATTCATAAAGTTTGATATGAAGAGTACCTACTTTCAAGATCTGTTTTTGTCAAAGAAAGAATGTTTAGTTCAGTCAAGAATTTCAGTAAAGAGTAATAAAATTTTAGAAACAAAGTGAATGAAGAAATTAGTGCAAGAGCGGTGAATCTAAAATACAAAAAAAGGAAAAGAATCTAAGAGTTAGCATAGTCATTTTGTTTGTTTGTTTCAATTAAAGAAAGTATCTGAAAATATGATACCAACATAAAATTTAGGAAAGGAAGTATCTGAAAATATGATACCAACATAAAATTCAGGAATGAAAGTATCTGAAAATATGATACAAAGAAATAAGGTAATGTAAAGATTACGGAAAAGTAAAGAGAGAAAAGATTCCATCAGTTTTGAAAGTACAATAGTTTGCAGACAGTTTGAAACAAAATACAGCTAAGTTGAATCCCATTAGAAATCTAGTCGGAAGAAAGGTAATTTGAAAAGTGTTTATATGTCATTTGATAAAAGCTAATCAACATCCAATTATAATAAATATTGAATGCTGTTATCTACATACATCATCCGAGTTCGAGTGCACTTCAACGAGGAGTATAAAGAAAGATTGGTGAGTGAAATTTTTCCGTTTCTATAATACTATATTTTGTTGAAATCATATTTTATTATTTTTATCAAATGATATTTATATAATTGAGATATATGGTGATATATTTTTTTTTGTGTTGAGAAAATTTTTGATATTCAAACGAATAGACAAGGCAACGCTGGAATGTTGCATAAATACAAAGAAAGTAAACAAGAGTAAAGTGTTTGAAGAATAGATACGAATACAATTCGCGTCAAAGACGTGAAAACTATAGGAAGAGAGCGAATACTTAGGATTAGTATAGATATTAAGAACAACAAGCGAGACGTGATTGTAAGAGACGAATCCTTCAATACGTCGTTAAACAAATACCCATATCCAAGTTTTGAGATATTCAAGTTTTTCTAGAAATTCAAGTTTGAGAAATTTTTGTGAGATACAAGGTTAAGTTTAGAATTCTAGTTTAGTTAGGTAGTGATTAAGTCCATACGTTAAATAAGAATTTATGAATATTGATTAAGAAATTTTTGTAATGAATAAAAAGTGAAAGTCAAGAATCGAAAATTCTGTTTTTTGTAAATCATTTTGAAAATTTTTGAAGGATAAGTTGATTTGACATTCTGAGTCGTAACAGAATAGTCAGGATGAAATAAATTAAGAGTTAAGAGGGTCGAGAGAAATTGGATCGAAACATTTAAGGGAAGTTTAGTTTAAACTTCCCTTGTCCAATAAGGGGATTCTTGAGAACATAAGAGAGTGCCTGAAAGAATCATTATAGGAACTTTTAGAATGTCGATTCTAATAGTCATAGGGTAGGGTAAAGAAGGCAGAGAGCACAACAACAGCCGTGTCTCTCCAATAAGGGGTTTCTGAATTTAAGAACCAAGTGGAAACCAAAGGTTCGTGTAAGGTCGTACATCTGACATGATAGGGAAGGGTTAAGTACGGTTCAGAGGACATGACCATCTATGTTCCTCCTCAATAATTCACGAAAATTCTGTCATTTCACAAAATCAAATATCACGAAGGATAGGTACAATCTTTCAACTGTCATATACCTAAGTTACTTTCTTCGGGTCCTAGGATTTCTTAACATATTTTTCTAGTCTACAACATCTAGATTAGTCGGTCTGAAAACAGTGTAACACCGTCTCCGCTCCAGCTGCAAGATCCCTCCCCACCGACGAGCTAAGCAATCGTGCACCCAGCAGGCCAGGTGGCTGTAGAGCGCAGGCACCCTTGTCCGAAAACGGCGTGGACTTTCCTAGGAGTTTCGTGGGAAATAAACGTCGCGTGTAAGATGAGGATAGATTCCTTTAAGAGAAGTAGGGAATTAGAGTGCAGTTTCATGGTTTCTTTTCTGAAGCTAAAGTTGTTTAATCACAGCTTAATACTTTTATAAAATATTGCTCTTTATTTTCCTCAGCTCTCTCATAGGGATATGATTCGATGACTTCAGCGAGTTATGATAGTCAGTTTGGTTGAGAATGGTCGGTAAGAGTCAAACAAAACCATTTGAGTTATTGTAACTCGTGTGCAATAATGGGGTATACGACGATTTGAAGCGACAAATAACTCGACTGTTGAGTCGGTCTTTTGGTGTTTTAGAAAGTTTATGCATAACATCGAGACATATTCACTAAAGGTGGATGGAAGAGTTTCTTTCTCAGAAGGGTTGAGAAAGTTGCTCGGCTGTTCACTTCTGTAAAGGAGTCTATGTGCTTACGTCTTGTGGATTTCTGTGGTCTTTGGTTTGGTTGTCGATGATGTTTCGATGATTTCGGAAATCGATTGGCAGACCAGCTGAGGGTGATGGGAAGAAGGAAGTCGTAAGTACTATAATGTGGGTATAATGGAAGTGAAATGTGAAGATAGTAATAGTATCATCGGAGTTGAAGGTTGATGGTATGATAAACAGTTTTTTCGTTTGTCCTTTTTAAGTTCGTTACAGATGACGCAAGTCAGAGGTAGGAATTGGACAATATATTGCATTTCTTATATTACTAATTTTTTCATGATATAACTCATTATTAGTTCGTTACACCACACAAGCGGAAACGGTTGCTGAGGTGCCTGGCGCATCGGTCACACTTCCTTCATTGGAAGACGATGCATCTCAGGTACCCCCAGTAGCAGTGGAAGCACCTAACACCGACCAAGGTTTTTCCGCAATGGAGGCCGAGGTCTACGACAGCGGAGATGAGGACATTCTTTTAGAATCGTCCTCTGATATGGATGACTCCGACATTACTGTGTTGGAGGCTGATCGGGAGTGCAGTAGCAAAAATGCTGCGGTTACTCCAGATTAACCTCCAACACTCCATAAAGGCTTCGGCCTCCCTTCTTCTTCGCCTATCCAGCAGCGATGAAGATATTGTCCTGATTCAAGAACCCTGGATTGTTAAATCCATTGTTCGAGGAATCAGGACTCCCAATTACTGCGTGCTGTATGCATCAGGTGAGGATGAACCCAGATCTTGCATATTAGTAAAACGCAGCCTAAATGTATATTTACTCCCTAATTTCAGCGATCGAGATACCACCGCCGCTAGTCTGGAAACAGCCAGAGGAACATTCTGGCTGGCGTCGGCGTATCTAGGCCACGACCATCTTGGCCCTCTCCCGGGAGATACTCTGGAGAGACTGATAACTGAAGCACAAAGGCTCAACATCGGCCTCATCATCGGTAGTGACGCTAACGCCCACCATACAGTATGGGGTAGCACGGATATAAACGACAGAGGTGAGTCTCTTTTCGACTATATTCTTAACACTAACCTACTCGTAAGTAACGTTGGTAATGAGCCAACCTTTATTACTAAAAATCGACAAGAAGTTTTAGATATAACTCTTGTCTCCGAATTCATTAATAATAATATTTTGAACTGGAAGGTATCTAAAGATCACTCCTTTTCTGATCATAGATACATCCAGTTTGACTTTATAAATGAACCACCTTGCCAACCGATCTTTCGAAATCTGAAAAGAACAAATTGGCCAAAATATAAGAGAACGTTAAATAGTTTAATAAAACCTGAACTTTTTAATACTCCCTCCAACATCGAAGATCTTGACGACAAAGTCAATAATCTAACATTAGCCCTAAACAAAGCTCTAGATACTGCATGCCCTCTTATACAAGTAAGAGGTAAAAAGAAGCCACACTGGTGGAACTCAGGGCTGGATCCACTTCGAAAAGAATGCAGAAAACTCTTTAACAGAGCCAAAGCTTCTAGAGACATGTCTGACTGGGATTCATATAAAGAATCACTGAAGATTTATAAAAAAGAACTGAGGAAAACCAAACGATCGTCTTGGAG
This sequence comes from Eupeodes luniger, assembly GCA_951509635.1. NCBI lineage: Eukaryota > Metazoa > Arthropoda > Insecta > Diptera > Syrphidae > Eupeodes > Eupeodes luniger. The sequence goes on from OX608073.1 coordinate 163,744,160, forward strand.
AAACTTCTGTAGTAACGTTGAAGATTGCTCCGAAGCATCCAGGCTGCGCAAAATCCTCTCCAAAAGTCCAATCATGCCAAGTTGCTTGAAAAACGCCTCTGGCCTCTGGACCAATTCAAGCGAAGAATCGCTCAACTTGCTACTAGACGTCCACTTTCCTGGTAGCTCTAACATTATTAATAACATTGCACTTAATAATGGTGACAATACTTTACAACCCCCACAAGGTCTAGTCACTAGGGAAAAACTCAATTGGGCTATTAACAGCTTTAAACCATACAAATCTGCTGGTCCGGATGGTGTAATTCCAGCCAAACTGCAAGAAAATGCAAGTTTTCTAATACCCATCCTAGAAAACATCTTCAAGGGTTGCCTTAATTTGGCATACATCCCGATGTCTTGGAGACAAGTTAAAGTTGTCTTTATTCCAAAAGCTGGAAAATCCAGTCATGTAAACCCTAAAGACTTAAGACCTATTAGCTTATCATCATTCCTTCTCAAAACTTTTGAGCGTTTGATCGATATTCACTTAAGGGCAAGTATTGATAAGTCCCTCCTTTCAAAGGCTCAACATGCCTACAACAAAGGGAAATCAGTTGAAACGGCTCTACACAGTATAGTACGTACAATCGAATATTCCCTCCATCATAAAGAGTACACCTTAGTTGCCTTCTTAGACATAGAAGGTGCATTTAACAATGTCGACACATCTGCAATTGCACGTGTATTGACATCTCTGAAGGTAGATAAGTCGATCAGCGAATTGATTAATCAGATGCTGATAAGCAGGATTAACAATTCAAAACTGGGCGATTTTACTACACAAAGGGGTGTCAGCAGAGGTACGCCACAAGGTGGTGTCCTATCCCCTCTCCTCTGGAATTTAGTAATAAATGAATTACTAACTACTCTAGAAAGAGATGGATACAGAGTGTTTGCCTATGCGGACGATGTTGCTATTGCAGTAACGGGTAAACATCCCAATATACTAAAAGAACTCTTACAAAACGCTTTAAATAAGCTAACCAGATGGGCTAATCGGTGTGGACTAGGCGTTAACCCACAAAAAACCGACCTTGTCCTCTTCACAAGGAAATACAAAGTCCCACACATTGACCCTCCCCTCATAAATGGTGTACCACTTAAATTCTCTGATCAAGCAAAATACTTGGGTCTCATTTTAGATAAGAAATTAAGTTGGAAACCTAATATTCAAGAGAGAATAAACAAGGCCACAGTAGCCCTGTTCTCCTGTAAAAAGGCCATTGGTAATAAATGGGGCCTACAGCCCCGCATTACACACTGGCTATACATCTCGGTCATAAGACCGATCCTTACTTATGGAGTAGTGGTATGGTGGACGGCGCTAGATACAGCGACAAATCGCGATAAACTCAGCAAAGTCCAACGAACAGCCTGCCTGTGCATGGGAGGAGCACTTCGCTCCACCCCCTCCGCCTCACTAGATGTTCTGTTCCATCTAATACCGCTGGACTTTTTCAGCAAGCAAACGGCCGCTAATACTGCCATACGGCTTCAGGCCTCCTCTCTGTGGATCAATAATGGAATTGGCCACACCACTATTTTGAACTCGTTCAGAACTATAAATAGTAATATTGACTACACCATACCCCATCCTCAGTTTAACAACTATAGCTTCAAAGTGACTATACCTCCCAGGTCTTCTTGGGAGAATACATCATTTTTGAACGATGGTCCTATAAACTTTTATACAGACGGATCAAAAACGGAGGATGGGGTTGGTGGTGGCGTATACTCAGATAGACTTAACTTAAGTCTCTCCTTTCGTCTACCCGATCATTGTAGCGTGTTCCAAGCTGAAATCCTGGCTATAAAAGAAGTCCTATCCTGGCTTAGAGAAAACGTTATATCAACAAATGATATACGCATCTTCTCGGATAGCCAAGCTGCGTTAAAATCCTTAGACTCTGTCTCTACAAATTCACTAACAGCCCTAAATTGTCGATCATCTCTTACGGAGATGGCTACACAGTTCAACATTCACCTTTTCTGGGTGCCGGGCCATAGAGACATTCCAGGAAATTGCAAAGCAGACGAACTTGCAAAAAGCGGAACAACTTTACCTCTGCTGGCTCACAATGCTAGCATAGGTATCCCCTTAGCTACATGTAAACTCATGCTAAAGCGAGATACCATAGAGAAAACAAACCTCAGGTGGAATAACACCACCACCTGTGTAGCGACTAAACGAATTTGGCCTAATCTTAGCGCCAAGCGCTCAAAACAATTAATCTCTCTGAGTAGATTGCACATTAGCTACGTTATAGGTGTCCTGACTGGGCACTGCTTAATAGGAAGGCATGCTATTCGACTTGGAGCCCCTGCAAATGATTTTTGTAGGAGTTGCATGGACGAAGAAGAAGAGGAGACAATCTCTCATCTTCTGTGCACATGCCCTGCCTTATCACAAAGACGTAGAATCCACCTTGGAGACTACTACTTTAACGATACCAGTGATCTAAAAAATTCAGACATTACCTGTCTCCTACGCTTCATTCGAAGCTCCAATTGGTTCAACGAGTTAAGCTGATTAACTGATCCATGTGGTATCACAACGGACCATACTTTGGTCTAAGTGTGTTGGACGTCCCAAACCAACAGCCACTTTAACCTAACCTAACCTTATACTAAATCATCATGCAAGTAACACGATCGAACAGCACGTTCAAATGATAAAACTTTATTATCAAAATGAGTGGTTGTTAACGCAAACGTTGCGCGCATTGCGCCGACCGTATATGAACTATCGGTAACATATTTTACAATTTACATACAGTGATGGCCAAAACAAAAGCATGACAAAATATCACTTATAAACATCCAAATAAAAAATTAAATCATAAGTGATACTTTTATAATTTTTACTTTTTCTTATTAATAAAATATTGTTAAACTTTAAATTTGATTTTGGAGTGAAGTCGCAACGGCGCGGCGTATTCTCCTCCGCATACGGAAGCATAACATTTTGAGGGATTCATTATACCAATAATTTTAAGCGTTGGCCACCAGATAAACATCCCCAAACAATAATGTTTCCCCTACCGCATGCTTTACAGTTGCCCTGGTTAATTGAGGATTGAGGCGTTCGTACTGTGTGAAGTCCGTACGATACTTTTAAATTAAACTTTGATTCATCCGAGAAAAGGACTGTCTCCCACTTTTCACTCATCCAGTTTAAGTGTGTTTTGGCAAATTCTAGTCGTGCACGTCTATTCTTTAGGGAAATAAATGGCTTTTTTGCATCAATACAAGCTTTCCAGCCGCAACTAACCGCACCAGACAGTTCTGGATGAGATTTCACTGTCTAATTCTTTTTTATTTTTTTAGAGAAAATAAAAGGGTCATTTTGTATTGATCTCATTACACGCGACGTGTTTTTCGAAGACTACCGCCATTCTGTACTTCTTACAGTATCTCCAGAACGAAATCGAGCTTTTATTCGGGAAATAACTGTATAACTGATAACAAGTTTTTTCCCAATAAATATAATAGAAATAATTGTCAAGTTCTTACAAACGTCGTGGTAACTCGGGGGAATAAAATTTAGAAAGTCGAGTAAATCTTTCTTTTTCGTTTCACTTACGGCATTCCCTTTTGGAAACAGTAATTCGAGATCTGTGATTAATGGAGATATTCTTTTTTTTAATATCAACATTTCAAAAAGCACGTCTTCGTTATTACTGTTCTTGTAAGAAATATTAAAGGGGGTCTCTTTCCAAAATTGAAGCCATTGAATCTTAAGCCATTCGACTTTTCTTTTATTAATATTAATCTTTCGATTTGTTATATTTATTTCCAATTTTTTCGTCGAAAACATCACAGATCCATCCATAACAATAATTTTAAATGGATCCTTGTTTCTTACCGCTGCTATAACCCTATACCAGTCCAAAGGGCCAAAAATGTCTTTGAAATACTTTTTTTGTTTTTCGATGAGACCAAATCACCAAAGTCTTAATCACTATAGGTAAGTAAAAGTGGCCACTCAATAGAAATTTGTGATCAACTTTATTTACAAGATAGTCACTATGCGAAACAATATATTGGCCCACCACACTGGTCAGTATACATAATTAAATTTAAGGTACTCACAAAATGTTTAATATACTGCAATAAGCAGCTGCCGATTTCTTGGGGACCTCTTGATCCAACCGACTCATCCCAAATATACATACATGTAAGCTTTGTTCTTTACCATGTCATGGATACTTAGACAATAAGTCCAAAGTTGCCTCTTATAATAGCACACACCCGTTTGATTGAATGATTGGAGTTGGCAAGGTTTTCATAATATCAAATTTAATTACGGAAGTGTCATTAGATTCCTTTTTTTTTTGCCGCGTTGTCTCTCATGCCATTTCTAGCCGACTCCGCTTTTCTAAGATTCAGTTCATGTTCAATTTGTATTTGAGGCTTCTCGTGTTCAGTCGCAAACTTAAGCTTATTGTTAACAAAGTCACATTTCTTGCAAAAATCTTTTATTGGAGCGTGAAATGATAGGTTGAAATCATAATTAAACGTCTTTCGGAATACATGCTCTGATACCGGATTGATTTAGCTTACTGCACAATTTTGGTGCAAAAATGGCGTATGTGTTTTGGAATTGATTAATTTAAAAAAAATGCGTAATGCAGAAGTGGCAGTATAAAAAAAACTGAGCTGTACTTTTTTGTACGTAAGTTTGAATTGTGCCGAGATGTGATGAGGCCATACTGAGGCGCCAGTTATAGCTATCATTGGTTTTCATTTTCATCATTGAAAACAAACATTGGAATTTTTTTGGCAGGTCGTTTATAGCTTCCATTAAAAATTTCTGTCATTGAAAAAAATTTCCTGATTGAAAGCCACCGACAAATTTTTGCTGACAGAAATCTGTCATTGGAATTGTGTGAAATTGGAACAAAAATCAGTGGAACAATTCGTATCACTTTTGAACATAAAAGTATCAGCTGTTCAGGAAAATGAATTTCGGTCCGGAAAATAGAAAAATACATTTTTAGAGAAAAATAAATGCGTAATTACACTTTTTTTCTCAAAAAAAATTCTTTGTTTGATTTCCGATCGATCAGTACATAATTTTCATTTCTATTCAAAGGGAAACACCGTCAAATAACGATTCAAAAAATTTTCCGGATCGATTTCAATGATAACTATAACTGGCGCCTAAGTCTGATTGTCATAGGTAAGGTTAGGTTAGGTTAATACATTTTAAGAAGAGATAGGTAACTGCAATACATTGTTATATACGACGTTTTTTGTTTTTCCTTATTTGGCCAGAACGTAAAGATTTTGTGGGTTTGAGATTCGTGAGCACGCTGCATATAATTGTCCTTGGGAAAAACAGGTTTTTTCAAAAACTTTCAGCGCTTGCCATTGAGCTTTATTTATTGTTATTGCAAATGCTGCTTTCAGAGGAAACTGCACTCTTTTAAACTGAAACGGCAAATCGGTTGGAATTCTCGGAATGCGGGGAATTAAAACATTTTTTTCTTTTGCTATTCCAGTCATGATTATAGCTTTTATAATATTTCGTCCTAGGTTAGTAATCTGTAGCAGTGTACCATTACATAACTTTGGTGCGTCAAGATTTGTCATTAACAGGACTGGAACACCAATCTTCAATATCAACTTATGAGAAGGCACCCCTGGTAATTCCAAAGAATTAAGAAACTCTATGGGGTATGATATTTACTATGGTGACTGCTACCAAGAAAACCAACAGCGCTTATTTGGTTGCGGCTTTGTCATTGGAGCCAGACTTAGGCAACAAGTCTTGAGCTATAGGTGCATCAATGAGCGCCTCATGACCATCCGCATCAAGGCTAAATTCGGCAACATTAGCCTGATATGCGCGCACGCCCCCACAGAAGAGAAGGATGACAACACCAAAGATATGTTCTTCGAGCTCTTAGACAAAACATATGAGCAGTGTCCTAGCTACGATATTAAAATCGTCCTGGGCGATTTTAATGCCAAGCTAGGAAGGGAAGACATCTTTGGTGCAATAATCGGGAAAAACAGCCTGCACGACAACACTTCCGACAACGGATTCAGGCTCATAGATTTTGCTGCGGGGCGAAACGTCATGGTAGCCAGTACGCGTTATCCACACCTCAACATCCACAAAGGAACTTGGAGATCTCCAGATCAAACTACCGTCAACCAGATTGACCACATTGCGATCGACGCCAGACACGCTTCCAGCATCATGGATGTCCGAACTTTCCGAGGAGCTAACATCGACTCGGACCACTACCTTGTTGTAGCCAAGGTAGCACTTCGGGTTTCCAGGCCCAAGGCAAAACAGGGAGATGCTGGGAGAAGGTACAACGTCGAACGGCTACAATCGCAAGAGATCGCCAACTCCTTCTCCGACCGAGTTACAAGTAACCTCTCTCGAAGTTCTGTGCCGCCAACACAATGTATAGAAAACCAGTGGCAACATTGCCAAGACGCACTCAGAGAAGCCGCCTCTGACGTGCTGGGTTTCAAGCAACCACCAACAAGGAACCCCTGGTTTGATGAGGAATGTCGGCAGGCAAATGCAGCCAAACAACGGGCACGCAAAGCGGCGCTGCATAAAAGGACGAGAGCTGCTCATGAGCTCTATGAGCAGAAGAGGCGAGAGGAACACCGACTTCTCAGAAGGAAAAAGAGAGAGCATGAGAAGCGTGCGGTCGAAGATGTTGAGAGGCTTAAAAACAGGAATGAAGTTCGAAAGTTTTATGAACAGGTGAAACGAAATTCACAAGTACATAAACCTAGAACCGAAGGCTGCAAAGACGAAAGTGGAAACATCATAGTGGAACCGCAGTCAATGCTGAGGATATGGAAGGACCACTTCTGCAGACTGTATAACGGCGACGAAGAACCGAATTCCGCTGTCAGGCAGGATGATCCATTCAATATAGACGACGAAAGCCAACAATCCCGTCCTCCCGACTTAGACGAAGTAAAGATTGCTATATCTAAGCTGAAGTCTAACAAAGCCGCTGGAGCGGATGGCCTGAATGCCGAGCTCTTTAAAGCAGCTGGAGATGAGTTGGTTAGGAGCATGCACCAACTTATCTGTAAGATATGGTCGGAAGAAAGCATGCCCGATGAATGGAACCTCAGTATTGTTTGCCCGATCCTGAAAAAAGGAGACCCTTTAAACTGCACCAATTATAGAGGAATCAGTCTACTTAACATCGCCTACAAGATCTTCTCTGCCGTTATATGTGAACGTCTAAAGCCCATCGTCAACAACCTGATAGGTCCTTATCAGTGTGGTTTTAGACCAGGAAAGTCCACAGTCGATCAAATATTCACATTACGGCAGATCCTGGAAAAAACCCAAGAACACCAAATCGACACCCACCATCTTTTCATCGATTTCAAGGCCGCATATGACAGTATCTACAGGCACGAACTGTATAGAGCCATGTCTAGTTTTGGCATCCCTGCCAAACTCGTTCGTTTGTGCAGGATGACCATGGAGAATTCACGCTGCTCCATAAAGGTTGGAAACAACTTAACAGAACCTTTCGATGTCAAAAAAGGTTTTAGACAAGGTGATGCGTTGTCATGTGATTTTTTTAACATCGTACTTGAAAGAATAGTGCAAAGCTCACACGTCAACACTAGAGGCACTATCTTTCAAAAGTCTGTCCAATTACTTGCATATGCTGATGACATTGACATAATCGGAAGAACTCAGCTTGATGTCAATGGGGCTTTTGTGAGTATTGAGGCAGAGGCGGCAAAAATGGGTTTAACGGTTAATGAGGGCAAAACAAAGTACATGCTGTCATCAAGAAAGGACCTACAACACCGACGTCTTGGTCAAAACGTCACCATCGACAGACGTAACTTTGAGGTAGTCAAGGACTTCGTCTACCTAGGCTCCGCTGTAAACGCAGACAACAACACCAGCGCTGAGATCAAACGAAGAATAACTCTTGCTAACCGCTGTTTCTTTGGGTTAAGAAAGCAATTGAGTGGTAAAATCCTCTCTCGAAAGACCAAAGTGTCGCTATATAAGACCCTAATCATCCCCGTCCTGCTATACGGTGCAGAAGCATGGACCATGACAAAAGCGGATGAAAGCACCTTGGGTCGTTTCGAGAGAAAGATTCTTCGGGTGATCTACGGTCCCGTATGCATCGAAGGGGAGTGGAGGAGAAGATGGAACGACGAACTGTACGGGCTGTACAGCGACGTAGACTTAGCCAGAAGGGTAAAAGTCCAACGACTAAGATGGCTGGGTCACGTAGAGCGCATGGAAACCAATGCTCCGGCCCGGAAAGTCTTCGAATCCACACCTACAGGACAGCGCAGTAGAGGAAGACCGCGAATCAGGTGGCGCGCACAAGTGGAAGGTGACCTCACCCAACTCGGAGCGCGAAACTGGAGACATCTAGCTAGGGACCGAGCTAGATGGAGAAGTTTGTTGGGTGAGGCCCTAGTTCACACAGGACTGTAGCGCCACCTTAAGTAAGTAAGTAAGTAAGTATGGGGTATGATGTTACTTACTCCGTGTCCATAACGTTGTCTACCGAGAGGTACTCGACGATATCTCCCTCCACGTCCGACATAATTTGTTCGTTTATCTGGCTAACTATCTCATTAGTTGGAGCTAAAATTGCCCTCTCACACAACTACTCCCGATTAGGTCCGTAAAGCTGGAAACACCACAATCGAATTTCGAAATTCTAATGATGGGGTGATTTAGGGCTCTTTTTGGGCTAATTTAGTGCTCTAATCCCGACTTGGTTCAAAAATCCTTTCCCCCTCAAACTTGTGGTGTTCCCAGCTTGACGTCAAGCTGAACAGACAGACAGACAGAGTTACTTTCGCATTTATAATATTAGTAAGAATAAGACAATATTTTGTAAATAAGAAAAAATAAAAATTAAAAAATATCATTTGTGCTTTCAATTTTTATATGGATGTTTATACAGGAATATTTTGTCGTGCTTTAGTTTTGGCCATCACTGTATGTATGACTTCGAATATCTAGAAAGAACACAGAGCTGCTCTCAATAAATGAAGAAATTTACCATATTTAAGTCACAAAACTGAAAACTCAAATTCATCAAAATCTTCGTATTCGCTATTGCTAAAACTACAATGTTATAAACTATAATAAAAAATGTATGCAATATATTTTCAAGATTAATATTTTATTATAAAAGCATTCCAGGTATTTACACGTTAATAAGAAGAATGAATAAAATTAATTATATCTTATTCTAGTGAATCTTTTCTTCAAATCTCAACTCTCTTCAAATGCATCACAATAAAGCCATCACAATAAAGCCATTTATTAGATTATGTATGTAGATTTCTGACGAAACAAACAAAAACAACCTTATTTATTTCTGCTGAAGGCATACACTTTTTTGTATACTGTTAAACTATAATATTGTATGAATTAAATTCTTCAAAAATGTTTTAAAATAAATTTTCCAATCTCCTGTTTTGAATTTGACACATAGTACCTACCCATAAAACATAAAAAAGAAAAATGAGGAAAGTACAGGGATAAGAAAAATGAAAGGAAATCCATTTGCCCACACGTCGTCGTTCGTTAAAGTGATTGCCACCGCAAAGAACACATAATTTCCCTGGTTAAGACGTTGCCATACAGAGTTTATTTGAGTTGATATTTATGCTTTTTTGTGTCCAATAATTTGAATTGAAGCTTTTACTTTTGAAATAATATTTTCTTCCAAAATTAAGGGCATGTGTCTGCAAAATCTATTTAGTCATCTATCACAAAAAAATCTTATTTCATACAAAAAAAAAGAACTTTCCATAAACTATCAAATTTCTCCTAACTATCAAAATGGCGCCGCGCCGTCCTGTTGGAACCACATGTCCTCCAAGTCTATATCATCCAATTGGGGCAAAAAATATACGGTTATCATTGAGAGGTAGCGATCCCATCCCCATTCACAGTAACGGCAGAGAGAAAAGAACTAATAGAGAGAACCAACTTCGACGGTTGCTCTCTTTTTGCCTAAAAGCTGTGTGTTTTGGCCACCAACTTGCATATGTATTAACTCCATATAAAAAAAATGTGGGGAACAAATACTTATGCAAGTTTGTGTGCATACTCACCACGAGAGAGAAAAAACTTTTCTCTCTGCTCACCACCTTTGAAAATGGCGGATGTAGTCAGCTGTTCAGAGGTGTTCAAAGAAAATTCAAAATTGTGGATGAACAACTTTTTGGTACTCTCATTGTGTTCGTTTGAGAGTAATATCATTCGAATATGAAGTGAAATTAATTACTCTTGTTAGGTGCCAGAACAATGAAGATTTATAAACAATTCTAAATTTCGTATTTAGATAAATATTAGTTAGTTATTTAAAGCCAGTTTTAATCATTAAGTAAGTAAAATAAATTAGGTGGTGCAACAGTCCAATGTGAATTAGGACCTAGAAACATAAGACTCTGAGAGCACTACAACTATTACTTGTTTATTATTAGCTGCGTTTATGCGTTTAATTTTCGCTCAGACCGTTGAAAAATGCCAAAAAAAACTCAGATTTGTTTCAATTTTCCTAGTTTATCGACTTAATTTTGTCGATGCGAGAATTGGAGGAACATTGAAAACGAGAGTTACAGAATGTAAACATGGATCATAAAAAAAACAACCTGGGAACATTGAAAACATTTTTATATACTCATCTCTTTTTTCCATTACTATTTTATTTGTGTGTACTCGTTGTTTATTTTCTTTACATTACTCACGACATTTCCAAAATGCTGAAAATAAGTGATTTAAGTAGAGATTAAATAAAAAGACCGTCAACTTGTTACTTCTGTTACCAATTTTCATTGCATAAGATTTGTGAATAGGTGATAAGCTATTCTTACTGCTTTCCACAAGCTAGTGTGTTGCTTTTAAAGGCTTAACTACTTTGGACTTCTTTTGTCCAAAATAAAAATATTTGTAATTTTTATCGCAGCCAAATTTCATAATTGATTTTTTTGGTTGATAAAAAAGCTGAAAAAGTAATTCATGACAAATAAATGTTACGTTAACACTAAGTTCCAGGAAATATCGATTGATACAGCAATTGCAGAAGATATGGATATTTTATATAAATATTCCCGGTAAACTGTAGAACTTTATTATTTCCGCATTTTATAATTCAATGTAAAATAATTCAAAGCAATATATTTTAGATAATACAGTAGTTAAGTTATTAGTTAAGGTATTACTATTGAAATAAACATAACATACATACATTTATAAAAAAGACATGTACTCGTTCATATATACAAATAAAGCCTAGTCTAAAAAACCTTAACCCTGTAACACATTTTCTGCACACATCCTTTCTTGTTTTTGTTGTTAATGCCATCTATCTGTAACTTAGAGAAAAAGAAGAGAAAAACAAATTCACCACGAACTACCGGTACAACTTCTCCCGTTATTTTTTGACAAACAAAAATGTTTTGCTAGAATTAATTTGAATTATAGGAGTATTTTTGTAGATATAAAAACGACAAGATGTTAGTAAAATTAAAGAAATAAAATCATGAGAATTACAAATATTATAATGAGACTTTAAAAAACATAGCCTTCTTGGCTATCAATAAACAAAAATGAGAAATGTCGCATTTCCCGGAACTGATGTTTTTTTGTGTACCTACTCTTCTCCGAGGTGAAAACATGTATACACCCGACACCGATACGAATTCAACACGCAATAAAAAATGAGAGTAATAGGTTTCGAAGGGACGGAGACGAGGAAATTTGGCTCTCTCGATTAGTTTTTTCTCTCTGGTAACGTGCCGGTCTTGATCATCACGGAAGAAGTACGGCCCAATGACGCCGCGCGCGCCTCCGCCGGCTCATAAACCACACCAAACCGTAATTTTTTCAAGATGAAATGATGACTCATGGATTACGTGTGGATTGCTGCCTGACCAATACCGCATATTTTGTTTATTGACGAAGCCATTCAGCCAGAAATGAGCCTCATCGCTCAAGCTGATTTTTCAATGAAAATCCGAATCATTTTCAAGTTTTTTCTCAGCCCAATTCACGAACACATGAGGCTTCTGGTGGTCAAGCGGCTTCATTATTTTATTGCGTCAATTTAATCTTGTAAGGATGTAGGCTAAGATCTTTTCGCAAAATTCGTCACAACGACGTCACAGAGATGCCCAACGCTTGAGAACGACGTGTGAGGGACTCATTTGGGCTTTCTGCAACTGAAGCCTCAGTGGCAGCAATATTCTCGACACTACGGGCACTTCTTTATCTCACTGGCACGGGAACATTTTGTACTGTGCCGGTGGGTTCAAATGTTTCCACTAGACGCTCAATTGTTGATTTGCTAGGACGATTATGATGACCATAAATTGGACATAGCGAACTTAACGTTGAGGAACCTGACTCCGAATTTTGGTAGTAAATTTCAATAATTTTGACTAGTTATTGGCTGGTATATCTTTCTATCATGAAATGTCAAACCTTACTGAAGAGAAATATCAAAAGAGCGGGAAGAAATATGGCGTCGTTTGCTGTCACTGTCGCTCTACTTTTGGAAGAGTCCCTGTTGAAAACCCTGTATAACGAATGAAAAAATGAACAAACTGGAGACATAGAGATTCTTTTTATATGTAGAAAAATGCAAACTCTTGGTTGAATTTGAAATCTTAACACCGAAATAAGTTTTGATATGATTGACAAAAAGTATCTCAAGAATGAGGTATTTATTGGACGTGATGTTCTAAGTGATCCATTATTAGAAAAAAAAACAAGATAGACACGCTTCAATGCTGTAGCAAAAGAATTAGCAAAAGAATTATGACAAGTTGTTAAAATAGATTTCCTGTTACAAATGTTGGGGAATTGTGAATAATGATACAATAAGTGAACTCAAAACCTCAAAACTAGTTCGTAACTACAATTTTCCATTTTCTAGCCCTTTTGTGTGAGTTTAGAAAAAAAATGGTAAACATTGTTTATGTTTAGACCATCGAACATTAAGTCGTGAAACCGTGAAGGATCGTTACGGTCTACCCAGAATTAAAGATCTGCAAAAGTCTGGCAACAAATATTTAACATTCCCCGTTAAAGAGATATCAATAAAAAACAACCATTTGTGACCCCAGCCAGATGGACACTATGAATATTTAAGGATGCCATGTGGTCTTTCAAATTCACCTTCAAAAAATACTTCTGAGAGAGATCTAATCCACATTAAAAAAAAAAATGCTACTAAAAATTGGTAAAATTTAGTTTTCAACTAAAATATCTTGGAAACAAAAAAAGGAATCGAAATCAAACTTGTTTTATCATATGCAAAATATTGTTCTTAACTTTTTAATTCATTTTTTAGAAGAACCCAAAATATCAAAAGAAACGACTAAAAATTGATAAGAAATGTTTTCGACTCAAGTAACTTGAGAACAAAGAGCGATGTTGAATTCAAACTTTTTTTATTGAATCAAACATACGCTTAGTCCAAAAAGTCTCCGTACAGCAGCCTAATTTTAGTTTTTTTTTTTGAAAAAAAGTACTACGAATTAATGTAAAAACCAAAGTGATAACATTGAAAAAAAGTTGTTTTCCACCTTCACCTTTTTACCAAATTTTAAAAAATTGTGATAGTGGTTTTCAATAGATATAGGTACTTGTTTTTAATATATTGTTATAGTAAACGTTTTATCTCAGAATCAACAAAAAGGAAGCTGCTGTACGGAGACTTTTTGGACTATGTGTATTTTATGCTTACTTTAAGTTAATTTTTTAACAAAATCCAATTGACAATTTTTTACCAAAAAAAAAACAAAAATCTAATAAGAAATGGTTTTCTAATCAAGTATTTTGACAACAAGGAAAGATATTGACTTAAATTCTCACTTTTTTTTCAATTTAAAATGAAAATTTTTACATCTGGCATTGTTGTTTCTAACCGTATTCATATGTGTAGAACAACCGCATATACTAAGATGTATATATTATAATATATTATTTCTTTATTCAGTGTGTAGAATCCACCTCTAACGAGCACGTCATGACAATCACAAAAGTCTTCTTCAACATTAGAAGTAGTATCCTGCTTCTGCCAGTTTGTATTTTTCCTTATTCTTTGCAGGAAGGAGACATTTTGCAAGCAACAGCCAGCTAACGCAAGTGTAGCGCCTATTCCATATTTATATATGTGTATAAATAAATATCTAGGTATGTACATAGGTATTTTTGCAAAGGCATCAAGGCGCACTATTTTCTTTGACACATCATCGAGTCATCTGACGTCTTTGCACGCCCAAACGGATATTAAAATATGAAAGGATAATCTCCTACAAAGTAAGTGGAATATCGGGTAATGTATGATAAATGAATCTCAATTTTTGGTAAGCAACAAAACCAGGAAATAAGAAATCCTTGTATAAGTACAATACATATTTATATGCGGGAACGAGTATACCCCCCAATTTACCTAGCTACGAGTAGCTCTACATGCCTCTTCCCAACATTATATTTTATAGGTGGTAAGGAAATGGATACTTTTTTTCGAAGGAACTCTGCTGGGGTTGTAAATTGCAAAATGAGTCCTTTTTGAATTGAGAAAATGGCCCGCTAAAATGCTTTTTTGGATTAGACATTTTTAGGTGATCTACTCAGCCCTATTTTCTTGATAAATACAAGGATGAGGAGAGCAGAAAAGCTAAGCTATATAGAGAACATGGAATGAATCTTTAATTGAACTGGTATAAGGTATAACATGAATTTTTATGACGATGATGAGAAGAGAATTTGGTTGTTAATTTCACTTTTTCACTTGAAATTTTGTAATGGAAGGATAATAGGTAAGTATCTATTTGGTATTCATCAAGTTCTTCAATCTTTTTTACTTCCCTACTGCTTTGTTTTATAGTCAACTCACAGTTGGTTTAGCCAATATTCATAAGCCGAACTAAACTAGTTAAAAGGAGTTTTGAGTAAAATCAAGATAAAGTTTAAGTAATAATTGGCCAGGTTACATTTCTAAAGCCACAAATAAACGTGTAAAATGATCAACGTAAAGTAGCATTCACATGAGCGCGACCAACGAACGACGAATGAATTACAAAATGTGAGTTTATATACGTTTGAAGACATATTTCCACACAAATTCTTAACAAAACGATAGCAATATAGTTCCTATTTGATTTATGATGCATACTTTTACTTTTCAATATCACATATTAATAAATTTAAGAAAACAAATTTATTTGTCGCGAATAAAATTGTAGTTGAAACGAACTGTCAAACTTTATTCGCGTTCCACATTATCCACACTCGCAACGAATAAAAAAATCGCGCGTACTTAACCTAAAAAAATCATTCTTGTTTTGGTTTCGGTATTGAATGTCAAACTTCATTCGCGACGAATTAAAAACTCTCATGTGAAAGAAATGTCAAAATCGACGAATATTCGTCCATTCGTTGGTCGTTGGTCGTGCTCATGTGAATAGTGCTTAAGGGTTCAACGCGTTGAGTTTTTGACGTCGCAAAAAAATCAAAATTTTCTCTGTCAACGTCTACTGTCAATCCTAAAACGCTGACTATCACACAAATGACACCCTCCAGTCGATCGATGATGTCACAAAATGCCGACCGGTGTGTATCGGTAGGCATCGTGACGTTTAGTTATTTCTCTTAAAGCGTTGACACGCAGAGCCTTAACGATCATACGATTTGACAAATTAAAGTGTATGTGAGTCAACATTATTTTTATAGTTCATTTTAGGCTGGGAAAGAATATTAACTTTGGTAAAATATAAACATGCGACAAATATTTCTTGGGTAGGTTTTGATATTTTGTCTAATGAAATAAAAATCCTAACTTTAGCAACATTTTTAGAAAAGTTTTACCTTTTTTATAAACTACTAAAATAGTATTGAAAACGTTTAAATTATGTTAAAAACTTGTAGTATTAGACTTAGAATAAGAAAAGAGGCTGGGATGCGGTCCACACTGATAACTTACCATTGCTACCCGCTAAAAATGTTCAAATGATATTTTTTTGAAACAAGTCAATTTTATTCCCAAAAGAAATTGGAGAAGTAGATGTACAAATGGTAGACATGTGCATTCAAGAGGATACAAAACGTCCACAGGTTTTTCTCAAAACCCACCTCTATATATCAACTTAATAGTGGAACCGCAGTCAATGCTGAGGATAGGGAAGGACCACTTCTGCAGACTGTATAACAGCGACGACGAACCGAATTCCGCTGTCAGGCAGGATGATCCATTCAACAAAGATGACGAAAGTCAACAATCCCGTCCTCCCGACTTAGACTAAGTAAAGATTGCCATATCTAAGCTCAAGTCTGACAAAGCCGCTGGAGCAGATGGCTTGAATGCCGAGCTCTTCAAAGCAGCTGGAGATAATTTGGTTGGGAGCATGCACCAACTTATCTGTAAGATATGGTCAGAAGAAAGCATGCCCGATGAATGGAACCTTAGTATTGTTTGCTCGATTCTGAAAAATGGAGATCCTCTAACCTGCACCAACTATAGAGGCATCAATCTACTTAATATTAACATCACTTACAAAATCTTCTCTGCCGTAATATGTGAACGTCTAAAGCCCATCGTCAACAACCTGATAGGTCCTTATCAGTGTGGTTTTAGGCAAGGAAAGTCTACAGTCGATCAAATATTCACATTACGGCAGATCCTGGAAAAAACCCAATTTCAAGGCCGCATATGACAGAATCTACAGCACATCATCTGTTTTGAGCCATGTCTAGTTTTGGCATCCCTGCCAAACTCGTCCGTTTCAAAAGTCTGTTCAATTACTAGCATATGCTGGTGACATTGATATAATCGGAAGAACTCAGCGTGATGTCAATGGGATGTCAACCGACGACCCGTCTAGGTCAAAACGTCGCCATCGACAGACATAACTTTGAGGTAGTTAAGGACTTTGTCTACCCCTAGGTAGGCGCTATGAACTCAGAAAACAACACCAGTGCTGAGATCAAACAAAGAATAACGCTTACTAACGCTAACAAAGGCCTCTCTCGAGGGACAAAAGGGTCGTTATATAAGACCCTCATCATCCCCGTCCTGCTATACGGTGCAGAAGCATGAACTATGACTATGACAAAAGCGGATAAAAGCACCTTTGGTCGTTTCGAGACGAAAGTTCTTCGTGTGATATACGGTCCCGCATGCATAGAAGGGGAGTGGAGGAGAAAATGGAACGACGATCTGTACGGGCTGTACAGCGACGTAGACTTAGACAGAAATTGAAATTCACAATTATTGAAAGATTAATTTTTGTTTATTTCTTTGAGTTGCAATAGAAGCGATTTTTTAAACAATAATTAACCGATAGAAATTATACACACATTTT
Organism: Eupeodes luniger; assembly: GCA_951509635.1. NCBI lineage: Eukaryota > Metazoa > Arthropoda > Insecta > Diptera > Syrphidae > Eupeodes > Eupeodes luniger. Next base: position 163,761,563 of record OX608073.1, read on the forward strand.
GAAACTAAATACTGATGATATCCTTATGTCAATCGATATAAATTATTCCCTTGGAGTTGGTATCAACGCAAAAATCTTTAGAATAATTTTTAGTTTCTCTATTGACAATAGATCAAATAACGTCGCTGTGCCAGAGCCTTCCATTTTTAATTATTCAATGATATTATTCTACTGGATTGAGTAGTCTTAACAAAAATATAAAACTGCAATGGTTTTCACAATAACTTAAATAATAATAAGAGTATGTCAAAGGAAATTGTTTGTAAGTGGAGTATAATGTAACATAAAACTCCTTCGACAACGCTGAATAATTGGAAACACAATAATAATTTCGGTAACTTTTTTCTGAATTTGCACTTAAAACATGTTCAACTGTTATAATTTTTTTAAGGACTCTATCTACATAAATTACCTGTATGAGTTGGAACGTTAGCTGCATCCTACAGAAATGGCACGGAAACTCCACCGACCATATGTTCTACATATACAATCTCTATACGTCTAAAGGACTGCAAAGCAGCGCAGCGCAGAACTACGATGCATAAGCTTCGTGTTTATTCCAGAATAATTTGACGGCTTAATTGTGAAGTGCTTAATTTTGTTTTAAATTTGCGAGTGTTTCTATTCTTCTTTTTTTCTGTTACATGGAGGGTAAAAGATACTATTCTAAGGGTAATTAGCGGAAAGACTGCATCGCGACTCCATGAAGTGAGTTTCTATTGTGTATATTTAACAGAAGTAGGTATATGTAGGTATAAAGTATATTGGTATAGCGATTTGGTTCAAACGAATGGGGGTGAAGTAGGTACCTACCCTATAAGATGCAGTAATTGAAGACTCGTTTACAATATTTGTTCGCAATTACAGATAATGGTGGATTTTAAGGGAATGGAACATTTTTAATTTTCTAATCAGTGAATGTTCTTTGATGCACTTAAAACTTGGTTTTTTAGTTTTGCTATACGCTTCAAAGCAAATATTGCAAGGGTTGATGTAATTTATATAGTTTACAGACCTTACCTTTGATGAAAATGTGTTGCAACTTACATAAATAAAAGTAATTATTTACAAGATATAGCTTTGAATATTATATCTCAGCTATTTCTCGTAACTTTTTTTTGTAATTACTAATTGAACACTTTCGGTAATTCAAAGACCTAGCATGTAACGTAACATGCCGTACCCTGATGCATCAAAGAGTAAATATTATAGCATAAATTCCATTTCGAATTTCACTTGTATACCGTCTGTAAGTAATTGAAATCTTTAGGAAACAAGTAAAATTTGTAATATTAGTCACGCTTAGACAAGCTTAACACATATTAATCCATCTCGACATTCAGCACTCAACTTTATTGGGTAGCTGCGTCGTCGGGATGCTGCTATGCTGCAGCTACTATTGCTGGCTTATATAGTCTTCCCTTATATGCTTATGTGTTAACATATTATCAGATCCAATGATGATGATGATTCTACTAACTACAAAAATATGTACACATACGATTCAGTAGTCGAATATAGGCACTACATAGTATAGATGCGAACAATTTGCAGATAAGTATACATAGCACTTTAGTGCTCTTGGTTTTGTGCACGAATTTGATCGGATTATGATTTATGAATAGTAACGATGCATTCGCCATTTATAGGATGGGAGAGTTATAAAACGATGAGAACTGTAACCGCATGTAGCCTTTAAGTATCCTAAACACTGCGTATATGGATGACTTACACTAACCTGTCCTTATACAGTACACATGTAATATGTTAAACAGGAACATTTTGATGCAGACCAGAGTTACCGTTCGCAGGTTCATTTAAAATTTGGAAAATTTGGTAATATTTATTTTTCAAACAAAGCTAGTTGCCCTGGTAGCTATTAGCTTTGAGCATTATTTTATACTTGATATACATACAGGGTTTTTCAATAGGGACGCTACAAAAGTAGAGCGACAGGGACAGCAAACAACTCCATATTTCTTGCCCCTCTTTTGGCATTTCTCTTCATTAAGGTTTGGCATTTCATGATGGAAAGATATACGAGTCAATAACGAGCTGAAATTATTAAAATTTACTACCGAAATTCGGAGTCAGTGGCCTCAACGTTAAGAGTGCTACGTCCAATTTATGGTCGTCATAATCGTCCTAGCAGATCAACAATTCAGCGTCTAGTGGAAACATTTGAACTCACAGGCACAGTACAAAATGTTCCCGTGCCAGTGAGACAAAGAAGTGCCCGTAGTGTCGAGAATATTGCTGCCACTGAGGCTTCAGTTGCAGAAAGCCCAAATGAGTCTCTCACACGTCGTTCTCAAGCGTTGGGCATATCTGTGACGTCGTTGTGGCGAATTTTGCGAAAATATCTTGGCCTACATCCTTACAATATTAAATTGACGCAAGAACTGAAGCCGCTTGATCACCAGAAGCGTCGTATGTTTGTGAATTGAACTTGAAAATGATTCGGATTTTCATCGAACAATCATCTTCAGCGATCAGGCTCTTTTCTGTCTGAATGGCTTTGTCAATAAACGAAATATGCGGTATTGGTCAGGCAGCAATCCACACGTATTCCATGAGTCATCATTGCATCCTGACAAAATTACGGTTTGGTGTGGTTTATAGGCCGGTGCCGTCATTGGGTCGTACTTCTTCCGTGATGATCAAGACCGAATATTTTTGGCCCCAATTGGATGATATGGACTTTGAGGACATGTGGTTAAAACAGAACGACGCCACAAGCCACACAGCGAACCTCACAATCAATTTAATGGAAACCAAGTTAGGATAAACGTGTTATCTCACGAAATGGTCCAGTCGCTTGGCCGCCTCGGTCGTGCGATTTGACACAGTTAGACTATTTCCTGTGGGGCTACGTCAAGTCTATGGTCTATGCCCACAATCCAGCGACGCGATTGATGAAGTTCGTACGAATATCGAACGTGAAATTGCAGCAGTATCGGCCGATTTATGGTTGAAAACCGTCGGAAATTGGGTTCAGCGTAGTTACTCTTTTTTTTTTATTATTATTTTTATCATTAGGGAAATATGTCTAAGAAAGCAGTTTGTACTTATAGACGAATAAATAAATAAATAAATGTGACTCCATCAAGCGTGCCCGTGGTGTTCATGCAAAAGAAATCTAGTTCCATTCATAATGACATCGAACGTACTTACACAGGAATAAAGAATTTCATTGATATCCAAATTGGTTTTTGTTTTATTTAAAAAAACTTTTGTAGCGCCCTTATTGAAAAACCCGATATATATACGAGTATATCGTTGTACCGAACGAACTTAAAAAGAGAATTGTCTACTATCTGATAAAAGTCCAACTATAGAACTTTTGAAGGAAATTATAAAAGAATCAGTAGTTTCCTATCGCATAAAATCGTCTACACAGAAGATCCATTCAGCTTGGTACGATAAGGAATGAACGCGGATGACCTTGTGCTACTAGCATAATCACCCGAGTGGCTTCAACTCATGATAAATAAGCTACGAGATTATTGTTTGACACGGAACTTTACGGTGAATCGAAAGAAATCAAAAGCAATGGATCTTCGAAAAAGGAACAGGATGCTTGTCTGCAAATAAGAAATGGATTTTTGGGGAGGACACCATTGAAATATTAAAGGAATAACAATACTCAGGTTTCACCATTATATGCAAAGACACCTTTTGAAAAAGTATCTGCTTTGAAGAATGCGATTGGAACTGTTTGGCACACAATGTTTATGGAAACAAAGATCTCTCATTTTGTACTTCTACTATGTAAATTTCTTAAAACGTAAATTTTAGCTGCCAAAACACTACTTCAAATTACATACTCCTTATTGAAATTGTACCTTCACCACTGTACTTTTCATCTGTAAAACTTCATTTTAACTATATTGTTAAAGTTATGTTAAGCCACACTGAAATAATAGCTAAAAAGATTAAAGTCTCTATAGTAAAAACTAGAACTTCGTGGTTTGAAGTATGGATGAAGTTAGGTGAAATGTGTGAGTTTCGTTTCAACATAACTTTGCAAAACCCAGCAGAATGGAAACCATTTTTAAATAACCTACTTAAAAGGCTAGATTCTAAGCTTAGAAAGGCTTATGTGGTCAAGCATGAAATACACTCTTTAGAGAGACATATTCAAATCTTCTGAATGATCTAGGCGAAATCAATTACTTTTGATAAGGTAGTTTCTCAGTATCTCATATTTTTTTTTGAAAGATAAAAGGGGTCTTACGATGAACTTAACCACGGGATGAACCGTTTTTAATGTTCTTGTAGGCAATATGAATGCAGCCCATCTCAGCTCATACCACAGGGAGAACTCATACCGGAAACATAAACTTTTTTGAAAACGACGTTAGTGAGACGGTCACCGTCAACAGCTAGCGCTACATAACGTAGATAACTAATTTCTTATGGCCCAAATTGAACCATATGGACCTAGACGACATGTGGTTCCAGCAGGACGGTGCTACGTGCCACACAGCAAACGACACGATTGACATTTTGCATGAACGATTTGAGAGTAAGGTTATCTCTCGCAGGGGTGATGTGAATTGGCCACCAAGGACATGCGATTTGACCCCGCTAAACTTTTTCTTGTGGGGTTTCTTGAAGTCACAGATTTATGCAAATAAACCAATGCCCAAGACTAAACATAACACAGGCCATCGTTCAAATTATGCGGAAAAGTCAGTGAAAATTGGACCACTCGGATCCGTGCCACAGTAAGAAGCCGAGGCGGGCATTTGAATGGTGTCATATTCCACACTTAATGGCATACATGCGCCTTTCACCATTTCAATATCTACCCGCCCTTATTGAAAAACCCTTGATATATTTTCATTCGAAGTATTGACTTCAGTACGATTTTAAAAGAGTTTTAAAAATACCATAGATTATAAAAATATGATTTTGCATCAATCCCTAAAATGTCGATTTTTTTGCCTACGCATAAGATGATGATGCCGAATTACAATGCTGTGAGTTAATATCATATCACATCTTCAAAATTGGTATAATATGGATTTCAATTTTTTCGAAATTGCTCCGACGACGCACGACATGAGATTGAAAAACATATTTTGAAAATGTTTCAAAATATAAAAACTCACATCATGTGTCTATGTTTTTTTTAAATTATTATATTTATCCTCTAATCTAAGAACCCTAATAAGTGTTTTATTAATATAAGTTTAATTGTCTATATACGTATAAGTATGTATTTCATTAGGATGAGAAGTATGAAAAATTGATAAATTATATTTTGTGTTTGATCACCTACGTTAAAATAGCACTACGGAAACCATTTTACATGATAAGTGAGATATTTAAATACAAAAAACTCTTAACCCACCATATACAAGTATGTATACCTATGTACCCAACCTATGTACATATAATCATACCTATGTACAAATACCTACATGTATACATAGCATTATAAAGTTACAAAATGAAAGATGGAGGTGATGATCGGGGAAATAAAACAATTTCAAGTCAATTACAAGTTGATTGCTTGTTACGATTTCTACCCTAATCAAGCATGATAATACCAAGCTGCCTCCTCCATTACAACCCATCACCTGAAACACTAACTCCTATGTATTTATAACTCCAACAAACCACCCCCCACCCCCTGAGATTACACATCGGGTAAGGGGTCAATACAATAAAATCATGCATCAGCTCAGCATGAGTTTAACTGCATCGAAAAATTGTATTGAACATGCCAGGACTTATGGGTAGGTATAATTTAGTTGGTCGGTTAGTTAGTTAGCAACATAAGGATATACGAATAGTCCTGATGGTTTGGGTCTGGCAATGAGAATGAGAATGATTTCGATGCCATTATGCATTTGTGCTCGCAATTCTGGGTATTACATATACTGATAGATACATATAACGATATTTCTCAATATTATTCGTATTTAAATCATCCCTAACAAAAGGATATCTGTATGGGGATGTATTATAGGTGCCGAAATATACATATCTGCATAACCTATACATATGATGAAGACACAAAGCTATTGAATATTGGATATTATGTTATAAGACCCAAATTGAATTATGATTACAGAATTTCCAATATGAATGATTTTGGTAGTAATTGAAAGAAGATTAGATACAAAAGGGATTGTAAATTTACATTAAAATATGAAAAGCCTTTTGAATATTATTATTTTGAGTGACTTGGTTGTTGTGTTGGCTTGGTTTGCTGGCGGCACTTTCTGTAAAAATTATTTTGTAATCGTATTAGAGGAGGAAACAACATCGATGTTGTATATTATAGTTGTTTTGCTGTTGAATACCATATTGATACTGGTTTGATCTGATGGCCATTCCTATTTGCTCATCAGATGAAATTATTGGAATTTGCAGTCGTCCTTTTAGATGATTTTATAATTAAAATAAGTACCAAACATAAATAGCTTTTATGTACTAACTTGCCTCCTTCCATAAGCATAAAGAAGTAATGACATGTTAACAATACTAATAATTTAATTCTTTATTAGGTATAAGATTAATTAACATAAAAGCTTAATTCGTTCTCGTTATACAGATTACACTGAATAAGAGGTTTGAAGTCCATTTTGACAAAAATATAATCAAAGTGATTTTAAAAATATTGTCCTACAAGGACCCGCTGCTAAATTGAAATATCAAAAATGCTTTCGGAAATTGAACCAGAAAAAAATAATGACATTTTTTTTATTAAAAAAAAAAAGGCAGAAATACTGGGGTTTGTGATCATGTCCTTATCATCATTGTATTTGATAATTGATACTGTTTAGGTCAGATAGCTAAGGGTGTTATTTAAACGCGTGGTTTTCAATCTGTTAATACTTTTTGACAGATGTCACTTGATTTATTCGAAGTTTGGATTACAATTTTATCAAACATAGACTTGAGGCTCAACTATACTAGACTTTACAGAGCTGTAAAAATCGAACGAAAAGTTTTAAAAAGTTATCGTTAAAACAAAAAGTAAACATATTGTGTTTCAGTTACTAGTTAAAGTCAAACTTCGCTTGTCACTGTTCAATTGTTGTTTTTTGCCCAACGTTGATACTTACCGTTTACCGATGAAATATCAACAAATCAAGCAAAATTGAATAAATGAAAAGAATTTGGAATTTAGTGATATTTTAATTAATAAGTTTGCTTTTATTGTCCGATTTGACTTACTTTTCTATTAACAACTGACTACTTAAAATACTATTATATTCGAAAGATGTTCGCTTGACGTATATGCCCGTCTAACGAGTTCCAATCGAAAGGTTTTAATGATAAATAAACAAGTTAGTTTAATTATTTCTAAAAAGGTTTTTATCAAAATTATATTCGAATGACGTATAAAGTCATCAATCGATTTCAAAAATTGATTTTTTCCTTTCTACTACTAATAATTATATGTTAATAAAAAACAAGTTACCAAAATATATTTGTTCAACGTATAAATCGCTAGACAATTTCAAATTGATTTACTTGGAGTGTTCTGGACTGCTTCTGGAGTTCAAAGAGACTGATTGCTGATTTTTCCGGCCTTTTATACCCTATTTCGCGTAGAAAAATGCTTCCCACGCTTCATTTGAGTGTTACCAAGTGTTAAAATTTCCGAATATGAAAACTCACCACATGAAAATAATAATGAAAAAACAAATATTAAAAACTTTTATAATTAATTATGGTGAATTAAGATCCCAAATTCACTTGAATTTGTCTATTTTTGTTATTTTAGATGTTTATCATGACAAATAATGAATTTACCAATGGCATCATGGTGAATAAATTGCAATGTTTTATGCCAGCAATTTTCATTTAGGCAGCACTTGTCTTTTTGCTTCATAATTTTCGCGCAGCTTTATTTTATGCCATTTTGTCCTTGTTACTTATTTTTTTGTCCCTTTTTATCATTAAGGCTAAATGTAAAAATTTAAAATCAAAATATCTTTAAAATTAAAAATTATTTTAACAAAATGTTCTTAAAATTGATTTCGGCGTGAAAAAGTGAATTGACTGAACATATTCAATTTGTTCGGTCCTTAAAGTTTAATTGTCAAATTGACATATTCTTATGTGCGCATGACCAAGTGACGTTTTGTGCCAATTTCTTGTTCAATTTTGTGAAATTTTTTGTGTTTTTTAATAAATTTAGTGTATTTAGTTAAAAGAATTATAAATCAAGTGTTGGCTTGTTGTTAATTATAAATTTCGTGCTATTATTTGCCTAATAATGTGTGATGTGTTTTATAGGTTATAATTATAACCTGTGTTTTCCAAAAGAAACAAAGTTTTGTCCATAAATGTGTTATAAATAGTTTGTGTTTTGTTTTATTTTGTTAATTGTTCATTAACTACCTATATTATTATATTAATTTTGTTTCCTTATGTGTTTTCAGATCTATTCATTAACTATTGTCACCGGGGCTCCGTGGGACACCTACCAACATTCTTTGTTAAGTCGCAAGTCTATTTACCCTTGTGTTGGCTTTAACTAATTAATTTTCCTTCTTTTTTGCAGATTGCAACGATTTAGATTTAAGAAATAATGACAAACATAAAATTTGTATTTATTTTATTTAATAAACAAAAGTAAACAAATGCAATTTTGAATATTGTTATTATTGATGGTTCAACAATTGTATTGATATGAACTTTATTATGTGAAGTTTTTTTTGGGAAATTGTTATGTTTTTTGAAAAATGCATTACAAAACTGATCTTAAGTTAAGTTAAGAAAATACAAATTTTGCATTCAGCATTTAAGTACTTCACTTATTATGAAAATTTTACAAGCTTTTTTGTAAATTAGCTCTTATATGAGCTGTAAGTTAAGTTTGAAAATTAAAGTTTAATTTAAGCGACAAAAATGCGTGTTTAGAGTGCGGAACTATCGTATGGAATGGTTTTATTTCATTTCATTTCATTTCATTTTCTTTTCTTTTTTCTTCTTAATTTTACATTTTAAATAAAATATGGCCGGATGGGCGGGAAGTTTGAAAATTATATAAAACATTTTAGTTCACAATAGTGATATACTTATGTATTTTAATTCAAAGTTAAATTCAATATATTTTTTAATTCAGATTTTAATTTAAGTAAATTAATTTTATAAAAAATCGTATTAACGAAACACCGGCCACGTTGAAAGGCTGCAGTCTTCAAATCTCTTCATCGGGAAGTGGGGCCAGTTTGACGATTGGGCGTCTGAGTACACCGCTTGATGTTTTGACGTCGGCGACCCTGACCTTGCCGTCCTGCCCTTCGACGACCCCTATGACTCGTCCTGTTTTCCACCGCTGAGGAGGCGAGTTGTCCTCGTGGATAAGAACTAGTTTGCCTACGACGAGATTGGGCTGCTCCTGTACCCACTTGGATCGCGCTTGTAGGCCAAGCAGATACTCCTTGGACCACTTCAGCCAGAACTGCTGCTTGAGCCAGCATAGAAGCTGCCATCTTTTCAAGCAGCCCGTTTGCCGTTCCGGAACTGGTTCTGGGGGTAGCGATCGTAAGCTGCTGCCGATTAGTAGATGCGCTGGGGTGAGGGCTTCTCCGTCGTTGGGGTCTGCGCTTAGCGGTGCGATTGGCCTTGAATTGAGGATTCCCTCGACCTCGATGACTACGGTGAGCAGCTCTTCTGTTGTGAGCAGTGCGTTGCCCACGGTACGCTGTAACAGCGTTTTCGCCGCTTTCACCGCCGCCTCCCATAGACCTCCGAAATGCGGTGCCCTGGGCGGTATCAAGGCGAAGTTGAAGCCTTCCTCTGCTGCGTACCGTTGAACAGCTTTTGCTCCTCGCTCTACCTCTTCTTGAATTTCCCTCAAGATCGTCTGAGCTCCGACAAAGTTCGTCCCGTTGTCGCAGTAGATCGTCTTCGGAAGTCCTCGGCGACAGATAAACCTTTTAAGGACGAGAATAAAACATTCGGACGACAAATTAGAAGCTAATTCAATATGTACAGCTTTGGAGGCGAAACAAACAAAGACGCAAATATAAGTTTTATTGGGTGACCGGCCACGAATTTTAAGGGTGGTGTGTACCGGGCCACAGAAATCTACGCCACATACTAAGAACGGTCGTTGCGCTCGCAGTCGATCCGCCGGTAGATTACCCATTATTTGTGTGAGTAATTTTGGTTTGTACTTAAAACAATTTATACATTGTCGCACAACCTTTTGGCAAGCTTCTTTGGCATTCATTAGCCAAATCTTTTCACGAAGCAATGCCACCATAGCTTGAGGTCCAGCATGGCAATTTTTTCTATGCAAATACGTTAAGTACGTTTTTACAAATAGTGAATTTTTGGTTAACAAAAGCGGGAATTTTGCATCATATTCAATTGGGGCGTTCAACAGACGGCCACCTACACGAATCAGCGAAAATGAAAATTCGTTATCTTGAAATTCATGAATAAACGGATTAAGTTTTTGAAAACTGTTTTGAAGAGTTATTTTCCTACGAAGTTTTTCAATTTCTTCTGGGAATTCATAACTTTGGACGATTTCAACTATTCTTAGAAAGGCCAAGTTCCTTTCTTTTGCCGTTGGCAATTCTTCAAATATTCTTTCTGTTTTGTTTTTTGATATTTTAAAGAATCGCATTATATAAGCAAACGTAGTAATAAGGTCGTTATATGAGGATTCTTCTTCTATAAAATCTAGAAGTTTAGTTCGAGGTTTTTCTACTGCTATTAAAGCCGTGTTTGATTTTCGTTTCTCTAAAGCTTCATCTTCTGGAGACAATTCAAAATGCGAATTGACCGGCCACGATGATTGTTCGTTTAATAAGAACTGTGGACCTTTGAACCAAATTGAAGCATTGATTTCTTCAACGTTACAGCCTCTTGACAGAATGTCTGCTGGATTTTGTTTTGTTGGTACATGTCTCCATGATACTTTTTGTGTCCACTCTTGGATGTCGGACACACGATTTGCAACAAAGGTTGCAAGCGTAGATGGATGTGTTTTTATCCAATGCAAAGTTATTTCGGAATCGGTCCAGAAAATAACTTGTTCGACGTCAAGACTCAACATTGCCTCTACTCTTGTCCATAACTTGGCAAGAGTATGCGCTGCGCAAAGTTCTAATCGAGGGATCGATTTCGTTTTCAAAGGGGCCACCCTAGACTTTGCAGTTAATAGCGTCGACTTGATACCGGCCGTGCTTTGGCTTCGGATGTAAATACAACAACCGTAAGCTCTCGTCGAAGAATCGGCAAACCCATGAAATTGAATTTTTGCGTTCGAATGAGTTTCGACAAATCTTGGAATTTTTATCTCGCCAAGTTGAGATAAATTGGTTTTGAAATTTTGCCAACTTGTATCAAGGCGCAATGGAATCGACTCATCCCAATCAATTTTTGCAACCCAAAGCTCTTGTAATAAGATTTTGGCTTTGGTTACTATGGGGCATAACAAACCAAGAGGATCGAAAAGACGAGCGGAAACTGATAATATGTTTCTCTTGGTAGCTCGTAGATCATGGAAATTATTGTCCAAATTGAAGCTGAATGTATCTTCTTTAGGGTGCCAACAGATTCCCAGAGTTTTTGTGTAATCTGAATCATTAAAATTTATTGCTTTTTCAGAACTCTCCGTATTTAAATACTCTGGATGATTTGAAAACCATTTGGCTAATTGAAACCCTCCTTTTGTGAGGATTTCTTGAATCTCGAATCTCATTATTTTAAGGGTTTCGAGATTATCAGCACCAGTTAAGAGATCATCAACGTAGAAATCTCTTCGAATTACATCTGACCCCGTGGGGAAAGAAGATTCGTTAGCATCGCCCAACATCTTTAAACACCGTATCGCTAAAAATGGCGCTGGAGAAGTACCATACGTTACAGTGTTTAAGCGAAAGATTTGCAATAGTTGAGACGGATGCTGCCTCCACACTATGAGCTGGTAATTCGTGTGCTCTTCAGCTACAAGAACTTGCCGGTACATTTTCGTAATATCAGCCGTAATGGCATATTTGTGTGTACGAAAACGGAGCAACGTCGAAAATAGCTCCTCTTGAATGGTTGGCCCAACCATCAAGATGTCATTCAGTGATAGTTGAGAAGATGTCCGACTTGAGGCGTCGAAAACAACTCTCAACTTAGTACTTGTACTTTGCGGTCGCAAAACACACTGATGTGGAATGAAATAGTGCGGGCTCTTTGGAATTTCATTATTTGTTGGTGACATATGGCCCAACAAAATGTATTCTTTCATGAAATCCATATACATTTCTCTCAAATCGCTAATTTTGGATAATTTGCGCTCAAGTGCGAGAAATCTACGTTTGGCAGTTTCGAATGATGATCCAAGCGAGTTTGAGGATAATTTGAAGGGAAGTTTTACCTCAAAACGACCTGTCGGCAAAAGTTTTGTATTTTCAACAAAGTGTTTTTCACACAATTGTTGTTCTGGAGTAAAATATTTTTTCGTTTCTCCAGGAAATTCTTCCAATAACCAAAGTTTTGGTATCTTTTCATCTAAATCTAATAAGTCTTCAGACTGACATACCAGATTGCAATGCTTGGTATTGTTATTTGTACCCTTGGGGTATTTCCCAGATATTATCCAACCAAGAAGTGTCTTTTGAATAGTTGGAAATTCGGGACCTTGTTTAATTTGACCAACCGACAACAATTCAAAAAATGTGTCTGCTCCAATAAGTAGGTCAATTTTTTGTGGCTTATTGAAATACGGATCAGCTAGTTGAATGTTGAAAGGAATATTCCAATCCGAAGTATTTATTGCTTGATCCGGCTGATACGACGATATTGAGTTCATTACCCAATAATCAGCAGAAAACGAATGATCATTAAATCTTGATTTTACTTCTGCATGTACTTTTTTATTTACTGTAGTACTTGCCTTTCCAATGCCAAGCAGATTCAAAGGTTTTTCTTCCTTTCGAAGTTTTAATCTTTGGGCTAATTCTTCTGTAATGAAGTTTAATTGAGAGCCAGAATCAAGTAATGCTCGAGCTGTCATATATTCTCCAGAACTGCCTTTTATTTGCACAATTGCTGTGGCAAGAATAACTTTATCAGCTGAAACAGAGGCATGCATAGCTTGAAAACTTGTTGAAGCTTGTGCCGGCACATTATTAAAAGTTGATTCGTACTGGTGCAATAATGTGTGATGAGATCGATTGCAAACGCTGCATCGACTCATTTTGCATTTCGAAACTGTGTGTCCTTTTCGAAGGCAGTTTATGCAAATAGGAACACTTTTGGCGTATTCGAATCTTTGCTGGACAGGCAATGCAGTAAAATTTTGACACGTCGTTATATAATGCTCGTTTGATTTGCAATATATGCATTTGGATTTATTTTGTTGCGAGTTTACACAAGCAAATGAAGACCTTGAATGTTTTAAACGACTTGAATCTTGGTTAGGTTTGGATGGCTTATCGGAAGATTTGAACTTTGTACTTGAAGCTTCTTCAGCAGAAAGATGCTGATATCTTTTATTAAGAGCTTCTTCACAATCTTTCCATAAAGGAAGAGTATTGAAATCTAATTGTTCTTCCCATTTTGACCTAGTGATTGCATCCACCTTTGACATAACTAAATGTATAATGATCGCGTTTGTTATATTCTTTTCATCACCCAATGAAAGAAGCGAATCATAAATTGCAGACACTGTATCGATCATGCTTCGCAATGAAGACGCGGATGGTTTGGAAATTTCTTTCAATTCGAAAAGTGTTGAAACATTGTCGAAAAATATTAAACAATTATTGTCGTAGACTTTTTTTAAACTTGCTAATGCTTTTGGATAGTTTTGTTCTGTGATTTGGAAAGCTTTAACTGTTTCTAAAGCTGCACCTGATAAACAGGAAATTAAATGATTGAACTTTTCAATATCTGGAAGCATTGGATCATTGTCTACCAAACTTTCGAAAAGGCTGATAAAGTTTTTGTATTCAGAGTATTTTCCACTGAATTTAGGCAAAGACATTTTTGGAAGTCGCGAATGGTGTGGGTTGCTGAAGGAATAATCAACTACACTCGACTTTCGTCTTTTATTGACATGTGAAATAAGTAGTGCTTTAGCACCAACGCAAATGTCTTCCAACTCACCGCGAGAATCATCAGTACGATCTTCTGATTCTATTTCCGACTGACAATTCATCAATTGATCAATATATGAATTTAAAATATCTAATCGACATTCTAATTCAATTGGATTTAACGATAAAGTTTTTTCCTCAAGGCCCGTTTTAATACGAATTATATTATTTTTAATTTGTAATCGCTGATGAACCAAATGTTCAAGATCTGCGCTTTTCTTAGATGATTGCTGCCTTTTCTTGCCCGTCATTTTAATTAATTTATTTATTTAGTAACTTTCGAAAAATAATTTATTTATTGGAATTAGCTTATCCAAACTATTCAATTTGCACTTCAGTTTTTGAATTTAAAAATTGGAAAATCGTTAGAAAATTAGTTTATTTCTATACGAAATTCCTCGAAAATAAAATAAATTAAACAAAAACCATTTATGTGCAAATTGCCGAAAGTTGTTTATTTCAAATCGAAATTGTTTGAAAATAAAAATATTTTTCATAAATATTTGGCTGAACACACTCTTCGTATAATAAATTTGGAAATTATTTTGCGTCACTAAACACGATCACTCTTGACAGCTGAGAGCTTAACGAAAGAGAGTATGAACTTAACGAACTGTCAATTCTCAAACGAGTGAAATGTCAAAACAAATTGTAAACAAATTTCACTACAAGAGTTTCGGTTAAATTCACATAAATTGTTTTATTTAATTAAATAAAATTAAATGAAATCGTGAACTTTATTAGTTAATTAACAACTCGCGTATACAATTTATGAAAGTAAAGTTCCAAACAATTATCACGAAGATAATGAGTGTTTTTTTTCGCAAAAAAATATCGATGTGTACGACGGACGGCGACAGCGACAGCGGCGGCAGCGCGGCAGCAGATCGAGATGCAATTCAATTTTAATGAATTAAATTTATTTATATTGTGAATTATTAGTTTTAATTTCACTTTTTTTTTTTTTTTAAATATTTGTATAGTAATAAAAGTTTAAACAAAAAACCGCACTTTGTTTGTTTCACCAAATATAATATAGGAATATATGTATGTGTATATATGTATTGCAAAGAATGACAAAAACTGAAAGTTGTGTTGTTTTAATTATTAAAACAAAAATGTTGCAATTTTTGCTATCAATTATCAATTGAAGTTTAAATATTATTAACAAATATTTGCAATTGCATGTAATAAATTAAATTTAAGAACTTTCAGTTTTTGTGGATACCTCAGTTTCTGTGTCGACTTCCCTTGGGCTTTTGTCCTCTGACATTGGGGTGACTTTGGAGCTCCTTTTGTGGTTGTTGTTGTTGTTGCTCTCTGCAGGCGATGTTCGCAGCAATGAATCCTTGTGGGGGTGGTTTTTGATACACAATTTGATGCACTCACGCACGAATTTATGATTCCACCGATTTGATTATTTTAAATTTCAATTGTTTTTTAATAAAATTCACACGCGATAATGTATGTATTTTTAATGTACATATATATGCGATATATGTATAGTTTTAACACTTCGCGAATTTTATTTTATTTGGAACAAATTATTAGTTTAAATCTGTCCCTGCTCGGGCGCCATGAAAATTTTACAAGCTTTTTTGTAAATTAGCTCTTATATGAGCTGTAAGTTAAGTTTGAAAATTAAAGTTTAATTTAAGCGACAAAAATGCGGATTAAAAAATGCGTGTTTAGAGTGCGGAACTATCGTATGGAATGGTTTTATTTCATTTCATTTTCTTTTCTTTTTTCTTCTTAATTTTACATTTTAAATAAAATATGGCCGGATGGGCGGGAAGTTTGAAAATTATATAAAACATTTTAGTTCACAATAGTGATATACTTATGTATTTTAATTCAAAGTTAAATTCAATATATTTTTTAATTCAGATTTTAATTTAAGTAAATTAATTTTATAAAAAATCGTATTAACGAAACATATTAAATTAAATGAACAAAACAAGTTCAAAAGGCTATCTTGTAGTGTCGTCCTATAAATCGCGTTAGAAAGACAAATGGCTTGTTTTTTCATCACGTTCCTAAAAATTGAGCAACTGGGCAATGACTATAAGTTTGTATGTACACCTTTCTTGTCCTTCGAATACTTTCTTTTTCTCACAAAACTTATTAAATTTAATAAGAAATCATATTCAGATAAATTTGGATAGACACTTTAAATAAGAGATAACAAATCTGGAAGTGTGCTGAAATAAAATGCGTTTCAAATTTTACATTAACATAAGTTCAAACCATTTTTATTGAATGGCATTTGCTTAATTTGGCGAAAGTTAACTAAACTAGGGTTCTTGAAACTTCGAAAACACAGTTTTGACAAATCTTCACGATTCAAATTAAATGAGATATCTGTTCTTACTTTCAATTTCAATTAAATTGTATTGTATATAATAAAGAATT
Source organism: Eupeodes luniger (assembly GCA_951509635.1). Classification (NCBI taxonomy): domain Eukaryota; kingdom Metazoa; phylum Arthropoda; class Insecta; order Diptera; family Syrphidae; genus Eupeodes; species Eupeodes luniger. The sequence goes on from OX608073.1 coordinate 163,778,053, forward strand.
GATATGGATTCTTCCAATAAAAATATGTACCAACAAAAATGTTATGCCTTGAACATATTAAGAACAAAAACTACTTTAAAATAATTTAATACAATAAAAAAACAATTCTTTAATAACTCATGATTATTTGCTTTCTTTTGTAACATTTTCTACAAAAACACTCAACATTCACATATACATAAATCCTTCGTAAGTATTACCCCACTAAAACCCATTATTGCATGTGTAATGTTGATAATGCGCTAGAGAAACAAGGCAGTTGCATTTCTCCCCTAAACCGATTTAACCTTAATACTTGCGCCTCCAGGAATGCTCCTCAGTATGCCCTCGAGCCCAACTTTGGTTGTACTGTCAAATACATAGATTAGATTTTTAGCCGTACTACGCGAACGCGGAATGCATTACCACACTCTGTCTTTCCCAGTCATTGCAATAATCAGGAATTCAAAACCAATGTGCGAAAACACCTTTCAAACCTTATCAAAATCCCTTTGAGTGTGCGCTTAATATATACAGAAAATATCTCAGAATTGCTTTCCACTTGCCACATATATCTAAACAAAAAAGAAATCATCCTGGTCTGACCTTTTCATAGAAAATTATTTTCTTTTTTTTTTAACCTAATTGAAAAAAAGGCTTTTATTGATCTTTTGTTTTTGAAAGAATTTTTGTTTTTTAATTATGTATCTTACACTTTGCCACACTTGTGCCACCATTTAACGGTTGAATAATTTAATTTTATCACTTTACGCTCTCTGTTTCGGTCTAGATAGTCATAAATTTATTTATATACCTACCTCTTCGAAACTTTGCCCTGATATCCACTCCGCAATCCACTCTTAATGCCTGGCCGGACTCTATTTTAATGTGAAGGCATGTTATGCGGTATTCTATTGCACAACACTTAGTCTGACGTGACGCGACATGAGGTTTTGCTTTCATGCCATTATTACGCCAACTCTCTGCTCACTCGCTTTTACCGCCGACCCCTTTTTCCTGGTCCTGTTTATATTATGCACACGATAAAGTCATAAGGCTCACTTGCACAACAAAGCTTCAGTTTGTCGAGTTCCTCTTAAATTTTCACACCGCAGTCTCTGGAACATTTTGAATAAAGTTTATTTCTGGAAGAGCATCCAAAACAAAACGTTACACACACACACTGACACACACCGTGACACAATGTCCCTTCTTCTTTGCCTTTAGATATGGCAACATTTTGTATTTATCTAAACCATTCCTCTTCCTCCCACACTATAGGACATTGCTAAATCTAACGGTTCTTGGGTTAAATGGCCCACTAAGCGCATCCATCTATTTGGCTAACATCCTGTTACTATGATAAATAGTATCAGTCATAATGCTTGCAATTTTCGTTAGAGCATAACGCAATGTTTGTGTCTAGGACGAGATAGGCTATTGGCACAACATGACATATCTTCTATAGCCATATAAAGTAGAGAGGAGGTCCTATTTTTCATTTGAAGCTTCACGCGCCGCGTTCGTGAATCTTTTGTGTTGTGTGGTCACGCAGCGCGTGGAACCGGAAAACTGAAACTGTTGGACAATGTTGTCCAGTGACCGGGCTCATCAGAAGCTCCAATTCGCCGTCATTATCATCGTCATCTTCATTGTATAGCGCTGTATCGCGTTGTATGAGTATTAAACAAAGTACTTGTACAATATGGACAATATTGTACCTATTCGTTGATTTTGTTGTTTTAAGGAGCCTCGTTCGTCGTTTGTTGGTCGGATTTGGCTTAAAAGTGTGCCATTAAGGCGATATGACATGGTAGATATTCAGATAAGCAAAAGGATAATGGTGATATTATACCTCTTGAAGATACATCTATTACCATTCACCACATCCAAATGCCAAATATTTGGCACATGGTTTTCTTTTGAAAAGAGGATTCAGCTTTCATGTATTCGCGAGGACTAGAACCCCCAATCGAATTGCAAATTTTTTGATGTATGTATCAAGTATTAGAATTAGTATAGGTGTATGTATGTATGTTGTACTTTTTATAGGAAAAGTTATGCATTATTCAAATGCGTTTATATTGTTGTGATAATTTTATACTACATAATGTAGTTAACATATCCTGACAAAGTGGAGGACAGGAAATTTGAAAATTTCGAAAATTATGATAAATAGATTCAGGTCTATATAATATTTTGAAATTGAGGCTTGGACACAAGTTGAATTCTTAAGGTACTCAGTTGCGCAGTGTAACGTATTTATCAGGTTAAAAGGTAGTAAGATAGTATTGAAAACTAATATACACAATTTAAATATCAACTTTTGAGGTTAGAAACTTGCAATTTGTGTTAAGGTCAACTTGGATCATGTTTTAAGATTATCAATTTCGGAAAAGTCCGCAAGAACATAGATAACACGATTTTTATGGACTTAAAATGATTATTTTTTGAATAGTTCTTAATAAAAAAAAATGCTACAAAAGGCCTTGTAAATTTATTCCCAGATCGAAACGGGTTGGAAAATTGTTTTCATCGTCGGAGAATTCCCTAAAACTTAGAAAAACTTTTAACGACGTCGAACATGGTATCATTCTATAAAACGTGATCTATAATGCAAGCACATACATACTGATTACTGAAAGCGCCATCCTGCTGGAACCACATGTCGTCTAGGTCCATATGGTTCAATTTCCGCCATAAGAAATTAGTTATCTACGTTATGTAGCGCTCACTGTTGAAGACCACCGTCTCACTAACGTCGTTTTCAAAAAAGTACCGACCAATTACGCCGACGCGTCGTCCGAAAATCCACACCAAACGGTAACTTTTTGAGGATGCATTTTTACCTGGTAAACCTCGGGTGGGTTGGTGTCGTCCCATATACGGCAATTTTGCTTATTGACACAGCCATTTATCCAAAAATGAGGCATGTCACTAAAGATAATTTCTCGGCTAAAATTGGGGTCCTCTTTCAAACGATTCGAAGCCCAGTCAGCGAACGAACGGCGCGGCGTTGTCTATGGTCATGACTCATGAACTTTGAGCTCTTAGGTCAGTTGGATATTGTATGGTGCCTAGGTCCCGATGCAAAATTCGTCAAGTTAAAGTCTGCGAAATGCCTAGTTCTTCTGCACGGCGAGAAATAGGCTGCCGCGGGTTCTGCTCTGCTGTACACTTTCATGGACCGGACGATGTTCTCGGCTGATTTTGCGTTTCTTGAACGTACGGGTGTTGGCTGATTGTTTACTGAACCGGTCGTCTCAAATTTGGCCACCAAACGTTGAAGAGTCGACTGTGAAGGGCCACTGCGTCTACCGTAAAATGGGCGCAATGCTCTCAACATTTCCGTTAATGAACACTCATTCTGATAATAAAGTTTTATCACTTGCCATGTTGATTTGGCATAAACCGCTGAATAACAAACAAAAGATTAGACAGATGTCACTAGAACAAAATGGCCGCCACGGGGCGTCAAAATCTAACCGTGCTAGTTGAAAAACTCTTTACTATAAGACTGAGAGAGATGTCATCTAGACATTTACTTTAATTTTATTTTTCTTACATTTACTTACAAATATTTGTCAATATTTGAAGTGCTATGGATCAAAAACAAATGTGAAAGTTCGCAGACTCAGTTCTTGTGCATAGCGGAATTGTGGTAATATCAATTTAACCCAATCCAAGAATCATGAACTTTTTTCATACCTCTATTTCTCCCTTATAATTTCGGCACTTCAGCTTGTCAATTAAAGCTCTAAAACCCCTTAAACTTCTGAATAAAACCACTTGTATTTATAAAGTACAAAACAAAATATCAAAACAAAAATATCAGAAATAATATTATGTTAGTTTATTTTGTATTGATTCTTACTTAAATCAGCCTCTTCAATACCCACTCGTACAAGAGGAATCCACGCGAGACTTTTAGATTAGGCACGACAGTCACAGCACCGACATTGCAACTTTATCAAACACCCATGAAGAGTCTGTGTCGGTATGGTACAGGACGTCATGACAGATGGAGATACCAGCTCAGCACCAGGCACCAGCAATTGCACTTTGCAACCCCATTTTTGTATCATAATAACAACCAGCAAGCCAAGCCAAGCCAAGCCAGGCCAGGCAGTCAGTGCAGCGAGCGCAGCGCTGCGTCGAGCTTGAAGTACTCCATCAGGATTAAATCACATGTTTTATAACAACAAAACATGGAAAAAGGCTTACACCCTTTTGCTTACCTCTTCTTGTTTAAAGTAGTGAACCATTTCGAGAGCTCATCGACGACGACGAGCGACGATAGCTTTAGGGGCTTCAGAGGAACTTCAAAGTCGACTGTTTTACCTACCTATATGATTTGCATGGATATGGAACATCGACAGGGATAATTATTATGTACCCATACGACTCTAAGAGTATACGTATGTATTGTGCAGTGTACGGTACGGGCCGAGAGGCGAATGAACTTATGTAGAAATAAAAGATGAAAGGCAAAAAGAATAAAATTGTTAAAAGACGCATCCACTTTTGGGTTATGAGTTTATTGTTCTATTAAACATTTTTAAGAACTCTGCCTCTAGAACGAAAGAATGGATATAAGCGGGCGGGATACTCTACTCAGTAGGTAAGGTATAGGGCATGTATTTGAATTTCTCCATTAGATATACCTATGTTAAGATACAGGGAAAACATGTTGTCCTAATGTTGCTTGCTGACTATGACGAGAGGGTTGACTCAAGTGGAAGCCACGTGAAAAAATACTCGCAGGCATTCTTTCGAAGCCAACCTCATCTCTTGGTCGTGGTCGTGATGCTTGTGGGCCTGGGTAGGGTACGAGTATAGTGGGTATAGAATATCTACGAGTGAAAGCGTTTTGAGATGAGATTTCTCGTGGAACGTGTTCCGCTTCGTTAGATACCCAAGAGCCGGCAGCAGTGGTAATATTTCGCGCTTACCATAACCACCTTTCGCTCCTGCTCGCGCTACCTCACCCCCCCCCCCCTTACCTGAGAAACTAACAAGGCACCTTAATCGATTAGATTCTTTCTCGCAATTAAGTAAATTAGACTTTATTCACCGGTTGCTTAGGCTGCTTAAAGTGCTATTACGTGGTAATTAAAAAATATTATTTTGAAGCGTTGGTGTGGATATTACGGTGTGCTGATGATCCGTGCTACGGGATTTGAGAGAAGATGTAGTAGTGTGGTGGGTGGGGACTATAAGTATACATTATACATCTATCGCATGCATCTCCTTGGTGAAGCGTTTCATTATTTTTAGATTTGTTTGTTGTTGTTCTGTTTTTTATTTAGTTTAAATTTGATTTTAGCTTTTGCAGTTGTCTTATGTCTTTGAAATTTCGAGGATGTTTTTAATTAAGTCACGGTTCTGTTACTTGAGAAACGTTCACTTTGAGCAATTAGATTTAATTAACAGAATCATGGCGACAAATTATTTTTACCGCGGGTTTGTTGCTGGTGATTTTTTTTCTTATTTTTAATTTGTGGATTTTATTATTTGATTTAACATTATGTATTTTGAAAAGCACAATTTCCCCAATGTCATTTGGGAGAAGGCAAAAAACGATATTTTGAACAGAGAGGAAGATTTTTAAGTATTGATTATTATTCATCTGTTTCAGACTTTTGAGTTTTACACACTCCAAAAAAATGTATCTATAGGAAGAAATTTAAATTAAGGATTTTTCAATTGGCGCGGGTAGGTTTTGGCGCCCCGTGGCGACCATTTTATTTTGGTGACACCTGTCAAATCTTTTTTTTATTATTCAGTTGTTTATGCCAAGTCATCGTGGCAAGTGACACGATTGAACAGCACGTTCAAATGATAAAACTTTATTATCAGAATGAGTGTTCGTTAACGGAAATGTTGAGGGCATTGCGCCCATTTTACGGTAGACGTAGTGGCTCTTCACAGTCCACTCTTCAACGTTTGGTGACCAAATTTGAGACGACCGGACCGGTTCAGTAAACAATCAGCCAACACCAGTACGTTCAAGGAACGTGAGATCGGCCGCCCGTGGTCCGTGAAAGTGTACAGCTGAACCCGAAGCAGTCTATTCCTCGCCGTGCACAAGAACGCGGCCTTTCGCAGTCTTCAACTTGGTGAATTTTGCGTCGGGACTTGGGCCTACACCTGTACAAGATCCAACTGACCCAGGAGCTCAAAGTTCATGACCTGACCATAGACAACGCCGCCGCCGCACCGTTTGTTCGCTGACTGGGCTTCGAATCATTTGGAAGAGGACCCTAATTTTGGGCGAAGTGGCTATGTTAACAAGCAAAATAGCCTTATATGGGACGACTCACGACACCAACCCACACGAGGCTCACCAGGTGATAATGCATCCTTAAAAAGTTACCGTTTGGTATGGATTTTGGGCCGGCGGAGTAATTGGTCCCTATTTTTTTGAAAACGACGTTATTGAGTCAGTCACCGTCAACAGCGAACGCTTCATAATGATGATAACTAATTTCTTATGGCCCAAATTGAACCATATGGACCTAAACGACATGTGGTTCGAGCAGGTTGGCGCTACGTGCAACAGAGCAAACGCCGCGATTGACATTTTGTATGAACGATTTGAGGGTAAGGTTTTCTCTCGCAGGGGTGATGTGAATTGGCCACCAAGGTCATGTGAATTGATCCCACTTGGCATTTGAATGATGTCATATTAAACACTTAATGGCATACATGTGCCTTTCAAATAAAAAAAATAATTTTGTTGCTACCTCACACACAGCTTGTTTTATTCCATTTCAACATCTACCTGCCTTTATTATGCCTTACCAAGTTGTCAAGCAAGAAAAAAATACTTTTTCAAGAAAAAAACTTAAAACGGTGCATTTAAATGAGGCCTGCTCTCTTAATTTTTGCACTAACTCGATATTATTAACTACCTATAGGAATTTAATGTAATCGGCCCGATTTGTCGAAATGAAAATTTTGACATTGCTTGACGTTTCAATTCCCAAGAGTCTAAATCAAATTTTCTTAGAGAAACGTCTGTGCATGCATGTGTACGTTCATTCGTACGTCTGTACGCCCGTACGTTCGGGAAGGTTTTTCTCGTCGTCCATATCTTAAGAGCCAGTTCAAATAAATGTTGTTATACAAATATTTAAAAAAAAATAAAAACCTATAAACAACATTACTAAGAGTTGGTAAAAAATGATTTTCGACTCAAACATATTTTCAAAAATTAAAGATATTGGTTTCGAAACTTTTTTCATCCTATAAAAAATATTGTTTTCGACATTCAGTAAAATTTTTATAAAAAACCAAAATTCAGTTTTTTTTTTCATAAAAATTAAGATCTACAAAAAATAGAACGCAAAATTGTTGAAAATTGATATTCGATTCTCGATATCTCGTGAATAAATGAAGGTATTGACTTCAAAACGATTTCATTCTGTGCTAAATTTTCTTAGGAAAATCCAATCTGTAATTGTTTATATAAGAATTGTTTATATAAGGCATAGTATTAAAAAAAAATGATTATTTAGTTCATTTATTCAAACAAAAAAATATTTTAAATTGGTAGCTATTTAAAAGTCCAAATAACCCAAATGATATATTGTTTATATTATACTTATCAGCAAAGAGTAAAAACTAAAATTGGGTACTCTTACTATGGTGGGTCTATATGGGTTAGTCTAAAACAGTTGGATAAATAAACAGTTGGGGGTACCGACTCTGGAACAGGCAACATAAAGTTGGCCATGTGAAAAACATGATTCCTCCAAATTGACACCACAAACGTGAAGTGTTTGCCCTTGGGCCTTATTTTGGGACATCGCAAATGATAAACGCACAGGATATTGTAATCTTTTGAATTCAAATGGCATATCAGTTGGAATTATAGGGTATCAAACACATCACTTCTCCTTTTGATTTACCAGTTAAGATTGTAGCTTCAATCAAATTTGGCAATAACTTTTTCACTGCTAATCTGGTGCCATTACACAGTTTTGGTGGATTAATATTTCGCAATACTATAATCAAAGAACCAATTTTCCGATTCAAGCAATTCGGTGGTATACCAGCCGGTTCCAATGAATTTAAAAATTCAATTATGGATAATTCATTGCCTCATCTTGATTCATAACACTGTCAATTGATTTATATGTCGTGACTATACCTGGCAGTTTCGCTTGACTTTGAAAATTAATGGCATTGATATGAATGTTCTTCGGTGCTAAAATGGTGCATTCTCTCAACCAATCATGATTTCTGTAATTCTAAAGAATATTCGGAAAAACACATTCAATCAACTCATCTATAGATTGCGCAATTGTACAAAAATTGTTCGGTAAAGTGATCAATCCGTTGGTACTGTCGATTGATATTTTTCCATCACCAATTTCTAACAATTGTTTTGAAAACTCATGGGCAGTTGCATCATTATGTAGGTGAATACGCATATTAATGTTCAGTGTCAATTTTCGTACAAATCTCCAAAGAACTGATGACTTCGAACAGGCGTTTATTTCATCATCAGGAGTTGATCGAGGATTGACAGGCAATGTTTGACGAAAGTCCCCTCACAGCAATATCAGAGCACCACCAAAAAGCTGTTGATTACCGCGTAAATCTTGCATTGTTCGATTAAATGCTTCTATTGATTTTTTATTCGCCATTGTGCACCCATCCCATAAATTAATTGACATTAATCGCAGAACTTTTGCCATAGCAGAATTTCTCGAAATATTGCAAGTTGGAGTTTCAATCACCTGTACAATACATTCAATGGCAATTTTGGCAGAGTCTGAGGTCCGACCACCTTCTAATAATATAGCAGCAATTCCCGAAGATGCAGGTGTCATTGCAATTTTCTGTTCCGATCGAATAGTCCCTAAAATCAATGATACAACGAAAGTTTTGCCTCTACCACCAGGTGCATCCAAGAAATATAATCCACCTGCATTATTCGAAACGGCTTGCATGATTGTGTCATACACATGTTTTTGTTGAATATTCAATTTGGTGCTATTACAATTTTGTGATTATCAGATGGCATACGATCAAGAGCAATTTTGAACAATTGAACTAATGCGTTATGTTGATGGAAAAACCTTTGTAGGTCACGAATAAATTCTCGTCTTGTATTTCAAACAATTGCACAACATTGATCCAATTCACGATTTTCATCACCAATAAAATAAATTTGCAAAAATTGATGATCAGCGTCGTCGGGGTATGGCAATAATGAACCAGCTTGATAATAAATCTGGCCCTGAATCTGTAACATGTATGCAAATTTAGGTAGATGTTGAATCAGAATTTTTAAGACCTTATGATTCAGATTGATATAAACATGGGGCAATCCTGTTGAGGTATTTACCTTAAAAGTCGGCATATAATTATCTCTAATAATTTTAGTAGCACCAAAAGAAGTCATTTGAAATGCCGAATTGTATATTGTTGAATATTACTCAAAAACTGCTTCGACGTTTTGAGATGTCCCAAAAATAAATGAATACAATGGATTGGGTGGAGTTTCTAATGTTGGCAATCTCACTTTACCATTAGCACAACACATGTCGGGCGTTTCACCTAGAAAGTTAGCCGAATCACATGTGGACATATTGTGTCCATCTTTCCAATGTATCCGTACCTACTATAATCAATCTGACTATTGTAATTAAAAGCAGCACTCGGGATTTCATCCAAAACAGCACGTCGTATTCGTGATCGCCGCGCCGTGCAAGATTAAGTACAGGTACAGGGTCAACAGATCTATTCTGTGCAGTACGTTCACGCTGCGATGCATTAGCTTGTGCGCGTTCATCTGTAGTCTGAGATCGTCTTAATAATGCCACTTGATTTGCATTACGCGTTCGCCGGCCTATGTTTGGTCGTCTTGCTAAGTGGCATTTTATCTTCACTCAACAATATTTTGGAAAATATAAACACAAAGCAATAACTCAACAATATTTTGGAAAATATAAACACAACAAAACATTAATTATCGCTGATAAAATGAAATGACATATGATGACGTTAAATTTGTTTGACAGAACTAACGTCACTTTTTTGTCTTCGATTGTTTTGCCAAAGGTTCAAATTGGCTTTTAAATATTTGTACAAATTGTTTGCGTATGGGAGTATAGAAAGATGTTGATTTTACACTTTTTCAAGTTTTTTTTTTAATTTTCTCTACGTTCAAACCTTCTCTGAACTTCCACGAATAATTCAAGACCAAAATTAGCCAAATCGGTAAAGGCATTGTTGACTTATAGCATTACAACGAAAAGTGGCATTGATTTTCATATATTATATAGATAGACTAGCGGCCCGTCCCGGCTTCGCACGGATAGACAAAATTAGGTACAGATATTTAAGTTATAAGCATGCTAATTAAAACGACCACGAATCACTAAATTAGAAAAAATTTTATGCTTATCTTAAAGCCTCCCTGTACCCTACGTTGGCTGTGGTATTTCTAGGTGGCAACAAAATGTATTAATTTTCAGGAGATCCTACTCGAGAAAGTGTCACATACAATTTCCCGTAGGAAAAGCACTCTTTCCTGAAGTCGATACCAACTATGGAAAAAGTTTGTCCCTGGGATTTATTTATTGTTAGGGCAAAGGATATTTTTAAAGTGATCTGTAACCTTTTAAAAGATATGGGCAAATCAGTTGGTATCATTGGAATCCGCAGAACATGTGCGAGCTGACCAGCCACGGGACCTGTAATGATAGTTGCTACAATCACATTTTCTCTTAATTCTTTGATCAATAGTCTTGTACCATTACCTAAACATATTGGGAGGGCTTAAATTTCTTAAAAGCATAACAGGTGTACCAAGCGGACGAAATTGTGAATATAAACCATTCTCAGATCCCCTTGAACACACACGAAAAATTTCATCAAAATCGGTCCAGTCGTTTAAGAGAGGTTCAGTGACATACACACTCACAGAAGAATTATATATATATAAGATAACAACTTTCAGGAAATGCTACTAAAATTGGATTTCGACTAAAAATCTAGTTAACAAAAATCAAACTGTTTTATCATATGCAAAATATTGTTGGTAATTTGTATTTAATTTAATTTTTCATTGAAATCAACAAAAATTGATGAAAAATGGGGTTCGACTTATGTATTAAGAGAACAAAGAAAAATATTGACTTCAAATTATTTATATCACACTAAATATTGTATTTATACAAGGAAACTGATAATACCCGCGTTTTATTATCACCATTATCTGATCCGGATCTTGAATTTACATGCATTACAACAACAACACAAGATCCTGCTTTGTGTATGGATCTCAATTTGAGATCCAAAATTTAATTCTTTTTTTCACAACAAGGAGCGCTTTATCATTGTAATTTCACATGTAAATGTTGGTATCATTGCAAACAAATTAAATAAAACCTGTATTGCCATATAAACATTTCCATTTGACTGAAATAAAATATTTTTTATATAGAAAGCGAGAAACTTTTTATTTATTTATTTGGTATATAATCCATGAAATAATTAGATATTTTAACAAAACTAGATATTAATTGGTAAAATTAAAATAATTAAGTCCAAAAAAATGTATATTTGACATAATTTATGGGTATTATTTTCCCCAAAAAAAAGGAACAAAAAAAATCATTGAGCAAAATGTTCTTTGGGCAACCCTGCTTTAAATGTCAAAAAATATGAGAAAAAATGGGAGAAAACACAAATAAATCGTAAGTAATCTCTAAATAAAATTATTTTAGTGTCACATTTATCAAGTTCAATTTTATTAATAGGTCAAAATGAATCTGGACTACAGACGAGACAAAAGCGTACATGGATGCTTATTAAGTTTTTAATTCTTTGGTGATTTGCAGGAACATTTTCAAAAGTTGTGGAGCTACAACTGGAACTTGAATCATCCATCGATAAAATTTAATAGGGATACAATTGAATTGTTTGATTCTTCGCTTTCATCACTGTCAAATAAAAACTGCAAATTATAAAAGTTTTTAATAGAGAAAAGAAATAAAAATTAAAATGAATACTTACATCAACCACAGCAGCTTCAATTTTGGGTATTTGTTTATATTTTTTTTGCTTCGAAATGTCACTTTTGAAAGAACCAATTTGACACTGCTACCAAACTTTAAATAATAAAAAATATGATTCTCCAATGCTGTTTTATTATCATGATCTGATCCGGATCAGATCATGGTGATAATAAAACGCGGCTAATTGTCATCAAATTAACAATCAATATTTTATATGATTTTAAACAGCTTAAACTTCAATAATTGCTTTCGAAGTTCATTAGATTGCATTTTGGCTTACTGCAAATAAATAAATATTTTAGAGGGTACCAATGTTAAGCTGTCGGTGTTGGTCGCAATCCAACCTTTTTCTTAATAAAAAAATGTTCTTTCAATTAATGCTCCAATTTGTTTGCCTTAATTTTGATTGTTTGGACAATAAAAAGCAAAAATAAGTCAAAAAAGAGGATGGGATGGCGACACACACTGATAACTTCACATCCCGTATGTCGATTTGTCTTCTTAAAAGTTTGTAGGTTTTCGTGATTTGTTAAAAAAGTTGTCAGTTGAATTATCCTTGAGAATTTAAAAATTATCAACAATATTTTGCATATAATGAAATAGTTTGATTTCAAATTCTATTTTTGTTAACGATATTTTTAGTCAAAAACCAATTTTTATCAATTTTAGTAGAATTTCTTAAAAGTTTTTATTTCTTATATAAAAAAATACAAATTGGATGAATGAAATTAGTTTCAAGTCAGTATCTTTTATTTTTCAGTAGATATCAAGAACCAAACATCAATTTTTACCAAATTTGCGTACTATTTTTTGTAGATTTTAATTTTTTATGAAAAAACTTACTGTTGGATTCTTATAAAAATTTACTGAATGTCGAAAACAATATTTTCTGTGAGATAACATAAGTTTGAAACCAACGTTTTGAATTTTTGAAAAGATATTTGAGTCGAAAGTAAATTTTTACCAAGAATTTAAATTTTTGGAAGAAAACTGTCAATTCGATTTTTTTTTTTAAATTTTCCGAATGTTTAAACCAATATTTATTATAAGTTAAAATTAGTTGGAAGTCACAGTCTCAAATTTTTTTAAATATATTTCAGTCGAAAATCGATTTTTACCAACTTTTATTAATGGTTTTTTTAGGTTATTTTTTATAAAAAAAAAAGTCAATTCGATTTTTATCAAAATTTTACCAGATTTGAAAAACGTTATTTTTCGTTGCACATAATTATTTCGAAAATAAAATCGTAAAAAAATAGAGGTGACAAATATTTTTTTTTCAGTTTTTTTTTTCGATTTATAAAAAAAAACTTAATTGGATTTTTTTTCCAAAACATATAATAGTTTTGTATCACGTTACAACATATAATATAAAATTAAATTCAAGTCTTTAACGTTATTAGTTCGTGAGATATTTAGGGTTAACCGAATTTTCAACTTTTTTTTCAAAATGCTATGCTAAATGGTAGCTGGCCAACTGAATTTTTTTGAGAGTCCTTTCTGCATCTTTCTACATTATTATCTGTATAGCAAAATGTATTTGAAGTCTATATCACTACTGGTTCTTGAGCTATGGACGACGAAAAAAACGTAGCGAACGTACGTACACACGCACGCACAGACATCTCTCTAAAAATCTTTTATTTCGACTCTAGGGACCTTGAAACGTCGAGGAATGTAAAAGTTTTCAATTAGACAAATCAGACCGATTGCAATAACTTGAAATATCATGAAATAAATGTTTTATATGTGTTTTATTACGTTTAACATTGATAAAAGTAGGTACAAATTGATTTTTGACTAAAATGTATTTTTAAAAATTAAATAATAAATAATAAATGTAGTTATTGTAATCAAACTAATTTTATCTATTCAAAAATAATTAAAATCTCCAAAAAATACTACTCAACATTGAAAAAAAAATTGATGATCGACTGTCCATATCGCGGCAATAAATTAAGGTATTGACTTCAAAATGATTTCATTATGTTCTAAATTTAGTTGTTATCATAAGATAATGTTCTAAGATTAGAAATAAAAACGCTCAAAAAATGCTACAATTGGCACAAAATTATTTTTCGACTAAAAATCTCGTGAGCAAACACTGAATTTGAAATCAAACTCGTTTTATAATATGCAAAATTTTGTTGTAAACTTTTAATTATTTTTTTAGAAAAAACTCAATTTTCAACTTTTTTTTAAAAACACGAAAACCTATACAAACAAGTAAAACAAACGGTTAAGAAATAGTTTTGACTCAAGTATTATGTTAACAAAGAGAGACATTTACTTAGAATTGTTTCATTTCACACAAAATGTTGTTATTAATGTTTTGATGAACTTTTAGAAAAATCGACAGACGGGTACAAAAGCTTTTCTAAAGGGTAAAAACCTTTAAGGAAAAAAAGTGATTAAATCTAACTTTCATTTTTGTTTTCAATAAATAATTATAATTTCTTTTCTCTCTTCATAACTGGAATTGACACAACAATAACCTCAATTGTGTTTATATTCACTAATTTTGGAATTGAAAGCTGTTGTTCATTTCACCTTTTGTTGACCTAATTTATCTATCTATAATTAGGTACCTGCTTCTAAAGCAGTTTGTTTAATAACTCGCTTTTCTCCTGCTAACAACATATTATATCTCAAACACTATAGGAATTCACAATATTACGAACGAAATATAATACGTACACTTTCTACGTCCTTGTGGCTGTTAGATACTCGTACGTGTATATGTACAACAAAACTTGAATAATAGTTCCTGACAGAGCTATTACCTACAGGTTTAGGTGTGGCTGTATGTGTAAACAATTAAGCCTGTTTAGTGCAAATCAACTCAAAACTTGATTGGATTCAATTTGAATTGCCAATTCTCTGTAAATAACCAAACGTGAAACATAATAACACGTAAACAAAGAACATCAACTCAGGGAACTAATCATCCTTTCAACCAAAAGCTAAAGCTAAAGCAAAAGCAAAAGCATTTCCTTCCTCTGTGCATCAGCGACAGCGCCATCGTCATCGTCATCGTCATCGCCATCGTCATGCCCAACGAATATTGGCATACTTGAATTATCTATAAGAAACATTGTCAACAGCATAGATTGAAGAGTAACTGTGCTAAACTGTCGGATTAGTAATTAAAGTCCTTTTGGACTTTATGCTATGGCAGCAAACAGCACCAACAAACGCGAAACAGGGGGATTTCGGAAATATAATAGCATGCCTATAGCCTTCCCTCTCACGCCATTTAACCACGCACTCGCCACTAATTTTACGCGCCAGGATGATTATAAGGGTTGTTATTATGCATGTAAATAATGACAATATGTTGTATGAGTTTGAGTATATGAATGGACATCATCAACCTGCACACTCACACAATGCCACGGACCGTAAATTGCATAATGATTGCGGTCAATAGCGTCAGTTTGAATTATTCATAATAAATTTGACCAAATCGGTTGTGCAGCACAAATGTGATTATATTCAATTTGACCACGCATATAGATGCTGCCGAATTTGAAAGAGCTAAGATTGTTATTATAGGTCAGTCTTGATAATGAAAGGGCGGAAGTTTCTGATTTATGTATGTTTATGCATGATCCAGCATCAAAAACTTGTTTTCATTTGGATATATCACCTGATGTAACTAGATAGAGCATTTATCATAGCTCGAAAGAGGTAGGATTATGTAAAATGGAGAGGACTATCTATCTTCAAGAATGTTAAGAAATAAAACACGATCAACCAACGAATTTAAACACAAATAGAGTTTAAAACTTGTTTAAATCTTCACGACTGAACTATTTATTGACCAGGCTATGATGTAAGGAGGACTAAGTCGTATATTTTTCTTTTGGATTTTTAAAGACCTTCTAAGGTTCTAAAAAGTTCTAAAAAGAACCGTTGAGCTATTAAACGTAGAAAAAAAAGAGGATGGGATGCGATCTACTGATAACTTCCCATCCCGTCTGTCGATTTGTCTTGCTTGAAAGTTTGTAGGTTTTCGTGTTGTGTTAAAAAAGTTGTCAGTTGATTTATTCTTAAAATTTCGAAATTACCAACAATATGTTACCAATTTTTGTAGCATTTCTTAAAAGTTTTTATTTCGTATATAAACAAATACAAATTGGATGAATGAAATTAATTTGAGAGATATCGAGAACCGAACATCAATTTTTACCAAATCTGCATACTATTTTTTGTAGTTTTTATCTAGTGTATAGAGACATGAATTGCCCCCGGTTTTTGAAGCGTTGTATAAAGGAAACAAAAAATATTTTTACCATCAATTTTTTTATCATTTGTTTATTGATTTGTTTTTCATACATAAAAAAAATTAAAATTAACAAAGTTACAAGCAGTCAAAGTGGGGGGTCTAAATAAAAGAGGGTGTCCTGGCGTGCATCCTACCAACCCTCCTGGTGATCTGAAAAACAAAAACCAGACGGATTCTTAATTATTATAGATGTCGCTATTGTTTCACCCTTGGATAAATAAAAAAAAAAACTTTTTAACAAAATGGCAGCAGTTTGAAAAAAAAATGTTCTTGTTGCATATTTTTCAACAATTCCGAATTTTAAAAAAATACTAAATGAGAAGTAATATTTTTGGGCAAGGACCACACGATAAAGAGA